>OY292463.1:14134500-14765597 GCA_958496255.1 Camptogramma bilineatum
AGTAAAATTAATCTGTTTGTAAGTGATAAGCGTTGGCCCGTGGCTCTGCCCTCTTCACATTCTAAATTGCTTTGTATTTAAAAGCTGATGGTTATAAAATACATACCTAATTAAATACTACATGTAGGTATGTATAGTAGATATATCTACGTTTGTCTGAATATCTACTTCGTATGTTTACTTATACAATAAAATCACCTCACGAAAGAAAGAAAGAAAAAGCATTTATTTAAGACACACAAAGAAAAAAAAAACAAAGATAAAAGTAGGTAGGTACTATAATAAAGCTATTACTATTGTGTCCCAAATTAAAACACAAATTGAAACACAAAAGACGGCAAAACATAAACTAGAAAAATACTTACTTTACCATAGATTAGTAGAGAAAGGGTTTTCATTGTAATGAAATTTTAGTTGCCGTTTCTACCCGTTTTTGCCAGACTATACCCCGTTTTACCTATTTACATTAGAAGAAAACATATTAAAATTGGTCTACTTTTTTCTTGTTCATCAATATCGTTCGTACATTAACATGGTCGTTATTAGACGTTTAGCTTTAACTGTCATTAATAAACATTACGCTACTTCTGAGGAAGGTTGGACGCGCAGAAAAAGTTTACGTGGAGTCTCTATGGGACTCGGCGCAGACTAGTTTTTACAATGGGTTCGCTCGCAGTATGAGACGGATTACAATATTGTGTTTAGGAAATTTTTCTATTTATGTAACTTTTTTCCGCTTATCCTGTCTAGGATTTTAGATGTATTCCCGTTGTCCCCGGTGGTCGTGTCCCCGGCCCGGGGACAACGAGACGTCATTTTGAATCATTCCCGTTGTCCCCGGTGAGCAGATACGGCCAACGGGGACAACGGGAATTCTAAATTTCACGTGTCGTTGTCCCCGTTCAAGTTTTTTATTTTAAAATAAAAGTTTTGATGCGGTAGTATAACGCTAGTCTATCAAAAGCCTGATGTATTAATGTATTCTAACCTCTTTTTCAATAGTGAATATCGACATGAGATTACCTATAAATTATGTCATTGTAAGTAGGTAGGTAAGTAAGTACTTTAGATTTTTTATTTATAAATTAACTTTTTAAAGTTTTATAAAATAGTAATTAAGTACCACAAAAAGTAAAGAATTTATCGGTTTATAATTATGAATAACGGTTAAAATCAAAAAAAGAGATTGTAAACAAGTTCCACTTTCAGCAGAAATTATATTCAAGTATTTGGATATTATTAACCTAAATATAAAGGAAATAATTAATAAACTAAATATACGTCCGCCATTAAAACTTATATAAAATATTCATGTGTGGTAGGTCTACAATGCTAATTTATATTACTTTTCTCTTGTTTTATTGCAGTAGTGTTGTACTAGTGCGATGTACTCTTACTAGCTCACTAGCTTGCAGTCCGAAGGTAGTGAGTTCGAATCCTGGCTAAACCAAGTTTTTTTTTAAATTTTAAATTTATATGCGTATTACCTTGAACTCAATTTTAGTAAGAAACACGTCTTAAGATCCTACCCCGAACTAATATTAGCACATTCAGTTTCTGTTCATTACCAGTTTCTTGAAATAAGTAGAAACAAGTTATACTAAAGTAGGTACCTACATTTAGTAATTTCGTAGAAGTTTTGAAGAAATTATATTCAAAAACCCACGCTTCTACATAACTGTAGCGAGCAATACTATCTAAGATTTAACATTTTATTTACGAATAAATTCGGACAAGAGCGAGTATAACCATAGTTCTGAGGTTCCGTACTTTTAGACATTTACCACAAAACTCAATTTCACCTGTCCATTTAGTAAGGCTTCAGAGAATGTTTTTTTCATTTTCACTTACATTTCATTAATTAAAAAGAGACAGCAACAGAGTTATCAGCCGCTTCAGCTCCAGTAAGCTTAGCATTCTTATTATTATAATTATTATTAATCAACTTTAAACCGTTATTTTTCCTAAACTATTACTTAAAATGAAAAATGGTAAAAGAAACCTAAAGTTGATTTTAAAATACCTATTCAACGATACCCCACTTGATATAGTGTGACGATTTTGATTTTTTTAATTTTGACAATATGGCGTCTGGTTGTGGCACTGGTGAATTTTGATTACTGTCATGTCTTTAGTAACACTCCCAAGATTGAGACGAATCGATTGACGTAAGAATTATCAAAATCGGTCCACGCGTTTGGCCTCTAGAGTGCCACATAGAAACATCCAAACATACATACAAACATACAAACATACAAACATAGACTGATAAACACATTACCCTTCCTTTGCTTTGCGCAGTCGGGTAAAAATAAGCATTTATTGTTAACTAGCTGACGCCTGCGGCTTCGCCCGCGTGGACTACTATTTTGTTTAGCCCACGGGAACCGTGCATTTTTTTCGGTATAAAAAGTAGCCTATGTCCTATTCCCGGTCATTATCTATCTACTTTCCAAATTTCATCAAAATCGGTTAAGTAGTTATGGAGATACGTGGCAACAAACATTAACACACACACACAAACACACACACACACACACACACACGGACTTTCGCCTTTATAATATTAGTAGGATTAGTAGGATGAACATCATATTTTTCCAAGCAGATATAAAGAAAAGTTGGACAATAAGATCCCTTCATGTTCGTAATTCACCAATTAAAATAGACAATGTGTGTTGTCTGAGTCTTGATAGTCGGGCTTGACTGACGTACGACAGAGTGACCGCAATGGTTTCTGCTTTGTTCAACAGAACCCTAAGAATCAAACGGTTGCTATATACTACTTTTAGAACTAGTTTGCACGAATACTCTAAAACTAGTTGAAACACAATTGATTAGAGACGGAAAGTAATGGTCTTAGCTTCTTGATATTTGGGTGTAGAACCATTTTGGTAGGAAATGGTGTGATCTTTTAGATTAGATTTAACAGTAAATATGAACATGCTCACGACTTTAGCCCCAAGGAACTGTTCTCCTAACTTTCAAGGAACTGTTTGTTGTGTATATAAAATAAAATAAATAAATAAATGCTGGTCATTTCATACAGCATCATCTAGCCGCAATGTAATCAGAGCTTGTGTTATAGAAACTACATGACTGTTTTTACTTTTATATACTTTTTTTTGTAAATACATTATTATACATACTATTTACATTATATTCTCTACTGATATATCCACGTAGAGCTTCTGCCATTCAAAATCCATAGAAAAGATATAGGTGGTAGTCCAGATGCAAGTATTCTCTACTGACATATCCACGTCGAGCTTCTGCCATTCAAAACCCTTAGAAGGGATGTCGGTGGTAGACAGAGACAAGTATTTCGCAGCGCATGACCACTGTAATCTAAGAGATAAGTTACACAAACATTGAAACCTTACAACACCTAAAAAAATTGTTTTCTTTTCTTTAAATTCTTTAAGCGGTAAGGCCTCCAATTGTTTTTACCTATGTTTAGATAATTTATACTTAAGGGCTCGGCGAACGTATCTACTTACCTAGGAACGTAATACCAAAATAATTTAAAATTTGAGCATATTTTTATCACTTTACGTTATTATTTGGATAAAGGTAGTATTTATCTAGGTTCCTGTTAAACTTTTGTTTCAAAAAACTTACTATAGAACAAATGAAAAGAAAAAATGCCATTTTTGGTGTACTTACCTACAAAGATTTCAATTCAATTGGCTTACATTTCTTTTTAGGTAAGTTTTTCGGAACAAATGTTTAACAGGAACCTAGATAAATACCTACTATCCTAATCTAACAACATAAACTGATATAAACATGCTTACATTTTAAATGATTTCGGTATTACGTTTTTATGGAAATTCGCCGGTCGCAGCCCTCTTAAGATTTCTTTGTGGTAAACAATAAAGTGGCACAGAAAAGCGGAGGCCTATACCCAGCAGTGGGTGAAGTCAGGTTGCGGATGATGATGATGAAACAATAAAGTGTTATCTCTATCTATCTATCTCTTTCGATCCATCGCTGGGCAAAAGTCTCCCTGAAACTCTTCCAACCGTCTAGAGTTTCGAGGAGAGATTGTGGGATTCAGCAATAGATATAATATCTATCGCTGAATCCCACCATGTTTCGTCGAAGGTGACGAGATTGTCCCACTGTATTTTTTAAAACTTAGGTACTTATATTTAAAAAGCAAAAACGGTTCCAAGCTTTCTTTTAGCAAGGAGCTTTCTTCTCCTTTCAGATACGTATTTTTCCAAGTTATGAGCACAGTTCAAACGAAATATCCCATCAAAATGTAACACCACAGAGTTAGGTGCACACATTTCGGCTTAGTCTTCACGATCCACATTCCTTCTTACGCAGCGAGCCATTTTTTAGAAAGCTTATTACTGCTTCACCACTTCCCATCAACTTTGATCCATAAAGTTTTGCTATAAGGTTGGTTTTGGTGTGTGCTGACTGTAATTAAGGCCGATGCTCGACGATTCGACATGATATTGTTTTTTATGGTTGAATAGTGGATCCCATAGATTAAAGTATTCGATGTACCTCGATACGATGTAGTAGTGTTAGAGCAGAAGACTCTACCTTACAGACCACCACTTCGACGTATTTATTTTAACTTGCTGTGGATGTTTGTCGGGCGGAATCTTTCAGCTGAACTTTAAAGCAGTTATCGTTATAGATTTTTGGTGACAATGCAATATTATGTTGACAGCGAGCTGATCTGATAATGGAATCAGGAGCTGTTTAACGGGTCTCCTCAGTGAATAACTATAAACCGTGCTTAGGGCTTATTCCATAGTGGGATCATATAAAACTTTTTGTATGTAAAATTTTATATGATCCCACTGGGATCACGAAAAATCATAATGGAATAAGCCGTGCTCAGGGTTATTTAAATCAGCTCTCGATCGCCTATTATTTTTCAACAGAAAATGGATCTTTTTAATTTTCTTTAGATTTGATTGTTGCATTTTTGTTGAGCTGAAATGGTCGTCTGGTCGGTTCAAATTGTCTTTTGTAAATTTTTTTATTCTAAATATTTACTTACTGAAAATAGTGAAAATACTGCCCCCCTAGCCATATTACAATCGCTCCGTATCTATTCTATTTCTATCAGCGCTGTCGCTCGATCTATTCTACAGTAAAAATCGCTCAGTTGCATCTTTGGATACATCTCAGTTGACAACAAGGAGAATTAATAGTAGAAATTGTTTATGGTTATTGCTCTGCACTAATTTTGTTTTGACCATTTTTACCACAATTTTAGGTAAAAACTACACTAAACTGCTTAATAATATCGCATAATATACTTCTAGAATTAAATAATGGCACTTACAAGGAGAATTTAACAGTTAATTTGTTAAATCATCTTCCATGAATTCAGATGTAGAATAATAACTTCTTTAATTAGAAACTTTTTATAGATCACTGTCGATTCTATTCCGCTGATCGCTGCAAATGCCTAGCCATATTACACTTTTTGACAAGCGCTCGCGGAACGGAACGATCGTTGTGATAGCTCGCCGAGCTATCGCCAAACCCAATAGAAAGCGCTGTAACCATGGCAACAGCTACCTACTGCTGCTCGGACTATGTGTCGTGTGATTTTTACTTTTTTCCATCTCACTTAGTTTTTTGACATCAATCAGTTTTTTATTCTACCAATAACTTAATAAAAATGGCCATGCCGATTTTGGAGGTTGGTGCCTTTTTTTTCGCGCGGGCATCAACCAAACATTAAAATATAAACTCTATAAGGCCTCTATCAATAAACTCGGATTAACTTCTGTCAATGTTGCGCCACGGATTTAACTATTGCCATGCTTATTATTTTGTCACTGTCTAAAAAAAAATGGCCTAAGGCCTCTATTAATAAACTCGGATTAACTTCTGTCAAAGTTGCACCACGGATTACTATAGCCATCCTTATTTGTCACTGTCTAACAAAAAAGGATGGCAATAGTTTAATGCGTGGTGCAACTTTGACATAAGTTAATCCGAGTTTATTAATAGAGGCCTTAGGCCATCCTTTTTTGTTAGACAGTGACAAATAAAGATGTCAATAGTAATCCGTGGTGCAACTTTGACAGAAGTTAATCCGAGTTTATTAATAGAGGCCTAGACAGTGACAAATAAAGATGTCAATAGTAATCCGTGGTGCCACTTTGACAGAAGTTAATCCGAGTTTATTAATAAGAGGCCTAAGGCCTAAGGCCTCTATTAATAAACTCGGATTAACTTCTGTCAAAGTTGCACCACGGATTACTATTGACATCTTTATTTGTCACTGTCTAACAAAAAAGGATGGCAATAAGTAAGGCGTGGTGCAACTTGGACAGAAGTTAATCCGAGTTTATTAATAGAGGCCTTTGAGTTTATATTTTAATGTTTGGTTGATGGCCGATCGAAACAAATAAAGGCACTACTTTCCGGCATAGGCTTTTACATAGCAGCGCGGCAACCCGATAAGTATTAATTTCACTACGATAATTATAATTTACTATAATTAAATAAACATATGACACATTGAGAGAGATTTACAATAATAACTTAGTAGAAATTAAAAATGACTTCTAATATAAATATAAATCATCAAGGCCATAATTTACTTACATAGATACTTTTTATTCCAAAACTATCGATTCTCCCGCGTACACACACATTCACACAATTCACAAGACGTTTTGACGTTTAAGATCGCTGACCATAAACAATTTCTGTTCTATATCTATCGGCGCTGTAGATTGAGCTATTGGCACAAAATTGTAATATGGCTAGGAACTTATCTCGAGCTATTATCGCGATAGATGCAACGACAGCGATGATATTTGACGTTTCAAGTAGATGAGTCACGTGGTCAGAACGTCAAATCCTATACATTTTGAAGTGTTCTATTCTACAGCGACGATAGATCGTTCTACAGCGACGATAGATAGTGTAATATGGCTAGGGCCGCTGTTTATTACAACACTGTTTATTATTGTGGATATAAAAATAGATAGAAAATATTGTTTTTTTTTAATTAAAACAAATAAACTTAAGCGTAATTACTGCACTACAGCTGGCTACACTTCCCATTTATCTAGCGAAATTTCCCCTATCTTTAGATCCTTGGAATAGTTCTTAAGACGATGTTTTAAAGCTCTTTTTGCCTTGCCAGCTTAATCCTAGTGGCTCAGAACAGGCGTTTATAGGCGAGTTAGGATTAAAAAAAAACTGGTTTATAAAAAGATGGGTGTAATTTGGTGTGATTTCGAGATAGGGGTTCAATAATCGAGGCGAGACGGATAGTTGAATGCATTAAAGATATTTTGATGATTGTATATAGGATGATCCATTTACATCAAGAACTTTTAGAATGGGGAAGACTTAAAAATAACTATGTAAGACATACTTGGAGAGATTGGCCTTAGTTATTTTTGGTTACCTCGGTTTCTGTAATAGTCTAGGGTCCTCTCAGATTGCAGAATTTTTATCGGCCAATTATTTGGTCGGCCTCTTAATCTGTACGAAGATGTATGCGAGCCCGATCAATAAAACAAATATGCTATCAATTAAATTAAATATTGGTGGACTGTCACACTGCGCCATCTAGTCCCAAACTAAGCAAAGCTTGTACTATGGGAACCAGATAACTAATAGAAAACTTATATATTTTTGTAAAAACATACTATACTTTATAACACTCAGACACAGAATAAACATCTATGTTCATCACAAAAATGTTTGTCCTGGGTGGCAATCGAACCCACGAACTACAGCGCAGAAGGCAGAGCTACTAACAACTGAGCTAAGAGGCCAATCAAATGCAGAAATATTTTTCCAAATCCGACTGCTAGTTCCTGAGATTAGCGCGTTCAAACTTACAAGCAAAAAAACAAACTCTGCTTTATTATATCAGTATAGATAAGTGAAACCAAGAGCGGCATCTAGTACGAAATGTTTTCTAACATAGCTCAGTTGCAATCCAGTTGAGCTCCAATCATGGTGCGAAACAATCGCCATATAAACCAAGTATCTGCGAACCAAGTAATGGCATTAAATTTAAGATAACAATTAGACGACAAATGCGGAGACCTTATCTGTAATGCCACAGCCTGGAGGAACAGATGGTTTACCTAATACATAACCTGACTCTATTGAAATATATTGTACCTACTTATAAGAACGTCTAAGCAAGCTATATCACGAGCGCTCGTGGCATAGCTTGCTTAGACGTTCTTGATTGATCGTTGAAGTTAAGCAGCGTTGTGCGCGGTCACTCCTAGGATGGGAGACCGCAAGTGGTATTACGAGTTGAGCGCTTACGTGCTTCGGAGGGCACGTTAAATTGTCGGTCCCGGCTTTTAAGTCGTTAAGCCATGACGGAGGCCTTTAGGCGGCCTAAAACTCCGTCACCAGAGTTGGCCACTTGCTCATACGAACTTACTTTGCTGGTAATGTTACGAAAATTGTAGGTATTGTAAATATATGAACCCAAATTTTGGTCTTTTGAGGGCTTATAAGGCAAAATTGGTCTTCTCGATCAACTCAGTTTCCATGTTTTCATTGTGTTCACTGGCTATTGATCATTTGAGCTGTGTGATGGTTGCTGAACAATAAACTCGTATCTTTACGCGATTCTTGGCAGGTGCATGCAAGTATCGACTAATTATACTACTTTATACTAAAAGGAACCTAGGTATTTGTTTTTCGGAAATGCATATTTGGTCAGCAGTGTGATTCAGAACTTCTCGGAATGTTTTCCGAATTCGGAAAATGACGTTTCTTCGCAAAACCGTCAACTTTGCGAAGAGAATCATCGAATTGGATGCATTTTCTGAATCTCACTGCAAGTAAGTACCTACTTTAATTTGTTCTACGATATCATTTTGAGCGATTACAGTTTCAAAACTAATTGTAGATATTATAATACACAATAATTTACAAAAAACGTCGTATTCTTAGATTAGAAAAGCCACACAGACACACACCCTTATTGACTGCTTCTCATAATTTTTAATTTAAAAATCTTGAACGAAACCTTGTGACCGAGGGCACACAATATTATTTGATTTTTAAAGCGAGATCTGCACAATTGTTTAACTTTTTTCAGTTAAAAATCCATATTTACTGTAATAATGACAAAAAAAAAGTTTACGATTTATTTTGTTAGGACTGACATGCCAAATGTGATCTATTAAATTGGCCTTACTATAGGTAAGTAATTCTATCTTGTAAATTGGCCTCCCGCGCCACAGGCTTGCCTCGTGCGGGGACCACCAGTAAACCTTCTGTAACCTAAGTTTATTTGGTAAATAAATAAATTTGTATTTGTATTTGTATTCATCTGGGTAGTTTTAGAGGGAGGGAATCACAGCCTCGTGGTAAGGTCATACGTACAGTGATAAGTTTTGCCCATGAATCTACAATTTGGCGCCTTCAAGGCTAGAGTGAATATATTTCTTATAGATCGATTTGATTCATCCCCGACCACACCGTCACTTAACATCAGGTGAGTTGGTAGCCAAACATAGATATATTTTCTACAAAAAACGGTCTCTCAAGTAAAATTTAGAGAAGAAAACATTAGAAGATATAAACTTTTTTTTTTAAATTTAGTTCTTGTGGGGTGAAATAGGGTGTTATAGTATGGGTGAAGTATTTTTAAAAACGGTTGACAATAGCTATTAATTTAATATGGATACAATAATAGCTGTGCGTATAATATCAAAACCAGACTGCCTGTCGCCAATAGATATGAATGGCAAAAATACGAGTTTATGCATATTCATTGTTATATAGGAGTGTCGTTTCTCAGTACCTTTCAAATTACTGGCAACCAAGCTATCATTCAAATTGATTGGTTTATCTCTTACGGACGTCAACGAACGGACGTCAAACGATTTCAACAAGGCCTAGCGGGTTACTTTATAACGTCCTAGGCAAGGATTTTTTACACATACTACGTAGTATAAAAATTCCTTGGTCCTAGGACAATTTTACTTTTGAAATGACTGTACCCAAGGCGTGGTAGACATTCTTCTAGATTTTTAAGCATTTAAGATTTTTTCCGTCTTTTTTTCTAGTTCTTACATATTGGACATGATGTAAATGTTATGAGATTCCTCTGAGTTAAAGTTTCATAAAAAGATCTGAGAGAATGGTTACAGTTCTTGGCTCATCATGACTATCACAGTCATGATTTCCGTATGGTTACAGCTCCTGGGGAATAATGATTTCCGTATTGTCTTTACTTACTAGAGAATTTACGTCGATACGTCGTCGTGATGGCCGTTCGATGACGTCCGTCTTGTAAGGCTTGTAAGGCTTGACGTTGCACCAAGGTCGAGCAGTCACTGAATTCCATTTGCTACAATATCAATAATTGTATGTGGGTTTGATTTAGGTAAATAATCCAACGGATAGAATCTGTTTAAATTATCTTGAAAATTTTCTCGAAATTTTCTCAAAATCAATGAACATTGAAACTAAAAACCACCTAACCGTGTGTGTGTGAGAGATTGTATAACTTAGAAAATTTATAAAACTGTGTTTTAGATTGAACCATGAATCAAGTTGATATTGGCTGTCTGGTAGAGATCTCCGTTCAGCGATAAGATTTAGATTTAAAGAATTAAGTTAATTTAGTTTATTGCATAGTTTATTCTGTTTTTGATGTGCAAAAAACTACATATATTCTATTCTCTTCTACATGTTTCAAGTTTAACCATTTTGGCCCTAAAATGCGATATTTTGCCAACAAATGTTAGGTCATTTGTTATTTGCTTGTTCAATGTAGCTTTAAATCACTGAGCCGTTTTTATGTAGCACATTATTCATTGAAATAAATTGTAGACTAAGAAAATTCAAATCTAACTCAATTATTTTAGTTAAAATCAAGTAGTTATTCATTGTTCGGAATATTTTATCGAAAAATTAGAATAAAATGATTATAACTGTAACTGTTTTAAAGAGCGGAAATGTGCTGCAATTCATCACTTATATATTTAAAAAAAACCGTGACACCAGATGAGTCACACTCGCGCTGCTGACCGTATAAAAGAGGAATCACTGCGCCGACAACACAATGGACAAGACTGCTCCACCAGTTGTCACCGCAGCGCTTCAGAGCAGAACTCTGGCAACCTTACTCACCGTAGGAACACACCCCCATTCGAGAAGAATGATGTTATTTGGCTGCGATATTCTGTAGGCGGAGGTACGTACTTCCCTAGTTTTTTTTTAATTAAAACTTTTTTATCGCGTTTTTCCCTTATTTATGTATGTCGCGTTAACGCCATGAATTCTCGTGTCAATATTGTTAAACATGAATTAAACGTGAAAGTTAAAGAAAGAAAGAAAGAAAGAACGTGAAAGAAAGACTGTGTAATTACTGTTTTTCAATTAAAATTGCGTGTGTTGACGCAACTTGATTGATGAATGAAAGGTACACACTAGATAATTATCTCAAAGCTACATAAATGAATCTAAAATTTAATCGGAACACGTAAACAACAGCTTCTATCTAGGACCAGTGCCCTTAACACTAGTTTTTGGTACAATCAATCTGGCTGAGTAATTGAGTTCACACGAATAAATGATGCCAATTCGTTTCATGGTTATTTTTTTGCCGCGCCAAAGCAAAAGTATAGCATGATACTTACAAAGATGTATTTGTACGAATGTGATGATTTTTATGAGGTAATCAATTCCTTCAAATATCAATGGATTATTCGTTTTGAAAAAATTATATATGCGCTTTAACACGAGCTTTAACGGCGTAGGAAAACATCGTGAGAAAACCAGTTAGCTTTCTAATAGGGTCGATGGGCTTGCAACCTGTCACGTATGGAATGTTAACTTCTGAAAATGTACAATTGTACATACCAAATGTGTATGGACATACCTCTGACTACCCCCTTCAAAGGATCTAAAAAATGCCTGGAAAAGCTCTGAAAGAATTTATGTAGGTAAGTATTTAAAATTTAAAATACATAAATTCATTATTAAATTTAAAAAAGAATAATGTCTACCGCACCTAGGAAATAGAGTCGTGATCATTTTTAATTTTTTTTTTAATTTTTTAGGGTTCCGTACCTTAAAAGGTAAAAAAAAGGAACCCTTATAAGATCACTTTCTTGTCCGTCTGTCCGTCTGTCCGTCTGTCCGTCTGTCCGTCTGTCTGTCTGTCTGTCCGTGTGTCACCATCGATTATCTCAGGAACGGGTAGAGCTAGCAAGTTGAAATTTATACCATATACTAAGGTCTATAGTCCCTACTGTGACTATAAAAATCAAGGTCCTGAGTCAACACTATAAAAAGATATAGGCAAATTTAGGTTTTCGTGAAAACTTGTGAGTACCAAAACTTACCTTAATTATCAACTTTTTTTATTTTTCGGAATTTTTCCTTTACTTGTGCTGGAAGACCTTGCTTGTAACCAAATTTGACAATTCTAGGTCAACCGGAAGTACCCTAGAGGTTTTGGGTCGAAAACCTAAATGGTAGTTCCCGTTGACCTAGAATAACGAAATTTGGCAAAAAGCAAGGTCTTATAGCACAAATAAAGGAAAAATTCCAAAAAGTTAAAAAAGTTGAAAACTAAAGGGTGTTCCCATACATACATAGTTGACGCCAATTAAAATTGTCCTCCGAGTTGTATGGGCGCTCATACAATTAATACTAGCTTAATTGGCACCATGGCTAGGTACGGAACCCTCGGCGTACGAGTTCGACTCGCACTTGACCGGTTTTTTATTTCTATTCCAAAAAGATGCTTAGATTAAGTATAAATAAGAACACGTGAAAGTGACCGTCCTGGCTGGCATTAAAGTCAATACCAATACAAGGATCTTCAGGCAACCTCAAAACTAAGTTATAAAAAAAAATGACAATAGAATTGAGCATTATTACTTACTTGCAAGTTTTTGAGTAATTATGTAAGTTCGTATGAGCAAGTAGCCAACTCTGAGTTTTTGAGTGACAGAATCGATAGTGTTTCGATAGGATTAGACACTTGTGCCTAGAGCAATGCAATCCAATGTCCTTCGCACGTCAGATACAACCTACTAGCAGAATTGACAAATTAAATTTATGGCTGTTGCATAACCAGCACTTGCACGCAATTTACATCATTACCACATTGAAATAAAGCTTCAATTCGCGGAGCAGGTGGTGTTGTCCTTAATTGTCGTACCTTCAAGCAAATTGCTGGTACCTACAGGGTTGGTATTTGTTCTGTCTACTGAGGTGTGATTAGATATGATTATATCATTCTGGGATAGTTTCTGGGTTCATTGAGTTATGGGGTGATTGAAATAATTGCCTGAAAAGCACTTACCTATTTCAAATGTTACGAACTCTACGTATCTTTTACTAAGAATTTTATCTTTTTCTAAAAATCTTTTACTCAATAAAACGAAATAGGAATATAAAGGCATGGTACATATCCTCTGTTCTAAGAAAATAAAGATCAATATTTAAAGATATTTAATGGGATAGTCAGAGGCACATCCAATGGAGTAGTGTGCTTGAAATAGTTGTCTTAAAAGTACTTAAATACTTATTTCAAACTCTACTAGGTATATTATATGTTTAATATCTTTTTGGCTTATTCATCACCATGATCTTTATTTTTGACATGTTTTTCCATTCGCTTACGACCCAGAGTTCTTTTATAAGTAAGTACTTAATCTAATGTCTATTTACACATTTGACCACTTTTCATTCATCATCTTATTTCACTCTCATCACATTTTATCTTGCTAACAAAGTTTATCGCTTTTATTGTCATTTTAAAGTAAAAAGAAACATGTAGTAAATCATAAAATGAAATAAAAATAAAAAGCCTTTTATTTCTTAAAAATGTGGTTTTCTTACTACTAATGCTTATTATCTAAGTACTAATTAGAGAACCCCTAAGGTGAAGGCTTTCTCCAAAGCCAGCCATCTGTCCCTGTCTTGTGCTACTCGGAGCCAGTTTGGTCCAGCAGTTTTCTTGATGTCGTCGTCCCAGCGGTCTTCCTATGCAGCGTCAACTTCTTGGACCCTCCCATTTCGTCACTCTCCTAGTCCATCTTCCATCTTGTAGACGGGCTACATGTCCAGCCCACTTCCAAAAAAAGTAAGTAAAAAAAATAAAATGGTGGGCAATGAATTTTGTCCGATTTTAGATTATAGTTGGAATGAAGTTTCCTTTCTGTTTTTGGCAAATGTTATTCGCGCAATTGAGCAATAAATCTTTATCTATCTTATCTTGATCTTTATGTCTACATAACTGTCTTAATGGCTAGTTTTGCTGTGGGCTTGCAATTATTGTCACAGGTCGACAAAATTACTTTAAAATCGTTTGATACTTATAAAAAAGTTTCCGTATGAAAATATTTTTAATCCTTTAAATTTAAACTTTCAGTTTTCCAAGTTACAACAAAAAAAAATTGTAGATTTAGAGTATGAAGCGCTCAAAATAAACTCGCGGCTTAGACACAGTCAGCCTCACACGTATTGACCATGTCTTTCCTGTGGATATGGCTGGTTAAGCTGAGAGGATGGTTTAGGTTCTGGGCAAGCCTACTCCTTCTAAACAATATCCCAGGCACTGGAGTGTCCCGTTAAAATGTAGGCAAAGATTGCCTCCTGACACTGTATAAATCATCTACTAAAAGATGTAAAGGCCCGTGTTTTTTTAGCATTGAGTTTTGGTGTACATTGGCTTAGAGTTTAGACGATCTGAATTAGTTACTGTTTATATACAAAGATTATTTTCCATTATGTACAATAATGTCAGTATATAGTCGGATTGCTCATTATACGGACTAAAATTGAAAGAAAAAATGACATTTTTCCTTCATTTTTCATATGTTTTAGTCCGTATAATGAGCAATACGACTATAGAATGTAAGTTGTACATATAACCCATGGCAATTATTGACACAGCGCGGCAAACTTAGCACTAAGTAAATTTGATTTATATTAGCAGGCTAGGCGTTCAAATTGACTTACTATCTTTGTAGTCTAACTTGTTTATATTTAAATAGTTTTCTATGACCTTGATCGTCGTTTGATTAAACGAGGATGTCAAAAAGTAGTTGTTTAGAGTTTGGACTTTTTTGAAACAACCTAACACTATGCTGAGAAATATTTCTCCGTAATTCGTGAATTTTGCTATGTAGGTAGGTACAATGGACAGAATATTATTCTACTTGCCCTCTTGGTAGGACATGCATGTGGATTGTGGATCAAAAAAGTCGAAGTGAATACATGCATATTGCATTTGACTTTGACTTTTGACTGCTCTATAATTCCTGAATGTAAGTAAGATTAATATTCAATGCATACATACTTATATACTTACATAAAATCACGCCTCTTTCCCACAGGGGTAGGTAGAGACCATTTGATATTCAATTCAAAATAAATTAAGTATTGAGTAAATATATCGTATCTACTAAACTAGGCCCCCACTAAAATAGTTAAGTTTTGTTTTCTAATGCTGAAACAAAGATTACAAATAGTACTAAAGCAGAACTGGACAATAAATTCTATTAATCTGTGACCTCTAGTGTAGACGGAATGGCGCGCGATAACTCGTCAAGGATCGAGTACACTGTACACTGAAGTAACACACCTTTCTCTTGCCACCTATACATGTTGGGCGAGCCTTAGGCTTGTTTCACTTTTCAGCGTGTCGCCGGTCGCGTCCGCGAGTTGACCATTCACAGCACAGATAAATTAATTTTGACCATTAACAGCACAGAGAAATGTGCTGTGAATGGTCAACTCGCGGATGCGACCGGCGACACGCTGAAGAGTGAAACAAGCCTTAGCCAGCGCGATTGAAGGCGAATTGATGCAAGGCAAGTGATACCATCCACACGTTTGGCGAGTCTTCTTTTGGCTGGCGCTTGTATTCACTCGGCCAGACGAACGATGGTAAGGCAAGGCAAAATGATGCTGTCGTTGGCATTGGCGTTCACTAGGCGAGCCTGCGCCAGCGTGAAGGCGGCTTCTGAGTTTTAAGCAAGTCCAACTCACAAGGCAACAGGAAAAATGTTGATCAGCATGCTGAATGAGGATGCGATACTTTTTACCCATATGACTGACAAAGTACCCGGTTTTTTTATCATGTGTGAAACGTAACATGTTGAGTGTCACATGTTGTGCAGAGACATTTTACAGTGCTCATAATGGATCGAGGCATTCGTGAAGTTAGCCGTTTCGCTGCGCAGTAGAAAATTTTGTATGAAAAAGCTACACTGCGCATCGAAACGGCTAACTTCACGAATGCCTAGATCCATTGTGCGTACTGAACAGTAAGGAGAAGATGATCACCATGGATGAACCACTGACAATAACTTTTACCAGAACGTTAATTTACGCAACAAATGCTTTAGTGGTTGTCAGGCCTTAATTGCGCCCGCGCACTTTATCAATATTTGAGAATTCCTGTGTTCTAAGTTACTATGATATTACTTCATAACTTACTGGTGCAAAACTACCATGTTGCGTATTTCTGTCTAATGGAAACTACACCATTCAGTATAACAAAAAATATCTTTTGTCACAATGAAATATCACAAACTTGGCACAAAGTCTATAGGTAGGCATTTCTATATGTCACTGGGATCGCTTTGAATCGTCTTAAAAGCTGGTAATTTTATTCCTATTAAGTAGGTATATCGCGAATTCGTGAAGATTTAGGGCAACAAACGCGGTCACAAATACGGTCTAGTTTTAACTAGTATTGAACAAAAAGTTACATTCCACGTGAAAGGTTATAGACCATTGTCGCTTACAAGAAAACTAATTAAATTTTTCAGTGTAAAAATCTCGTATAAATATTATTATTGTTGACTTATTTAACACACGGGAATTACTCACGTAAAAATATCGTCAATTTAGATCGAGCGTGTGAGACGCTCGCTCGAGGAGTAACCTTGCCGCAACTCCCTCCTTACCCAGATGAAGATTCTCCGGATGAATCGAAACTTTATCGGTAAGTATCTAAATCGACGATATTTTTACGTGAGTAATTCCCGTGTGTTAAATAATGACAGTGAGTAATTCTCGGGTGTTAAAACAATAGCGGCCTTTACGGTAGAGTTTTTACCACGAATCTGGACTGTACAGATATCTGTACAGATAACCGCGGATAAAACTGTCAAAGTTTGGAATGGCGCGTGTTATTTCCCGCGGGCCGATCTCTGCGTGTAAATGCTGCTATTGTCTACTCCAACTCATGAAAGTTTTGAAAGTGAAATTATTATAGTTTCCAAAAATTGGGTTAGTTGAGGTTTGAACTCGCAATTTTCAGATCCAAAGTCGAGTCTATCTCTCGGCCAAAACAGCTCTCTATTACGTCATCCAAATACATGCATTCAACGCTAAATAATGTTACTATTTGTTGTTTCCCGGATCGCTGTCATGTCAACAATAACTCCATATACGACACGACTTCTATATTTAGTGGTATCAGTCGCTTTCAAGTTTTGTATTTAGTTTGAGATGTGGTGGCCATGAGTTCGGGTGTTTTGTTTAATACAACAAATAAATAAATGTTGCTGGACATTCGACACAGCGCCATCTAGCCCCAAACTAAGCAAAGCTTGTACTATGGGAACCAGGTAACTGATAGAATACTTATATATTTGTAAATACATACTTATAATACTTTATAACACCCAGACACAGAACAAACATCTATGTTCATCACACAAATGTTCGTTCTGGGTGGGAATCGAACCCACGACCTACAGCGCTGAAGGCAGAGCTACTACCAACTGAGCTAAGAGGCCAGTCAAATCAATCTTAATATCCACTATTATTACACTAATTATTACATTTAAATTTACACTAACTATTTTCAGAAAATCATAAAAAAGTATGCGCAATAACACGAGCTTTAAATGACGAACGAAAACATCCTGAGGAAACCAGTTAGTATATTTAAGGTTTGAAATCTGTTACTTTTTAATCTAACCCATTGGACGAACCTCTGATTTCTCCTTTACATATCACACAACGTAAATTTTTCGTAGTTAGTTTGCTTACGTACGTCAGATTATGATTTGTTTTATTTGATCACAATGTGATAAGCAATTGAAATATCCACCTAATAGAAGTTAGGCGAACATTTCGTTTTTAGTCATTTGCCAATTGACGTTTGCCAATTTAAACATAGGTCTCACATCATTTTAGCCAATGTGAATGGCGTAGCTTGGTTAGCTCAAAGAGCACGCCCTCAAAAAGGGCTATTTTAAATGTGAATGTCCTTTAGATACCCAATGCATGGACTCTAGAGTACATTTTGATTCAGACTCTGTAGACTGATGTACGAGTCGCGCATTGAATGGCAAAACAAAGATCGCATTTGATATGTAACTGGGTAGAAGGAGTTATTGCTCAAATGTTGAGCATCTATGCACAACTAATATGTTGGGAGCCTGTGGCCGGCTTGATCGATTTAGGGTTTCTTTTGAAATATAATCAGATTTACAGAAGTTATTGGAGAGAGAATCACAAAGGTGAATGGACACAAATATACCTCCGACCGAGTTTAACACATGGCTGCAGAGTAGTAGTAGTAGAGTAGTAGTAGTAGAGTAGTAGTAGTAGAGTAGTAGTAGAGTAGTGTAGCAGTAGAGTAGTGTATTAGTAGCAGTAGTGCAGAGTAGACTGTAGAGTAGTTTAACACATGGCTGCAGAGTAGTAGTAGTAGAGTAGTAGTAGAGTAGTGTAGCAGTAGAGTAGTGTATTAGTAGCAGTAGTGCAGAGTAGACTGTAGAGTAGTTTAACACATGGCTGCAGAGTAGTAGTAGTAGAGTAGTAGTAGAGTAGTGTAGCAGTAGAGTAGTGTATTAGTAGCAGTAGTGCAGAGTAGACTGTAGAGTAGTTTAACACATGGCTACAGAGGCTTAGTTAGTTCTTATGAAGAAGTGGCCAACTCCGGTGACGGAGTTTTTAGGCCGCCTAAAGGCTTTGCCTATTAGCCGCTCAGCACGTATTTGAAAGGATGCTATGAAATCCATCCTGTAGAAATTGAGTTATTTCCGATTAAATAATGTTTAGAACAATCTAACCATAGCTAATCATAGACAACATAAATAATCACAACATAGACAATTTATGTATTTTTAGTATGTTGGCGAATGGTCGCCTTCCTGTTACAAAGATTGAGAATAATAATAAGGCAATACTTTATCTACGTTTGCTTAACGTTCCGAGTGATGGAAAACATTGGATCTTCACATTTTTCAGTAGATACAAAGTTTACAGTACAAACATCAGAGGCCTTACTCATGAAAGACGTATAAAGTTGAACACTGGTTAAACAACGTCCTGTCTTTATTTGTGGATAGTGACAAACAGAGACAAGACGTTGTTTAACCAGTGTTCAACTTTAAACATCTTTCATAAGTAAGGGGTTAAGGGTTTGGAATGTCTAAAGATTGAAGAAGGTCTATCGTGCCTTGTTTAGTTTTAGTTTTTAGTAAAATGCTTATCTGAAAATAGAATCCTAAGAATAAAACTTTTGAAACTATCATGGTTGTAAATCATGGTAAATATCCTGTTTATAGTATTTACAATAATATTATAAACAGGATATTTACCATGATTTTTGGATATTTGAGTTTCCTGATATTTCGGCACGGTTGCATCATCAATCCAAAAATCATGGTAAATATCCCGTTTATAGTGTTTACAATATCCTAAAAATGTTCATAATAAGGTTACGATTGTACCTTGCTGGATTATATGTTTGTCTAAGGTTAAGTTTCACAGATCACGATTTGATAATTCGATAATACTAATTTAGCAATAATCTAACTATAATTACATATTCTGTCGATATAATATTACAAAGTTAAACCATGGTTTTGTAACTTAACCTCAATACAATGGTATTGACATCGTAATTTAGATAATCATAATCCACTTAGAATTACTAAAATAATTTGTGATACAACTTGGATAAAATTTGAACCTTATATGCAAAACAATAGAGGAGAAATTGTTTCGAAGACATTATTCACCTATGGGTTTGAAATAACTTTGCGGGACCGATTAGGTAGAGAGTGACCATGATTTTGAAGAATAATAAAATCGTTTGTAAATGAATACATTAATATTGGTGGACATTTTACACAGCGCTATCTTGCCCCAAACAAATCAAAGCTTGTAATAAGGAAACCAGAAGGGGGGTTTGTGTAGACACAAACCTTTAGTAGTAGCAATCTAGCTTATAGCAGCTTCCCTAGGATAGCCGCTTGCAAAATATAGATATAGGCCCACCTTGTCAGTCTCTTCAAGACGGGCAAGGAGCGGAAGGTTCTAGGAGAGTGTAGCGCAGCAGTCGCCAATCCCTAGGATAGGTCTGGTGAGTTATCTTTCCGTGGTTGTCCCCTGTTATTGGTCTAAAGTGGGTGATCAACGCGTACGTCGCGTACGTCAAAGCCTATAACGCGGTTTTAAAGAACGTCGGTTTTACTCGCGGCTCGTTAGTGCTGATCGACAAGCGAGTGAAACAGGCGTATTGTAGTGGAATTGAGGTTTTGAATTTTGAATTTGATCGAGCTGAGTAAAAAATGAAGCGAACATGACGAGCTGCGAGCCAGGCCCGTTAACTCACAAAACCGCGGTATTGCAATGATACACCGGCGAGCTTTGCTGACGAGCCATAAGACCGCGGTTTCACTCGCTCGTCGATCAGGGCCTTAATTCGCCTTAAAATCGCCTTAAAATATTCGCCTGGTGAAACCACCAGGCGAATACCACCTGGGATGTCCAGCCTGGGCCTCTAGCCAAGTGACATCAATCGATTCTATTTCTACAATTCACTTCGCTTCGCTTTCTATCGCCGATGTTTCGTTGGCGGATAAATGAAACGAAGACCACGTGACCTTACTTTCGACCAATGAAACGTCACGTTCGAGTGTTAGCGAATTATAGAAATCGAATCGCTTCATAGCGAATGCCGGTTGGGTAGGCCCCCTGGTTACAAAACCATGGTCACATAACAACTCTTGACAGTAGCAGTGGGCGTTTGGCTAAGTCCGTGGCGGATTGAGATAAGGTACTTATGGTACCTACCGGTAAACTGTGTGTTTCATTGAAATTAATTTGTGTACGGTCAGCGACAAAAATCGATGAACATTTTGAGTTTTTAAATCACTTTCAAGACATGTGCGAAATTTTATTGGTAATTTTCGTTTAAAATTAGTAATAGAGCAGCGCAAAGAGACTAATTAGCTAAAATTTTGATTATAACTCTACGGGTTCAGTGGTTTTCTATCAAAACTTACAACTCAAAATGATTCCAGATTTTTGTCGTTGACTGTACCTATTCTGTGTTTTACTTTATAATCCCTTTCGTATCTTTGTACCAAAAGATAGTCTTAATTTTCCGAGTTGATCTTACGTGCCTGATTTATACCTAACATAGAGTAGAAATATAGTGTAAACGAAATTTACATAAAAAAATAGACTCATGTTTGTCTAGAGACTCTAAATAGATAGTTCCATGGACCATGGTATCCTGGGGGCCGATTCTACTAACAAACTTTTCATCAACCAAAGCAAAACATCAACTATAAACTTAGTTTTCGTTTTGTTACCTAATCTACTAATGATCAACGACTCTATCTATTTTGATGACGTTTTTACAGTAAATCACACAAAAAGGAACCTTTTTACAGTACAAAAAGCTTCACTTTAAAACACTTTGAATTCTGAAATAGTCAGTACATTATGACCTTAAAACAAGCAACGTTCTGAAGCAGTTCACATAGATAGATCGGCTCAATTGTCTGTCAATCTCACCGAAGACTTTATTGATACCCAACCAGTTTATGTAGGTCTGTCTAATCCTTCGACTGTGGTGCAAATATCCGGTGAAACTGGGTCTGGGTTAAGTCTCTGTTAAGGTTATGTTGCAATGTACTTACATGCAGATTGTCAGGTGTCATTTTATTGTTTTACGTTCGAAGAGAAGGAGTATACTTTATTGTTGGTTTTAGTAATGATTGAGCTGTTTTTAAGTATTAACTTCTACTGTGCCTTATTGACTTCGCCCGAGTTAATATGAAATCTATGGCTGTTGGGAATAATGTACTTTTCAATCATGGAATAATTTTTAAAGTCAGTGTACCTAGTAATAAATTTCAAAAATTCAAAATTCAGGAGGATTACCTTCTACAAACACCATAACATTCTCACTCTCTCTTGTATTAACAATCGTCAGTTGAGTAACAATTATTTGATTTATTTTGTAAACAAATTAAAAAAAAATTGTTTTTTGAATAGTTTTTTTTCTATAAATTTTGGTGTCACAACTCATGTTAAAAAATACATAAGTAGACATAGAATAATGTATATTTAAATTTAAAAAAATTCGTAACACTTAATTAATCTTTATAAGTACAGAATTTTATTCAGAATTTTATTCAGAATTTTATTTAAAAAATAGGTTCCTGTGTCAGTAATCGTAATAAACCATAGATTATGTCATATATTTCTGAAGCTAACTGTACTCAACTTTCTTCCTGTTTGAATGATTCAGAACCTAATCCTTTTTTATTTAAAATTCTCATAGCGTGATATTATGTCTGTCGGACTAAGTATAAAATAATAGCGACGTTTTGGTAATTTCTTTTGTAAAAGGAATGCTGTCATTAATCACGGTACTTGGCCAGGCCCAGCTGGACAATGGAGGCAAATTATCCTATGATGTAGGGTTGCCATGCGCGAAGAACAAATTTCCCTTTTGACACATTTAAATTCAATTTTTTTCATAACCAACTCGACTAATTTAGTTTCTTAATTACTATAGCAACATTAATATTGGTTAAAAATGTCGAATATTTTGAGAAATAAATAAAGTTACTATTTTGATAGTTTTACAACCATGTAAGTTGAATTACATGAAGCTTTCAGAACAATTTGATGTAAGTACTCTATCATATTGGCAAAATATCATGAATAGCCCTTTCCATAGCTCGTTTAAACTTTTAACAATGGCAACATTGCATGTTTTGTAATGACTTTAAAGTGTTAGAAAGCAGCAACCCTAAGATACAAAAATCTTAGAACTGTCACATTCAGACATTTTAAATTAGTGGTAATTTCTCTTGTAAAATTTGCGTTTGCAACATGGACCGAGTATACATGTACTGCTAGACACACACTCACACAAAACAAAGAAGGATATATACAAAATTCGTGCGTTAATAAGAGACAGACCATAACATCTTTTGCCCCTCATCGTGTGCCGGCTCTTTGTAGGTAGAGAACATCTATGTTCTAAAATTCTGTACTAATGTCATCGAGATAAATAAATAGAGAAGCTGGTACAAACCATAGACGTGTCACTAGTGCGGTGGGCCATGGGCGGGGCCTAATGAGAGATTAGACACCGCACAGAAGTGACACAGCTTTTTTACCTACTACTACCTAATCGTTACTCTGCCTTATCTAAATAAATTGACTAAGTTGTGGGTTCGTTACCCACCCAGGACAAACATTTGTGTGACGAATTTATAGTTGTTTGTTCTGTCTCTTGGTGTTTTATAGTATTATTATGTATAAAAACCTATCATTTAAATATATTTTTTTATTATTTCTTACTTGGTATAAAATACCTACCTACCCTATTATAAGATAAAAAGTTGGACAAAAAAAGTTAAGTATACATACTGTAAAATAACTTTATTTTTCGAGATCTATTATTTACTAAAAGTCAATAAAAAATCTAAGATCCAACTGCTTCTAAATCGCTGCACACCGTCTTGTACTGATAGACAAACAGACAGTTAAACGGCTTATGCTGAGTATTTTATAAGCTAAATAAATAATCAGTTATAGGTACCTACCTAATTGAGTTCAAATAATTATGTGCCTATCTTGGACGAAGAAGGTTCCTATATTATGAGTTCACCAACACTTATTTTATTACCTACCGTGTCCAATCTGTACAGTTCAATTTTCATAATCTATGATTTTCTAGAAATGGCGGCAAATTATGACAAAAATTATTTTTGCTGTTTTGCTTGGTTTTAGTTGATGATTTATTTATTTACCGATGATATCGGTACTATCCTTTTTTTTTTGTAGTAGATTCGTTTTTGCACGATTTTAATATGCAAGAGGCATTTTTGACACTCATTTTTAGACTTTTTGACGACATTCGACATCATAACCCAGCGACCGATCGCGATGAACGTAAGCTAGTGAATGAATGAGCTGACGCCGATCGGCTTCAATTGTGGCGTCAAGTGTGAGTTCGCCGGTGTCCGTTCTAGTTTACATCCTACTAATATTATAAAGGCGAAAGTCCGTGTGTGTGTGTGTGTGTGTGTGTGAATGTTTGTTACCACGTATCTCCATAACTACTGAACCGATTTTGATGAAATTTAGAAGGTAGATAGATTAGGTTCTGGAATAGGACATAGGCTATTAAAATTTTGAAAAATCAATCCCTAAAGGTTTGAAAAAGGGTAAATACTTTTGTATGAAACTTTTTAATGCGTTATCCTATTTACTTGAAACTTTGTACAGATATGTAAAATCAAAAATTATTGAATACGTGTTTCAGGATTTTTCAAAATAACTCTTAGAAAGTGATAAAATGGTGTTTCAAACTTTGTACGGAAACTTTTTAATGAGTCATGCGATTAGCTTGAAATTTGGTTCGAATACTTTAAATACAAAAATAAATAAACACGTGTTTCAGGGTTTTTCAAAATAACTCTCAAAAAGTGGTAAAATGGGGTGTCAAAGATTGTACTATACAAAACCACCATACTATACCAACCTCCCATACAAAATCGGCATGGCCATTTGGTTCCAATACTTCATAAATATAAGTGTCACATGTTAAATTTGTATAAAAAATTTCCGCTCGCTTCGCGAGCTGGGGAAGCTCGCTTCGCTCGCATATTACTTTCATGAGTTTTTTACGAACAAATTAATTTTCTGTTATGAACCGACAACCATCCATCTTTTTCTTAGAGCACCGTTATCAAAATCAAGTGTCGCATGTTGCATTTCTCTAAAAAAAAATCAGCTCCCACCGCGGGTAACACCGCGGGGCACAGCTAGTATTTACATATTTCTTCAAAGACTAATGTGGACCTTATGTGTACTACGAAACAATGGATTCACTCAATTTTTTGTTCCTTTCGGCGGCACGCTGTCAGTGAATCTGGTACTATGACATCTATGGTTTGCAATGTTCCTGCTATGAAATTATTTTGTAGTCACTTGAAATGTAATAAATCTTTCGTTCATATGTTCATAAATCAGGTACTTAAATGCAGATGAACTTGCAACCTGTCAGGTGAAATATCAATTAAGTACTTTGCAAAAAGTAGGCATGTGCTAAATGTATGGTCCGTGCCTTCGACTACCCTATAGATACCTTAGCAGATTTAAAGATCTTAGTGGGTACCTACAGTCCTTGGATACAATCTTTAGCCTTTACGTTTTAAGGTGCTATTTTAGAAGTTTTCTAATTTACATTTATCTGTCCACAGGTATGTACTCAATTCATCATAGTAAACCAGAACCCGGTAAGAAATTTTTTACTTTAGTTGGCAATCCAAACAATTGCAGTCACCTATTTAATTCAATACTATGCAATATCTTTAATTTGAAAATATCATTGTTCATATAGCCTATGTTCATCCTAAAAATTCATTCTAAATAACAATGAAAAAAATTTTTGAAATCTGATGAGCTGTTTCAAAGATTACCTCCTACATACAAACAAACTTTACCTCTATAAAATATTAGTATAGATAAGGCATTTTTTTCTAATACAAAAAGGTAACTAACTTATAAGACGGTTGTCGGTATGATAGTTAGAGACTAGCGCGGGTCTCCGTCTCTACCTGCTAGTAATAATGGTAATTATTTTGGGTACAATTTGGGCGAATCCAAGACAGGTAGATGGGTCCGGTCTGTGATGGAACTGAGGTGCTCAAACTTTTATTTTAAATTTTAATTAAAAAAAAAATATATTTTTATTTTAAACTGTGCTGCTCTATAGCAAAACCACGAGAGAAAAACGAAATAGCGATAATTTTACTAATAACATTTTACTATAAGTACGCAATTTTCTATTTTATTAACAATTAACTATTTGTATTAATAATTAACCATTTATATAAATGGTATAAGATAATTTCTACTTTTTGGAAGGCATTAGTAATAATTTACTTAGCGATTTTAACAGATACTGAATAATTAAACACTTTTATTTAATGAATGAATGAAAAACTAAGCTCTTGTTTTTTTACTGACTATAGGAGTTTAAAAGGATTCTTTTAATTATCAAATAACTTTAATCTGAATAATAAAATTGTAGTTTGATACATTTCCAAAACAAAAGTTATAAAATTATCGAATATCATCTTCTTCTGGAATGTGCAGTGTGTTCTTATTGTCAACCTGAGACAAAGACCTGAAGGTAAATTAAATTTCTCTATAAAAAATATTTTGACAGGAGTTTTGTGTTCCTGCGGTGTGTGAGGTTGCCAAAGCTCTGCGAGGAAGCGCTGTGGTGACAACTGGTGGACCAGTCTTGTCCATAGTGTAGTCGGCGCAGTGATTCCTCTTTTAAAGGGTCAGCAGCGCGAGTGTGACTCTTCTGGTGTCACAGGCGTCCATAAGCTACGGTAACCGCTTACCATTAGGTGGGCTGTATGCTTGTCTGCTACCTTAGTAGCAAAAAAAGAAGTTTTGCTTATAACATGGCGCGTTTTAATTTAAAAGTATCATTACTAGTTTACGTTAGGTTGTCTTATTACAATCCCATTGCAGGCTTTAACTATTTCAATATAAAACTTTAATAAGTTTATCTTTTTGTGAACATCTTTCCTACATACTTTAAAAATTAACTAAAGAAAAAATACAAAAACTTAAAGACCGACAAACTCGTTGAAATTTGATAACTAAAGCATACTTTAATATTATTTTAATCCAAACTTTTACGACGGTATATTAAATTAATATTCGCTATAGCTTTAAGATACTGGAAATTCGAATAACAGTGGTTTGTATTATTGCAGCATTTAAATATCAAATAGGATCTATTAAGTTGAGTAACAGCTTCACATAGAAAATAATTCTCATGAGTTTATTCTCATTTCACACGTTCAAAATTAACTCACTTAGCACCTATCTACGTCATGGCTATTCATTGTGTGATATACAGGGTGAAATGTAAACTTAATTAATTTTACACAAAATTGCAATAGAAATAATAGATGGAATCTATTGTTTTTTTTTAATTATGTATGAAAGAAGCCTAATCTAGCCAATGTAAGCCTAATCTCTAATTTTTAAAAAATATTGTAAAGAAATAAATTTGTATTTAATTGTAACTCGTAAACTGCTACTTATGTATGCATATGTATGTATTAGGAGTAGCCTGAAGAACATCAAAAATACACGTTGTATTTCGGTCTACAGTGTAGAATATGTAGATGAAGATGTTGGTGTAGACTCTATACCATCTATATAGGACTAAAGAGCTGAACAGATGTCTTTCTTGGGATGACAATCATGACCTTGTTTTTTAAAGTTAAAAAAAAAAACTTTTTTTATCGTTCAACTGTAAAAAATATATGACTTGAGATAAATAAAAATAAAGATCACGACTGTATACCCAAGACTCTGTTGACAATATCTCGGATCCTTAGGCATTCTAGACTTTCTGAAGATATTCAAGGGATAGTCAGGGGCACGTTATTATACATATTTCAATAATATTCCAAAGAATTTGCATGCTTTTCGCTGTGTAAACTTGGTACACTCTAATCCACGCTGTATATTTATGGTCACGGAAACTATTACGGTTCGTTCTCTTTGATCTATCCGGTTTAAACTAATTTGCATGAGCTGGTACAAAAAGTAGTTATATTTTTTACACTTTTTATATGGTGGAAGCAAGTACAGTACGGCCAACGGATCTCGGCGTGCGTGAAGTTAGCCGTTTCGATGCGCAGTGCAACTTTTTCATACAAAATTTTCTACTGCGCAGCGCAGAGCCTAACTTCACGTACGCCTAGATCCGCCGGCTCAACTGTACCTATTGAAATCAATAATCTACGAATGAGCGAATTATTTTGTCCCGACGCATAAGTATAGGGAAAACTGTTGACTGTTAATATAACTATCAATTTAACTGTCTTGCTAGGAAAATATTGATAATCGTTATTACTTATGTTATGATTTATTTCCTTAAACTCCTATTTTATTTTACTAAGCACTCTATTGAAACGCTCGTAGTGTAGTTTGCTTAGTTATTTTAGACTGTCGGAGTCAATGATCTTCTATATAAACTGAGGTAGATGCGTTGTAGCTCAGCGTGGCGAATAAAAGTGAAGCTAATTAGCTTGAGTCAACTCAGTTGCACTTGGTCTCGCCCTGTTGTTGCACGCATTTATACGCAGCACGCGCATAATTTATCTCTTTCACAGCGGGGTTTTATAAATCTCTGCTATTTTTTAGTGTTCTTGATTGATAGTAAGCAAAACTGCTTATATTATACCTAAGTAGATATAACAAAATTTCGCCGCGTTTAGAGCTTTTTCTAAGGAGTATAACGTCTCTATTGGTAAAATGTCATTGGTCGAAGTGACGTTTCTCGTTGTTTTCATTTTACGCAAGTAATTACAGTGTATCTGGATCAATCTTCAGAATCAGCTTGTTTGGTTGATCGCTATGGTGCTTTTTAAATATCGATATTATCGCTTTTCTGTATTTTCTGTATTTCGAGAAGGAGGTGTCTAAATAATCATATTTTCATATTGGCCCCTGAAGGGGCAGTAAAGCAATAATATCGATATTTAAGGGGCGCCATAGCGATCAACCAGGTGCGCTGATTCTGATGATTGACCCATCTGTACTTATTAAGTTACATTTGTGTAAAAAGCCTTCTCATTAACGTTATCAGTTGCTTTATATTAAAGCCTTCGTTTCATTACTAATTTTTACTGCCACTAAAACTAGTTAATAGAACATGAATTAATTATGTTTAATTGTATTTTTTATGACCTGAGCTTCTAAAATTATACTGAAATATGAGAAAATTGATTCATTAGGACAACGAATGTCTTTATAAATTTCAATTTATACTGTTTTACGTCGGAGAAAATTACACTTAATTCGTATGTGGTGATTAAAACCAATTCAGTTGCTACCTATTGTCGTTGATTGATTTTAACGTGCTTTTTGAATGATTTTATTAACTAGAAAAAATATGAATGTTTTTGCAACAAACATAAGCAGCTTAAATATAGGTAGTGACATGTTTATAGCTTATCCTGTAGTTTTTATTTTATGATTCATTTAGTTTTATAGCTTAATAGATTTATTTTGTAATTCCTCTTTAGTATGACGTGTAGTGCTTAGCAGGACACACATTGTGGCGTACCCTTTATTTTTATGATACCAAAGCTCAGATGATTTTATATACATTTTATGGATCATCCTATAATAATTAATTTTACATTTTATGCATGAAACTTCGAATGCCTAGCATAGTTATAATTTAATTCATTGTAACAATTCCATAAAGTACAAAAATTTTACCTAATTTGTTTCATAAAAAGATTAGCGAGGCTACAACGGCCGTTAAAGCAGAATCACAATATGATTCGTATTATGTTTTGTTTTTGTCTATGAAAAGAGACGGCATATAGTGCAATTCAAATTATGATTCTGCTATAACGGCCTTTTTAGCCTCGCAGGAAGAAAATAAAACAATGAGTGAAAAAATTAGTGTTAATTAACACTACAAAATTAAAAATTACGAGTAGTGTCGTCTAAGAAGACTTTGGTACATTTTAACACTGATACTATGTTACCCATTTATATCTTGACCTCGAAACATTGATTACCCCACGCCACACGAATGCTTCAAAATGTTACTAAAGTTGAGAAACGCTGTCTTGGCCAGGTAAAGGGCGCCAGCAATTTTTTTAAGCTGGTATCATTGTCAATTTCCTTTGTCGAGTCAAGCGACTATTTTCAATTGTATAGAATGGTGTATCTGTATCATTATACCTACAAAAAATCTATATACATAATTTGCTGTAAAAAAATCTTGGATTAAAACATTTAAGTTGTTTTTTTTTTGAAATGGTAGGTAACAGATTTTTAGAAAATATTTGACTCAAGTTAAAGTTTAAAAATACATAAATATAATGTAATAATAAATATTGCTGGACATTTGACACAGCGCCATCTAGCTCCAAACTAAGCAAAGCTTGCACTATGGGATATTATATGGTATATGGTATACTAGCTGCTGCCCGCGACTTCACTCGCGTGGTACCCGGATAAAAATTAGCCTATATTACTCTCCAGCCCTCCAACTATCTCCACGCAAAATATCACGTCAATTCGTCGAACTGTTTTGACGTGAAAGCAGGACAAATAAACAAACAAATAAACATATGGGTACGGTTTATAATATGGGTACGGATTATGGTACTTATAGTCTATTTTTTGTTCTCAAGAGTAGGCTTTAAGATTATCTTAATTTAATCTTACGTATGAACATAAATTAAACATTAAAGGAGAAATGCAAACACAAAAACTAAATACCACGTCGTAAAAATTGACTGGCAAAATAATTTGCATTAGGTACTTTGTAAATAAATTTTTATTAGTGTTAATGATCGGTGGAGTCAAAGCGCCCGCGTATTATGTAAAGTAATAAAACTGAGCTACGATGGGCTGAAATTGCCGTAATACTGATAGCAAAAATGTTTTTATTTGTTTGAATAGCACGATGGCGCTAATGTATGAAATAAACGTTATAAAAGAGATGGGCCGTGTGAAGAATCAAGAAAGAAGTGAATGTATCAGATGGCAAGAAGAAATCTAGTAGAAATTAGGAAGTACATTATCGGTCCCGGTACTGTAACCCTTTTTATTCTACTCCTAAGTTGTCACTCGTGTTGCTTTTGCTATTCTGTGCCGTCTACACTAACTTACACACTTTTCAAGAACTCTCGCTGCTATATCCCGGTTTATTTTTAATATATAGTACTGGTTACTAAGAACAAATTGACGTGTAGGCATGTCTCCACGCCCTGTAAATGTTTCTATGCTCTACCGATCATTTTATAAAAACTTAATTCTAAATATTATTAAAAGGCGTCCAACTCCTTTTAACTTATCATCAAATCTGCAATAAATTCTGTATTTAAATATACCTAACTTGTTTTTAACTTTCTCCCTTCTCATTTCTCCTTTTTAGGTACCTAAGTATCTTAAAATATTACGCGTTACAGTATATATTGGCCGGAGGTCTTCAGGCAGCCTAAAAACTCCGTCGCCAGAGTTGGCCACTAGCTCAGATGATGAAATTTGAAATGTAGATAGTTTAGGTTCTGGAATAACACAAAGGCTACTTTTTATCCCGGAAAAATATGGTTCTCGTGGGATAAGTAAGTAAGTTCGTATGAGCAAGTGGCTAAATCTGGATAAAAAATAGTAGTCCACGCGGGCGAAGCCGCGGGCGTTCGCTAGTTGACCGTAAAACTCTTGTAACCAGTCAACAAGATGACGCATTACGGAGAATATGTATATATTATGTATGTGGCGTTCTGAATTCAGAAAGCATGCGTTTGGCCATGTCAAAAGTTGTGCCCAATCCATCAAACTTTTAGAAGCAAAATTCCAGTTTTGAGATCTTCCGAGAAACAATAATTGCTCTAAACTTCGTCTAACCCTACTTTACTATTAAGGACCCTCGCTCTATAAAAGTAATTAACTCTAGCTGAAGATAATTGATGAAGGCCAAGATTACTACCTCCGTCCAATTATTTTCCACAAACATAAATCTACGTTATCACTTAAGATATAAAGTCTAGTTTGCTACAACGGCGGCGGTACAGCCCGTCATAAAAGTACAGGGTTGGGCGTATAGTCGAATAGTGGAATAAACTTTTTTTAGTAGTTATACTTCCCTTTATTATTATAAAATCGTCAGGACTGGACCGATTTTTGTTTTGGACGCATGAAGAATGATGTTTTGACGTTGTGTATGTGTTTGTGTGTGTGGTAATTTGGCTTGGGGCATGCTTGGGGCGAGATGTAATGGCCCACATTTCTATGACGGAGTTTTTATGAAGTATTCAAGAATCGTTTCAAGGTTTTTGAGTTGAGTTTTTTTGTTCTTTCCATTTGTTTAGTACTAGTTTTTGTTTTACTTGCTTGATAGACTAATGCTCACGAAGTTAGCTATTGCTATTTTTGAATAAAAATTGGATCAATCATTACAATATGATTCATAGATTTGTTAAAAAAGTTTGTGGCCTAGCTCAAACGTTCTTGATTGATCGTTGAAGTTAAGCAGCGTTGTGCGCGGTCACAATTTGGGTGGGTGACCGCAAGTGGTACTACGAGCTGAGCGGAACGTTAAATAGCCATTCCCGGATTTTAAGTTGTTAAACCAAGACGGAGGCCTTCAGGCGTCCTAAAATTCCGTCATCAGAGATAGACACTAGCTCACACGAACATACAAACAAAATATAGTTGTATAGATCTGTTTAATTTATTTTGTTCAAATATTGCCATAATTCGAGTTGAACGCATCGCTGGTGCAACTTTTAATAGACGCGTTTTACCTACCAATAAAACGCATATTATTTACTTACCTTATTCGAACCTTATTAATTGAGATAGGCACTGCGTTTCCCGACTTCCGTTTCCTTTAATTTAATGAATTCACCCTTGACTTCCGGCTGCTTCCTGTGCTTACGTCACTTCCACCAGGCAGGGTGGCGCGCGATCTGAGCGGCGACATCTTTATTCCTCATTGAGTCGAAAATCACCAGGCAGGGATTAAAGTGTAAGGTTCGAATAAGGTAAGTAAATAATATGCGTTTTATTGGTAGGTAAAACGCGTCTATTATTGACTTGACCGTTATTCGAACCTTATTAATTGAGACGTGTTTGTTATCGCCTGGTGGTGGAAGAAGTGATGCCAATGTGATAGACATACTAATAACATGAAAGTAGTATTGAATTTTTTAAGTCAAAAGTACGAGAACCTGAACTTTAGTTCGTAATTTATATACTGATCAGAAACTTCATAATACAAGCTGAGCCAGAAGCAAAGGATTTTACAGCAAGAATATCAAAAAGAAATTACCTATTGGTAATAAAAAGTATTGAACTTTCTACATTCAACATAAGTACCTAGGTAGAAGTAAATCAAATCGATTTACATAGTTAAAAAAAAAAATTATATATTATTATTATAGCTTGCAGCTAGAACTGATTGCTTATTGCTTTACAAAAGGTAGGTATTAACTTCCCTTTTAAAGTTATTCGGAAATTTCCAAGAAAAACATGTAGTCTTTGTTCACCACCCGTATGGGGACGAGGCGTGATTTTATGCATAGATATAATATGTATAACAACCAATAACTATAATACTTCAAAGATGTGTAGCGATATACTTTCGTTTCTATCGCTTTTATAAAGGTACTTAACTTTTATTTCACCTATTCTGCAGAAAATGAGTAAACTATGACCTTTTAGGAGATATTATGTAGTAGCAGAACAAAAGATGTAGCCTAGCAAACAAAAATATTGGACCCAATTTTCTACGTTTGAAAAACAGTCTCCAGCACGATTTTACAATCTATCTTCGACCCATAAGCAGGCCTGAGGGTCGCCAGAAATTTTCAATTTAATGTAATGCTCAGCATCCGTTTAACTTTCGACCAGAATGCACAATCATCAAGGACACAAAATAGTACCAATATATATTTGCACTTGAAAACTAAAAGAATAATTCCTAAATTATTTTTACTCAATGCCTTTATTCATAGCTAGCACAGAGCAATAGGCTTCCTGTTGGAGCAAACAGATTTAAAACCGAATATTTTGTTTGAGTTCATTTGACACGATGAATGAATGAATAATACATTATGAAGCTAGACTTCTTTCTATACCCATACTTGCTTGGTTTGAATTGGTCTAAATATTTGGATTGAAGAATTTGATAGGTACACCAAAATATGGAACTAATTCATTCAGTAATATTTTGCATTTGCAGATTCATGCAAGAGAATAATTTGTACTGTCAAGATAAATCGTGAACCAAAGGAAAATTCAAAATAATCTAACCACTTTGTTATCTTCCAGATAAAGTGGATCAATATTTTAGGATCAATTGAGCCATTTATGGAGCTAAGAAGAACGTCATTCTTACGGCAGATTAACCTGGCTGCCATTTCAGTATTTTAATTCATTTGTGCACTTGTTTACACGTTTGCGCACCCTGACGGAGACATACATGGCAGCTTCGTCGTCACGCCTAACATGGCTTAAACATTGCAAGACATCGGACATCGGACATCGGACGAATTAGAGAAATTGACGGATGAAGGCAGCTGCTAGTAGTCGGCTGAGGTCGGCTCACCCATAAACACGATGCTTAAATGTACTTTCGGTATTAGGATAAGGATGGAGGGTAGGTACCCAACCCACACGTGAGAGGGGCCACATTCGACCAAACGCGTCGCGAATAAATGCTCAGTGATCGTTTACACTGCACCATAAACATTATTACTACCTATTCTTATCTACCTATATACAGGCAAACAGTATTGATACTCCATCTAGCAAAAATTCTTTGTGCATTTGTTCAACAAGTGCCGTTCTGGAACGAATCGAAAACTCGACAGAGAACCAGCTAACTGTGGCTCTGGTGGCTGACAATAAACTTGGAATATACTTAAAGGATAAACTGAAAAAATCATTTTGGTTGTCGTAAAGGTTTTTGGAATTCCTTTTGATGAATGCTCGCTCGCAGGATGCGTGAAACATGTGTAAAGGCCAACCTGCACGCACACTCAGCACAAAAGGCATTGTGCATAACAAGTAGATACCTACTTTTAATTTATAATAAATTCAGATCAAAAACCCACTTTGGCACCAGCCGTCTTTTATTATTATCATTTCCAGGTCTAATCAAGTCATAGCAATTATCAAGTTACATAATGTAATGATCAGTAACCTGCCCCTTCGTGAGTAGGTATTAAGAGCCATTATACAATTTCGCACTCGACAAAATCAGCGCTCGGAGGGACAAAAGTTGCTAAATTCTAACACCCAATGAACAGCGCTCCGTTTCTTAGACTAAACGGTTTTGGTAATTTTCATGTGATTGATTTATTTGAGATAGTAAAAATACTTTTTGGGTAGGTACTTAGGTAGGTACCTATAGGTATAACACAAAACAAAGTCGGGTTAGTTACACTTTGAATACAAATAATTACAAAAAATAAATGTTTGTTTTTTTGTCCCATAAACCATATTGTGCTGATCTGATGGAGTCAGGAGCTTTTCAACAGAACTCTTCAGTAAATAGTCCGATTGAGTTGAAACTTGGATCTCAGCATGTCAGTCAAGTTCCGACTACAATGAAATAATATGGTGACAGCTAGCTCATCTGATGATGGAGTCAGGACCTGTTCCATGGAACTTTTTAATGATATGGGTATCAAATGACAGGGCTTGATGATCGCAACACAATGCTGATCTGATGATGGAGCCAGGACCTGCTCCATGGAACTTTTTAATGATATGGGTATCAAATGAAAGGGTTTGATGAGCGAAACACAATTCTGATCTGATGATGGAGTCAGGACCTGCTCCATGGAACTTTTTAATAATATGGGTATCAAATGAAAGGGCTTGATGAGCGCAACACAATGCTGATCTGATGATGGAGTCGGGACCTGTTCCATGGAACTTTTTAATGATATGGGTATCAAATGAAAGGGTTTGATGAGCGAAACATAATTCTGATCTGATGATGGAGTCAGGACCTGCTCCATGGAACTTTTTAATAATATGGGTATCAAATGAAAGGGCTTGATGAGCGCAACACAATGCTGATCTGATGATGGAGTCAGGACCTGTTCCATGGAACTTTTTAATAATATGGGTATCAAATGAAAGGGTTTGATGAGCGAAACACAATTCTGATCTGATGATGGAGTCAGGACCTGCTTCATGGAACTTTTTAATGATATGGGTATCAAATGAAAGGACTTGATGAGCGCAACACAATGCTGATCTAATGATGGAGTCAGGACCTGTTCCATCGAACTTTATAATGATATGGGTATCAAATGAAAGGGTTTAATGAGCAAAACACAATGCTGATCTGATGATGGAATCAGGACCTGTTCCATGGAACTTTATAATGATATGGGTATCAAATGAAAGGGTTTTATGCGCGAAACACAAAGCTGGGTTAGGATTTACTTTTGACTTCGATTTTTGATGTTTGATTTTTCATTTTTAATCTTGATTTTAATTTTAAAATCAAAATCAAGAAATAAAAATCAAAATAAAAATCCGAGATCCGAGAATCGAGAAATGAGAAACAAGAATCAAGAATCACAAATCAAAAATTAAAAAATTGAAAATCAAGAATTAAGAATCCGAGATACAAGATCCGAGAATCGATAATCGAAAATTGAAAATTAAGAATCAAAATCAAGAATCAAGAACCCGATATCCAAGATCCGATAATCAAGAATCGAGACTCGAAAATCGAAAATCAAGAATCCGAGATCCGAGAATAGAGAAACTAAAATTGAAAATCAAGAATCAAGAATCAAAGTGAAAGTCAAAATCAAGAATCAAAGTCAAAGTAAACCCCGACCCAGCTTTGTGTTTCGCTCATCAAGCCCTTTCATTTGATACCCATATCATTGTAAAGTTCCAGGGAACAGGTCCTGACTCCATCATCAGATCAGCATTGTGTTTTGTTAATCAAGCCCTTTCATTTGATGCCCATATTATCATTAAAAGTTCCATGGAACAGGTCATAACTCCATCATCAGATCAGCATTATGTTTTGCTCATCAAGCCCTTTCATTTGATACCCATATGATTAAAAAGTTCCATGAACCAGGTCCTGACTCCATCATCAGATCAGCATTGTGTTTCGCTCATCAAACCCTTTCATTTAATACCCATATCATTAAAAAATTCCATGGAACAGGTCCTGACTCCATTATCAGATCAGCATTGTGTTGCGCTCATCAAGCCCTTTAATTTGATACCCATATCATTAAAGAGTTCCATGGAACAGGTCCTGACTCCATCATCAGATCAGCATTGTGTTGCGCTCATCAAACCCTTTCATTTGATACCCATATTATTAAAATGTTCCATGGAGCAGGTCCTGACTCCATCATCAGATCAGCATTGTGTTTCGCTCATCAAACCCTTTCATTTGATACCCATATCATTAAAAAGTTCCATGGAACAGGTCCTGACTCCATCATCAGATCAGCATTGTGTTGCGCTCATCAAGCTCTTTCATTTGATACCCATATCATTATAAAGTTCGATGGAACAGGTCCTGACTCCATCATCAGATCAGCATTGTGTTTCGGTCATCAAGCCCTTTCATTTGATACCCATATCATTAAAAAGTTCCAGGGAACAGGTCCTGACTCCATCATCAGATCAGCATTGTGTTGCGCTCATCAAGCCCTTTAATTTGATACCCATATCATTAAAAAGTTCCATGGAACAGGTCCTGACTCCATCATCAGATCAGCATTGTGTTGCGCTCATCAAGCCCTTTCATTTGATACCCATATTATTAAAAAGTTCCATGGAGCAGGTCCTGACTCCATCATCAGATCAGAATTGTGTTTCGCTCATCAAACCCTTTCATTTGATACCCATATCATTAAAAAGTTCCATGGAACAGGTCCTGACTCCATCATCAGATCAGCATTGTGTTGCGCTCATCAAGCCCTTTCATTTGATACCCATATTATTAAAAAGTTCCATGGAGCAGGTCCTGACTCCATCATCAGATCAGAATTGTGTTTCGCTCATCAAACCCTTTCATTTGATACCCATATCATTAAAAAGTTCCATGGAACAGGTCCTGACTCCATCATCAGATCAGCATTGTGTTGCGCTCATCAAGCTCTTTCATTTGATACCCATATCATTATAAAGTTCGATGGAACAGGTCCTGACTCCATCATCAGATCAGCATTGTGTTTCGGTCATCAAGCCCTTTCATTTGATACCCATATCATTAAAAAGTTCTAGGGAACAGGTCCTGACTCCATCATCAGATCAGCATTGTGTTGCGCTCATCAAGCCCTTTAATTTGATACCCATATCATTAAAAAGTTCCATGGAACAGGTCCTGACTCCATCATCAGATCAGCATTGTGTTGCGCTCATCAAGCCCTTTCATTTGATACCCATATTATTAAAAAGTTCCATGGAGCAGGTCCTGACTCCATCATCAGATCAGAATTGTGTTTCGCTCATCAAACCCTTTCATTTGATACCCATATCATTAAAAAGTTCCATGGAGCAGGTCCTGACTCCATCATCAGATCAGCATTGTGTTTCGGTCATCAAGCCCTTTCATTTGATACCCATATCATTAAAAAGTTCTAGGGAACAGGTCCTGACTCCATCATCAGATCAGCATTGTGTTGCGCTCATCAAGCCCTTTAATTTGATACCCATATCATTAAAAAGTTCCATGGAACAGGTCCTGACTCCATCATCAGATCAGCATTGTGTTGCGCTCATCAAGCCCTTTCATTTGATACCCATATTATTAAAAAGTTCCATGGAGCAGGTCCTGACTCCATCATCAGATCAGAATTGTGTTTCGCTCATCAAACCCTTTCATTTGATACCCATATCATTAAAAAGTTCCATGGAACAGGTCCTGACTCCATCATCAGATCAGCATTGTGTTGCGCTCATCAAGCTCTTTCATTTGATACCCATATCATTATAAAGTTCGATGGAACAGGTCCTGACTCCATCATCAGATCAGCATTGTGTTTCGGTCATCAAGCCCTTTCATTTGATACCCATATCATTAAAAAGTTCTAGGGAACAGGTCCTGACTCCATCATCAGATCAGCATTGTGTTGCGCTCATCAAGCCCTTTAATTTGATACCCATATCATTAAAAAGTTCCATGGAACAGGTCCTGACTCCATCATCAGATCAGCATTGTGTTGCGCTCATCAAGCCCTTTCATTTGATACCCATATTATTAAAAAGTTCCATGGAGCAGGTCCTGACTCTATCATCAGATCAGCATTGTGTTTCGCTCATCAAACCCTTTCATTTGATACCCATATCATTAAAAAGTTCCATGGAACAGGTCCTGACTCCATCATCAGATCAGCATTGTGTTGCGCTCATCAAGCTCTTTCATTTGATACCCATATCATTAAAAAGTTCCAGGGAACAGGTCCTGACTCCATCATCAGATCAGCATTGTGTTGCGCTCATCAAGCTCTGTCATTTGATACCCATATCATTAAAAAGTTCCATGGAACAGGTCCTGACTCCATCATCAGATCAGCATTGTGTTGCGCTCATCAAGCCCTTTCATTTGATACCCATATTATTAAAAAGTTCCATGGAGCAGGTCCTGACTCCATCATCAGATCAGAATTGTGTTTCGCTCATCAAACCCTTTCATTTGATACCCATATCATTAAAAAGTTCCATGGAACAGGTCCTGACTCCATCATCAGATCAGCATTGTGTTGCGCTCATAAAGCTCTTTCATTTGATACCCATATCATTATAAAGTTCGATGGAACAGGTCCTGACTCCATCATCAGATCAGCATTGTGTTTCGGTCATCAAGCCCTTTCATTTGATACCCATATCATTAAAAAGTTCTAGGGAACAGGTCCTGACTCCATCATCAGATCAGCATTGTGTTGCGCTCATCAAGCCCTTTAATTTGATACCCATATCATTAAAAAGTTCCATGGAACAGGTCCTGACTCCATCATCAGATCAGCATTGTGTTGCGCTCATCAAGCCCTTTCATTTGATACCCATATTATTAAAAAGTTCCATGGAGCAGGTCCTGACTCTATCATCAGATCAGCATTGTGTTTCGCTCATCAAACCCTTTCATTTGATACCCATATCATTAAAAAGTTCCATGGAACAGGTCCTGACTCCATCATCAGATCAGCATTGTGTTGCGCTCATCAAGCTCTTTCATTTGATACCCATATTATTAAAAAGTTCCATGGAGCAGGTCCTGACTCTATCATCAGATCAGCATTGTGTTGCGCTCATCAAGCTCTGTCATTTGATACCCATATCATTAAAAAGTTCCAGGGAACAGGTCCTGACTCCATCATCAGATCAGCATTGTGTTGCGCTCATCAAGCCCTTTCATTTGATACCCATATCATCATAAAATTCCATGGAACAGGTCCTGACTCCATCATCAGATCAGCTCGCTGTCACCCTATTATTACATTATTAGTTACACAACAATTCAGATCATTATTCTGCTTTAACGGCCTTTTTAGCCCCGCAGAAAATATTTAAAAATAGGTAATTAATAACTTAGCAACCAATGTATCAAACGCTCCTATTTCGCTATATTCTTCGTAGCCGGCGACGTGCTTTGCGAGTCGACTCAGTGAGAGCTCCGGGATGCAAAGCGATACGTCCACCCCCTAGAAGCGCTCGGCGCGGTCTGCTTGCGTCGAGTAGATAGGGTAGTAGATACGACGCGTTTTAGGTTGTTTTAAAAGATTTTTCATTGCCAATTTTTTAACCTTTTTGCATTTTTTTTTTCAGAAAAGGATTGATTTTGAACTAAAGTTTATTTCTGTTTTGTTAATTTTACGAACAAGAGTTCTAAGTCAGTTCTAAGTAGCCAAAATCAAAAGCAATTCTTTGGCCGTTTTCTCGAAATTTGGACTAAGTTAAAGATTTTTTTACTCAAAAACTAAATAAAGGTAGTAAAAAGTGATCCATTTAATAGTTTGGTTGACTATCACAGCAAAACATCGTAATTTTTTTATACCATTTGGACGTCAAAATGATTCGTAAATATGGTGATTTCTAAACCTCTTACAGCAAAAATTCACAAAACAGTCGCCGGTTTGAGGTCGATTAATCAAAAAGAAATAATAAAAATACAAAAGTAGCTCATTTAATAGTACAAAATTGAAATGATATTTCATGCTGTGCCATAATTTTTTTATAAATACAGTGTTTTCATTGAAAAATCCTGCCCCAAAACATCACGTAAATCAGAAAATTTTGTCTAATGCCTCTTAAGTAAGGAATTCTATAAGTTACACTAGAATTTAAAATCTCCTAACTGGTTTACATTTGCTATTTCATCGTACTTTTTTAGCACGGCTTGAGATAAATTATGTTCCTAAAAAAGCACCCACCTAGCATGTGTGAACCTGCTTGGATGAATTCGTTTGCTATAAATCCCAATCTGAGCGGCTGTCAGATTTGGGATTGCGCTTGTACTTTAAAATCAAAAGAAAATGGCGGCGGTGAAGTGGACGGAGTCCTTGACACGAAATTTACTCACTGAATAGGTATGAGAAATATGAGTGCCCTTGGAATTCTGTGTACCTAATAAATAATGTGAATAACTGTATCATATTTTAAACTTTCGCGAACTTTTAGTCCAGTTAGTTCGTTTAAATTATGTGAATAACTGTGATAAAATAACAACCGACTGCAATGTTGCTTCCATTTGATACATTTAAGACTGAAAAATCTGGCAAGCTGGGCAGATTGGAATGTAAATTTAAAAAGCAATTAAATTATTAGGTACAAAATTTGTCTTTTGGAAGATTTTTTAGCAAGCTCTAAAATCTACAAATCCAAAGCAAATATAAACCAGCCATAACGCTTTGATAATCAAGTTGATCATTAGTAGCAAAAAGCCTTGGACGCTGTAAGTACTCAGATCAAATGGACTACATATCAATATCAGTTCTACTTTTATTTTATTTTTCTTTACTGAAATTTGAAATACTTCTAATCCGGCGAAAAATAGTAGGTAGTAAGCGACTGAGAGCAACGCTTAGGTACATTCAGGTAGGTACAGTCGCATGCACCAAGATACATTTTAAGGTATAAAGATCCACTCAACAAATTTCAAAACGTCGTTGTTGGAATCAATAAAAGTAACCTTCGATGTTTAATAACGATATTGATATTAGTGGATGGTTAGATATTTGTTGTGTACTTATGTATATATCCCGACGTTTCGGTTATGTTACAATAGCCATGGTCGCGGACAGACTATATAGTAGGTATAGGTATGTATTCAAGGTTCATTGTGAAGCGGTGGTACCTAGTATCCACGACTACCCTCACTGATCTTCAGATTTCGGATCGGCTGCATTTACACCACAAAACACTACACTATCCGTACCTTGACCGTATGTCACCATATGTTATTTATTATTTCGTATAAGTTAACCCAATACTATTGTATAGAATATGGCATGAGTATCTCTTAGTGGCAGGTGACTGTACCTGAGAATAGACTAGCTACACTGCAATGTCATAGTCTGAGTTAAAGAAAGGATCAGAGCAATATTCATTGAAATTTACGGTCATAATTACGCAACCACATTCCACAAAAATTTAAAAAGGACGACCCATTTTAAATTTTTCTTTAAGTTTCTCTTATCTTAACCAGCAATTTATACGACTGGAAACTTGGTAGCTGAGCGTACCATTCGATAACACCATTGTCTAACAACGTTCATTACGAAGCATAATGGAAACTCGGGTTGTCTTTACTTTTAAACATCCTAGTTTTATAGAATAAATAAGAGTAAGATTCCTGCAGGGTATGCGATACCCTTATAAGGTCTTGTGCGCAAGGCAAGCCTGTTCTAAAAGTCATGTCATTACTTACGGTATTTATTTCCTCTTAACTCTTATTGTCGAACGATGAGCGGTCAGGTCACATGCCTCAATCACGGCCCCTGCTTGGGTTGATTTTGTGTGTCGAGCGACAGATCAGATTAACATTACAACACAAGAAGTATGTCGAAAAACCCTGCGAGGGTTCCTTTTAATTTGCGTGCTCCTGTGAGGAGACGCGACCACACAGCCGTATTGAAAACCCTGCGAGGGTTTCTTTTAATCTACGTGCTCCTGCGAGGAAACGTGAGGGCACAGCCGTATCGAAATCCCTGCGAGGGTTTCTTTTCATTTACGTGCTCCTGCGAGGAGACGCGATGGCACAGCCGTATCAAAATCCCTGCGAGGGTTTCTTTTAACTTACGTGCTCCTGCGAGGAAACGTGAGGGCACAGTCGTATCGAAAACCCCTGCGGGGGTTTCTTTTCATTTACGTGCTCCTGCGAGGAAACGCGACGGCACAGCCGTATCAAAAACCCTGCGAGGGTTTCTTTTAACTTACGTGCTCCTGTGAGGAGACGCGAGGGCACAACCGTATCGAAAACCCTGCGAGGGTTCCTTTGAATTGACGTGCTCCTGCGAGGAGACGCTCATTTTAATAGTCTCAACCTGCGAGGATGAGGTTAGCGGCCACATGTTTGAGGCCGCACGTTTTAGACTTTTTTCCAATGAAAAGCCAGCTCGAGCAAAAGGTACCTGTGTAGCGAGTGTCGCCTTAACAAGTGAATCTATGGGTGTTTTATCTCGCATAAAATTGCAGCACTTTACCATACTCTAGCTCATTCAAAATTAATTTTATCACAAAGGTGACAACCTTACCTGCCTTTGAATTTTAGCACAGGACCACACCCATAATAAAAAATATTATTAAGCATAACTATGAAATAGCAAACACGACTGGAAAAAGAACTTGGTCGATTTTTTCAGAGCTAGGAACTTCGAATGCCAAGATACATTATAATGTAACGACCAGTTGAACTAGATATTTATCCATTTCGTCTCATGTTCAACGAAATTTTATGTACACAATTTACTCTCATCATAATAGGTTAAGACTAATGACGAAACATTTAATTGTTATCAACGAATTAAAAATTTCAAACTTTATAGGACAGATAACGAAATATACATAAATATACGTGAGTGGTGTTTATATCTGCCCCCCCTCTTTTTTTACACGCTGACTGCGACGTTATAGAAAGCACGTGGGAGACACTCTGTCACTGCACTATAAATTATAACCCACATATTTGTGCAGGAATTACCACTTTAGAATACTGAAAAGCTAAGAGCTTATCACTAAGGACTTACGAAAATAAAATTATTTTTAAATAAGTAATCCAATTTAAAATCGAACGCTAAACCGTTAAATATCTAAAAATCATAATTTAAAAGGAAAAACGAAAAGCCATTCAATCGTTTCAAATATCCAGGCACTTGGCCCTTACCATAAATTAAACTGCCACGGTCAGATAATCTCGGTACAGTACCGACTGGCCCGTGCCAGAAAAACATGGTTAAGTTTAGGCAAATAATTATTATGATTTGAGATTTGTATTATATTGTGGGTACTTGACATCCTACACATTGAAAGGTATTCGCAGATCCAGATAGTCTCGGTTCAATACCGACTGGTTCAAGCGAAAAACAATTCAACGAAGTAAGTATAACAAAATTACCCACAATTTTTTTATGAAGTGTTCACACAATCGGATAGTCTCGGAACAATTCCGACCGAATCATGCCAACAAATCTTTATAATCTTTATAATAAAATCAAAACATAACTAAAGTTACATACATACTTAATCCACGTGTTCAGACACTGTAGACATATTTAAATTTAAAATATTATAAATGATTTACGAATACTTTTCTGCATTTTACAGCAGAATATTTTAGCCTCTAAAAGAAAAGAATAAATTTACTTACGGTTTGGAACAAACTCACTTTTAAACACAAGAGATATGCAATCTCTCTGCAATTTTAAATTATTCAAAGGAATAAAATAACTTCTTCAAGACGTGGTTGCACTTAGCAAGACACGTCCGCACTCGGCGGGAAACAAGACGCCAATGAGGAATAAAGATGTCGCCGCTCAGATCGCGCGCCACCCTGCCTGGTGGAAGTGACGTAAGCACAGGAAGCAGCCGGAAGTCAAGGGTGAATTCATTAAATTAAAGGAAACGGAAGTCGGGAAACGCAGTGCCTATCTCAATTAATAAGGTTCGAATAACGGTCAAGTCAATAATGTTAAAATATATTTAATAGGTTTCTTTCGTTATAAATAACGCGATGTAAACACTCGTAGATCATAAAAAATAAAAGCATCAATAAAAATGTAGCTTCTAAAATATGACGTCCGAACTTATGAATAAAAAGCTCTTGCAAAACGAAACCAGTTTTAGAGCTAATTTAAAAACTACAAAATCATGGTTGGTTAATTTCGCGCATATTTTAGTTTTTTTTTAACTTTTTTCGACGTAGGTTGTCACGGTCCATTGTACCCTTTGTACCTGACTGTGTTATAACGTTTCCATGGAGTTTTGAAGGAACGCCTAGGAATTTACAATTGTGTAGAAAAGTGTTTGAAAGGTTTATATTTTGAATGAATGAACACTTAATAAGTAAAATATAACAACAGAATAAAGTCTTAATTAGTAAAATGGGCGGCCCCGTATCGCTGAGAGCATCTTTTGTAACATCTTTATAATTTTTGAAATTGGAATAAAACTAAAAGGCACAAAAATGTTGAAATAACGTAAGATACTGGGGTCACGCTGCTTGTTTCCGAATCATTTCAATTAACTAAACTAATTTGACAAATATGAGATCAGTATATTGACATTTAAACGAGATTATATTTAGATTCACATTTTATATTTTTAAGAACATTTACATTAAAAGCTGCGTTCGTTTTCTTCTAACAAAAGATTTCAACGCGCACTATCCATCAGTTCAATTCAATTTTAAAAGTTTTAGTTCAGAAACAATTTCATAAAACTCATTATGTATCGATTTATCGTTCCATGAATAAAATATCAGCCTTTTTTGTCAATAATAATGATAAATAATTATCGGATGATATTTCTTACAATGACTTCTAGAGCCAAAGTAAGCAAAAATGGAAACCAGATTACTGATAGAAAATATATAATATTGTTGTAAATACATACATAATAATACTTTTATAACACTCAGATATATAAAAAAAAATATTTTATATATTTTCTTCACACGAATGTTTGTCCTAGGTGGGAATCGAACCCACGACCTACAGCGCAGAAAACTGAGCTGACAGGCCAGTCTAAGTTTACATTCAAACTCTTTTGTCCATGACTGTATCTACCTAGAATTTTGAATGATCGTGTTAATACGTGACCCCGGAGACAAAAGGTTTAAGGGGTTGGTTTTTATACTTTATTATATCTAAAAGATATTCATCTACGGACAGTTTTTATGTTGTGTAACGTCGTCGGTAGCTCGTGTGAAGAATACGCTAAATATTTGGATATTTATGAGTTTCTTTGATGTATCTTAATAATTATAGTCAGGAGGCAAACTATATCTGTACTAAATAGGACAATATAGTGCCTGGGACATTGTTGAGATGGAGTAGGCTTGCCCAGCACTTAAACCATCTTAACTTCATCAACTTTATTCACAGGAAAGGCGTGGTCAACGCGAAGAGCTGACTAGAAGAGAGTTTCTTTATGATGTGTTCCTTCATCCTTTAATTCCTTTAGTTCGTTTTTTGGTGCAGTTTTCAGAATCAAGCATTTCATAAGTGACAGGATGCAAACCCATAATCGCAGAGAGAAAAACTGTTTCTTCCAAAATGTTTTAAACTAGAATAACCAAACTGATTTATAAACTCAAACAGATCGTCGGATAAATCCAGTGACTCTATTTAGCTAAGTACAAACATAAACATCGAAATAAGTCGCACAAGAAGCCATAATTGTGTCACTGAGTTACGTGCGAGCTCCGTGCATGCGTTTTTGCGCATGCGCGATTTAGTTTCTACGAGTTAGTGAGATGTGCGAAGATTTCTGATTCTAGTTCTATTGCATATTGATTTGATTCTAGTTTTAATAAGGTTTCTAGTAAAATCGAAATAAAATATAAGTAGGTACTTTTTATTTCAAAAATTATTATGACACTCATCCAAATTAAATTCGAATAAAATTGTGACAGAATTTATTTTTCACACAAAAAATTTAAAAAAACTATACTTACAACCAAATACTAACAAATAACTATTAAAAAGATACCCTGCCCGATTACTATTTTTTTAGTATTATTTTAAGTCAGTAGTGATATAGGGAAATGAAAATGCATTTACCTCGTCTTCTAGAACTAGCTTTCGTATATTTGCATGATTGGATGTATATTATGTTGGTGGCACAAATAAATAAATAAATAAATAAATAAAAAATAATTCCAACTAAGTAATTTATTTCATCATTTTTGTATGCAAAAACATGTGCCACACAAATTTCAAATTTCTTCTCTACCTTTTCTATTTAACTAGAGCAAAATGCCGCATCCGTACTTTTCTAGATGAACGTTTTATAACGATTAACTACCAAGTGTCCCTGTCAGCAGCCATTTGCGGAACCGCCAGATGTTATTAAGTTTTCTCCACAATTAAGCTTGCATTCTTCGCATTTACGCAAAGCTTCAAGTCCATAAAATACGGTGAACGTTATTATTTAGTTTCCTGACGTATAACGTTATTATTTAATTTCTAATTTCCTGACATTTGTAAATGTGAGTAAGTACCAAATAATTTGAAATACTTACCCCTTAAACATTTTTAAAAGGAATCAAACCAACACTCACTACATCAACTCCGTAGCGTCACCAGATCATCGGATCGCCATCGCACGGACGGCAAGTGGGCCACTCGTTCACAATCTCCTGTCTCCAACAAGTGAACGCCGAAAGGCGATGCGGTGCGATTTGGGTGCGGAGTTGACTGATCAGCTATGACCTTAAGCTTGGTTTAGATCCTATCTAAGTCCTTCATTTAAAAAATAATAATTGCCTAGTTTGCTAGACGTACAAATCCAAGTGGTTTTATTATATCAGTTAAGCTGAGAGGATGGTGTAGGTGCTGGGCAAGCCTACTCCATCTCAAACAATGTCCCAGGCACTACAGTGTCCCGTTAAGTGTAGGCAAAGATTGCCTCCTGACACTGTATAAATCATCTAGATAGATAGATAACACTTTATTGTTTACCACAAAGAAACCTTAAGTATAAATTATCTAAACATAGGTAAAAACAATTGGCGGCCTTATCGCTTAAAGCGATCTCTTCCAGGTACGAACCTCTGATTACCCTCCTAGAATATACCCTCCCAAGATCCAAGATGGTAGTGTATGTTCATCTTGAAAATGGTTAAGGGTTCATACCGTCTTGCCTCGGAATGTCTGTCTCTAGAAATGACGAATTCTCTGCAGGCCGAGTAAGATTATAATAATTTTACTAAAAATTAAGCATCTAGTAAAGATGTAAAGGCCTGTGTTTTTATATCAGTTATATTACGGTAACCGTTTTATTTGAAACCAAAGATTTAGAAAATACTATTTGATAAGGCAGCGACTTTTTTGCGTGGCATCCGTTCGGTTTCCCAATAAGTTAGGTTAGTTATTTAATTAAAAATAACGAAGGCCAACCAATAAGGCTTGGTGTTTCTCTAAGAAAAATATTTTGCAGAAAAGTTTTGTTACTTAGTCATTACTTTTTCTCTAGTTTACTCGCGTTTTACTCGAAAGTAGTTTAGGTACAGTCAGAAAAAACATAATTATTTCACGTTTTTTCAATTAAAATTACTTTGGAACTAACTTCCACCTTCATCATCCGCAATGTCTGGAAATCGCTGCCGGCTTCTGTTTTCCCCAAAAACTATAACCTGGGTCTCTTCAAGTCAAGAGTGAATAGGTATCTTCTAGACCTTTGTGATCCATCGTAAGCCACATCGTCGCTTACCATCAGGTGAGATTGTGGCTAAACAAAGGTCTATCTAAAAGTAACTACTTAGGTAAGTATGTTTTTGATCATAATTTGGGTAAAGATTTAAAGAGACACATCAGCTACTAACTTCTTGAAAATAAAAATTACTATTTTTATAATCTGGATATTTTAAAACTTTCTGTATACAATCGTAACTCTAAGTCTTGTTTGTTGCTGGATTACCTAAGTAATCAATTGAAATTATGTCTAGTATTATAAAGATGGCTCATCTGCTGGAACGCGTTTAAACCACAAAAAACGTTACTCAAGTCTAGTCCATAGTACTTACCTATTTCTGTCGAAAACTACTAATATGTCTGATCGAGTTGTGTCGCATTATAAAATAAGTCTTCTTTTTCTGATAGTATCTTGAACGGAAAAGTAAGTTTTAAGTCCTAAACTAGTCTGATACGACCAAGAAAAAACCATTAGCACGTGAACTAGTAAATCTGCAACCGGTATCGTCCTCATTAACTCCGCTCACAGCTTCCCATACAAAAACTGTGATAGATAGATGTAACCTCTGCAATGATTTATTGGACCAGACATTGAAAAATAGTGCTGTATGAACTATGGAGTTTCTAGTTGTATTAAAAAGACGGACTAATATGTACAGTTTCAAATAGTCCGCATTTAGTTTCTAGTCGAATTAAAAAGACGGACTATTATTTACAGTTTTAAAAAGACCGGAAACGGTGACTGATTCTTTAGGTTCCACACGATTATAAAACATATACGATACAATAACAAAATAAATTGTTACGAAAACGATATGTTAGGCTATAAAATAATAATAATTCAATTTATATTAAAAAGTAGAGACTATAAAGGTAGGCAAACATTGTCGATGGTAGACCCTCTGATGATGTCTCTCTCGTGTGTTCACTTCTGCTTGTTTTAAAGGTGCAGAGATTTCGTATGCATCCTGGCACCTACCAATTAACTTTGAAATCTCAAAAGAAAAAAAAACAAGATAGTCTAAACATTTTCGAACACATTATAAATGATGAACCGGGTATTTATCACGTAAATTATCTTTTTATTTAGCCCGACGAAGACTTTCGCGGGGAGATTTTCGAACATCCGTTTTGTCCCAAAATATTTTCTTACAAATATTTCGATGTTCCAAATCCGTCTATCGCATCACAGTATCCCAACACTATTGTTGAGTGAATAGAGAAATCCTTAGGTTAGGACCTGCCTTGTTCAGATCTGTAAGATTGATATACTGGTATCTGAGTAATGTTGCTGATTGAGATATTAGTGCAAATTCTTTTCTTTGATCGATTTGTAATGAATAAGATAAGCAAGGATATCTCATCAAACATATCAGTAGGTATTGAATAGAAATTATAGTTTATTTTATGCCATTAAGGATTACTTTACAGAAATACTCATAGATAGAGGAATGTATGTGACTGACTACTCTTAGACATCTTCAAAGGATGTTGGTGTCCTGTAGTTTTGAGTAAATCTCTTTCGGACAACATTTTTGCAAAGTTTATTTGATGGTACACCACCTTTTTGTGGCATGTGTTGTAAAATGATGTACCTACCTACATAATAAAAGTAATTCATCTATATTCATGCCGAGAAATTGTCAAAAGATCGAAAGTAAGGGTGTTATAAAGTATTCTATGTATGTATTACAAAAAAAGTATAGGTAAGTACTTATATAAATACTTATAGTATTCTATCAGTTATCTAGTTCCCATAGTACAAGTTTTGCTTAGTTTGGGGCTAGATGGTGCTGTGTGAAATGTCCAGCAATATTTAAAAAAAAAATGTCGAACAATCATAACTATACCGTATGTTTGCTAATACCATGGTATATTATGTTTGTTCGACAACTACTTTCGATGTATTCCACCTTTTCTATTGATCACACACACCTTCGTGGTCTGTGAGAATCTCTGACAGCTTTATTAATTATTTTTATTTTATATTTCTATAACATATAAAAAAATAATGTATCACGCTGTTTTCACAAAAAAACGTGCATAAACTCTCATTAGATATATCAGTATTATCACGAAAACAAATAAAAACATCTTTGCGAGGAATAAAGCTACCTTCCCATGACAGATAACTATTATAAAGGTGTATGTGTTGTGTATGGCTAATTAAATATTGCGTTTGTTTGCCAAAGTCAGTGCCTTGATGTCGAGTGTAGGTAATTGTTTTTTCATTTCTCATACACGGAAAGTACGCTTGAAGTTACCTGAACAGAGGGATGAAAGTAGTACTTTTCCGCCCTGGGAAGCAATTTTCCCTGCTGTCAAATTAAAAAAAAAATCATTCTATCTATTTTGACATTTCTATTGAGTCATGTTGAAACTTTTTAAACATCAAAAGTAATATTTGACATTTCTATTTTACCTTTTTATTGAGAATTGCTGTAAAAAATATTTTCAACAATTTATTACATGAGTATTGTTATTAATTTTAACTTTTCACTAAATTATTATTATTTAAACAAGATTTTGGGCTTGAAATATTTACCATCTTCAATGACAAAAAATACTGGCTGAAAAAAAAGGTGGGCGCCTTTTTTTTTCTGTGGAAAGCTACCAGCCAGTTTTTTTTTTAAAGCACCAATTCGATTTTTATCTGTTTAGTCGATCGAGAGCAGAGATTTTTATAAAATGAGCTAATCAGGTTTTTATTTACTTTCCTAATATTCGAAATGAAAAGCAGAGTGTTTACCTCGGGTGAAATACCTATTACGGCACTCGAACTATTAGCGCCCTCGCTACGCTCAGGCGCCAAACCATCTCGTGCCGCAATAGGTTACTTTCAACTCTCGTGCAACAATCTACTATTTCTATCTGTGTACTTCTATACTAATTTATTAAAGCGGAAGAGTTTGTTTGAACCAGATAACTGATGAGAATACTTATACTTTTACATTTTTTTTTTGTAAAAACCCATAGAATAAATTATAACACCCAGACACAGAACAAACATGTTCATCACACAAATGTCTGTCCTGGGTGGGAATCGAACCCACTTTATCAAAAGCCAACATTCAATTTGATTAAATTATGCAGATTTTCGTATCATAGTACTTCGAAGTGAACAAGCATGAGATTGGTCGATTAAACCGAGATGCGGTACCTAGAAATCAGCTTTCGCTACCTATCTGCGATGCAGCCTTAAGATAGGTTTTTACATGATATTTCTAACGGTGCTCGTACACAGCCTCGCAGACAGCAAACTTTAAGTCGGCCAATGGTTTTGTTGGGCCCTTAATCAGTATGAAGATGTATCGTTATTGTGTGCGCAACTTGCATATTGTAACTTAACTGTCAAAATACTTACATCGCAAGTGGTTACTACACTATCCTATTTAGGTAGCCAATCTCTAACTAGAATCATTGCTTTGTCTCGCTCTTTGGCCTATATATTTATCCGGGTAGAAATGTATGGTTCCCGTGGGAAACAAAAGCAGTCTACGCGGGTGAAGCCACGGGCGTTCACTAGAATTGATATAAATAATACACATTTCATAGCTACGTACAGCTATTTACGTGAAATTTTCATAAATAATATGAAAATATTTCACAAAGTTATTAAATTATAAAGTACTAGCTTCCGCCCGCGGCTTCACTCGCGTGGTACCCGGACAAAAAGTAGCCTATGTCACTCTCCTGCCCTCCAACCAGCTCCACACAAAAAATCACGACAATCCGTCGCTCTGTTTTGACGTGAAAGCAGAACAAATAAACAAACAAATAAACACACTTTCACATTTATAATATGGGTAGGTAGGTATTATCGTTCATTCAGAACACTAAATAAATAAGAGCACACTGAATGGTGCACTAAATAACGTTGTGCGAACGAACCACGTGAAGTTACTTCCGTGCCTTTAATATAGAGCTACGCGGTACAAAGTAGAAGTCACCATAATATTCTGTGTTGTCATACAGTCAACAAAATAAACAATGTAAGTATAGTAAAACCAGGAAAAAAAAATTCTAAATCAAATAATAATATCATTTATTCAGTAGGACCGCTATGACCACTTTGAAACGTCTTAAGAGCTAGGTGATTCTACTCCTGTTCTTTCGCGACCAACACCATGAAGAATCAGGACAACAAACACGGCATGGGGCCTAGCTTTCTTTTAGGTGATCCATCCGCTTAAATTTAAATAATAAAAGACTGCGTTTCAGAAAACATCGGTAACAATCGCATAAAATTACAAAAACGATGGACGAAAAGTCTTTTGTAAATGAAAATTAGTGTAAGGAGCAAGTTAATTATTCCTATAATATTTGTTTAGATTTTCTACATTATTGTAAATCCCGTATTGCATCGTTTTAATTAATTATAAATACAGCTAACATGACTTGCTGCCAAATTGTTACGTCCATACTTCCGCTAGACCTGTGATGTTATTTCTTTTTACATAATAAGAAAGCAAAATATTTATCAATATTCATTTTATTAATTGTAGTATTTATTTCAATAATTATGTTTAATTAATTAGATTGTATTTCTGTTAAGAAACCAACATGACTTGCTCCGGAAATCCGAGATTATCCGAGATATTCCGAGAAGCCGCCATGTTGTTTTCGCGATGGGCCACGCCACGCCTAGAGAAAGTCAGTCTGGTTTTGGTGTTCACAAAGTGAGGTCGAGGTGAAAAGTGCTGTGCTCCTGCTTGCTGGAAACCCAAGGTCATTGTATCGTTATTATTTTATTACCTAAATTTAAAATTATTATTATCTGAGTTTAGGAATATATCGCACCTTCGGCAGGACAAGGTCGTAACTGTCAAAAATTCCAAAAATGAGTTGAGTATGCCCGAGGGCCTAAAAAACAGCCTTTTATCTGAAACGACAGAGATTCTTTCTTAGTTTGGCTTTATTTCGCTATAGGGCAACAGTGTCTTTGTCAGATTATTGCGATTTTTCGTCAATTCTGGCGCGACAACGCCGTAAAGGTTAATATAGGGCATATTCAAAGACCACATATTTTTGTTTTTTGTTCAAGTTTGTGGAGGAACAAAGTCATATTTAGTACTTATTTTATGTTGTATATGCAACCCTAATTACAAAGTTATTTAACTTTTGGAGGACAAGGGCATAAATGTGACCCCTTTTTTTAAAAACCTTCTATAAAACAAATAAAAAATATTTCACTCATTTATGAAACATGCACCGATTCATAAAAGTTTAAAGTATATTTTGTGCAAAGAACAATCTCTTCAGAGCAGTTTATACAGAATGATACGACGTTGAACGAAGAAAAATATTTAAAATGGCTCTCCTGTAAAATCACAAAATGTGCAGTTGAGACCTTGTCCTGCCGGAGGTGCGATATTACTTTTATGCTATTATTGGCCGTCATAGTCTTAATAGATAGCGATAATGCTTTGCTGTGAAACCCCACAATTGTCTATTCTATGCAAAACACACCCAACCAACGAATATTACATCCTATTAAATGTGTTGTTTAAAAAGTACAAGGTAATTTATTTTATTTTCCTGACTACCCCTTTCATCTCAGAAAGCGGGATGTAGCGAGCATTTCAAGCGAAATTACTCGTCATTCCACGCCCCAATGTAATATTAAGTTACTTTAAAATAAAATTCACTTCAAATAATTACCTACCTACTTACATAAACTTAAAAATCTTTAGTACCTACTAGTATACAAACCTTCCTGAATTATTGTCATTTTTCCTTTGTTCTATTTTATTATTAATATTATTATTATTTTAATATTCTAAGCTCAAATTTTTCATGGTTGTGGTTGCGTTTATTTTTTTCGGACATTGTGGGTGTTTACGTGATAATTATCTGCTGATTTAAGTATGACTACAAAAAAAATGTACTGTAGGTACCTACCTGGTTTACTAAAAGTAATTATTTTGGAACGACTTACGGCAAATTGAAAGTGATGCTAGATATTTTGTAGCGCTGGCGCTGGCGTTACCCACTATTTATAAAATCGCAAGTTGTAGGTAGGTACTTGAATTTAGTACCTACAGTTTTATTACACATGCCTTAGTGTTCTAGTGTTGGGAATTAATATGGCAGTAAGTAGGACATTTTAAATAATGTATCCGGGTATTTATCACGTAAAGTACCTTAATATTTTAAAAGACAAATATGACACTTTCCACCTTTTTATTTTTATTAAGTATAGAAAATTTTACAAATGTTATGAAATAAGTAAACGTACTTATTTAATTAAATTTTATAGGTACTTGTTTTAATTTATATTGACTTGAATCTGATAATCTTTTTGACAATATTAAATCTTTTGACTTCATCTATTGGTAGCGCAATTTAACTCCATTATACATACCTACTTCATGGATGAGTGCAAGAAAAATAATTTAACCTTTATACCTGCATTTATGCAAATTAAATAAATTTCATTTTATAAAGTTGTAGATCTGAATAGATAACTTTTGAACCTGAGGATATAGGTATATACCTAGATTGATTTAGGTTGTATATAACTTTACAATTTGGTGTCCGTTTGTTTCTTTTGTTATATTCGATTGAGTATAATATTTCGAAGATCACTGACATGATATTCGGATTAAATTAGCTTTATATTTTAAAAAAATTCAGGTGAGCTGGATTTATATGATTTTATTATTTAGCTATGTAAACATACCGAAATATATAATATATTATATTGATATAATATATCTAAATATTTTTTTTTCTTTCATCTTTTAATTATTTTGTTGAATCATTTAGAAATGAATGCTACGTTTTCTTAATGTTAGTCATGCTACAATCCTAAGTTGTAATATGGACGTGTTTACCTTATTGATCTGGAACAAATTTAAACACATTATAAAGTATTACGTTTAAAGTTTCAGTTATGGAGGAGACGCTGAAGTCTCGGAGGCCCCGAGTCAGGAACCGTGACGGCGCAGGTGCCTCAATATGGCTGAGCATACTGGCACCCTGTTATGAGGAGGATACCGACCGGCACGCTATACCATTACCCTGTTATGAGGAGGGTGATCCAGACATAGCTACATTACCCTGTTATGAGGAGGGTGATCGAGGCATTACTACATTACCCTGTTATGAGGAGGGTGATCGAGACATGGCTACATTACCCTGTTATGAGGAGGGTGATTGAGACATGGCTACATTACCCTGTTATGAGGAGGGTGATCGAGACGTAACGTCATTACCCTGTTATGAGGAGGGTGATGATTTACGTGTTCCGTGATCGAGTGGCGCATGACGGCGACGAACCAGGTCAAGATGTAGGAGAGGAGCTCAAGCGGCAAGTCAGAGAAGAAGAATCTCGTTTAAAGAACTTTGGGCGTGAGTCGCGTGATCGATATAGAACGCTGCGACAATACCGGCATCACACAGACTATCTTTGTGATCGCTCACTGAAAAGATCTACGAACGACGCTCTAGCTAGATCGATCACGCGGCTACCGCAATTACGGGTTCAGCGGGTGCACACGAAAGGCGACCTCGCGCGCTACATGGTAGAATAGCAGGTTAATCGACAAGCTCAGAAGATTCTGAAATGAGTCTCTACAAGCGTAGTCGCCGACGTTTGCACCCGCCCAGCCACCTAGAATTAAAAAAACGACACTTGCGGAGCGAGGTAGCCGCCACTTCACACAACAGTTGTCTGATTTAAATAAGTACATTTAGCGATCTATAGGTATGTAGGAATAAGACCTGTATTTTGATTCTTAAAAAATCTATATTGTAATTAACTTAGTTAAGATTATGTTCATGATTATCCTAATTCGTTACCCCGTCACCAAAGTTGGCCACTTGCTCATACGAACTTACTTACTTTTTCCTAATTGTTAACTTAATATTATGTTGTTGATCAGCAGGGCAATCCTACTAGATGAATCATTCCGCTGCGTTTTAGTTCGATCTCTTAAATTTCAGCCATTTGGTGAATAGTAAGAAAATTTGTTCTGCCAAAGTCCAAACTTTAGCTAAAACGACACCTCAACTGAGTTTGTCATTAGTAGAATAGGAAACAGTTGAAAATCTTAGATTTAGTTGAGGTTTTGCTTGTGGTTCATAAAAAGTTTTGTACTAGAATTGCCACCCTGTTAGGGTATCTAGTTGTCTTAAAATTAATAATGATTGAAGAAATCATTACGAAATAATAATTATTTTTTTAAACTGATTGTAAATGGTCCATTTTTAAAAGTATTATTTTTTATCATAGTTTTAATAGGTAATTATTTATTAAATAATCTTAGGTTGCATGTTCCACTGTAGGTACTATAGTAATAAACTGTGTCAAAAAAAAAATTAGGCAAGACTGTTCAACGGACAGTTGACATTAAAGTATATAATGTTTGTTAAAATAATGATGATTGAGTACTGATGTAGGTATCGTTTCATTGTACTAATTATCTACTATAGTCGAATTGCTCATTGTACGAACTAAAAATATATGAAAAATGACATTTTGACCGTCAATTTTAGTGTGTATAATTAGAAGTACGACTATGGGATAAAAGTTGGTTGTTTTATAAATTGATTTATTCTGTTTTCCGGAAGTATGGAGGTATAACGAAAGAATTAGTCTGATGTCGCGAAGGGACTCGCTCTTGCAGGATAGCCGAGCTGTAAGGAGCAAGTTAATTATTCCTATAATATTTGTTTAGATTTTCTACATTATTGTAAATCCCGTATTGCATCGTTTTAATTAATTATAAATACAGCTAACATGACTTGCTGCCAAATTGTTACGTCCATACTTCCGCTAGACCTGTGATGTTATTTCTTTTTACATAATAAGAAAGCAAAATATTTATCAATATTCATTTTATTAATTGTAGTATTTATTTCAATAATTATGTTTAATTAATTAGATTGTATTTCTGTTAAGAAACCAACATGACTTGCTCCGGAAATCCGAGATTATCCGAGATATTCCGAGAAGCCGCCATGTTGTTTTCGCGATGGGCCACGCCACGCCTAGAGAAAGTCAGTCTGGTTTTGGTGTTCACAAAGTGAGGTCGAGGTGAAAAGTGCTGTGCTCCTGCTTGCTGGAAACCCAAGGTCATTGTATCGTTATTATTTTATTACCTAAATTTAAAATTATTATTATCTGAGTTTAGGAATATATTACTTTTATGCTATTATTGGCCGTCATAGTCTTAATAGATAGCGATAATGCTTTGCTGTGAAACCCCACAATTGTCTATTCTATGCAAAACACACCCAACCAACGAATATTACATCCTATTAAATGTGTTGTTTAAAAAGTACAAGGTAATTTATTTTATTTTCCTGACTACCCCTTTCATTAGGTACTCATACAACTTTATCGCAAACAAAGAAAAGCAAATTAGTTGCAAGGCGTGCGAGCTGCGCTGCTAACGACGAGCACTTCTGTCGCATTCTGTTTTGTGGAATGAAACACTGCTGTCGGACATATTCGGGAAACACGAAAATAATAGATGTCCATTCTATATAGCTTGAAGTAGGTACTGTATAGGCTATTTCATACATAATTATTCGCGAGAACCTTTAATTGGCTTCTAATAGCTAATTCGATGTTAACTACTAGTGTAAAAAAGCTGTTGGATCTCCAATAAATAAATAAAAAATAAAAATAAGGGATTTCATTTAGTTGGTCAGACCGCGAAAAGAGACGATCTGCTCCAAATATCCCTACTGAACTAGTATTCATAATAAAATCTCAAGCTAAATAAAAAAATAATCTATCACCAGAAATAATTTAAAAAGTTAAGAATATTTGGATGACAAAAAAGCTCTTTTACTCTGTTTTGTTTCGGACGCAAGCCAACCCGGACTTACAATGTTTTACATAATCTAGATGTGTGAAATATATTGCCTCTAGTCGAGCGGGTTCAAAGAGCGTTATAAGTGAAATATGTAAATAGTTGGGCTCCGGTGAACACTTTAGGAATGCTAAGTGAACTTTCGAATGTCCAGCTATCTATTACAATTTATAGGAAAACGTGAGGAAACCAATAACCGTAGGCGGTGGGCTTGCAACCTGTCATGTGACTTACAGTGACTTACAAAAAGTGAGCATAATAACATGGCACATTTATATTTGGACATGCCTCTGTAGGCTTCTTGACTCGTATCTAATTTGAAGCAATAAGTGAGTATTCATGCAGTAATTTATGAAACCAAAATACTTACATAACTTATGAAACCAAAAAAAAACGAGTTTAGTTATTAAAGTGCAAATTAAATGGTGCACAATTTAAAATTGAAAATGGATTTTTTTATTTTTTATTTGTAACGCTGAAAACGCTATCGGCCATGATGTGAATCGTGTGATGTGTGATTCAACGTGCTAATCCGTTTTTATAATGACAAGGTAGAATTATGTCGGTGACCCGAGTTCTAACTAGTCTATTACAGAAGCCAAATATAATGTTTAGACGTACCTCTGATTACCTTCCTAGAATCTACCCTCCCAAGATCCAAGATGGTAGTGTATGTTCATCTTGAAAATAGTTAAGGGTTCATACTGTTTCGCCTCAGAATGTCTGTCTCTAGAAATGACGATGTACGAATGGCCGAGTAAGATTATAATAATTTTATTAAAAATTAAACAAAAAATAACACAATTATAATGATAAGGTAGAATTTTTGCTAAAATCGGCCCAGGGAAACAATACCAAGTGTTAGAAGATTCCAGCAATTAATTTGCAATATTAAGCACATTTTCCTACTTAGCGGGTACGAGGAAGCGCATACCGGTGGATAAGGATCGCGATAGAAAATGTACAGTTACGACATTGTAGTGCCGTCATTATACCGCGTACAGTGCGACACAATCTGAAGATGAATAATTTAAAATGTTTTCAGCAAAAACAAGTTTCGGTGTGAACATAAGTACATGAATGTGGTAAATTAGTATTACATTTTATACCAAGTCTAATTTACCAGCGGCTTGGGTTAGTTCAGCCACCTATAGATCGTTTCCAACGATCCCTAGGTGGGTCAGCTGGTTCTTATTGTCTTTATTATCAACTGCGTCTCTTGCTAAGCTACACTGAAAAAATTAAAACGAAAAACAAATAACGAAATTATCTAATTATTTTACACGGAGAGATTTGAACTCGCAAAACTCAGTCTTTTTCCATCCATGAAAATTATTTTCAAAAGTTTCGATTCGGACGTGATTCGAACCCTCATTGAAAAAACCGATCCTCCTAAAACCGGGGTGGTTTAACCAACTCAGCAACGGAACACTATAATGTCAGCTCGAAAATCTTGAAATAGGATCATATTTATCCGTCGAGCTTTTTTACCTTTTTTGAGCGCCAACGACGCTCACGATGCAATTAACTGACGATGCGACTCCCTCTTTCAGAGGACACCACATAGGCTTGGCAGCGAACGTTGCATTGTACTAATTTCAGAAAAATTGATAAACAATTGTCCCGTTTGTTTTATAACAGATAAATAAATATTTTATCAATGACTAGCTTTTGTCCGCGGCTTCGCTCGCGATAATGTAGATTCTGCAAAACAGTACTTTTTTCTGGTCATCATCCTTTTCTGTACCCATGACAATGTGTATGTATTTCATGATGATCGGTTGAGTAGTTAATACGTGTAAGTGTAATACTCACATTTGCATTTATAATATAAAAAAAATAAGGCTAAGATTAGGATGCCGGCATATCCTCTAAGTTGTTTCAACCTGCACCGTCATTACACCGTGTGTACTGGCCCTTATAATGAACGCGTAAATCTGAAGATTGGCTAGATTGATTGTAATGATTCTCATTAGGTTATTGATTAGGACCAGCGGTATTCGCTGGTTGGACATTGTTTAGTGGTAGGTTTACTGCGGGACTTGTTTACGCAGGGACGGAAGATTTATGTTTTAAAGCAGGTATGGGCAACCTTTAGAAAGTTGCGGGCCAAACTTTAGGATGTTGAAGAATTCGCGGGCCATATTAAAATAGGGTAGATTATTAAAAAAAACCGGTTAATTTTTATAATTTTACACACATTAATGTGCTTCCAAATATGCAAATAATTTTCCTTGCAAATGCTCTCAGTTGCAGGTACTTTCTTCCGCAAGGTTTGATCTGTAGAAGTCACTTAGCTCCACGTCTTCTGACCTTACGCGGGCCGGATCAAAAGTCGGGACGGGCCGCATCCGGCCCGCGGGCCGGGGGTTGCCCATCTATGTTTTAAAGGAAGGACAATTTTAAATTAGCGGTGCTTAGTAACAGGCATAGTTTTTAGCTATAAAGCAAGCTAATAAACACTGTCATTTAATTTCGTAGACAAATATGATAATGATTTTAATTTAACGTATCATAAGGTGATTGCATATGAGGAAAGGAGCCAACACGATTAAGAATAGGGTGAAACACCCATTTTCAAATAATTTTTAATAACCGGTTAGAGCCATAAAAATTACTTATAGCCTAGCCGCCATGCTGCCCAGCTTGTAACGTCACTGCGTCTGTAAAAAACAGGAAAAATTTACTGTAGGAAATCCGTGGTCTCTGCCTAACCCTGTGGGAAAGAGGCGTGATTTTATGTATGTGTATTGTATATAGGTACACATTTGTAAAAATATTTATAAAAATGTATGTATGTATGTTAAAAACAGCTGCTGGAAGCCTCACAGCCAGGAAGACCCGACGAGCGGTATCGCAGCATCGCACGCGCACAATACACTCGAGTATGTTGTCCATTCGCAGTTCAGTTCTTGTGAGGACAGTTAGGGTTGGCACTAATCTATCTTTACAATTTTTTAAACAAAACTACATATCTGTTTAAAACTATTTTATTATAGGTGCCGCTTTGACGGCGTAATTGATATACAATATACACACCCCTACAAAATTACAGCTTTCTAGTACTAACGGTCTCTTAGCAAAATCTTGGACAGATGAACAGATAGACAGACAGACGGACGGAAATAACGAATCTATAAGGGTTCCTTGTTGGGACCCTAAAAAAGCACAAAAAAAGGATTCCGACGAATTGAGAACCTCCTCCTTTTTTTGAAGTCGGTTAAGAAGAGATAAAGTCGTGAGTTCAAATCCCGGCAGAGCATCATTGGATTTTTCGTTTCGGAAAAATTATATACCTACGCATCAACGGATGCTCAAAACAGTTGGTAGTGAAAACGTCGTGAGGAACAACCGGAACTTTTAATGGACGATGTCCAACCGTAAGGTATGAAATACTTAATTCTGCAAAATGTGCACATATACCTAATTTGCCTCTGTATTTTTTCCAAGGATCTTGTATTTTGAGTGTAATTTAGAGGCAACCCTATCGTCAACTAACTGTGTCCACTGACACAGACTTTGTGCGATTTAATTTATATTTGTACCTACCTGTATAAATGCGAGCTTTCATTTTGTCACAATCATTACGTTTGTTATAAAACGGTGGGCGTACTTATCAGCCACTTCATTGAAATACTCTTGGTGTCGCTTGTCCAGACATAAACTAAATTAAGGGGCCGGCGACAGATGGAATCTCCATACAAATTTATTTATTTAATCGTATGACATGTTTAAAAAGGCGTAGGTAACAAAACATAAAAATTTACAAAATTAAAAATCTTCTAAAACTAAAAAATAATAACTACACTAAAACTTAATCTAATTTACAAGTCAATGTTCAGGTTCCCTAGCCAGGATACTGCTTCAGGAGGTAGATCCACTAGGTCAGTCCAGGGTCCTGGGTACGAGTGGATAGGGCAGCGTGAGATGATGTGCTCCATGGTCTGGTCCTCCTCACCGCATTCGCAGAGCGCCGAGTCTGTCCAGCCCCACTTCTGCCGACAGTAGTTGCATCGGCCGTGTCCACTGAGAAGCCTGTTAAGGCGACACCATAATTTGCGGGGCAGGGAGAAGCCTTTGTGCTTGGAAGTGGGGTCAACACATTGGGCGCACGAGCCTCTTGTTTTTTCATACAAATGCAATAGCAAAATCATAAAAAATTTGAGCATATTATTATTTAGATTAAGGCAATAGTTTGTAAGGTCGTAGGCGTAGGTACAAGGATAAACCAGTTGAAGTGGAGATGGGCAGGACATTTGGCAAGGCGGGAAGACGGTAGATGGACAAAGGCAGTGACCGAGTGGTGGCCGCGTGAGGGTCATAGAACACCAGGCAGACTACCAGCCAGATGGACTGATGATATAGTGAAGGTAGCGAGGAAGCATTGGATTCGACTGGCTCTGGACCGAGATAAGTGGCGTGAAAATGGGGAGGCCTATATTCAGCAGTGGGTGGATGTGGGCTGATTAGATAGATATATAGTAGTTTGTATGAACATTCGTCTGTCGCCGGCCAATCAAGAAATATTTTTCTAAAGCCCTTTCGAGTTGAATTGGGAAGTATTGAAAAGACTCGAAGTTGGATTTACTTCAAAGAATTGTCACTTGAAAACGGCGTTTAAAATGCGTTCACTATTTCTGGGAAAATTTAAGTATTAATACGAATCTTAGAACACGCATTCTCATGTCGTACTTTATGGTTTACAAGCGATGGGGAAAAAACTATCGCTTTCAGATATCCGTAATGCATTTTGAATTTAATTTATTTTACTACTTTATGTCTAAAGCCGTGTTAGTCGAGTGGGCTAGTACCTCGACTTTCAATAAGAGGGTCGTGGGTTCGAATCCTGGTCGTGCATCAATGGATTTTTCGTTTCGGAAAATTTAAATGCGTATTACGAGCTCTAAGTGGTAAAGGAAAACATCGTGAGGAAACCCCCGGTTTAGTCAGTCCCACATATTAACGATGTCTTTCCTGTGGATATGGCCGGTTAAGCTGAGAGGATGGTTTAGGTGCTGGACAAGCCTATTCCATCTCAACACTGTCCCAGGCACTACAGTGTCCCGTTGTAGGCAAAGATTTGCTTCTTGACACTGTATAAGTCATCTAGTAAAGATAAGGTCTAAGTTTTTTCTTTTTTTGACAAACAGGAATAACCCGGAAAAAATAGGTAGTTCATTGAAATCTCTTAGCTGTATACAAATCTTTACATAAAGATTTACCTAATGCTCACTGATATTTTGACCTCCGCATGTAACCTGACCACTGAACGGGCTTGTCTGCAAAGATTTCACGAGCCGTCGGTAGACCACCAATGTGCCTCGAATTGGCTCTAAACTTCGTTGATTTATTTTTACACGTTTAGATTTTGGCCCTGTCTTTTGTGCCGCCAGTGCACAATGCGAGACAAAAAAATTGGAACAACCGTTCAAAAATATTTTAGTGAAATTCAAGACAAAAAAGGTGTTGATAAAGTAATAGATGTTTTTGTGTCATTTCTATAATAATATTTAAAATTAATATGTTTTTTTATGTCGTATTTATTCCAGAAATTACCTAGTATTATTATCAAAACGATTTACAACATTTATTTTTTTAACGAAAATGAAAATTCTTATCAAAATTTCAATTCTGACTGGATTCGAGCATATTTATGTGGTGAATTAAGCTGTAATAAGGAAGAGGTATAGAAAGTAGGTGAACAGTTGGACAATAAACAGTCCAATCAGGTCTAAACCGTTGGGAAAATTCAAATAACTTACAGTTATAAACATTTCAATATGAAAGGCGAGAGGAAAACTTATTTCTACATTACGATAATATATTGTTTGAGCCGTTTGCGTGTCGTGCAGTCGGTTATGTGCGGATGGTGAGCCCCTCGACTTAGCTTGTAAATTATATCCTTACCTACAATATCGTAGCATAAAATCGTAGAAGATTGCATTAAATATTTACTATATCGTTTCGGTGAATGTAAAGTTGTCGGTACTGGCATTGCGGGCATAATGAGCGAGTAATGAGAATCTATGTATTGCCACGTGCAATAATATCTCGTTTTGGTTCTTTTTGCGTCGTGGTGTGCCTGCAACTTTTTTAAATGCTAACGTTGTATTTATCTATTTTTGAAATTAATTATTAACTTGAATGCATAATTAAGATTTTATGATATCATAAAGTTTTAACTTATATTTTTAATATGCATTTTTTTTTAAACCGTAAACTGGTAACGTACACTTTTTGAAATGGGCTTGTGCCAAATATGTATTTGGGCGTGGTTCTAACATCCCCCTTAGACATCTTCAAAAGATCTTCAATATTACACTCCAAGAGCGTCTGTTTTTGTTTCGTATATTTACATAAACACTTTTCCTATTTGTTTCATAATTTTTTGTTGTTGAAAAAGGTATGTGTAATACTTTTCCTGGCCGGCAGTGTATAACAGTAACACAATACTTATGTATGTAGAAATCGAGAAGTTACGACTCGTATTAACTTAAGACGCGTTGTATCGAGAGTTCACACTTGACTGAATCGCTGATAGTAGGGTTTCTTAAAGAGCAACCTTTAAGGTTTTTTTGGTGACCGAGAAAATATCGACATGTACACTTTGCACAGTTTATTCGACGAATTGACTATCAAATTACCTTATCAATATTTTTATCTGTAGAAAAGTTTCATACATGTTTGGCAAAAACAAATAGGTATACCTAGTGGTGACTAATAAAAGAAGATTAGAGATTCTATAGTTCAGTTACGTTGAATTTTAATACTGAATGCCATTAGGATTTTATTAGGAGACCCGTTGTTGGCTCTTGTTTTTTTGTGTACTGGATCATTAAGCTGACTGTACCTACTTATGAACAAAAAATACATCAACATCCTCAGGGATGTATCCTCAAGTTTGAAAAACAGCTTTCTCATTCATATACCGTATTTATCTACCTCTTATAAGAACTCTAGAAGGCTGAGATACTAACTCACGCTTAGTTTGGTTTTCACTGGTAAATCCTTTACATAAAAGTCAAAAGTCAAATTTATTTATTCAATAAGATCACTTCGTGTATCACTTTGAATCGTCTTAAGAGCTAGGTGATTCTACTCCTGTTCCTTCGCGACCAAGACCGTGAAAAACCAGGGCAAAAAACACGGTTTGGGGCCTAACTTTCTTTTCGGTGACACACTTTTTGTATCCAATGTATTTTTTTAATATTTTTTATGTAATTATTATTATTATATACTCCATACTCCATAGTATTAGTAAAAGTGAAAACCTGTTTAGTTTTGAACCCGTTTTTTTTAAATAAATAATGTGTATTTGGCTCTCTTTAGCTATTCAAGATTTATTGAACAGTCAAGGAAATGCAAGTCACATACTCATCCAATATAAATTTTTTACAAGTCTAAGTACCTACTACATATTTGTAAGTTTAAAGCAATACTTGGCTCATGTCTATTGCAAAGTAAGTGCTAAATTGATTTTGCTTTGCACACTTGCTTGGTCTAGAATTTCTGCTACAAAGTAAGTTTTGCCTAAAACGAGGCAATCTCCATATCAGGAAGCTAGCTGCAAATTCTTCAGCTCATTGTCATGTAGCCAAGTTATGGTTCTTTCAGTTTCCAAAAGAAAGCCACCGTTATAACACTTTCAGTAAGCACTAACTTATCAAAAAAATCGAAAATGCGCTCGTGGCGTAACTTGCTTGGACGTTCTTGATTGATCGTTGAAGTTAAGCAATGTTGTGCGCGGTCACTCTTGGGATGGGTGACCGCAAGTGGTATTACGAGCTGAGCGCTTCCGTGCTTCGGAGGGCACGTTAAATGTCGGTCCTGGCTTCGAAGTCGCTAAGCCATGACTGAGGCCTTTAGGCGGCCTGAAAACTCCGTCACCAGAGTTGGCTCCTTGCATATACGAACTCACTTTTTACAAAAAAAAAAAAGATCTTTTCTGATCAAGACGCGGGGTAGACATTCTCCTGAATTTGAAAATGAAAAATCTTATAAAAATTTTCAATTCCGACAATTTTCAATTCTCCTGAATATTTAGGCATATGAAGATATCTGGTTTTAGAGTTGTGCTGGCCGAGTGGTATAGTACCGCGACTTTCGATTTGAAGGTCGTAGGTTCGAATCCTGGCCGTACATCAATGGATTTTTAGATTCGAAAACTTTATATTAGCACACGAGCTCTAAACGGTGAAAGAAAACATCGTGAGGAAATCCGCGGCTTAGTCAGTCTCACACGTATTGACCATTCTCTTTCCTGTGGATAGCTGAGAGGATGGTTTAGGTGCTGGGCAAGCCTGCTCCATCTCAAACAATGTCCCAGGCACTACAGTGTCCCGTTAAGTGGTAGGGAAAGATTGCCTCCTGACACTGTATAAATCATCTAGTAAAAATGTAAAGGCCTAAGTTTTTTTTTCCTGTTGAATTCTGATTGCAATTTAACAGTACCTTGTTTTAGGAAATCTAGGCTTTACCCTACTAAAGACTCTGTGGGCGGTATTTATAGGATTCATGTAGACACTCTCCACCAATAACTTGTTGGTTTGATGTCTTGTATTTTACATAATTAATATATTTCAGATTGTCCGTAAAATATTATGCAAACCGATAATAGCGGCAATTCTAGTTTGTTGATTTAGATTTGTAAACGAATTTTAGCCAACAATTTATAACGGACAATTTAGATGATGAAATGCAATAAAAGTTTGAAGTTACTAAGTGGAGCCGCGAATACTTAGTTTAGATTAGACATTATTTTAACACACGGGAATTACTCCGTGAAAATTACTCCTCGCGCGAACGTCTCACACTGTCTCATTTTCCAGATGAATCGAAACATTGTCGGTATCTAAATCGACGATATTTTCACGTGAGTAATTCCCTTTTACGTCATGCCTAAGCCTGGCCGCATACGAGCCACAAAACACCGCTACCGACCTGTAATTTTCATATATTTTGTATAGACGCGCCGCACACGTGTAGCCGGTGGCGGCCACTCGCTACAGCTACAAAATATATGAAAAGTCGCTGTCGCTGGTGTTTTATGGCTGTTTTCAGTGGCCCGTTTGCGCCGAGCTTTAACTACATCTAATCATCATGAAATTTTGCAAATTAGCGCGCAAAGCCGAGGCTAAAAGCTAGCTTTCTTATATTTATTGATTCTCTTAAATCTCGTGATATCGCTGGTCTTCTAGCATCCATGTTACTATCGCATCAATTACACAGTAACGGTTGTTGCGTGGAATATTACAGTCTACAGAATGCTACAATTTATGTAGCATTTCAAGCCTTGTTATGTGGCGTTTTGCAGCATTAGTTGTGGTGGTTGAAACTTATTTTTGTGAGTCCTAAATCCGTACCCATATTAATGTGAAAATGTGTTTATTTGTTTGTTTATTTGTCCTGCTTTCACGTCAAAACAGAGCGATGGATTGACGTGATTTTTTGTGTGGAGATAGTTGGAGGGCTGGAGAGTAACATAGGCTACTTTTTATCCGGGTACCACGCGAGCGAAGCGGGCAGCAGCTAGTGTAGTATAATTGTGTTATGGTATTGTAAGCTAATATTACTTATCTTACAATCTGACTGGATCAACAAAAGATCCTTCACTTAAAAACATAATAAATTTCTGACGCTTAATCATTCATTGCCACGCCGCTGGAGTATCCGAAGGAGGGGGCCACTCGGTGTCACTTAACGTGTTAAGCCCTGACAGGAAATCATAAGTCCTAAATTTTTTTAAATCTTTGACCATTAGCTCATACGAACTTACTTAGGTGACCTACTCTGTCTACTTAGGTGACCTACTCTGTCAACTACAGGATACTTCTCATCTTTGTTATAGGGCTCTAAAGATACCACTTTTCATGAAAAATCAGATGACTAGATGCTTCATCTATGAAACATCTGATGAAACATCAAAAGTGGCCACTTTAGACCCCATGATCATAGATATGATAATATCTGTCTTTTTTTAAGACATCCATTTATTTTCTTACATCCGCGTTCAGTAATGCGTAATGCTGGTAATATCGAAGTGCAAAGTGTTGCCAGCTCGATTAATGATGCTTTCTACTCAGGAATGATAAGAGGCCACAGATAATTGCACACGGGTTCCAAATTCAAAGTAAGTAAATAGAGATTTTAAATATCTTTAAAAACTTTCTTTAGGCGGTGGTTTATGCCGGTTCGAAACCACAGACCGAGAGCAGAGACAGGCTTTGTAGGGGAGTGAGAAAGAGACAGGAGACAAAGAAAAAAACAAATTAGGCCTTTACATCTTTACTAGATGATTTATACAGTGTCAGGAGGCAATCATTGCCTAAACTTAACGGGACACTGTAGTGCCTGGGACATTGTTTGAGATGGAGTAGGCTTGCCAAGCACCTAAACCATCCTCTCAGCTTAACCGGCCATATCCACAGGAAAGACATGGTCAATACGTATGGGACTGACTAAACCGCGGGTTTCCTCACGATGTTTTCCTTCACCGTTTAGAGCTCGTATTAATGCGCATATAAATTTTTCGAAACGATAAATCCATTGAAGAGCGCTTTTGTGCTTCGGGCATGAAATTGCTGGTCTTGGCTATAAAGCTGTTAAGCTATGATATTTTAAGCTGAGCGCTTCCTCATGGCTCACAATTTTACTATATTTTCAATGTAAAATCTTTGGATAAACATGCCCTTTTGGATCAGACCTGTTCGGTAATCTGAATACTTACTTACCTGCTCCATTGGCTCAGGGACCTAAAGTGAGTCTTGGCCTCCGAAACGAGAATTCACCACTTCTTTCTGTCCATTGCTGTCTCTAGGTCGCGCAAGTCAGCTATTCTGTCGCTCCTACACTTGGGAAGACCAATCGGTCGACGGCCGTCCGTCCCAGGTATGCCCTCTTAACCCTGCGATCTGAAAACAGTCTTAGAAAATTCAATCGTCATAAAACATCATAATGCTCGTATCAGTCACAGTCGGGTCGCGTTACGATCGCCCCCCCTAACCTACTAACACTGTCTTGAATTACTTCGAGGCGTGAACCGTTTGACCGCTAGAGTTGTGTTACAAACCTTATTAGATCTAAAGGTTAAACTGAATTATAAGGGATAGCAGGAGAAAATAGAAACTTTAATTTAAAAAAAACTCAATTCTACTAAACAACGTCAACCATTCCGTTATCATTACCGCTGCGTTTTGTTTCGTTCCCCCCAAAATGACAGTAATTGAAAACGTCACCACAACAGAGTCGTTGGTCATTTTAGATTAGGAAACAAGCCAGCTATAAACGCTAAATACACATAATATATAGCTAGAAACGAAAGCTATAAGTAGTTGAAGTTTGGCATTGGTTCTAATAAATAAATGGTTTTTGATTTTGAGCCATGAAAATAAAATAAAAAAGATTAAGTAGTAATTACTACTAAGAACGAATATACAAAGTTTTATTTAAAAAAGACTAAGTAAGTATAGAATTCACAATGTTACCTTGCCTTTGAATGGTTCCTTTTTAGAATAGCTTAGTATATGAAGAATTGAATCTAGCAATTTTTCGTGTCTAACTTTTAGCTACGGTTGCTTTATCAATTACCTCAGCTTATCAGCTACTCCACTCACTAAAGTTACACCTAAGTTATGTATAAGTTAAGTTGAGGAATCGCGATCCATTTGTTCCATGTCATTCCCGCTTGGTTTTAAGTTGGTGGGCGTGCGTGAAATATGCTCAAGTTATGTTTAAGTAACGTAAGTTACTGCGAGGTGGACGGGTGGTGATTTTTCTTTGTGCTACTGTATCGACTGTCTTTTTTATATTTAAATGTTAAAAACTATGTTAAAAACTTGTTAAGGTGGAGTGCCGTAATTGCAACTATCCGGTAATTGCAACTGGAGTCAATAACTCCCTCTAGGATCACTTTTTTGAACATCGATAGATGTGGTATTGAACTTCTTCTAAAAGTCTCAGTCTAAAAATACAGATGGCGTTGATAGGACCAAAACTGAGCGAATGACAGGCCTTTTTATAAAACTGCCAATTTTTCGGAAGTGACGCCGCTCGGACGCTCTTCGTAATTTATTGAAAAAAAATGTTTTTCCTGGTTTTTCGCCGGTGTGTTCACAGTGAGAGTTATTAGAAAACACAGTAAGTTATTTTTTATGTGTTTGTAGTATTCTACGATAAATCTACTCAGAGTTATGGATGCAGTTACATTTGCAAGACAAAAAGTGCATAGTCTTGTAATTGTAACTATTTTGTTTCTTTTTTTATAGTTGCAATTTAACGACTGGTTTTGTATGAAGTTTGAAAAACCTAGTGATGTAACAATGACGATGACTATGTCGATACGTAATATTTTATTGAAAGGGATACTATCTACTTTCATACTATGCTATGAGTTCTTAGCAAGTAGTTTAAGTGATTGAGCCCCTTCATTATGTTGGCGCTAGCGGAGCCCTTTTAAGAGTCGTTCAATATGTGAAACGAATATAAAAAGGATGTTTAACTTCTAAAATATTACTTATTGCGATTGAAATAAAGTTAGAAAAAATAATTAGTAAAAGATAATAGAAGACTTTAAAGATAAAAGTAAAAGAGGCTGTTTCATAACTAAAATATTACTGTGATTAAAATAAACATCGAGTCGATAAAAATCACGATAAGGTTCCCATCACTATTTGTAGTAAAATAGTTGCAATTACCGGATTCTTTGCTGAAAAGTGTTTTCGCGCAAAATTTGACATTAGTAGCAAGGGCATAGCTATATAAATCGAAAGAACGAAATTCAAGGCATGTGTTCTGTATTTTCCAGTAGTAAGCGCCATAGAAAAATAAGAAGTAAAAACAAGTAGTTGCAATTACCCGCAAAAACGGGTAATTGCAACTATTGCTCCCTCTGTCATGAATTTATGCAATATAATTTTATTCTTTATCGCTTTACTTTATTCATAACAATGATATAAATCTACATGAAATTTACTATGGAACAGATCTTTCAAAAAATACATTTCTGATATAAAATATAGAATTATCAAGCGAGGAAGTTAGGACTCCACTTTTTTTAGTTGCAATTACGGCACTCCACCTTACTAGTTTTTTTAGATTTTTTTTTTTTCTGTAAGAACATGAAGAGTTTAGTACAAAGTTTGGAAACAGTATTGTTTTTACACATTAGATAGTATTTTCTTCAGCTTCCGCCCGCGGCTTCGCTTGCGTGGTACCCGGATAAAATGTAGCCTATGTCCTATTCCCGGTCTTATCTATCTATAAGTATTTTAAATTTCAGCCAAATCGGTTCAGAGGAACCAACATACATCAAAACATCCAAACATCCAAACTTTCGCATTTATAATATTAGAGTGATTTCATTGCCAGTCAAAATAAAAAAAGGCAGATTTAAAAATAGAATCTTGAACACAAGCCTCAATCAAGGCTTTTTTGCATAAATGTGAGGAAGGGTCTTAGATTCCTTAAAATGGTGGGTCAAGGCTATTAGAATTTAGACCATATTTCCGGCAAAGGCATTTCTAACTCAACTGTCTTCCAGCAACTGGCTGCATAACCTGCCTTCAAACCTTTTTTTTACCCTCGTAACTACCCCAACCTTATTTATAGAGTGATAAAACTCAATTTTGTAAACTCTTTATTTAAATAAGGTAGTCAGTGTGAGAGTAGGAAGGAAGAGTAGTGATAGGTGTGTGAAAGGGAGAGGTGATGACGATGTGCCGCGCTTTTTTGTAGTGATGCCTGTCTGTAGTCGATAGGACGTCGAATTTCTTAAAAATATTGATATCACTGATAAAAATCTATAAAAACAATAATTAAATGTCATCAGGTATATGTTACAAACTAAATAATTTTCATTTTGAATATTATATTTTATATTATATTTAGTTGCGAATTTTGAACTAATTACCCAATTATATTCACTAGTTGATTATTAAATGATGTGCTGACCTCAACAAACGTCCCTCCTCGCGTATCACAATGATGATCATCATTATTTCTAACTGATATTATTCACCTATCAGTAATATTACACACATACTAACTTCTCAGGGTCTTAATGCGTTCCTGATTCAGTTAAAACTATTGAAAATTACTTACTGTCATTTTGGATAACGAAACAAAACGCAGCGACAATGATACAAGAATGGTTGACGTTGTGAAAAAGAGGAATTGGAGCCCTGTAGGCCTAACATGTGCAACGTCGAGAGTCGAGAAAAGAGATATCTCGATCGGTTAAACTACTCTTACGTATGTGTTAGAGCAATTCGACCGATCGAGATATCTCTCTCGATGTTGCACATGTTAGGCGGGCTGGTTGTCTTTATATCGACGTGGGATAGATTTCCATCGATAAGTCTCATCCCTATCATCCAGATGTCGATGGCGTCGTCGCGAGCCGAGTCGCGGCCCGCTCGGAATTCCTGTCGCCTTCGCGCCGAGCGCACGTACTTTTGGCGAATTCATTTACCGGTGTAGGTCTTGAAATGTAGGTTTGACCGAAAATATCCTAAAGTTTTTAATTTTCTATGATCCACTCTCCGCGGCTTCGCCCACGTGGACTACTACTTTTTATCCCACGGGAAACATGCATTTTTTCGGGATAAAAAGTAGCCTATGTCACTCTCCAGCCCTCCAACTATCTTCACACAAAAAATCACGTCAATCCGTCTATCTGTTTTGACGTGAAAGCAGGACGAACAAACAAACAAACACACTTTCACATTTATAATATGGGTATGGAATTCATTCAAATTGAAAAGTCTTATCAAAATGTTTGATTCCGACGGATTCGAACGGTGCCTCAACCGATTCGGCCACGGAATCATTATTCGTCAGGTTCGAATCCCGTCAGAATCGAAAATTTTGATAAGACTTTTCACTTTCAATGAAATATCCTATCTAGAGCCGTGTTGGCCGAGTGGGTTAGTGCTTCGACTTTCGATCCAAAGGTCGTGGTTTCGAACCCAAAAGTGGAAGCCAGTTAGCTTTCTAATAGCGTCGATGGTTTTTAATAAGAAATAATCTGACATTATAATAACACACGGAAATTATCTAGTACCCGACGAAGATTCTCCGGATGAATCGAAACATTGTCGGTACCTATCAAAATCGACGATATTTTTACGTGAGTAATTCCGGTGTAAGTAGGTAAGTACTTATTATTATAATGTCAAGTAAAAAATTCACGAAAGTTTTGAAAGTAAAAAAGAAATTTTATTTCAAAACAAAATTGAATAAAACTCACAAAACTCACAGAACTTAGGTAATTAAACACTCATTAAAATAGTATCTCAGCTATTTTTCCGCTCCAAAACTCTGAAGAAACATTTTACACTTTACAAATTAGAAGATTCCTAATTGGCTACATACCTTCTCAAATAATACCAGTGCAGAGCACCAGTTACTAACGTTACAAACACACAAGCGAGGCCGCCCCGTGCACACACAAAAGATTAAGGTGGAGTGCCGTAATTGCAACTAAAAAAAGTGGAGTCCTAACTTCATCGCTTGATAATTATATATTTTGTATCAGAAATGTATTTTTTGAAAGATCTGTTCTATAGTAAATTTTATGTAGATTTATATCATTGTTATGAATAAAGTAAAGCAATAAAGAATAAAATTCTATTGCATAAATTCATGACAGAGGGAGCAATAGTTGCAATTACCCGTTTTTGTGGGTAATTGCAACTACTTGTTTTTACTTCTTATTTTTCTATGGCGCTTACTACTGAAAAATACAGAACACATGCCTTGAATATCGTTCTTTCGATTTATATAGCTATGCCCTTGCTACTAATGTCAAATTTTGCGCGAAAACACTTTTCAGCAAAGAATCCGGTAATTGCAACTATTTTACTACAAATAGTGATGGGAACCTTATCGTGATTTTTATCGACTCGATGTTTATTTTAATCACAGTAATCTTTTAGTTATGAAACAGCCTCTTTTACTCTTATCTTTAAAGTCTTCAATTATCTTTTACTAATTATTTTTTCTAACTTTACTTCAATCGCAATAAGTAATATTTTAGAAGTTAAACAGCCTTTTTATATTCGTTTCACATATTGAACGGCTTTGGAAAGGGCTCCGCTAGCGCCAACATAATGAAGGGACTCAATCACTCAAACGAATTGCTAAGAACTCATAGCATAGTATGGAAGTAGATAGTATCCCTTTCAATAAAATATAACGTATCGACATAGTCATCGTCATTGTTACATCACTAGGTTTTTCAAACTTCATACAAAACCGGTCGTTAAATTGCAACTGTCAAAAAAGAAACAAAATGGTTACAATTACAAGACTATGCACTTTTTGTCTGGCAAATGTAACTACAACCATAACTCTGAGTAGATTTATCGTAGAATACAACAAACACATAAAAAACAACTTACTGTGTCTTATAATCACTCTCACTGTGAACACACCGGCGAAAAACCAGGATAAACATTTTTTTTAATAAATTACGAAGAGCGTCCGAGCGGCGTCACTTCCGAAAAATTGGCAGTTTTACAAAAAGGCCTGTCATTCGCTCAGTTTTGGTCCTATCAACACCATCTATATTTTTAGACTGAGACTTTTAGAAGAAGTTCGATACCACATCTATCGATGTTCAAAAAAGTGATCCTAGAGGGAGTTATTGACTCCAGTTGCAATTACCGAACAGTTGCAATTACGGCACTCCACCTTACAGATAAAAAAACTTCTATAAATCACTATAGCTAGACAGTATACTTAACATTGTTGTAGCCTAAAATGGGGAAAAATTAAAAAAAAATCATCATTCATACTGATAAAAAACATGGCCGCTAACGCAACTCCTTGAATCATAATAATGATTCATAATTATGTTTTTTTCTTGTCACTCTATATCTATGAACAGAGAAGGCATAATAATAATTATACCTACATTATAAATACATTATATCGCTTTGGCTACATGCTGTTATGATGTTATGTTATAATATGTAATAAATAAATAAATATAAAAAAATAATATGTAAGTATCCGGGTATTTATCAGGTAGGCTTAAAAAAAATGTATTTATAATGTGTTCTGATCGCGAAAGTTTAAAAAATACCATTTTACTACAATTAAAATTCATATTATGATTCAGCTAAAGCGGCTTTTTAGACCCGCAGTGTTTTGAATACAGAAGACAATTCATAACCGTAAGCCCAACAGTAGACAATGGTTGGGATACGCTAAAACAAATTTTATTAAACTCCATATCCAGTTTTAGACCCGCGCTAATGGGGGAGCAAACAGAACACGCTACTGTGGACTTTTGGACGAGACCGTGAGTTTTGAAAATGGAACCGAATTTCGAATATGGAATTGATTTTAGAACTCAATGCATAAATTGATTTGGTCTCTAATGAGGTTTTGTAACCTTTTTTCATCAGACCTAAATATTGTCTAGAGACATGTTGGCCGAGGGTATAGAAGGTACCTTGACTTTCGATCCCGACGGTCGTGAGTTCGAATCCTGGCTGTGCATCAATGGATTTTTCATTTCGAAAAAAATATATGCGCATTAACGGTGAAGGAAAACATCGTGAGGAAACTCGCGGCTTAGTCAGTCCCACACGTATTGACCAGTCTATCCTGTGGATATGGCCGGTAAGCTGAGAGGATGGTATAGGTGCTGGGCAAGCCTTCTTCACCTTAACATTGTCCCAGGCACTACAGTGTCCCGATAAGAGTAGGCAAAGACTGCCTCTTGACACTATATAAATCACCTAGTAGGTAAAGATGTAAAGGCGTAAGTTTTTTTAAATATTGTCTGTTTATTGATTAAAGGCTGACTTGTTTTCTCACAATGTTTTCGTTTACCTCAATTTTAAGTTACCTTTTCAATAACTATTTCTGTACATTTTGCACGCCTTGGACGAGGCAGAATGTATTGGAGTCACGTAAACTGATACTTTACTTAACTAACAACATCTATTGTACCTACATTCCTGCGAATAAATGATTATGGATTATGAATACGCCCAAATATCCCTACATAATGCCTCTGGCTTCGCTCTACTAGATTTACTAAATAAATCTGTCGTCGGCGACATGTCATAATCAGAGTCAATTCTCTCATAACCCCTAGAAGAGCGCGCACACGAACTAAGATGGACGTGGATGATAAATTCGACAGATACGGCTTACTAAGAAATGTTCACGATACAAGTGATAGGAGCTAGCGGGAAAACCAAGAGCGCTTGTAGACGTCCGTTTTTTTCACCAGACAACGGATCGTCAATAAACGAAATCTATATAAACGGCATAAATTATTCGCCGGACTGATATCCGGCACGTGTACACACATTCATTACGCGCCATAGATACACCACCGCGAATCCGGGTGAAAAACACGATCCGTTATCGTTGAAAAAAACGGACGTCTACAACCGTTCTAAGTAAAGCCATGTTGGCCGAGTAGAATAGTACCTTGACTTTCGGTTAGAAGGCCGTGGGTTCGAATCTTGGCAGAGCATTAATGGATTTTGTGTTTCGGAAATTTATATGCTCACACGAGCTGTAAACGGTGAAGAAAAACATCAGGAGGAAACCCTTTTTGGTTGAATAATGGGGTGTGTTTTCATCGTTTGTTAGGGTTTGAAATAATAATTCATTTCAGACCCATAAAGCCTTTAACATCGCGAGAATATTTGATAGTCATTCTAAGTATGTATCTAAGGCCAGTTTTAGTCTCACGCTCACCGTCAGCGCTGATAGGCGAGTGATCTTTATTATAATGAAATAAGGATACTGATTGTCCAGCACTGACGAGAGCAATCAGCGTAGCCATTTTTGCTAAGCAATCAGTATCCTTATTTCATTGCAATAAAGATCGCTCACCTATCAGCGCTGATGGTGAGCGTGAGACTAAAACCGGCCTAATCGCTACAGCTTATCCCTCAGGGCTGTCAAAACCATTGTCTTAATAAAAATACCTCCAAAGCACGACGCATCCTGAGGCTGTTTGTTGGAAACGCGGCGCAGACGCAGGACGTATATGTTACAAGACGTGTCTGTCAAACGTGGGATGCTTTCCAAAAACTTGTAAATATCCTTGTAAAGGTGGCCGCACACCTATCCGTGCCGAACGAATTGACCGTAACGAATTTTAGAATTCTGTATATGAAATTTTATGAAACCTCGCACACCTGCCCGCGTCGAATCGTCCGATTCGACCGAATCTGGGAGTACTTCGAGAATTCGGTGCGGATTGGTGTGCGCTCAGCCTAAGTCGGAGGTAGTCGTTTAATGTGTTTAATTCAATGCTTCCTACATTTAAGTCCTCTGGTGTCGTACAAGGGAGAAGCGTCCATAGGATAACCGCTTACCTATTATCAGGTGGGCCGTATGCTTGTCTGCTACCTTAGTAGTATATTAAAAAAATAGGCAGTTTTTGGAGTTACATTGTCATAGTTGGGTCCGTAAAAGTTAACGTCATTAAATTAAGTTAGTAAATTAATGATACGAGTTAGATTTAAAACAACTCACATCGAATTTTACTATTTCCGCATACAAAAATCTGCTCAAAAATTCCATTTCCGCAAGTTTTATACAAAAAAATCTGCTCAAAAATTCCGTGGCGTAGAAACAATTTTGATCACAAAACACGATATGCTTCGAAATTGATTTAAATGAGCATAAAACACACCCTGGTGTACCACCTGTTGCTTTAACACATAATGTTATGATTTACAAATTCTATTTTATTGTTTGCAGGTAAGTTGGAGATATGATCTGAGAAACGGTATTTCTAGTTGAAAATGCTAGATAAATAGCTCATTGTGTATTCTACGAGAGTTTGGTGAGTCAGTTCTTTGTAGTTTTTGCATGTGAACTTTAATTAAAAAAAGTTTTTGTAATTTTTTTTCTTTAATAACTCAAATAAAATATTCACTATTAAAAAAAAACAGCATACATTTACAGTAGGTGATGAACTTACAGTTTGACTAAACTTTTTTTTAAAAGCGCCATTGGTATACAATGCTGCTATGGAAAATATTTGGTATGAAATAGTAAAAAAGAAAATAGTTTGCCTTTTGACGCTGTATAAAGGTGGCCGCACACCTATCCGCGCCGAACGTGCCGACCAAATCGAATTTTAGAATTCTTTATATGAAATCGTATCAAACGGATAGGTGTGTGTGCACTCAGCCTTTACCATAAGTTTTTATCGAATTTGAGCAGTCACTACAAAAAAATAAGTGTTATAATTAAGAAACCACTAAAATGGTGAAATATGATTAATTTGACTATCATAACGATTATTTCTATCCTAAGGTCATTAACGTAAAACATAATCCACTCTATTTAAATAATTACGCTCATAGAAATAGTTCTGATGACTTTTAATCGATGCCTTGATCATTTCGCGGCTCATTTGCAAAGAATAGGCATTAAGAACTATATTACGATGGCAGTAAAGAATAGTTTACTCTTAAATTAAACCTGTATTTTTATTGGGTTGAGTCGAAATGGAACTTGTTGCATTTTGAGCTGGTAATGTGAACAATTTTAGGTATTCACCGAGTAATCCGGCCGAGCAGTTAAATAGATTTCTTTATTGTAATGCATAAAGAGGTATTTAGAGATACTTCTTTAGAATGAAACTTGTAAAGTTCTGTAATGATAAATTTAATCAAACTAAAATGACTTAATTTATCAGAATTGAAATGTTATCGTCATCATAAATATTAATAATTTTACATAATGAGTCATAAACATGTTGTTGAAATTAATTTTTCCATTATTTTACCTACCTAAATTAATTTTACTAGTGGCGATCTGTGGTCTCTGCCCACCCCTATGATGGAATACAGGCATTAGTTTATGTATGTATGTATGTTTACCCACATAAGAAATGGAGTGCAAATCTAAAAAAAATTAGGGAAGGGGTTTTCTTTTTATTTTATCTAACCAATGAAGTGCAAATTTTAAAAAAACTTAGGGGGATGGGGAGGGGATTTCTCGTGTTCATTTGTCCAGCAGATGAATACAAGAGATTATTTAAAATTAGTACTTACCTATTTTAATTAAAACGTACGAAAGTATTCTTGGAATGTAAAAATTACAATCTATCAAATCGATAAAAGCTTACTCGATCGCAAATTCGATAGATAGTGACTCCCTTATGGCTCACATGAAAAAAAGAAAAATAAAACATCTGCTTTCATCGATGAGTTTATCTCAATGGCTCTTACAAACTTGATTGCCACGATATTCACAACTCTATACCGACGTAATAGGAATCCCATGATCGGAAATTAAATTGTTACTTTGTTCACTAGTGGGTAAAATACAATATTAAACGGTTTCCTTTCGGGAAAATTATATTAAAAACAAAATAATGAAAGAAATAAACAAAATTAGTTACAATATGGAAACTCACCCTTGACCATTTCTGAACCATCTAGTGTCAAAGTGATCATTTTATTGCCTCATTTAAAAAAAAAAAGGAAATTTTGGTAATTTAGGTACCTACCTATAAAAATATTAGATTTTTAGTTTTATTTAGGTTTTTTTAATTTTTCAGCGTTGGTTGTAAGCCTAGTGCAGCTAAAGACGTTTAATGCAAGTTATACACTTTGAAAAGATGGTGACAACACTCATAGGAATTTTAACTCTATTAAAGGCGTAACGATGTCATAGTTGTAACACAACAATGGCCTCATAATATCCACGTCATGGATATATGGACCATTTGTGTAAACACTATTTTATTAGCCTTTCTATTGATACTGTTATTTAAAACCAGCGTAAAAAGAACCCCGAATTCTATTATCACCATCACAAAAAACTACTTGCAGCGGTCAAAATATATCGGTCGAAAATCCAAGTGCAGCCTAAGACGGCACAAAAAGTGAATTTATAAACGGTTTTGGAATAGCAGTATCGGTTCGGATGTTTGTTTGTTTGTTCTATACTGTTGAAGTGTTAATGCGAGTCTTAGCACGTTTTACAATATGAATTATTGAATAGACGGTGAACTAAAAAGTGAATGTCATAACCACATACCTAATAGCTGTGTGGACATGTTTGGAAGTTTCGGGAGCACATTCATTTACATTTACACAAATAAAATACTAAATGTTTTGATTATCTTGCCTCTTCTAACCTAACCTAACCTTATAGTATTTGAATTGAGAGATAGGACATAATTTCTTCAAAAACTGTTAATTTATTCACGGCTAAAAAGAGCTTCGAGCATTTTTGTATGGCAGCTGGCATAATATCCAATCCACCCGCTGCCATTTAGATTTTTTTTAAAGTTTTTGCGCATAATATGGATAGAGGATAGGTACCTACTTAGACAACAAAAATGTCATGGAATATGGCACCCTAAAGTGTCGCGTTCCCGAGATATTTTGAGGTAGGTAAAGATCGCGAATGAGAACAATGACAATCATTAAAAAACCGGTCAAGTGCGAGTCGAACTCGTACGCCGAGGGTTCCGTGCCTAACCATGGTGCCAATTAAGCTAGTCCGCTTAATTGTATGAGCGCCCATACAACTCGGAGGACAATTTTAATTGGCGTCAACTATGTATGGGAACACCCTTTAATTTTCAACTTTTTTAACTTTTTGGAATTTTTCCTTTATTTGTGCTATAAGACCTTGCTTTTTGCCAAATTTCGTTATTCTATGTCAACGGGAACTACCATTTAGGTTTTCGACCCAAAACCTCTAGGGTACTTCCGGTTGACCTAGAATTGTCAATTTTGGTTACAAGCAAGGTCTTCCAGCACAAGTAAAGGAAAAATTCCGAAAAATAAAAAAAGTTGATAATTAAGGTAAGTTTTGGTACTCACAAGTTTTCACGAAAACCTAAATTTGCCTATATCTTTTTATAGTGTTGACTCAGGACCTTGATTTTTATACTCACAGTAGGGACTATAGACCTTAGTATATGGTATAAATTTCAACTTGCTAGCTCTACCCGTTCCTGAGATAATCGATGGTGACACACGGACAGACGGACAGACGGACAGACGGACAGACAGACAGACGGACAGACGGACAGATGGACAGACGGACAGACGGACAAGAAAGTGATCTTATAAGGGTTCCTTTTTTTACCTTTTAAGGTACGGAACCCTAAAAATGCAGTAATGCGTGTGTACCTACCTATACGCATTCCATTTCATTCAAATAATAGTTCTCAGGTTGATTCAACTATTTATTGCAAGGCAGCACACGTTCAAAACTTTCGTGAGTTAAACAGTTAATACATTGTGATAAAAATACATGGGAAAAACGAAATAAATATTGTTTACTTAAATTGTATTGCCAATTCATATGAATTAGATTAATATCTGGGTGAACGAGCTCTGCTCGTATGCAAATAGAGAAATATTAAAATTACCTACTTACCCGAAAAAAGAACATTTGATACTATAGGATTTACTAGTTTACTCACAATGTTTTCCTTCGCCTTATATTTAAAGAACATAATCATTTTTCCTATACAAAATTTCCATTGAGCAACGCCGAGATTTGAATGACCAAGGTCAAAGCTATTCTATATGTAGGTACAAAGCTTTCCTAGTGTGAATATTCACCAATTTTAAACATATATTACGTAGGTGTTGCATACTATTAACCTTTTACACGCGAAAAGTTGAACTCATCGATCAAACATATCAGTATCGAATTCCAAAATGGGCTATGAATATCAAATGAGTTGCGATGGCCGTGTCATTAGTTTTTATTGTTATTCACCGGATTTTTTTGCGAAAATTGATTCTTTTTCTATTTGATTTGTAAATTAGTCTTATTGTTCTTTTAAATGTTAATATTCACTTAATATTCTGATTGAAAATTAACAACTGTTTTATTTATTTTAAATGTGGGATGGAATGTTTTGCTAAATGTATGGGTTCTCATAATAGTCAATTTTAAGAGCTTTTGATAATAGTTTAGGCTATTTCTGTTCTGGTTGGGAGAACTTGATTTTGGTCACGCCCATAACAAAACGCCTTACAATAGCGTTGATTTGACATGAGTATCGACGCCTTTTTACGATTTCTTTTATTACATAACTGATTTTGAAATACGGATTGGAACGATTAAATCATAATTATTTAAACATTAATGTATAACATTTTGTAAAACATTTTAAAGCAGCCATACATGCCAATTGTTAAAAGCAACGTAATTTACTAAAACGCAACAAATTTAAATTTATTTTAACTTAAAATATGATTCACTTGGCACATGTTTCACGAAACATAATAAGATCTAGAATATTAAAATTATTTTTTATTGTAGGTATAGTTAAAAATAATATAAATTCCAGACGATGGGAGATTATAATAGATGATTTATTTATAGCCTCCAAGTTTTGCACTTTTAATTTATGATACGTAGAACTCTAGAAGCTTGAGTAATAAGTTACTTATAATAATAATTCAAAATTACGCCAATAAATAGTGATGTTTTTAGACTAAACTAAAGAGTGAAATTTATCGATTAAAAATACTCATGAACATCACTACAATATACCTATCGGTTACAATTCCAACGAGAATCATAAAAATAAATGTTCACATCGAAATACCGACTGATACCGTTTGCCTATTTAAGCTCAGGCTTAATTGCGCCGCCTATAAGCCTCTGACTTCATCTCAAGTTTCTAAAAAAATAGTGACCAGATAATGGTGGACGTAAAATATCAGCAATGACGAACATAACACTGAAGTGATAATAAGAATGTAAGGTAAAGCAGACAAGTTTCTTCCAATTCCAGAGCGTCAAATCCAATGCTTTCTTCTTAATTTAAAAAATACTAAAAAATATCGTACCCTTTGCATAAGGGACACACAAACTTTACCGAAACACGATATCGAAAATTTATCGTACCGTATACCTACCGCACTTGATGTTTGCTCTTTCTTAGGTAATAAATAGCACTACTAAAATTTTACATCAATGATATGACGGAGACTATTTTTTATAAATAAAACCTTAGTCATGTCAGCTTTATCCTGGGAGGCATCCGTTTATCCCGTTTTGCGACTAGTCTCGGTCACTTTAAATCTACTTTACAATTAAAAATGTATTTTATTACATTGGCATAAGACTGAATATACTTAAGATAGATCGGATCTCAGCTCAACATTCAGTCAGAACTAATAACTCTGTTCTCAAATAAAACCATGTATGTTTATTAAATAAAAAAAAATGTACTGAGTTATTAAACACATACTTTTAAATTCCACAAGTAAACGTACTATTTAATTAAATGCTAAGTTTACGATTTAAATATATTTTAGTGAAATTTTTATCTACAACTATTATCGGTTCTGTGCTCATACGTATATAGTAATTGCTAATCTGGATTTTTTCACAGTAACCTGACACCATGCGACTTTAAAAGGGAAACTCGGTAATGCCTTCACGGCATTCGCATCGTATTATGTCAGTGAAGTGTCGAGTTTTTTATCGATACTTTTTATCGACCGCGCGCAACACTAGTTCGTTTTAATTGGTGTTAGTTGTTTAACGAGTGATGAAGGATGTTTAGCGTTTTTTATTCTGGATCAATATTCCTCTATATTCTAAAGTATCTACTTGTGAAGGTTTCATCTTTGAATTTGGTGCTGCTTTGCTTTTAGATTAACCTATGGATTTTCTTAATCACATTTGTTTTAAACCAACTTTTATTAAAACTGGTTCAAATAGATAGATAGATAATACTTTATTGGACCTACAACAAAAAAATAAAAGTAATCACAAGACACAAGAAAAACAGCTTAAAAATTAGTACAATAGGCGGATTCAGCGGCGCTAAAATCGATTTCTTCCAGGCAACGATGGAAAGTAATGAAATCATCACTGACGCTGTGTAAATCATTTAGTAAAAGATGTAAAGTCCTAAGTTTTGAATCTGTGGTCAAGGTTTCGTGCAGTTCATGTGCAACAATGTATCTTGAATCAATTTAGGAGTCAATTTGCAGTAAATGCAGCTCTTGTGTTCATGAGCTTCTGCGGTTGGATTGATTCGTGTGGAGTTGATATTCTTTAAGAAACTGACGTAGCTAGAACAGGAGAGCATAAGAGCATAAAAAAAACCAGTACAAAATCAAATCGGGTATAGCTCATGCGCCTTAATTGATATTTTTATGCTCGTATGCCTATCCCATTACACACTTTCCGCTCTACTAATAAACTCCACTCAACTTCTGTCGAATTTGAAACACCGTTTAAACTATTGCCATCCTTTTTAACTAGTGACAAATAGTAACAGGGTTAATTTTGAGCATTGTTTAACCAGTGTTCAAGTTGAGAGGCGTAGCCTTTTAAGGTGCAGGCCAGACAGAAGAGACGTAAGACGAGGACGCGTCGCGGACAGCGCCAGCGAACAGCGTTACGCCCGCGCCCCGTCTCTTCTGTATGTTTTGCGTCGCGACGCTTCTATACATTTTGTATACAAGGGCCGCGGAAGAGACAAGTGTCCGCGCCCCGTCTGCGTCTTACGTCTTTTCTGTGTGTCAGCGCCTAAGTTTATTCTTTGTCTCCTCTTATAAAAATCATCTAGAATACTAAAGTCCTAAGTTTTTCTCGAAGATTATACCGCAAAATTCCAAGAGCAAGAACAAAGAGCTGTTAAAATGAAATGTCTGCATTAGAAGACATATTGTGAACCATCAATATAATTATATGCTGTCGAAGACTGTTCTTTGGCGCTATAGGCTTACAGGCGGATCTTAAAACATTTTAAATTAAAATGAACAATTTCGCAAAATATAAATTGGATTTTACTGTACCTCTAAGTACGGCAGATATTACGATGTTCGGGTAATAAAGTAAATGAAGATATGCGTCTTGTCAGGTGTAATTACACAGGCAGAGCCGTATTAGTCAAGTGTACCGCGATCTTTAAACTAAATTGAGAATAGAAATGCCTCAGTACTTACACTTCTTACAATGGATCTAGGCATTCGTGAAGTTAGCCGTTTCGCTGCGCATTAGAAAATTTTGTATGAAAAAGCTGCACTAACTCTAAGGCCGTCCGCAGTTCATGCGTTTTCATCCGAATTTTAGACGTGCGTACGTACGAACACGCACGATAGATCCCAACACTCCGAGTACTACGGGGCCTCGCACACTCTATCCAATTAAACGTGTGTGTACGTGCGTATATTTCATATTGATACAAACGCGCTGCAAAAACGCAGTGTGTCCACTCCCTAAGGGTCCAGTTTCAACTAGTAATTTATTGAAGGAAACTTGGGTTAAAATCGTGAGATTTAGCAAGGTACCAAAACCTCCATCTAATTACTCTCCACACTATTGCATTCCACTTCCACACTAGAGCAACATAATAACGGTAACTGGGGCCTGTACCACAAAGATGGTTGGTTGGCACAACTAGTAGTTATTTATTACTATATAATAATAGGTACCTACATCTTGGCTTCCAACTTGACATGCCGATCAGAAATAATTCAGTAAGTACATATAAGTATAATTTATTAGGAAAAAATAAATAAACGAAATATGATTACGAAATATGACACAACTATATTTCCAAGGTGTGGTCTTTCAGATATTTGATATTTTTAGATCCTTTGAAGATGTTTTAGGGGTTAGGCAGAGGTATGTCCAAATACATATTTGTTGCATGCCCACATTTTTCAGAAGTTAACATTTCAGACGTGACAGTTTGCAAGCCCATCGCCGCTTTTAGATTTTCTCCACGACGTTTTCCTTCTTGAGTTTTGAGAACTACATGACTGATGTAACTAACATGTGAACCACAAATTTAGTACCTAATTAACGCGTTCAGTGCTCATGACGCACATACGAATGTTGCGTGCAGATGGCGCTTTCTTTCGGAAAGCATCTTGGTGGCTAGGTAGGGAATGGGTTATTTGGTACAGGGCCCGGTATCCTAATAAACGCGGCCTGAGAGATTTAAGACGAATAGTACACCGTATCTTACAGTGATCGGCTATGCGAAACAAAACTACAAAGCAAAATCGTCTTTATTCCCTTCAAGTAAAGTCTATTTCAAACTTCAAATTATAGAGAACTGAACAAATTTGTTTTAAAGGAATACAGTCTGTATTATAAATGTGTAAGGTCCATTTTGGGGCGTAAACGAGTTGGGGAAGTTTGAATGTATGAATGTTTACTACGCTTGTTAGAACAACAGAAATTGAGTAAGACTGATAGTCGTATTTCTGTACGATTTAGTATTGTATTGCATTTATTAATCCTTAATTTTGTAAGATACCGTGGCCATGATGTAGCGGACATAATACGAAACCAACTTTATTCAGTAGGTCACCGCAACAACAAACGCGATCGGCGATTGGCGATTGCAACAGGATTCTAATTTTCGTTTGGACCATTTGCGAATTAGAGTAGGTTTAGAGTTTTAATGTCAAACAATTTTCGGGCGGACGAAATTTCGGAACGAATAGGAACCGTGGTAGGAAACTTGCGTAATTTCGATCGAAATTTCGTTGTTCGTCGAAAGCGAGTAGACCTGCAGTTGCTTAATCCGCGTCCAAACACAGGCAGGAAGTCAATGCAGTATCGAAAACGCGCGATTTTGATACTGCGATCGAACGCAGAGAATCGCCAAAACGCGTTGCAGCATCGATGCTGTCGCGAAATCGCCGATCGCCGATGCTAACAGCAGCATGTCTGGTAGAGCCCTAAGTTAAATTTATGATTCAATATTTTCTGTATTATAGCGATGGTTTATTTGAAAGAATCCTTTAAATATTTGCGATACTCTGTAGTAACTGATTGAGAGGCCTTGATGGCTAGAGACTTGTTTCTCACGATGTAAAGTACTCTTGCTGCAGTCGATGAAATATAAATTGATTATTTACTCATTTAGGACTCATTTAATATATGAAAAGATGAGGAATAGGTTGGCATGGTACGGGCATGTCATGAGAAGAAAGGACATGGTTACGAGAAGAGTGCTTGATATGAAAGTGGATTGTATGAGTAGAGGTAGACCAAAGAAAAGATGGATGGATTGTGTAAAAGTTGACATGAGAAAGAAAGGAGTGAATGCTGAGATGACGTATAGAGGGAAATGGAAGAAGAATAGGTAGGGTGGGTTGTCCACCTGTGAACCAGGCAGATGCAATGAGCCACCGCTATATTTCAAAAATGTGACATTGCCGTTCTTTACGAATACTGCCAACAGGAACGCATACGCACCCCTCACTCTCTCCCCAAATTGCAAGCAGCGCAAGCTTAAGACGTACGCCCAGCGATCGAATTTATAAAAATGTATCACAAAAGTCAGTTTGTTGTGTTGATTTCATTCTTTTTCTACATTTTTTGGGTGTTACCTACAGTTTTTTTTGCCTGTTACGTATGATTACACATACATAACGTTGTAAATTACACTATAGCTAGTTTGCTGTATCATCATTTACCAGGTGAAATTCTGAGGTTTGTTTTGTCAATGGGGTGTGTCCAGCAATGAGCCATGACATAGTGTCCTGCATTGAACCATAGTTATCACATACATTTTCCCAGTCCGAGCTGCACTTACCATTCATATACGTTGAAAAACTGAACCACCTACTTATTACAACTAGATGTGTATGATAACCTACTTATAATTAGTATTATGATAAAAAAACCATGTTGCTTGATGTCAATACATAGATTTTATTAAGACTAAGATACTCAAGCCTAAATATAATTAACAGTACCTCTAACGGCTTATATTTCATAGTTATTAATAATTTTGCTGATAGGTAATAATAATAAAGTAAAAAACATTGCCCTTTCTCTTGGTAAATAGATGGTTCATTGCAGAATTCGGTCTGGTTCAATGCGTACCACCCGTGTTACGCAATGAACCAATTCTCATTTTTTGCTAAATCTGTATTTCTAAGAAATCTAAAGATTATATGAATAAACTAATAATGCACAATCTTAGCCAGATTAATTACCTTACTTCACGCCAAATCTTAGGTCCGTAAGTCAAAAAATGTAAAAGATATGGACGTTTGAATTTTACCTGGTTCATTGCTGGACAACCCACCCTACATGTTGTGCCGACCCCACTTAAATGGGAATAGGATAGAAAGATGGTGATTTACTAATTTATGAGCTTTAGTTGAAAGTCAAAGTACATCCATAATGAAGATAAAAAGGTAAAATTGAATAATTTTACAACTTTTTTTTCAACTACAGGTTGTCTTGAAGTGACAACCACTTGAATGCGATACGATTGTCCATTAGATTAAGTTACTTTAAGATGTGTACATTTAAGAGTTATCATTTATTCATCCGGTCACCAGACAACTGGCTCATACAAGCTACTGTCTTATTCTTCTTCTTCTTTTATTTGTGGCGTCTGTGACGAACTAAAACTTAAAGAGGAAATAAAACTACTGTCATTAAATAAATAATAAATAAATAAATAATGCTGGACATTTCACACTTTAGCACCAAATACAGTTTTGATACGTAACTTGTTTACCATTCATTCATTCAATCATCGTCTTAGCTACTTCTTCTTCTTTTTCTTCTGCCTTCATATGCCTCTCTAATATTCTTCCACACTGCTCTGTCACTGGTCTTCCTGGTCCAGTCAGTCCTGGCATATGCTTTTATGTCGTCGGACAATCGGGCGGATGGTCTGCCAACGCTCCTCTTTCCGAGCTGTGGTCTCCACTCCATGATGTTGGTTTATCTGCCGTCTCCACGTCTGCACACATTTCCGGCCCAAGCCCACTTGAGTTTTGCAAATATCCTACCTTTATATGGATGTACGAGTATGTCTTAGCTATTAGCTCTTACAAACAATTGTCATTCAATTCACATAAAAGCACCAAATACAGTTTTAAAATACTGAAATACTTTTAAATTATTCATTCATTCAATTCGTTCGTCTTAGCTACAAGCTCATACAAACTCGTCATTCAAATCGTACAAATCTAACACCAAGCCTAGTTAGCGCATATTTGTAACCAGAAAAAGTTCCATGATCATTAAATCGGCACTTCTGTTTCTTAAGGTCGTAATCACAGCCATTAAACCTTATTTGTAGTAACGTCTCTATTGACTGAGAAAAAATATATCCAGCTTCGAGCTTCCTAATAGATTAGATAAACGATCAGCTCTGACATTTTGATGGGTAAAAGTAAAGCACAATAACTGGCTTCTCAGCTTAGTTGGTAGTAGCTCTGCCTTCTGCGCTGTCGGTCGTGGGTTTGATTCCCAAGACAAACATTTGTGTGATACAATACAATACAATACAATATATCTTTATTGACATAAATACCCACAAAAATACAGAGTCAATTAAAATAACGATACAAATATATGGGGTACTTAAAACAATGGGCGGCCTTATCGCTGAAAGCGATCTCTTCCAGGCAACCTTTGGATGGACAGGACAAAATCTAAAAGATAAGGACGGTGGTAAACACTTAATGGAATAGAATAAAATAAAAGTGACACTTGTAAATTTAATTGTGATGTGATGATCATAGATGTTTGTTCTGTGTCTGGTTGTTATAAAGTATTAAAAGTACAAAAATACATATGTATTCTATCAGTTGCCTGGTTCCCATAGTACAAGCTTTGCTTAGTTTGGGGCTAGATGGCGCTATGTGAAAAAAAAAAGAAACAGGACCTCGATTATTATGTTTCCCAATCTTGGTATTTTCAGGCATTTTAGGATCAATTTCTTAGGCTATGAAATATAGATAACTTTAAAGCGCTCGTATTGCATCTGCTTAGACGTTCTTGATAATACCAATGAAACATTTGTCCTGCGGCGCGGGGATAACTGCAACATCCCATTCAACGCATTCAACATGCGGCAGAAGTGACCCTACCGTCGCGATCGCTGTAGAACACTTCAAAATGTATAGGAATTGACGTTCTGACCACGTGACTCATCACCTTCAAACGTCAATTCCTATACATTTTGAAGTGTTCTACAGCGATCGCGTCGATATATAGTGTAATATAGCTAGAGGGGCAGGACGCCGCCCAATCCCACTTCAGTCTACCCGCTTGCTGTCCAACGACTGCGTTTTGAGTTTTGGATCGCAGTATACAGTTTTGAATGCGGTCTATGAGTACTATCAACTATACTTTGGTATATTAGCCTATGATTTGTACAGTTTCACTGATAGCAGTGTAAATATTGAAAGTTGTGTGCGTGTGCAAAGCGACGAGCGTCGAACACGCACCAATTAGCAGCCGTCGCCGCTGGGTACCTGCGACGTCATAAATCGAAGGAGCCGTTAGGTTGGCCACGAGAATTGCGGTGGTATACGCTGAAGCGGTAGCGGGTTACCTATATACTAGAAGTCGTATACAATCTGCTTCTTAACTGAAACGAGACCTATAGTTATGGCATTTCAAAAGAAACAGATTCTATTGCATTAAAAAATAATAATTCGAAAAGTTCAAGGATCGTGTATTTCAGAATGCATTATTTCAAAGATAACATCAATGTTAGTTAAAATACATCGACATTTGTAAATTATACATAAATTAGTCTTTAGTTTTGCAACGCTGCCAAGTTTACACGATGGCGAGGTAGAAAAACTTATAACTTATATGACAGCTTGCGATGCGGCGATCCGGTGACGTTACGGAGTTGATGTAGTGAGCATCGGTCCATAAAATTACGGCGGCGGTGCGGTGCGGGTGCCGAGTCACACCACGTATGTAGTATTATTATCTGTTCTGTGGTCGCACGTCAGTTTTTTTAGTTAGGTAGGTACCTAATAAATAGTATTTTTTATTACAGGTGCATTTTAAGAATTTAATTTATTATTTTTGTTATTTGAAAACCGTGTCCGATGCGAATTTTATTTGAAGTAGGTACTATAATTCCAAAAAACAATCTTCTGAAGGAACCATTATTTGACATAACGTCAGCCTATCGACATCGATAACCTCAATCAAGGGTTGTGGGCATGCCCACCGTACCCACAAGGGTGAAATCGCGCTTGCTGGCTTCGTATTTCATATTCCCCGCCGACCGCCCCTTTCTTGTTAACTGAAATTAATCTTCGAGTTATCTGCTGGTTTATTTGAGTTGCCTTTATATCCGTTGAGGACCTTATAGCCATGTTCGCTAATAAAAAAGTAATTAAAATTATTATACTCAGTCGACGTCAATATGTATAGCATTTTGTGAGCATAAAATGTTTGAAAGGAAAATATAATTTTCAGAAGTAGTAGGTACTTACAGCTTTCTAGTTAACTAGAAATTACTAACAGACTCATAGGCAGGTGTTGATAGCAAAAAAAAATGAGTGCGGAAATAGTTAAAAATTATAAATACTAATTCAGGTATTTATCACTTATACATATTACCTTTTTATTTAACCCGACGTTTCGACAAGATTGCACCAGCCGTGGTCGCAGGAAGACTGAAGTGTTGAAGGCATTGCAGCAAAAGCGAAGGCGTTTGTTGAATTACCCTCATTTGACCCTCAGAAATGACTATAAAGGCCGGTTCCCACAACGACGGCACACTACAATAAAACACATAAAAAGGTGTTAAAATAACACAGTAAAAAGATAATAAATAATACGTTAATATGTATTATAATGTGTTCTGATCGCGACAGTTAAGAAAAAGATAATAGTTTATTTTCTTAATTTACTCTCACGTTTCGTGGCCTAACTTGGAGCCCCTAAACTTCAGGAATCTGAACGTGGAATCTTTACATTCTCCCGGGAAGCGGGTAGATTCCCCAATTCCAATTTTAAAATGATCACGATACGTTTCGTTTTAGATTAGAATAATTATTGCAATACTACTAGTCTAAATTTAATTAAAAGTGCTTTAAGTAAGTTCGTATGAGCAAGTGGCCAACTCTGGTGACGGAGTTTTCAGGCCGCCTAAAGGACACCGTCATGGCTTAACGACTTAAAAGCCGGGACCGACAATTTAACGTGCTCCCCGAAGCACGGAAGCGCTCAGCTCGTGCACTTGCGGTCACCTATACAAATTGTGACCGCGCACAACGTTGCTTAACTTCAACGATCAATCAAGAACAAGCAAGCTACGCCACGAGCGCTTTAAGGTTTGTTATGTTGTGAATGTACTTAAGGCTTGTCTCATTATTGCCGGTCAATGCTCATGATGAGTCCTCAAAATTTGTCTTCCCTGTATGAATCAACCTTCTGAAATTCTGCACTTACCGATAGTTGTTTTTGAAGCATCTGGACATTTTATCCCTTGAAAACGGCATTTCTACTTTTTAGCTAGTTTTCTTTGTAGCATTTGGGACATTATAAAACCTTGGACGTTTCTGCATTTTTCCTTTTTGGCTAGTTGTCTATGTAGCATCTGGACGTTTTAACACTTTGGATTAATACCCCTCGGAGTCAATGAAAGCCATGTGTGAACTTTAATTGAGTGTTTGGAGTACAAGTTATATACTAGTAGTTCGCCCCGAACTGAGATCTCGCGCACCGTTGTATTGATAGCCTAGATTTGGACTTGTTTCTGACTACCCCTATACCTACGTTAAGTGCTCCTTCTAGTGTTTACCACAGAATGATATCTATTGCGCTACCTCAGTATGGTAAAGATTATAGGCATGGCATGCATGCAATACATTAAGTCGTGTCGTGTTTATATTCAATAGTTGACCCCGCGAACTTCGTACCGCGCCTCAGGGAAGGCCTCTTAGTTCGATAAATTATTAAAATAGCAGTTCATTACGAAATGTATGAGAAAATCAATTCCCTCCCCCTCCCCCTCCCCTCCCTCCCCTCCCATCCCCATCCCCTCCCCTCCCCCTCCCCTCCCCCTCCCCTCCCCCTCCCCTCCCTCTCCCCTCCCCCTCCCCCTCCCTTCCCCCTTCCCCTCCCCTCCCCTTCCCCTTCCCCTACCCGTCCCCTCCCCTCCCCTCCACTCCCCTCCCCTCCCCTCCCCTCCCCTCCCCCTACCCTCCCCCTCCCTCTATAATTTTGGTACATGCCCAGCCCACTACTTGCAGGAGTTAGCATTTGCATACGTGACAGGTTGCAAGCCCATCGCCGCTATTAGAACGTTAACTGGTTTCCTCACGATGTTTTCTTTCACCGTTTAGAGCTCGTGTTAATGCGCATTTAAATTTTTCTAATCGAAAAATCCATTGATGAGCACGGCCAGGGTTCGAACTTACGACCTATGAATCGAAAGTCGAGCACTCTTCCAATCGGCCAACACAGCTTTTATTTTCAATCTCAAGAAAAAATATCAAGTAGCAACTAAAATCATTGCAAACCAAACCACAACGATGCCACACTCCTTGTCTGTTAACCAGACCTACGAATACATCGAAACTCTATGAAACGGGAGCTCTCTCCATACTTCCGTTAATTGGTTTTCATAATTTTTCTTTTTGACTGTATTTCAAAAACTATAGAACCTAGAAGAAAACTAAAAACCATTTTGGAATGTATAAGTTGAGTACTTTCATATGACACCCCACTCAATATATTTGGGTAACTTTGAAAAAAATTTACCCCCTTGGGAACCCCATATCTTTACAACCCCTTCATCGATTACGCTCATACGCTCCACAGCAAATTTCCATAGCACAACCTATTGACTTATCAAGTTTCATACAGATTGGATAAGCGGTTCGATAGTTATGCGAGAACATAAAAATGAAACATACAAACATACAAACATACAAACATACAAACATACAAAGCAAAATCGCCTAACTTGCCACTAAGATTTTCGCTCGCTTCGCTCGCTCGATCGATAACATGCTAGAACAAGCAAAACCGTGACTTGAATATATACTCAAACTATTCTGAATACCTTAGTTTCGTTCCGCCTAAGATTTTGTTACCTTCTAAGCACGTGACATTATACCACTCCATGTTTCTACGACTGTTAGTCCATACAAGTGTTCCACTGCGGCAACATTGTAGCGTACAGGTTTACACGCAAAACAATAAACGCAATGGTAACGGAACACCGCGAATGGACGCTTATCTGATTGTGATTATTGTTACCAAACTGTTTTCAATTCTGGCTGTAACTTTATAAGAATCAATGTCCAGGGCCTCAATGCTACTAATTCAGGGTTCCTCAAACTTATGGACCCCACGTACCCCTGTTGAAGTTCCCAGATGACAACGAACTGCTACTCCCCCCCCCCCCATCCCCATAAAGAAAATAAGAAAATGCTGCAGAAGAAAATATTTTTTTTAAATTCATGTTAACAAATAGGTACAGTGTCAAAAAGAAATATACCTCTATTATTATAAGTATTAATGTGATGGGTGGGCTTGTATCTTGTCGCAAATTGAGTCGATTGTAGGAATAATTTTGAACAATTTTAACCATAAAGCACTTAGCGCACTTCCTAGCCATGCAACCGCCATTACATAAATCTAGTCGCGAACCCCCTATCGTCAAATAGCGAACCCCTTGGGTTCGCGTACCCCAGTTTGAGTACCTAACACTGTACTAATTCAACGTCAACCATTCCGATATCATTACCGTTTCGTTTCGTTCTCCAAAATGACACTTTGTTTGAAAGCATCATTACAACAGAGTAACCTAACCTCATTATTCTATAGTAAAAACTCAAAATGAAGCAAAGTCTATTTCATGGATCCCGTGTACACCGTCACATACTCACTTACTTTGGCCATATAGCGAGGCGTGGCGATGAGGGTCTCGAAAAGCTGGTCATCGTTGGGAACGTCGAGGGAAAGAGATCGCGCGGGAGATCCCCAACTCGATGGACAGACCAGCTTCAGGAGAAGAAAGCCAGGTTCTACGATGTGGTCCACCTAGCCACTAATAGAACTTGTTGGAGGCAAGCTGTCCACACTATCACGAAGACAACCAGTGATCACGATCTTCAGACATGAAGAGCCGACCACAGAGAGAGAGGTGTACACATATAAGTAAAAGTTAAGAAAAAATAAAATGACAGAAAATTATAAAAAACAAATAAAGCAATGATTTAAAAGGAGCATTAACCGAAATTCCTCAACACAATACATCATTAATCGCTGCACAGTTAAGTAAATGAGCGAGCTTTAAAATATTATTTCCAAATAAAACAAACATAAAAATTATGCCATGAAAGAAGTACAATCAATATTTGACAGATATCCCATAAATCACTTTCAGGGGCCTTTTGAAATGTAATGGTGTTTGATCGCGTTTTTATGGTTACAGTTGGTACAAATAACCTCATAAGTTGATGATTATTATGTTTTAAACCAGGTATGGGCAACCTTTAGAAAGTTGCGCGCCAAACTTCAGAATCTTGAAGAAGTCGCGGGCCATCAATGTAAAATAGGGTACCTAGGTAATTGTATTAAAAAAACCAGTTATTTTTTATTTAATACAAAAAAGAACAAGTTTTCTACCTAACTAAAAGATAAAAGTAAAGCACAAGCTTGTACATTTGGGTGATTTGATTTGCTGTAGATACAGATGAGTGCTATCCCCTTCACACTTATGGTTTGTCTCGTAAAGTGCGATGCGACATCAGATACAAATTAATCATAAGATTTTTAATTTATTATTAACGGGACTTAATCGCGTAATGAAATTATTTTATTTACCTCGACGTTTCGGCAACATTACAGTTGCCGTGGTCACGAGTAGACTGACTGTAGTAGTAGTAGTAATATTACGCGATTAAGTCCCGTTAATAATAAATTAAAAATGTGTTCAAGTCGCGAAAGTTTAAAATATGAATCATAAGATTGACAATTAGCGGAAGCTAGGAGCAACAAATTTTTCTCGCGTGCGTTTTTAAACGTTCCGCGGGCCGGATCAAAATTCGGGGCGGGCTACTTCTGGCCCGCGGGCCGGGGGTTGCCCACCTGTGTTGTGTAAACTATAAAGAAGAGAAAATCAGATAGTATTCTAAAAGTTGATTATAATTATAATTGAGATTCCTGCGGCAAAAATATTTTGTACAAAGGTAATGATGAAATGAAATGAAATGAAATGAAATGAAATTTATTGCTCAAAATGTGGTCAAGTACAGATGTCAGTCTTAAAATAAAAATAAGTTCAGCACATTTCGCTTAAAGTCAGCATGCAATAATAGAATTAAATTAGTCGAAAAAATACATTATTAAGTCAAATAAGATAAAATGTCACACATTAATTTTAATAATAATAATTTAAATCAAAACCTACGAACGATTTAAATTTTAGAAAAATTCATTTAGGTTGTAAAAGAATTGATGAAAAAGTTCATTAATAAGTACCTAAACGCTCAGTGTCGTTAGATAGAGGTATGAAGTATGTAACTCAAATTAACCTTCCCGTATTTAAAAAAAAAACAGTATGTTTATAATAATAATAATATATGATCACGAGTGTGTCCCCAAGGTGCGGTAGACATATTCTTTCAGATCTTTAGACTTTTTAAACCGGAAGATGTCTAAGGGGTTGTCAGAGGTATGTCCAAACACAATAATTATTCATGCGGTGACAACCTTACTTCACGCTCACAATTGCGCGTGTACAAAAATGACATTGTGTAGTGTCTGTGTAAATAGGTACCTGGTTAGACGCCGCTTTTGCATAGAGATTTCGTCGAGTGTCCGGGGTGTGACTTTGTAGTCTTAACTTTATATTAAATGTAATATGTTAAGCAGTTACGTTATTCTGTTAAGAAAGACTTGTCTATGAATGTGTTTGCGCTTAATGTTTTTTTGAAGTATGTGCTAGCTATTTAATGTTTGAGTAATAAATGTTATTTTGTATACAATTTGTGCATTATCACCTTGCAAATCTTGCAATTTCCGTGCAGGACATACAATTCTTCGATATACTTTTGTAAACAATTCACTTTGTTCGTAGTATGAATAGATTCCGTCACCAAAATTCTTCGATATACTTTTGTAAACAATTCACTTTGTTCGTAGTATGAATAGATTCCGTCACCAAAATTGGTCACTTGCTCATACGAACTTACGAATAGATTTTATTTTTTCGCGTTGATCTAAAGTTTTTGAAAATAGGGTCGTTTTGTAGTTCTGTCTATCTATATTCATTGATTACCAACCAGCTGTTAGAAGAGTATGATTTAGATCGAATTTCAGTTATTAAAAACCATTACTCTAAGGCTTGTTTCACTCTTCAGCGTGTCGCCGGTCGCGTCCGCGAGTTGACCATTCACAGCACATTTCTCTGTGCTGTGTATGGTCAACTCGCGGACGCGACCGGCGACACGCTGAAGAGTGAAACAAGTCTAAGGAATATGCCAGGGCTGTTTGACTCAAAAATCATAGCTTTTCACAGCTTCAGGAAGGAATGAACTTGTCGATCATAGTATTAGTTTCCCTTACAGTTAGGGTTTTATTACACTGTAAAGTGACCATGGTCATTTCAAGGGCACATCACTAATTCCATACGTCGTCGCGCGTCGGTTCGCAGTGTCCCGTCCCGTCCGCATAAATCTGTCAGGGCGGTAACTAGCTTCGTTTTGAATTATACAGCGGCCGCGCTAACAAGCAAACAGATAGGGTTATAGTTTGTACTATGGGATTTTCACTGTGACGAGACTTTACTACACTTTACTACCTGCTATATATGTGTCCCTATACTCCTCTTTACTACTAATGCCAATGGATCTTATAAAAAACAGGCCAGCGTCTTCGGCTTTTGAGTGGCAGTGACCTGGATCAGTTGAGCTCACTATTGGTAACGATCCTTATAAACTAAACTTCTTCTTCTATTTAAGGGGTAGCCCCTTGTCGGCAAAACTGATGCTTTTCTCTCCAAGCTCTTTCCAGCCGGCCTAACATGTGCAACATCGAGAGAGATATCTCGATCGGTCGAACTGCTCAAACGCATACGTAAGAGCAGTTTAACCGATCGAAAAATCTCTTTTCTCGACTCTCGACGCTGCACATGTTAGGCCTACAGGGCAGCCTCCTTGACTTCCCTATGCGACATGACAGCAACCTTCTTTTTCACTTGACTCATGTAGCCTATCCTCGGTCTTCCTCTTCCTCTCGTTCCTTCCATTTTTCCTTCAATGATGTTCTTAATGAAGCTGTCGTGTCGTATAAGATGGCCAATCATCTTCCCTCTTCTATTCTAGACAACTTGCAACAACGATCTTTCCTCCTCTACTCATTGCAAAACTTCAATGTTGGTGACTCTTTCCGTCCAGCTGATCTTCCTACTAAACTAAACTAAGGGTCATTAAAATATTAAGGCTTAATTACAGCTAAATAAAGCCCATTTTACAATAACAAATGGTTCAAGTGACATAGACTAAATGTACTTCCTTTTGGGGTGATGATAGCTCCTTACAAAACCGACACTACACTTGATTCGGTCAATCGGAATGTTGATTTGTCATTGTTTTGCGATTGGTTTATGTATTTCTGTCCTTATTTTCGGATTTGAAAGCCAAATATGGATGTAATTGGTACATTTGTGTTAATATTAATTTTACAAGATAAGTGTTATAAGTTTGATAGTTCGTTTGTTTGTTTTTTTTTTTGGTATGTGTGGCACACAGAAACCGAGTGAACCGATTTGAATGAAATTTGAAATAGGTGTAGATCGTGACCTAAAATTAGCTTCTAAATGTCGGTAACTTGCATTGATAATACAAAAAAAAATTTGCTGGATGTCAAAAGTCAAATTCATTTATTCAATAAGATCGCTTCGTGTATCACTATGAATCGTATTAAGAGCTAGGTGATTCTACTCCGTTTCTGTGCATAATCCCATAAATTATGATGGTTTGTTAACTAATCGAAACTCACTGTCAAGTTACAGTAAAGTGAACTAAAGCATAATTTATTCCACTACGAAAATCGGATCATCACAAAGCAACAGTATCTCTACGAAATGTATCACAGAAAGCGTCACAATATTTGACGCATGCGCATAATTCATTCATCTTTATTATAAAAGCTCAGTGACCATATCAAACAATACTTGTATAGATAAGGGCACGACACATGTATAATTTTACTAATCTAATGCTTTCTAAAACAAAAAACATCAGAATTCCAAGTAAATTTCGAATAAAAATGCCGTAGACACGATAAATAATGGACAATAAACAAAACGAACTCATCGGTGGTCGCGGGGTGCGTTCCCGAGAGCTCCGAATACGTGACATCTCTTATTTTTTTAATACATTTATTTTGATAATATGGTTTAGATTTTGTTATAGAACACTATTAGATAAATAAAGTACCTTCATACTTAAAATTTACCGACCTACGTCAACTTAAACATGACTTTTTTTACCAATGTTACTTGTAAATCTTGTATGATAAATTCACATCAAGACCAACGAGTGGCCTAAAATCAAAGTTAACAGAATCTGTTTTAGGGTCAGACACACATTTGTACTTGTTATTTGTTATTGTTTACATAGGTACTGGGTTTGAGAAATACTTGTGGAGTTCAGCAAATTAGATTAGTAGGCAAACTAGGCACATATAAAATATGTATGCTCTTAAAAGTTGTTCTTATTCCAATTCCTATTAAACTCTCTATAAATTAGAATACTTACATTTATTTACAGAAATTAATTTACGATAATCCAAAATTTTACAAAATACACAAGAGTTATTTAAGCCACCTGAAAATCTAACTATGTAGGTTTAAGTATATCAACGGGATAATTACCATGATTATTGAGTTATGCAACTGCGTCGAAATAATTATCGGGAAGCAAGAAAACTCAACAATCATGGTAATTATCCCGTTGATAATAATATTTGTGTTCGTAACCATGATAGTTTCAAAAGTTAAATATATAGTTACTTCCACTACACATTTTCACATTTTTTAAGAAACAACCAGTACACTGTAGAACTAGCCATCGCAGACCGCACCTACGCTTTAACGGGAACCGAATTTCGTAACTAGTTTAATTCGTGCAGTCAATAATTATAATGCGACGTCCATGGGCTAATTGTTGAAATTTATTAAACATTTGAATTTGTTTTTTTAAATCGAATTTAGAAGCAGAAATTATAAGAATTTTGCAATATTTTCAATTAAAAGAAACTTAAAATGGATTAAATATTATTATATTAAATACACGTTTGTGAAAAATATTAACCCTATTCTTCGTAATAATTTGTCTTGGCAAGACTTTAGACAATGTTTTTTCTTGTCACTTATGTTTCTGGCTCAAAAAATCTATTTAATTAAAAAAAAAAATGTCAAAAAAAAACACTTACCTACTTAAAGTTTCATTGCAACGCATGCCGGGTTTTAATTATTATTTCTACAATAATTCGACACTATAGGTAGTCCACGGCAAAGGTTATATATGACACAGTATTTTTTTTTATCAAACAATTATCATCTTATTCAGCGCTATTTTTAGTCAATTATTTAAATAACAAAAACGTTATTCTCACTAAGAATAATAACATAACAATAAAAGTAAATGACGAAAGTGTATGTGACAATAACACGAGCCACAGGATATAAAAACGAATAGGCAGTATGGGATATGGCAAGTTGGTTGCTGCCAAACCCCTTAGATTTTATTCGTACGTGACACACGGTTAAACAATCTAGAAGATTCAGAGTAGGTATCTTTTTCGTAAGATATTACAAAATATTTGCATTTTTTTTGTTCTATAAAAATCTGTTATCAGTCGAGCTATTCTCAAGTTATGATCTTTTAGTTTTCTCTCTGATATTCCTATACCTAGGTAATTTTATGTTTTTAAATAAATTCAATTAAAAATTATATGAATATTCGTGATAGGTAAATAAATAATTAAAATTCAAATCAAATTCAAGTTCTACATTCCATTCTAATCAAAAGAATAGCGCAGTTCTCACACTCCTCAGATTGTCCTGAGATCGAGAAACATTGAGATCGCGATAGACCCATGTTTATACAGGGTGTACCTATATAGAGTATACAGGGTGTACTTATATAGTGTGTACAATGGTTGTCGTTTAGAGGACAAAATCTTGTTATTCGGACGCCCACGGTAACATTTTACATCGCGATGTGCTGGTGTGACTCGATAGAGATATTAGGGTTAAAAATGTAACATGGTTGATCGAAATCGTTAAAATATATAGTGAAATACTAAAACAATGGAGACTTTAGGGGCTCAGCTTCTTAATCATGGATTTTTTTTATTTAAAACACACTTATCAATTTTTTTTTTATTGTAGATATACCTTTGTTTAGCCACAATCTCACGTGATGGTAAGCAACGATGTGGCTGACGATGGATCACAAAGGTCTAAAATACATCTATTCAATCTTGACTTGAAGAGACCTAGTTTAAAGTTTTCGGGGAAAACAGAAGCCGGCAGCGAGTTCCAGACCTTAAGAATGCGGATGATGAAGGTAGAAGAGAACCGCGTGGTATGAGTGGATGGAATGTCCACAAGATAAGGATGGTACTGCGTCGTGCGTCTACTTGTCCTGAAGTGGAATGGAATTAGCTAGTCACTGAGTACTGACTGATAACTGCTTTCAATTTTACTTGCGTGCAGTACCGTAGTGAATGATTTTCCAACATTACTTTAATATGATATGAGCAATCATATGAGGTCACTTTTGCTCGTATCTTAGAAAAAGTTATCTGTAAACTTAAAAGTCACTTTAAACTCAGTTTAACATTAATTGTAAAACAAACATTTCTATAAGCATCAGGACACAGTACCTACAAATATTTTTTTTTAAAAACACTGAGTTTTATTAAACACTTACCTACTGGCCTTATTAATCTATCTATCTGAGCAGCCTATAACACCCACTGCTGGGTAAAGGCCTCTTCTCTATCACGCCACCCCTGGTGGTTTTGTAATAATGCTTATTGATAATGCTTATAAAATCTTTAGTACATGTTCGTAAAAGTTACTGAAGTAAATGTGTATTTCAATTCTATAATTGTAAAGCTCTACATTGCAGCATTGGTTCGCGCACTATTTCACAGTTTATCGCGCCGATTCTGCGCGCACGCATGTATCTCCATTGCCCGACATGCTTGTTTGAATAAAATGGTTTATTTTATCTAACTTGGGTAAGGTTGAACCCTATTTTGTTTGGGATTTACATCGGGAATTGGTTTAGCTTTTGCACGCTCAGTTATTGATGGTGGTTTTATGTGTGTGTGTGAAATTTAAATATGGGCATGGAACTATAAAAAAATCGTAAATGTATGTCTCATTTAACACAATGTTTCCTAGGATATTTCCTTAACAATTTAGATAAAAGTAAATCTTAGACAATACATATATATTACTTAATACATAAACCATGTCTCCTATTACCTTCCAAAAATATGTGCATATTGAAATCCCTTTTGAAAGCTTGCCTTCAAACTTGCCTTATAAGGGTTAGGTCGCAGAGTCTGAGGTGTTACAGCATGGCCAGCGTAACCTGAGCTCCGGTTTATTTAACTTTATGAGGTGGAAATGGTTGGTGAGAGGTCAAGTTATATTATGGTGACTGGTGGAATAGTCTTGTTGAATGTGGGAAGAGTTGGAAGTGAGCGAGACTTTCTTAAATTATTAAGTTGAAAAAATTCATAAGCAATTTTCTATTTATAGAGCGAGTAAGTTTTTTTTGATACTGATTCAAATTAGTCAAAAAGTATACAACCAAACATACTTTTATAAAGCAAGTAATTTTTGTTAAAATTTTAAATTGTAAATTTTTTGTTGATAGATTATCTCGAATCTATAATCTATTTTACTAACTTACTTTTTTTTACTCCGCTGTTAGAACTAAACTTGAACCGGCCTCTAAAGTTATGTAAATGTGTGCACACTGTCACCGAGTGGTGATGGGACCTTTTTGTAACTCTTTATTTATATTTATTTTATTTAAAACAGTCTCATACGCACCGGTAGCATTCCAAAAAAACATTAAATTTATTATGAAGTTGACTGATGTAGAACTAATTTTATTTCATTAGATGTATGGTGATATCAGACGGTTTAGATGTTCACTGGAGTGAATGATTCATTTTTCTTTCATTCCATGTTCACACGGTTTAGACGGAATGATAATTATGGATACATTCAGTGTTCTATTTCATATGTCATCGAAAGAAGTCGTGCGTCTTGGATGGCTGTTATCTTTCGTGTTCAACTGAGCTAAAATGGTCGCTAATGCAGATTCACAATAATCTGATTCACGGGAGATTCGTATTGATATTCAGCTAAAGCAATTCCTCTCTATGTACGTCAAATGTTAGTTGAATTGTACGCAATTCAATTCACAGCAGAATCACATGCTAGGCCTTAAATTGCCACACGAAAAAAAATAACCCGGTTGGTTTTCATTTAATATTGCATCGTATTATTACTACTAATACTCTGTAAATAAGTATTTGATTTTTAAGTAAGTATTTAGTATGTTTTAATAACAATAATAAATATTAAATAATATTTGATTGACACTTAGTGCAATTCCAATTCATAGGTGGCCATTTTATTTTACGATTCTCCACAAAACTGTCAAACAGTAAGTTGATATTGCCGGTACGGAATTGTCAACTTTGTGATTTCTAATACGAGCATCTCGACGCAAATCATTTGTGAATCTGCATTAGCGACCATTTTAGCTCGGCAGATGTTCACTGGAGTGAATGATTCATTTTTCCTCCATGTTCACACGACTTAGACGGAATGTTAAAGAAAAGAACAAGAACATTCACTGTTCTATTTAGGCTGGATTCGACCAAAAGTGGATTATGTTATTACTCGAGACTAGTAACTAGCCGACATAATTCGAAATAAAATTGTTTAGAAAGCGCAACCGAACATTAATATGTCCATACAAATTATCCTGGTTATAAGGTGTCAATTTTTCAATGTCATCATCATCATCATCAGCCTATAGCAGTCCACTGCTGGACATAGGCCTCCCCTAATGAGCGCCATCGCGCCCTGTCTTCAGCTTGACGCATCCAACTTGTGCCGGCAGCCTTTCGCAGATCGTCACTCCACCTGGCAGGCGGGCGTCCTACACTACGTTTGCCGAGACGTGGTCTCCACTCGAGAACTCGTTTACCCCAGCGGTTGTCAGTTCTTCGGCAGATATGGCCGGCCCACTGCCACTTCAGCTTGCTAATTCTCTGAGCTATGTCAACGACTTTGGTTCTCTGCCGAATAGTCTCATTGCGGATCCTATCCTTCAGAGAAACTCCGAGCATAGCTCGCTCCATTGATCGCATCTTTTCAATGTAAAAATATTCAAACAAAAACGGTAGTTTACTCTCGAGACTAAACTTAATCCAGTTTGGTAGAATTCAGCCTTAATAATTATGTCATCGAAAGAAGTCGTGCGTCTTGGATGGCCGACTCCGACTAGACGTTCTCTTTCGTGTTCAGAAAATTCATTTTTCGTTCATTCGGAATGCGAGTGAAAAATGCGAATGAACCGATCCAACATTGTTGGATTGGTGCATTAATGAATTCACTTTTCATATTTCTTTCATTCTTTGTTCAGACGCTCCATTCCTAGTGAAAGATGCTGAATGAAGAATAGAAATGAACGAACAGTCTGTTTCCACCTAGTAAAACTTGATGATCTCTAGTTAGATATTCGTTTATTTAGATTGTAAAGCATTCAATAAATTTTGTTGATCTCTAAAGATGTTTTTGGCACAGCACTCCAGAAACAAATAATTTAAAATGAAAAGTCTCATCAAAATTTTCGATTCCGACGGGATTCGAACCCGCATTGTTACAAGCGATCCCCCTCAAGCCGGAGTGCTTTTACCAACTCGGCCACGGAATCCGTATTCGTCAGGTCGAAAATCTTGATAAGCTCATTTTTGTCGGTTAATGCACCGATTAGCACTTTTCATTTATCATGAAATAATACGTAACAGTGGATTAATATTTGAGATCGAAATGAGTTCAACTAGGCTAAAACTATTTTAAATACATTTTAAGTATGATTTTATCACGTTATTAACCTATTTCAATTTATGATATTTGGGTCAAGAAATAATGTTATGTAAGTAAATGGAAAATCCTGTGACAACTTTTATAAAATCGTCATTTTTATAAAATCCAACGTTGTACATAGCTGTAAGTTTTCCTAAAACAAATAAAATAAAATAAAGTAAATGCTTGTTCGTCCGAAATTGTTTTCCGAAATTGTTGTCTCTACCATCCTATTATGATTCGCTACTTTACATAATTAGGTAACTCAATATCTTTGTCGGTACATTTACTCATTAGGTAGCTCTTAATGGTGTTCCAATAGTTTTATCTGCGTTTTAGCACGGTAGCACTTCATATCTCGATCTGACAGCGACTCACATAAATAATGCAATTTATAGATATAAGTTTGGTCTAGACTTAGAGATAAGGATTATAAGAAATTCATCCATTAAGAGATGATTATTTTAAGGTTCCTCATGATAATTTGAAAACCTTTAAAAAATATTTAAGACAATTAAAGACTTCTGTTTTTTTTTGCAAACGGTTTCTAAATCTGTTGCCATCTCTTCGTTTTGATGATGATGACATCATCAAAACGATGACAAAAAAAAATTTTTTTTGTCGGTCGGGTAATGAATAAAAAATATTGGACACGTATTTTTTTCTTTTGTAATCAAAAGATTACGTCGATACATTAAGTTAAAATTGTGACGTAGCGAGTAGATAGTACTCCCCAACATTAATGCGTTTTATCTAATAACTTTTTTATTAATATGAAAAAGCAAAATATACCTACGTGTCAAATATTTTTTATTATCTGACTGACGCCGACGGACTAAATAATTTTTTTTCACCTCAGAAGCTCGAAATCGCATCCTTTGCTGCGAGAAACCAGTGTGCAAAATCGCATTTTGCACACTGGTTTCAGTGAGGAAAAGTGATTTGAAATTCGAATGTCGTCGATTGAGACGTGGTAGTGCATGGCGGTCAATCGCTAGCCTGTCTATGAAAAAAAAAAACAAATAACGCACCTTTTAAAAAAAAAATAGCGGGAATTTGTTTCTGTTACGCTAGTTATTTGTTGAAAATTCATAAAACAATAAAGATGAGTGAAACCAGTGGCGAATACACTAATTTATCTCCAGAGAGAAGAGTTGAGACAAAAAGTAATGAACAAAGTTCCCTTCCTGAGAAGCACGTAGGTAAGTTCTGAACAAAACAGAAACTTTTAATTTACAAAACTACAATAACTGTTATATGTTCTTTTAATTTCTGGAAAAAATGCGTTATTTTTAAATAGATTTAAATGAATACCTATTACGGATTAGTTGCTTCATTATGTACAAAGTTGTATCTTTTATTTGTAGGTTAATGTTCTCGCTGCTGAGGTGAAAAATTTTGTGTGCTACACGAGACCAAAGTTTTTCACATCTCGTGCCTTTGAATTCCTCGCTAGACTCAGGATTCTAACGTAGAATCACTCGCTACGCTCGTGATTCAATTCTTAGAATCCCTCGTTCGCTCGGGATTCAAAATCAGCACTCAAGGTAAACATCAACTTTGCCCTCTTGTTGCACAAATAACTATTTTGACTCAGGCATCATCCCTACTGCCATGAGAATAAGAGAGTGATAGGGAAAAATGTTTTCTAAATTGTCTGTGAATGGTTGAACTGGTGAGTAAATGGGTACCTATCTAGAAAACTCAAAGTTTTGATAATTAGATTTCACTTTTTAGTAGGTACATTAGAAAAATTATAATATTTGAGTTTAGCAAAATTCTGGTAATTTTGGTATTCTGGTGTCCTTTAAATTAGTTTAAATCCATTTTTTAACAAAGAATACCTACATTAAAAAACGGTTAAGTATAAAACAAACTCGTTTATACTGAACCTTGCAGTCTCGTAATTGTATAATCCCATTTTAAAAGCTTTTTTTCAAAAGCTTCTAACAAACATCAATCAATTATATACGGAACTCAACTAAAGATTAACCTTTGTTTAACGTCGCAAGTAGCCGTGTCAACGACATTTAACTACTGGAACAAGACGACTGTTTTTGTTTTTTAAATTAATTAATTTATGTAAACGACCAATGAGAATGCTTCAATCGACTGTTGAGAATTCATTTTTGGACGAAACTTTTTGTCTATTACTAAATGTGTGTTTCTTTAAATAGGTATTTGGCAATTTAAAAGTTATATCGGTATGTCATCAATATTGAAACCGAAGTTTATTTATGAGTTTATTTTCAGATATTTTATTATTTTCTACTTTGAAAAAATGCTGTAAAATCTTTTTTATTAGATGCGTAAAATAAATAACGCTGGACATTTTACACAGCATCACCTAGCCCCTGCCTAGCCCCGAAAAAATTACTATTGTGATGACTTGATGACTGATACTTAATTTTTTTTTTAAATACACACGTATTTTTTTTAAAATAAGTACATTATTACGTCACTCGCATCGGGGCGGGCCAAGGTGACATATTTTTACTTGCTTCTCACATCCTGTCACACATATTTCGCCTCATTTCCTCTCATTTAATTATACTCTACATTATTATAAGCTCCCCGGTTTAGGGTACTTTTGACCCGTTCCCCAAAAAGTTGCCAATTTGCTGGAAAAAAAAATCATAATTTTATTTTACGAGCAGTGGTTTAATTAAAAAAGTTTCCAATAACAAAAAACTTAATTAAATCCATGTGCCCTAATATATTTAACCGACACCTCACTTACAATAAAATCTAGATTAGGCGTTTTATATTCACCAAAATTAAAATAGTAATTTAACAAGAATCGTCCATAAAAAACACAAAATGCAGATTTGGAAGCAATAAAGATGTCATCGCAGTTTTGAATTGCGGATTTGTGGAATCCATAATAAAGTTGCCACGGTTTTGGTTATAAACTACGATTTTATTTGTGATGTCATATTATGACAATTTATTACTAATTTATGTCAAGATCGAATTTAAATCGGTTTCTTTAATGCAGATTAAATTGCATACATTCTATTTTATTATAAGTAAAACAAAGAGGGTTTAAATTAAAGATTACCCCATTACGTGAAATCAAGAATAATTTTAGGATTCATTCGGATTGTAGGTCTGCAGTCTACGGCTCTATTCTCTCTAGATCTAGTACTACCATGCCCGATCCGAGGGGGAGGGGGGGGGGGGGGGGGGGGGGTCATGGCCAACTCTGGTGACGGAGTTTTCTGGCCGCCTAAAGGCCTCCGTCATGGCTTAACGGCTTAAAAGCCGGGACCGACAATTTAACGTGCCTTCCAAAGCACAGAAGCGCTCAGCTGTTAATGCCACTTGAGGTTCCCATCTTAATTGCGACGTTCACGATCTCTCAAGAACATGAAAATCAAGCTATCTAGGTATATAAAGCTATACAGGGTGAATTTTTGAGATGGGGCAGTAAGGGCAGCTACCTTAACCGTTGTAGCTAGAGGAAAACGTTCTTAGAAGACCATCCTTAATTTTTGAAAATATTTCGACCTGCATTCACAGATTTTGAAAAATATGTACAGTCAGCGAGAAAATGGGCCATTTACACAAAAACTTTTTTTGATGCCAATCGATCCTGTTTCATCTAAGGATAAAAAGGCTCTTTCAGACCAACTGAGGTTAGAGTACTAGAAAAGTCAGAAATCGCTAAACTGTATTTCTGAGACAAGACAGTAATGGCTACCTTAACCGTTGTAGCTACAAGAAAACGTTTTTAGGAGACTACCCTTAACTTTCGACGATATTTCAACCTGCATTCACAGATTTTGAAAAAATGTACCTACAGTCAGCGAGAAAATGCGCAATTTACATAAACACTTTTTTTGATGCCAGTCGATCCTGTTTTATCTAAGGATTAAAAGACTTTATCGGACCAACTGAGGCAAGAGTACTAGAAAAGTCAGAAAACGCAAATATCTTTGATTATACATTTCGTACGAAATCATTTTGTCATTTGTCATAATTTTTCATCATTTTGTCGAAATATCTTCAAAAGTAAGGGTAGTCTCCTAAGAACGTTTTCCTGTAGCTATATCGGTTAACAAACTGCCTTTACTGCCCCGTCTCAAAAATACATTTTAGCGATTTCTGACTTTTCTAGTACTCTTACCTCAGTTGGTCCGAAAGAGCCTTTTAATCCTTAGATGAAACAGGATCGACTGGCATCAAAAAAAGTTTTTGTGTAAATTGCCCATTTTCTCGCTGACTGTACATTTTTTTCAAAATCTGTGAATGCAGGTTGAAATATCGTCAAAAGTTAAGGGCAGTCTCCTAAAAACGTTTTGCTGTAGCTACAACGGTTAAGGTAGCCCTTACTGTCTTGTCTCAGAAATACACTTTAGCGATTTCTGACTTTTCTAGTACTCTAACCTCAGTTGGTCTGAAAGAGCCTTTTTATCCTTAGATGAAACAGGATCGATTGGCATCAAAAAAAGTTTTTGTGTAAATGGCCCATTTTCTCGCTGACTGTACATATTTTTAAAAATCTGTGAATGCAGGTCAAAATATTTTCAAAAATTAAGGATGGTCTCCTTAGAACGTTTTTCTCTAGCTACAACGGTTAAGGTAGCTGCCCTTACTGCCCCATCTCAAAAATTCACCCTGTATATATTTTATTTTATATCTTGGCATTCAAAGATCCTCTTAGATCCCACACAATTGTATGGCAAAATTAGGGTCGTGTTTTCGCGCTGTTTGTCTGTAATTGAAAAACTCTCGTTTCAAACTTATTTCGTATTCTCTCAGACTATTTACTCGAATAAGCAATACCATACTTTATTTTTTACTTGCCAAAGATCAAACTCCTTTGGTTGAGAGGCTGTGAGTAACATAATCAAGCGAAAGTGTACCTTATAGTAAAGCTGCTAGAAATCTAATAGCATTGAAAGCTTCCGAAGTTCGTATTAGTTTTTTCTTCGAAGCTTCAGAAAACGATGGATCATTTTCTTCGTTACGATTGTAATTTACGTCGTATTTCGCTTTTTCATTTGAGGCTTTTATTATTTCTTAGACCATAGACTCATATTGAGTCCGCGATTACATTTTAGTCTAGATTTATCGATTTTTTTAAACAAATGAAATTCAATTCAATTCAATTCGTTTATTATTCCTTTGCAAGCACAAATACACAATTTACTACAAAATAACAACATTTATATATTAGGCTTGTTTGTGGCAACATTTATATATTATTAAATGAATTAATGTGATCACGACTGTATCCCCAAGGCGCGGTAGACATTCTCTTAGATCTTTTTTTAGTAATTTAAAATGCCTAAAAAAAGATCTGAGCGAAATCATTTGAAAGGCTTGCCTAGCACCTAAACCATCCTCTCAGTTTAATCAGTACCCCGATCGCGAGTATGCACAGAGTCTACTATTCGATCCGTGACTGTAGTATAGTCTCTCAAATGTATGGGATTGCGGTGCAGCGCCTCCAGTGGTAACTTGACTGAACTAAAATCCCAATACATTTGAGAGACTATACTACAGTCACGGATCGAATAGTAGACTCTGTGCATACTCGCGATCGGGTACGGGACGGTCGGACAGGTCAGTTAATCAGTGATTTAAAAATGCTCCCAAATGAAGCCACTTTTATTTTAATGAGCCAAATGGTGATTATAGTCATCATAATCGCCCGATGATGTTCTACAACGTCACTAATTACTAGGAAACTGTGATTGGTCAATAAATACATTCGTTTGTAACTTTTTTCAAAATGGCGACGCTATAATGACGGTCGTAAAAAAGCAGAGAACTAATATCTACATAATCCAATATCTCTTTCCCCTTTTACTAAATTTCTATTTCGATAACTATTTCGATTTTTCGAATAATATATATATTTTTTTAAATTTATTTATTTACTTACCATATACTTACAATTTTGTGCTTCAGAGGGCACGTTAAATTATCGGTCCCGGCTTTTCGTTAAGCCATGAAAAGGTCTTGAGGAGGCCTAAAAACTGCGTCACAAGAGTTAGCCACTCATACAAACATTACATACATATACATAATAATAATTATGAACGTAATATTACTGTATCTGTTTTCATAAAACCAGAGTTTCAAAACAGAAGAATCTAAAGTAAATCAAAACACAACGCAATAAAGGTCATTTTTGTTTACTAGAACATTTGTTTTTCTTGGGAAAGTTTGCTGATTGATGAGAGCAATTAAACACCAGACACAATTATATCATCAATAAATATGTAAGAGTATTATTAACTACTTACTAATTATTAGCGTCGCTAACTATTTAGGTACTTATTAGCGCCACTAAATACTTGAAACATCATCAAAATTAACAAACCCCTCCTTCCTGGAAGCAGTCCAGTAAAAATAGAAGTTTTCAAATATGATCTAGAATGTATTCCCAAGGTGCGGTAACGCGTTCTCTCAGATCTTGAGGCTTTTAAGATCCTTTGAAGATATCAAAGGGGGTAGTCAGAAGCGTGTCCAAAATACATATTTGGGATATTATATATTTTAGAAGTTAGCATACCATTCGTGTAGGTTCGAAACTCATTGCTGCTGGTTATTTTGTCATTAAACTAATTATGTTTTTTATTTGTTCACAGGTAACAGAAAAAAATGAAGAAATAATAATAAATAAGTTTAGTGTGAAAATAATAAAGGTAAGCGTCAATCTAAAGTGTCATTTGGGACACTGTGTCCCAAAATATTTTGTCCGAAACGTCAGCAAGTCAACTGCACGTCCTAAGTTCTATGTTTTATCATCCTATTTTTCCCTTTCTTTAAATTACTCGATGATTTAAACAGGAGGCAATCTTTGCCTACACTTAAAAGGACACTGTAGTGCCTGGGACATTGTTTAATGATGGAGTAGGCTCGCCCAACACCTAAACCATCCTCTCAGCTTCACCGGCCATATCCACAGGAAAGACGTCGTACGTGTGGGGCTGACTAAGCCGCGGGATTCCTCAAGATCTTTTTTTTCACCGTTTAGAGCTCGCGTTATTGCGCATAATGTTTCGAAATGAAAAATCCCTGGCACGACCAGGATTCGAACCCACGACCTTTGGATCGAAAGTCAGGGTTTTATTTTGTGTGATGATCATAGATGTTTGTTCTGTGATTGGACAGATTCACGGATGGTACAACTTTTGCTTAGTTTGGGGCTAGATGGCACTGTGTCAAATATCCAGCATTATTGATTTATTTATTTAATATCCGCCTCGGTCAACACGGCTCACAAAAAAAAAGTAAAAAGCCAAAGATAAAAGGCATTACAGTATTTCTCAGCCAATCACGACGCACCTACCACAGCCTCCAAAAATGGTCTCAATCGAATGCATTATTCTACACCTATTCTCTCGATGCTAATGAGATCATACTAGTGAACTGGCTACATTGGTTCCGGGGTAGGGTTGTCCAATACATTATTACTCCGGCCTTTAAAACATCATGAGCTTTTTTAACATCAGCTAGCTTTCTAATAGTGTCGATGGGCTTGCAAATTTTACAATCTGTTATGCATGGAATGCTAACTTCTACAAAATGTGGGCATGTAGAGTGCGCAGCAAACTTAATGGCGGCTGAAGTGCGCGGAAAATTCGAATTTGCGTAGGTACAGTCAACGCAATAGAATACAGTAAACTTTATCTACATAGCCCGCCTAGCCCCGCCCCTCACCACCTTCACTTCCCTGCAATTGCGTTGACTGTACCTGCGCAAAGTCGAATCTACCGCGCACTTCAGCCGCCATTAAGTTTGCGGCGCACTCTACAGTACGCACAATGGATCTAGGCATTCGTGAAGTTAGCCGTTTCGATGCGCAGTGCAGCTTTTTCATACTAAATGTTCTACTGCGCAGCGAAACGGAATACAGTCATGATATTAAACTGTAATATTTTTTCGGGACTTTTTAGTTTGTATTTTAAAGTCAATGTAAAATTAATCAATTTAATATTAATTTATGTACGTTGACATGGCAAAATATATTTCAAGCTACCATATCAAGATTTTTGACTTAATGCATATGAATTCCGTGGCCTAGTTGGTTAAGGCACTCCGACTTAAGGAGGATCGCTTGTTTCAATGCGGGTTTAAATCATGTCGGAATCGAAAATTTTGATATTTTAATTTTCAATGAAATAATATTTATTTGACTATTGCTTAATCGATTTTTATTGGATTAAAACAACTAACTGACTAGCTAGGAGGTCGTTGGTTCAAATCGCAATTTGGTAAAAATATTGGGATGTAATTAAAAATCTTTAAAAACAACTAACGCATAGTCCGGCTAAATCGTGTAACAACCCTAGTTCCGGGTTATCGCCACCCTGTCTCTCTCTAACAACCTGTAATTTGGTAAGGTGGAAAAAGAAAGGGATAGAGCATCTAGTTTGACAGGGTCGTGTGGACTGTGTTGAAATACTTACACGGGACACGGATTAAAACTTGAATGTCGATTTGATGTATGTACGGACAGAGGAATAACTTCAAGTTGTGATTTAGTACTATTTGGGACATTTGGTTTTCATTTGTTTAAATAATCTTTTTTTTAAAGTAATTAATTTGGCTAGAAGGGATGATGGAAGGTGAACAAAAGCGGTAACTGAATGGTGGCCCTGGGAAGCTCAACGACCAAGAGGCAGACCACCCGCCCGATGGTCGAATGATATAGTAAACGTGGTTGGGAATCAGTGGATGAGAGTCGCGAGGGATCGGAAAGAATGGCGTGATAAAGAGTAGGCCTATACCCAACAGTGGGTGGAGACGGGCTGAAATGATGATGATGATGATGAAATAATTTAGTTTTTTAGTAAGTAATTTAAAAAATATAAGAAAAAAATAAGATTTTGTGGAAATTGTAAACTAAAAAAATTACCTGCTCAAATTGGGAAATCAAATGTTAATTGCGGTTATTCCTGTTATTCGCGTAATAATTACGTCGATTTAGATAGGTAGGTACTGAATGTTTCGATTCATCCAATAAATCTTCACCTGTACCCCGATCGCGAGTATGCACAGAGTCTACAATTCGATCCGTGACTGTAGTATAGTCTCTCAAATGTATTGGGATTTTAGTTCAGTCAAGTTACCACTGGAGGCGCTGCACCGGAATCTTATACATTTGAGAGACTATACTACAGTCACGGATCGAATAGTAGACTCTGTGCATACTCGCGATCGGGGTACTGAATAAGAAGGAGAGAATTGCGATCGCGTCTCACACAAAAAATAAGTACCTAGTTGATGTGACTCATGCTGCGATGCAACAATGTGTAATTCAGCTCACTTCAGCGCTTAGTGCCTAGCGAGATATTCACCTAAACGTTGCCTCTCTCTCTACTATAACTCCGTTAGTCTGGTGTAGGTATTACTTAAGTCATGTCATGCCAAAATGTTTTAAAAAATGTTTTTGACAATAGGCAATATGCGTCTGATTCAAAAGCGGGTTAAACGTATTTTTCTATGAACATTATGGCTTTAGAATTATGTGTGTGTAATTATTTTTTAATATTATTTCATTTTTGCTTAGAAATTAATAATTAAAAAGTGCAAAAATATAGTAAGAATTTCATAAGACTTGAAACGCAACGCTATTTGTCACGTATGCTGTGACGTCACACTCCTTCAAACTCGACAGAAAGTTTTTTTTTCTACCTACAAGCGCGTGTAATTTTGGTGACTTGTGACGTCACGTCCGTTTCAAGTGCATGAAAATGTTGGTAAATTTTAAAAATTATTTTTGTTATAAAATTTTAGTTTTTCGGCACTGGAATTTTTGTTACGGTTATTTGACGATATAACCTATCGTATAAAATCATAAAAAAAAATTGTGGGAGTTCCCTATTGTGCCCTTGTGTTACCGAAGGTGCGATGTGTTATTAAAGGGCCTGACTTACAAAAGCCTCTCAACTTTGAACACTGGTTAAACAACGTCCCGTCTCTATTTGTTAGTAGTGACAAATGGAGACAGGACTTTGTTTAACCAGTGTTCAAAGTTGAGAGGATTTTGTAAGGCCCAAAGCCTGTAAAGTGATTGAATGACGAATTTGCTATCTGTACAAACATCCTCAAAGCCGAAAGTAAAACTGTCACAATAGGTTGTATTTAACAGCTATCTCGTATCGGATAGAGATGATCGATGGAGTGGGCGCTGTCCTTTAGGTTATCGGATAGATTATGATTCGATTAGTATCAAAGTCTTCTTGTGAAAGACTTGTTTGCGTATCTATGAAGTATTTACCGGATAAATTATTAGTGGCTAAATTAAAAATTGAAAAAACCGTGTTATACGAGATTTTCTGCTCTCATTTCAGTCCAGGCGCCTTGATCGGTGACGGTAGAAAAGGCACAAAAAAAAAAATCAAAGAATTGAAAACCTCCTCCTTTTTTGATGTCGGTTAAAAAGGAATGATCACGACAGTATGGATAGTACGGACTGGCATCTCAGCTCAGTTGGTAGTAGCTCTTCTGAGTAATTCTGAGTTTGAGTGGAGTTTTAAAATAAGATCTATACTGGAGACTAGATTCAAAGAACAAGCAGAGATCAGAGGCCTTACGTATAAACGCCCCTCAACTTGAAAACTGGTTAAACAATGCTCAAAATTCGCCCTCTCACTATTCGACACTATCTTAAAAAGGATGGCAATAGTTTATACGGTGTTTAAATTTTGATAGAAATTGAGTGGAGTTTATAAGTAGAGCAGCAGGTGATAAGATTTAAAACTGTGTGTTGAGTAACAATCTGTAAAACGAACATTTTATGCCAGCCATATACGATCAAGCTCACCGTCAAGTTTGCAGCGGACTTGATGCGGCGTCCAGTAAACTTGACGGTGCATGGCTATGGGTGTGCATGACAAGTCTACTTGAAGTGAATTCTGCCGACTTGATCAAGTTTGCAGTTTTGACGGTGAACTTGATCGTGTATGGCTGGCATTAGGTTGCAGTTTAATAGAATAGGATTATTATTTTAAGTAAGTAGAAATTTAAGTAGAATTTTAAGCAGAATTGTCTAAAAATCTTCTTAAAATCATGTATCATGGAGAGAATCATGCCACAACATGATCCATTGAACTCAAAGCACATACACTTTCATGTATAACAATCAGCTTCATGTTGAAAATAAATATTCACTTATTATATTTGCTATTGTGTTTGTAACCTACACAATGGGCCTGGGTTCAACCCACGCGATGTACCTACATACTTATAATATACACGTAGGTACTACATCAAAATTAAATACACTGTATGTAGGTTTGTATCACCTTCGAATTGTAAACAAATTAAAACTTACCTATGAAAACAGGATGGTTATGATGAACATTATAGGCACTGTACCATGATTTGTGGATTTTACAGTGAGTTACTGTGCATAGAATGTTTGTAAATACATTCATTATTCATATGTGATCACTTCATTTGAATTTAGAATTTGCATTTTTTTTAAACCGGCCTACATCAGAACTTTTTGCACAATTCAATATCAGCGCAATCGGCACTCCTTTCAAGCAATGCACTTCGATTTATGAAAATCGAAAGAGGTTCTTTCAAAAAAGAGCATTCAAAATTCAAAAAGCATTTCTAAAGACGCTTCCCGTCTGCTTTTTATCAAGTTCACACTCCGTAGAACAACAGAGAGCAAAACAATGCCGCGCGCCGGCAGCGACACCTGACGAAGTGAGAACGAAACTTGATACCTCGTCCTACCACTGTTTGCACTCCAAAAACGCCTCTCACTCAATATCAATAAATCTCAAATTCCTTCACCACATCTCTTAAATTTCTCACGCAGGCTTTCATACGAATTTACAACCAATAACCCAGGGATACAGTTCATGATTGAATGCACATGCGGGTAGTATTAAGATTCAGTGTGTACGTGATACGGTCTGCCTTTCGCCAAGTAGTTTTGTATTGAAATAATTTTATAGTTATTACATATTAGAATTCTTGCGCTGTTGGTTCGAAAATAGATTTAAAGATAATTGATTTTGTGTTGTGTGAAATTGGAGAAGAAGTTTATACTGCAGTTCAGCAGTGCGATTCAGACCTTCTCGGAATTTATTCTGAATCCGAAAAGTGACATTTGTAAAAACGTCATCTTTCCGAAGAAAATCATCAAATCGAATGCATTTTCGGAAGTCTGAATCACACTGCCGGTTTTAGCAAAACAGAATTCTCAAAAACTTTATATCGAAATCTTTGGAATCAACAAAAAATTGAATCTTGAATGGTCTATGGTGGAATAATAATTGACAGAGGCAACTGAATAATTAAGTAGGTACCTACTTACTAAATTAATAATTATTAAAACTAAATAATAAGTACTGAATAATACCTATTAAAAAATGTGAAATGGACTAGAAACTCTATGGACAGTCTACTTGAAATAATGAACCGGATAAATACGACCTCTTTGAACATTCGTTCTAAATCTAAATCACTAATGTGTAGAAAGCCAGTATTATTGCCAATAGCCAATCGAATTACAATTTGAAATTCGAATGCTACCAACACAAAACAAATGAATATTTATGACATCCAACGGCCTTGAGGCACCAACTGGCTTATGTTAATTAAAAAGAAAAAAAATCTGTCATCAATATTATTTAGATAGGCAAGTTCTAACTTATCAGATTGTTGCGTTCAAAAATGCATTTTTAAGAGCGTTGACCCCAAACGGGTTTCACTAGGCATTATAAAAGATTACCTTGTATGGTCTTAATTACTAATATCTACTGTAGCTATATTAAAAGGTAACGTTATGTTCGTCCGTTATAAAAGTTAAAGGAATCAAAAGTTGTTTCTTTGCCCATATTTTTACGCGCTATTTCTAAGTATATTTGTTACTTTTTCAAATAGGTAAACCTTTTTATCTTACTAATAATATAAAGTTTGTATGTTTGGATTTACGAGGTACCTAATTTACAAAACTACTTATACGATTTCAAAAACTCTTTCACTGGTGGAATGCTACAAACCCCCTACCTACTCCCAAAAATTAAAAACGGTATATCCTGCTTCGTAGTTCAGCATAAGTTGGTAGAAACTGAATTCGAAACAGTTGACCATTATAAGATGAACCACGAAAATTGGCACGATATATCTTTTTAAGTTTTGGGAGTAGGGAGCCTATATCCTTAAGTATGACTTGCTGACGTTTCGGACAAAATATTTTGGGACACAGTGTCCCAAATGACACTTTAAGTATCACATAGTCTTTGGTTGGTATAGTTTTCCACTATATTTTATATTTTTGTATACAAACCCATATATCAAAACTAGCTTAACATTCAAAACAGTTTGGTTCTTCGGTGCCTTTGTGAATCATTTTAGCGCGATTTGTACGTATTTAATGGTTATTGCCCAAATAAAAGCTTAACGAGAACATCTATGTAGAATTAATTTTATCATAATCTGTTTTCTGTCTTTATCGAGTTTTCAGAATTTTAGAAAAAGTTGCCATGTTCAAAATAAAAAAATAATTAAATCTCTTTAGAGCTTTTTTCTTTTTCGGCACATGTTTGATGCGTCAAGCTGAAGACAGGGCGCGATGGCGCTCATTAGGGAAGGCCTATGTCCAGTAGTGGACTGCTATAGGCTGATGATGATGATGATAGGTTTTTTATTTAAAAAAATAGTAGGTACTACTTACTTAATTGAAACTGTCAAGAAGTATCGTCAAAGATTCTAGAATTCACTTTAAAAAGTCTAAAATGAAAAACAAGAATCGAAGAACAGTTACATTGATGTTTTATGTCTACCATAATATATCTAAACTAGCTAAAGCTTGTATTTAATATGATCTAGATTTATTTGAAAAACTGAGTTTTATTTGAAAAATTAAAAATCAGTACTTACCTAGGTACCTAGTTTTTTTTTATAATAATAAAATAAAATACTTAATTAGAGTTTCTGGATTGAGTTTTCCATATTAGGAACCTATATTATTTTTCTATGAAATTGAACACCTATACAGGGTGTGGCAAATTCTTGGTCACTGAAGGGTAGCTACCTTTTCTCTTGTAGTTAGAAAGTTTTGTTCTTAGGAAACTTCGGTTTTATTTTAAAGAAAAAAATAATAACATTTTTAGATTTTTGAAAAAAAGTACAGTTAGCCTAAAAAATTACATTTGTCAAAAAAAACAAGTTGGTCTTAATCGACTCTATTTCCCACCAGGAACACTTCTCCCAAACTAACTTATCAAATCAAATCGTAAGTTTTTGCAATAATTCAAAAAAACACATCCCATACATTTTCTATGAAATGAGTAGTTGTAAACATTATAGTGCCACTTATTCGATGGTTATTAATTTAAATTCGTAACTGCTTCAGCATGCTGGGAGGCTATTGTAAAGCCTTAGGCGCCTAAGACAGAGCCGCAAGAGAGAATGGTATGCATGGAGCATACCATTTGTACATCTGCAGGGAAGCACTTTGTTCTAAATTTAAATACGCGCTTTACAATAGCCTCCCAGCTTGCCGGAGCAGTTATGAAATTAAATTAAGAACGATCGAATAAGTGACACTGTAATGTTTACAACTCCTAATTTCATAGAAAATGTATGGGATGTGTTTTTTTGAATTATTGCAAAAACTTACGATTTGATTTGATAAGTTAGTTTGGGAGAAGTGTTCCTTGTGGGAAATAGAGTCGATTAAGACCAACTTGTTTTTTTTGACAAATGTAATTTTTTAGGCTAACTGTACTTTTTTTCAAAAATCTAAAAATGCAATTATTTTTTTCTTTAAAATAAAACCGAAGTTTCCTAAGAACAAAACTTTCTAACTACAAGAGAAAAGGTAGCTACCCTTCAGTGACCAAGAATTTGCCACACCCTGTATAAATTTCTATATAGCTATACCATAGACTAACATTGGGTCCATAGGGTCCATAGAGTGTAGACCAAAGAGTATCGCATTCGCTGTCATCAATTAACGTGCGCCCGCGCAATTAGCAGAGAATGTCTCGCGTCACAGTAAAGGCGGATTCAAACTGTAAGATAATGGCGATTAGAAAATAGCTAATGTAGCAATCAAATAGCGTTAATAATAATAATATTGCTGGACATTTCACACTGAATCATCTAGCCCTAAAGCAAGCAGGGCTTTTGTTAAACAAGGGACAAAAATAAAAAAAAAAACCGACTTCAATGCTATAAACAGAAATTTTCTGCACTCTCGAGGTACCTTTCTGTTCATGACTCCGAAGATCCTCGACAGATCCTCACCCAATTTTTATGGCACCAATCGGAAAGTAGATATGCCCTTTCAAACAAAAAAGAATTTTCCAAAGTCTTTGAGTAATCAGAGAACACAATAAAAAAAATTGACGAATTGAGAGCCTCCTCCTTTTTTGAAGAAGGTTAAAAAAGCAATTTACTTCTTTTTACTTATCTATTTTTTGTTAATATTAATCACTCGAATAAAACAGCCCTTATACCGTGGCGTATATACCTAAGTACTTAAACGAAATTAGATAGAACCTATCGCACTGGTATTAGCTTAATCAATATGCAAGCAAAAATGAAGCTTAACGCTGAACATTTCAAAGCTTATTACTATTTAACAACACAAGATGTCACTTTTCTTGGATTCGAGCAATTGCGAACTAAGTTAAATCTTATGTCAAAGAGGTAGACTTTATATTACATTAAAAGCCAATTTAGAGTGCAAAGGCCTGAAACATTTTACACAATACAGGACCTTAGTGAATTAGAATAAAGATCATTTTCTTTTGACAGTGGTTTAGTGATGGTATCACGCGACCCGGGGCTATCGGGCGCGAGTTCGACTCCCGGCTACTGAATGTTCGTGATTTATCGTGAAAACCGTTTGTTTCGAGTTTCGGGGTTAATTGGACTTTGGGAATGTTTTGTTAGCTACAAATGTCAGTATGTTGTTACATTGTAGAGTAAATTTACTTTCACATGAAAACTATTATGGTCTACTAATTAAGTACCTACCTACCTTTCACTAATAAGTAAGTAAGTACTGAAGTTAGGTTCTAATTGGCAAAAAAAAAAAAGGTTTTTTTCGTCGCTTTAATTTTTAGGCCGTCTGGAGGCCTACTCCATCATGGCTTAACGATTTAAAAGCTATTTAAACTTGAAATAAAACCAATTTCTGTTCAAATCTACGAATTTTCAACCGTTCTAAATTTAAGTTTCCTCAGTTCTAGCATTTCTGCCAATGTTGCCAACTGCAATACGAAAACGAATTCGTCCGCTCATTAATTTATTCGGCCGATTTTCGGCAACTGACAATAAATGGGACCAGTCGGCGAAAGTCCGGTATACTGCATAAATACTGCACTTTTGTAACACAAAACGTTGTCTTTACTCATCACGAGCCATTGGAATTTAATCTATAACTTGCTGAAAATAAAGTTGGTTTTAGCTACTACCTGAAACTGTTTAACCATTGATTTCTGTTGCGGGAATTTTAGCTTTATGTGGATGGATGTAAGGGTTACTTCAGTGTTGGTGGTTCTGGGATGCCAATGACAACGCTACTTATATCGTTTTTAAAGACAAGCAGAGGTGACAGGCAGGTCGGTTTTCGGTATTTAATTCCCGAATTTCTGCTTCGTGACATCACAATGGCTGGTATTGTAATTCGATACGGTGACATTGATGTATTTGCAGTTCTAAGACGGAAAATGTTTATTTTTAATGCATTTTTAGGGAGGCATTTTTAGGCACAATGGCGGAGTCAGTTGCCAGTGAAAAGTCCTGAATGACCTACGGAGCTATTCTAAGATTATAATTTTTGTTGTTTAAAAGGGTTCAAAATAAGTTTATTTCTCAAGAAAAAATAATAAAAATAAATTGCATAATTTATTTATTTATTTACATGACTTCTAATATTTTCTACTCCACAATATTGATGGCGCGGTAGCTCAGTTCGGGAGTCAGGGTGGCAATTCTACTACCAAACCTTTTATCAACCACAAGCAAAACGTCAACTAAACCTTAGATTTTCGACTGTTTCCTATTCTACTAATGACAAACGACTCAGTTGTTTCAACTCTTATAAAATTCTTACTATAATTATGCACTTTTTAATCATCATTTTGTTAACGAAAAAGAAATCAGTAAATAATATTTACATTAACATAATTCTAAAGAAAAGAAAGAAAGAAGTGTTCAAAAAAAAAATTTTCAACCCTTTTTTGAATCAGACGAAATTCACCTATTGTCAGATGTTACAATACGTTCGTCAAAACATCAATTTTATAAGGCTGCTCTTTGTGTCACGCGTACCGTCGGTCGGCGCTGATAGGCGAGTGATCTTTATTACAATGAAACAAGGATACAGATTGTTTAGCAAAAATGGCAACGCTGATTGCACTCGTCAGTGCTGAACAATCAGTATCCCTATTTCATTGTACCTAATAAAGATCACTCGCCTATCAGCGCCGACGGTACGCGTGACACTAAAACCAGCCTAAAGAAATCCCGGTCGTACTCTCCCTTGCCTTTAAAGATTGTATCGATCGCTGCCGAAATGCGAGAGTTGATTGGCTTCAATATTTATTTATATTATTATTACTTGAATTATGTTATTGCCGGACTGGTCCCTCCGTACGGAACCACTGAATGTCATTAAGATTACCAACGTAAGGCTTTGTGCACAGTGATACTTTAAATGAACAGGGAAGGTAGCTTTGTATTATTTATGCTGGATTCAACCAAACTGTCATCTTACTAACAGAGTAGTTATTCCGTTAGCCGACAGAATTCGAAATACAATTGTTCAGAAAGCGCAACAGTCAGTTCAGTTTGGTAAAATCCAGCCTTAGTAAGAGCCGTGTTGGCCGAGGGGATTACCTCGACTTTTGATCCGAAGTTCGTGGGTTCGAATCCTTGTTGTGCATCAATGCATTTTTCGTTTCGAAAATGTATATGCGCATTAACAGGAGCTCTAAACAGTGAAGGAAAACATCGTGAGGAAACGCGTCGCTTAAGTCAGCCCCACACTTGCTTGAATCAGTTGAGCTACCTATATAGATCGTTTCCAATCATTAGGTGGCTCAACTGGTTCTTATTGTATTTTATTTTATTTAAATATGTAGGTTTAGTTTCTGTAAATAAATTTATTTTCTTTAGTAAAAATTACATTAGGGGAAGGTCGTTACCCCTCGTACGGTTTTTACGTTTTATTTTTTTTTATCTCGAATATTTAATTGGGAAGTGAACTAATTGCATATACTACTAGTATATATATCTGAGCTTAAAATAAAATAAAAATCAGATGATTATAACTCATATTCAATGCACAATGATGATTTAAATACCAATCGGGAATTCGTACGAATGTGCCCCATGTGTGGGGTAGTTTCGTACAGTGTCGGGGGTACCTTCGTACGCTATGGGATACCTTCGTACAGTGCGATTAAAACTGTAAATAGAATTAACTTTTTCTTTATTTTGACAGTAAATAATATTTACAAAATTACCGAAAATCAATAACTTTTCTTCAAGTCAACAAAAAATTAAGTTTTATCTTCTTGTTAACAAAAATTCAATGACTTTTTGTCTAGTCTCCAAATATTAAATTATTTTTATTTTACTCAACAAAAACTTTTTTGAAATTTATTATTTTGTACGTTCATAAATTCTAGCTAATACAAATCAAATCTAAATAAGAGATTAATCAATTTTTGAAATATTTGGTGCAGATTATATCATCGTCAAGTAGCCGTTTAGATGAGGACCCTGTTAATAACCAATAAAACTTGAGAAACCGACAGTGTTTATCCACGTTTGGTTACGTGTCTTCTTCGGATTATAATTTTGCATCATTTTTTTTTTTGTAAAAACCATATATTAAGTAGGTAGGTCCTATAAAATAAACATAAACACGTCGGTCATATGCGTACGAATGTGCCCCCACCTGGTTTGTACGAATGTGCCCCTTAGCCACATAATAATTAAATAAAACCTGTTTTAATATCAATATGAAAACTTGATTAATTTGTTATTAAAAACATATCTTTAGGATGTTTTATAGTTACTGGAAAAAAACTGCGTAGGAAAACATATTATTAGTAGTGTAAAAATTCACGAAAACTTTGATGAAAAAATTACTTACCGTGCGCGAAAACACTATGCTGCCTGTCACTTCACTCTCACCGATGGGATTGGCACGAAACTACTTTCACGTATTGGCTGCTAGGCCACCTAAGCACACATGCAAAAGAAATGTCCGTGGGTCCTTTCGTTTGTGTTTTATAAGCACTGTACGAATGTGCCTGCCGTACGAATGGTGACGATCTTCCCCTATGAACACGACCTAAAGTTGTGATTGCGGTATTCGTTGCATGTGTAAACGAAACTGTTTTTGACATCATTAAAAAGATTTAACACCGGGATATATCGTTCAATTGTCAAGCTCATTTTAGCTTTATTTTAAGCACTGATTTGAGATAATAATGCGCGAAATTAAGCCACCATTGGCTCACAAATATTACTTTAATAGAGGTGTGTTGATTGAGTCGAGTTGAGTCTCGACTTCCGATCTGCTATTCTGCTGCTTTGTTGGAACGAATCCGAGTTAGCGACTTTACGTGTGAAACAAAATATCCCAGCTGAAGATCTGAAATGATGCAGTTTTACTTTTTATCAAAATTGGTTACGAGACTCCTTCGAGTGTTTGTCGCTATTGCTAATAGTTTCAGATTTGGCCCTAGAGGCACTGTTGAAAAACTCACCCTGTATAACTCGGTCCTGACTGAGAGAAGATGTATACCTACTGTTTTCATAAATATTGTTTGTTATAGGTACTCCTAGTTTATATGTTAATGTTTGGTTGATGGCTGCGCGAAAAAATAAAGGCACTACTTTCCGGCACTTTTAGCTGACGTTAGGTGAAATAGGAAGCCTATAAATACCTATAGATAGCCATGATATTCATAGACATTAAGATAGAAAAGTACCTACTAAATAATGGTTCTTTACGTACCCATTGACACTCGTGCCATGAAGACGAATCTAATGCGACATAATAATTCTCATTTGTCAAAATCGCATGAGCCGTTGAATTGTTACGAACGGATATAGAAATGGATACCTACATACAGATCAAACACAAATACACTCCTTTTGGGTTTCACCAAAATCGAGTAAAAAACACCTAGACCGAGTAAAAAATACCCGAGGCTTTCTGCGGTTCATACAAAAATTTGGCTCGCGGCGTGAATCAAACCCGCGACCCTCTATGTATCTATCTATCTCTCTTGACTTCCAATATTTCATTGTAAGTCTGAGATAACAATAACAAGTAAATGAAACCGCCGGTAGCTGAGCTACTACTTTGCCTACTGGAATAAACTAACTGTCCGCCAATGGAGGTATTTTAGTTCAAGAGCTCGCTTTAAATTATTCATTTTATTATTATTCTTTAACCGACTTTAAAAAAGGAGGTTATCAATTCAACGGAATATTTTTTTTTTTTAAATATAGACATAAATGTAGCTATTTAGTTCAAACGCTGGGTTTAGTTAGATCGTTCATTTTATAATATTTTTTTTTTACTAAAAAGTGTTTTCGACAACTTGCTTGTTTGGTTAATACTTTTTTTATGTACTCGCTGACTTAAGTAGATATTAATTATAGCCTTTATCGTCCGCAGGGCAAAGTTCTCCTATCCCCTAAAACCTATCCCTTTTCTACTTATAATACCTAGTTGCGGCTAATATTTAATTTAAAACGTAAAACAAAATGTTGAAAAATTAAAATAAAGCTATGTAATATTGAAAATAACGTATAATTATGTAGGCTAACTAATGTAAGCCTTTGCGAGAGAAATAAATGATTATGAATTATAATTATGAATTATAATTATACTAACAAAACTTTTTGGTTTTAAAGAATACTGAGTTACACAAAAAATATACAGTTTCAATTAGAAAACTCTTCCATTGTAGAAGCCACTAACACAATTCAAATATTAGACACGCAAGCGACGCAAGTGAAATCATCGAAAATGCTGCATCACACCTCATTATTAGACGATAACGGAGCGAAAGAATAAAAAAACCTCTTACACGAAAGCTTAGGGTGACCATAAAGAACAAATAAACTTGCTCATTGCATTAGAACACTTAGATTTATTTTGGGTACAAGTAAAAAATTAAATTTTAGTTGCAATAAAAAAAATACGCAATCTGTTTCTATCACTCAATAAAAAAAGTTTAATTTTTTATTTTCCTTTTCACCGAATTTTTCTAGATTTTTTTAGTCTGGCAACCCTAAACCAGCAGATACGGTTAGCAAGTACAATGAGTAGCTACATTATCCCAACTGCCGAAACACTCGAATTATCCGCACCGCTATCAAAAAAGGCCGCCTTGGATTTAAAAGAAAAAAGTCCAAAGGAACAGAACGACAAGAAATTATGATACTACCAAATTTGAGGGCAAAAACTCGATCCTATAGTCGTGTTGAGTTTATACCGAATTCCAATGCAATTATCCGATTTCGGACGTTGTTTCTTCTTTAATAACGATGCATTTGTTTAACTTTGTACCTACTTATTTTTTATAACCTACAAATTGTGGTACTTGGCAGTACATTACACATTTTGCTACAGTTTTATTTGAAAAAAAAAAAAACTTATTTGGAGTCTTGAACTGTATTGTAAGAATGTCCTTCGTGATTCTGAAATCCAGATTAGGAACAAAAGCTACCAAACGCCAATTAGTTTCGACGTCAAACACCAAAAAAAAACCTCATTAGACTAATTAGAGAGAAAAAAGTTGATTCATCTCTTGTACTATTCCGGGGTTGAGGCACAGACGAAACCATAGTATTCAAAGATTTGATGTCACTTTAAAAACAATGTAACATTCAATGTATAAGATTAATTACACAAAGTAGTCAGGTAAAAAGGCGATGAACATAGGTACTAATAAATTTAAATACTTATCTTGGGATTTGATACAATTTCAGTGCTGCAAGGATCTATTTTAAGTATCACACGTAAATTAGCGCTGCGTTAAAAAAAATAGTTATAAATAATAAACGTGCGTTTCTGTTGAAGGGCATTATGAATAGGTACAAAAAACGATCAGATTTTTTATTTAATTTCATTGCAGATTAAAATGAATTCGTTTTTGGCGACTTAGTTTAAAATGGGCACGCTAAATTTGTGTTTTGACATTGACAGTTGGTTTGAAGTGACATAGGCGTAGCTAGGGTTTGCAGTAGCGAATCTGGCATAAGACAATGGACACTCAACAATCGCTGCATCCAGGGTTGCACTCGTTAAACACACTGAAGATAGCCTTTTTATTCGACGACCTCTGTGGCGCAGTGGGCGAATGCCCGCCTGAGACACAAGAGGTTGCGGGTTCGATCCCCGCCGCGGGACAGATGTTTGCATGCTCTGCAAATATTTGTCTCGGGTCTGGGTGTTTTCTATGTAGGTATAATATGTATGTATTTACAAAATAAAAAGTATATAAGTAGTTTATCAGTCATGTGGTTCCCATAATACAAGCTCTGCTTACTTTGGGGCTACATGATGCTGTGTCAAATGTCCAGCATTGAAATGTGAAAAAAATAACAAGGTTTTTATGAATCAGACTTTAAAAGCTGTAAAAAATATTTATTTTCTTTTCCAAATGATATTAAAGGGTATTATGACATACATACATCCATAAAATAACGCTTTTTTCCCATAAGGGTAGACAGAGACCACGGATTTCCACTTACTATGATCCTGACACACCTCTTTCGCCTCATTCACTCTCATCACATTTTTCATATTATGAGCAGAAATTTATTAAGTGTGTACCTATTTGAGTAAGTTATCGTTAAAGTAATGGAGTATTAACTTACAAGACTCATTATTTGCAATCAAGAATCAATGATCCGACTCCAATCATTTGTAATGTTAGTAAAATACGGTAAATTGACATGATTCAAAGTGTTGTGGCCATTGCTTTTGATAAATTGGCAAATTGTAACAAGGCCTAGGGCTTTTATTATGAATACCTGTACCTATGTAAGTATCTATCTACCCGGTATGCCCGGTCCTTAGTAGATATTTAGGTTGTTTTGACACTGACATAGCTAGGATAAAAAACACTGTACCTCGATTACAGCGCCACCTACCGCTAACTAATAGTTAAGAACCATCCTGTTGATCTCATATGTAAAAAAATCAAAATCAGAAAATTACGATGAATCAGAATCCTATCATAAATATTATAAATCTGGAAGATTATGAGTTTATTTGGATATGTTTTGTATGTCACACCTGAACCAGTGGACCGAGCAAGCCAAGCCGTGGGCGGAAGCTAGTTTTCCATTTAAAAATACCTTTTAAAATTCTTGCAATAATTTGTATACCGTTTTGCTTTTTATTTGTCAGTTTTCCGTTAAATAATCTTCTTCTTCTTATCGTGTCGATGCCACACGGTTAAATTAATTTTGCATAGAAGGTTGCCACCTTAACTGCACTTAAAATTAAATAATTAAATTACAAGTAAAAAGTTAAATAATTAAAACTTACTTCAAACTTTGGACATCCCTATTCGTCAGCCCGTTGCTCCTGTGTCGTATCTTGATAGTGCAGGAGCCGCACTAATGAAAAGCACCTTGTTCGCTTTATTAAGTCTAATGTATGCAGTAGATGCGCTAGTAGATACGCCAAATGTCAGCGCATGGATTGACTATGGAGCTGTGACATTGCGGGTAATGTGGGAACGGCTGGGATTGGTGCGTTTTGTCCCCCTTTGACCCTATTATTAACCGACTTTAAAAAAGGAGGAGGTTCTCAATTCGTCGGAGTATTTTTTTTGTGCTTTTTAGGGTTCCGTACCTTAAAAGGTAAAAAAAGGAACCCTTATAAGATCACTTTCTTGTCCGTCTGTCTGTCTGTCTGTCTGTCTGTCTGTCTGTCTGTCTGTCTGTCTGTCTGTCCGTCTGTCCGTGTGTCACCATCGATTATCTCAGGAACGGGTAGAGCTAGCAAGTTGAAATTTATACCATATACTAAGGTCTATAGTCCCTATTGTGAGTATAAAAATCAAGGTCCTGAGTCAACACTATAAAAAGATATAGACAAATTTAGGTTTTCGTGAAAACTTGTGAGTACCAAAACATACCTTAATTATCAACTTTTTTTATTTTTCGGAATTTTTCCTTTACTTGTGCTGTAAGACCTTGCTTGTAACCAAAATTGACAATTCTAGGTAAACCGGAAGTACCCTAGAGGTTTTGGGTCGAAAACCTAAATGGTAGTTCCCGTTAACCTAGAATCATGAAATTTGGCAAAAAGCAAGGTCTTATAGCACAAATAAAGGAAAAATTCCAAAATGTTAAAAAAGTTGAAAATTAAAGGGTGTTCCCATACATACATAGTTGACGCCAATTAAAATTTTCCTCCGAGTTGTATGGGCGCTCATACAATTAAGCGGACTAGCTTAATTGGCACCATGGCTAGGTACGGAACCCTCGGCGTACGAGTTCGACTCGCACTTGACCGGTTTTATTTTATGTGCGTTCACCGATTACTCGATGCAATTAGATCAAGCTAAGTATATCAATTTCGCTTTTCAGACAACCTTTGAATGTCTCCGGTCAATGACTTTTTTCAATTACGAAAAGTCGGCAAACTTTTATAGAATACGGCGAAGTAGTTTATTAGTGTTAATCTGATTATTCTACGAATCAATAAACAGAATGAATAATACAGAATACCTAATTGCATGTAAAATTTCATATCACCACGGTGGCATATTGCGCCATTGAAAATGAACGCGCGAACTCTTTATGACAGTGTCACAGTCTGTGGAAATCAGCTGGTGAAGTTTAAAGCTTATGAATGGCTTTTTAAAAGTGTAATAAATTCGTTAGTTGAATCAGAAAGTGTTTACAAGAGTTAAAATTCAGCTTAAGTTACTAAGTTACAAAGTTCTATGAATCGGAATGAAAGAAGAAAAAAATCTCATAAAGAAAATTATTCGGTTTTAATAATATCACACAATGTTCAATTATTTTTAAAAAGATGTCCAGTAAAAGAATTAGATCTTTGTCGATTACTTCCTAAGATGTAGACTCTAGATTAGATAAAATAAAGATCATGGGATATGTATATCTAAATTCTACTCAACAAGCTACAAAATTATCCTCAGTTAAAGTGTAAAGGCTTGTTTAAGTAAACCAACTGTTCAATACTAGCTGTGTCAAGGCACAGTAGCCACCACATAGCCCGGGGGGTTAGCACAGCGATAAATCTCAGTTTTATGGTTTGAGCGAGCTGTCTGACACTAACCTTTTATATCGGATCGATGGATAGGTATCAGTGTACACCGATTAATCACTGGTTACAACCATTAGCTAAGTCGTGGTTCACTTAGGTCACTAGGTTTGTTAATAAAAATATTCAAATTTTTACAGTAAAATTCTTCAGTATACTTAAAAAATTTGATGGTTACACTGGTTACTACCATAAGCTAAGTCATGGTTCACTTTGGTCACTAGAACTGTTTATAAAAAAATTCCAATTTTTACGGTAAAATTTTCATTAATGATGGTTGCACTGGTTACAACCATTAACTAAGTCGTGGTTCACTTTGGTCACTGGAATAGCTACTAAAAATATTTAAATTTTTACAGTAAAATTCTACAGTAAGTACATTTTATGGTTACACGTATTTCTAGACTGAATGCTAGTTATAGTTAGATTTTTCGTTTCGAAAAATCTCACCACGTCACATGTCGTCATTAAATTTCAATTCCATTACAAAATTTATTCTCTGTTATCTATAACCTTAACGGTTTTTATTTTTATTCTATTTTAATATGTTAACTCGGCTATAGGCGCTGGGCTTGTCTCAGAGCAGTGTGTTTCGTTTAGTTCAATTTAAAACTCCAGAAAAACGGAAAAGTGTTAATTTTTTTCGTGAATTTAAAATTCCAATAAAAATAACAAAACGACATAACAACAGATATTATTATAACGATCGGCAATTGAAAGACCATCAGTTTTTTGAATACCACAGGCTATACACAAGAAAACACTTACTGACTGATTGTTGTGCGCATTTATCTAAATCGTTTTCAATAATTCCATAATTTATTTATTTTACTAGCTTTTTATTACAAAGCTTAGAAACGGAGGAAAACTTTTCTGTGATATAGTATTTATGCAATAACTTGAAACCGACTTCAAAGCTCTTTTTTTTAGATAGACCTTTGCTCAGCCACAATCTCACCTGATGGTAAGCGACGATGTGGCTGACGATGGATCACAAAGGTCTAGAAGACACATATTCACTCTTGACTTGAAGAGACCCATGTTAGCTCTTCTTTTCAGGTGACCATCTGTGGTCATTTTCATTAGATCCATTTCACCAAGTGACTCTTTCTGAATGTAAATGATTGATTTGTTGCTGAAAATGCCAAAAGCGCTTTATATTTGCTTAGAAATTTTGAAGAGTTCCTTTAATTTTTCATGGATCTCATAAAAAATTGGTCAAATTTGAAAATCTATCCTTTCAAATAAAAAAATATTTTTACAAATCGGTCCACAAATATGGAGTTCTGAGGTTATAAGAAAAAAGTACAACCGAATTCCTCCTATTTTAAAAGTCGGTTGTAAATGACATGACTTTATTGAACCACTTCGCATATAAGTACTGAATGGCCATAAAACACTTGACATGTGGCTTATTCAAACGTTTTCATTTGCGATTTTATCTACTAATAGACCCATTTACTGTGTTTGGTGGCGGCTTGGTCTGTCCGTCCGTACGTCAACTTTTTCAGCCAACCGCATTGACAAATTGCAATGTCTAGATGAAGATGCGCCTTTGTAGGAAAAAACTAAGCACAGTATACTACCACAGTAGTTTTGTACCAGTAGCTCAGCACTGCGATTCAGATTTCTGAAAATGCATCCAATACGACGTATTGACGTTTTTTCAGCGGAGAAAGTCACTTTCCGAATTCGAAATACATTCCGAGGTCTGAATTGCACTGCTGATCATTGTATTTTATAACGCTGGGTTTAGCCACAAACATTTTTTTTTATTTTAAAACCAAAATAGATAAGTAAACGATTGACAAGCAAAGGGGTTTGCCTTGTTATTCATTCTACTTCTATCATGATATATTTATTCAAAGTTTTAAGTGATTAAGGAGTTACGGAGTGCTAGTGGGTATTAGTGGAATTGTAAAAAGCTTCACTACTGTACGAGTTATTGTGCATTCTGAAGGGTATCCGCCATTACCCTTGGATTTGACGTTGACTCGGAATTAGCAGTGGTTGTATTAATGCACGTCATATGATAGCAGTGGTTGTATTAATGCACGTCTGGATTAGAGCAATTACACTGCTGCATCCTGTGGTTGCATGTTGCATTTTATAACTAGGAATTCTACATGCTTAATGGCTCATAATAATGTTAGGAATAAGCATTTGTATTTTGCAAAAAATGTAACTAAGTAAGTTAGTATGAGCAAGTTGCCAACTCTGCTGACGGAGTTTTTAGGCCGTCTAAAGGCCTCCGTCATGGCTTAACGACTTAAAAGCCGGGACCGACATTTAACGTGCCCTCCGAAGCACGGAAGCGCTCAAGCTCATAATAACACTCGCGGTCACCCAACCCAAGAGTTACCGCGCGCAACGCTGCTCAAGAACGTCCAAGCAAAGCTATGCCACGAGTGCTTCAAATGTAACTGATAGTACACTTTTCACAATGGATCTAGCTAGACATTCGTGAAGTTAGCCGTTTCGATGCGCAGTGCAGCTTTTTCGTACAAAATGTTCTACTGCGCAGCGAAACTAACTTCACGAATGCCTGGAACCATTGTAGGTAAGAAGTGTATGTTGGTTCGAACTTAAATTGAGGTAGGTAATGTTATTTTACAACAGAAAATCTATTGATATGTGGGCATATGCCAATGCCTAAATTATAAGGGAATGCCTAAACTACAAGGGTTTATATGGCAAACAGAGAAAAAGGGGGCTCTTTCAAAACAATTTTTAAAACAACATGCTTAGATTCAATTTAAATTAAAAACTTAGATCACCACATTTGACCATCCTCATAAGAACTTACTTCACTGTGCATAAGTACGCCAGCAAATACCTTTCAACTAAAAAAAAATCTTGCATTTCCATCCAAATGACAAACTCGACTCCCTTATTACAATTTAGCATTCTCAGAAGACCTACATACTGTTTGCATATAAATACCTTTTATTTTTACGACCTGCCGCCGTTATTACAAAGTCGACTAACATTTTAATGTATCCGATTATGAGTACAAGTTCTCTGTAGAACCTCCGCTTTTATTAGAAGAGATAAATATTAGAGCCTGTTTCATGAGAAAACGTCCGCCGTAACAATGATGACGTTATTCATGACTAAAGGTCGCTGCATACGTAACGGGATAAAACCTCGGACGGGACGGAGACGTGACATAGCATCGTCCTTAACACAGAACACTAAGGTTTTTAACGATGTTTTTTTACCTGGCGTCCCGTCCCGTCCCGTCCGATTTCTCGTTACGTGTATTTTGTTACTACATTTTTTATGAAACGATGTCAAGAAATCGTCACGTTCCGTCCGGGACGAGAAAAATCACGTTACGTATGCAGCGACCTTTAGAGCCACGCACTGTCGATTAGTCGCCGGAAACACCGACGATGGCGACTAAAATTATAGGCAACTATAGTGGAAGATCAAATGAACATGTTCATCGCTGTTCATCCACACCATAACCTTGCTTCTCTACTAAATGATTTGTAGAAATCACAGGAAGTCTCGATGAAATCTTATTACAATGTTTATTGATATACTAGTAACAAAACTGATTTAAAATTCTGTATAAGTAACTGACGGATTAGAAAAGCTCCGCCCCTGATTGTCTACTTTTGATAGCGACCAAGATTGGTCTCAAGCTCTCTAATATGACAGTTCAGCATGCTGATTGTCTAACTTGTTTCAAACCTCAAATTGATCTCAAATTGTCAAAACAATCGCGTAGGTATCATTTGTTGCGTTCAGTCTCCTTGAGATGAGAGTGACAGAGCTACTTGCGTGGTCACTGAACTGTCATATTTGACAGTCCGAGACAGATTTTGGCTATCAAAGATAGTTAATTAGGGGACAGTAACCACGCAAGTATCTCTAGCTAACCGTTGTTGAATGTTTGACTACTAAGTATTCACAAAGAAACGATACTGATACTTTATCTTTGTATGTACTAATAAAAATTCACACGGCAATCCTACAGATCAAGCTACAGATGCTAGATGACAGCCACCGTTACATCAAAATAAGGTTTTAAATACAGTTTATGATTCGTCGCAAAAAGTATCCGTGAAGTTTTAATGAAGAACTGTTTAATGCTGTCTTTCGATTCGTCAAAGTAGTGAACGTGGGTGGTCAGCGGGGACAGGAAAAGTATCAGATAATAGGTTATTGATCCCCTTTTAAGTCGTTTAAGATTTCGGATTATAAATCTTTTATAAGTCCAATAAACCATCTCTTAGTCATTGATTTGAATCTGCGAGAAAATCGAGCATGGGTAACGATCTAAGTTAGGCTCTAAATCGTATTTGTTGTCCTGGTTCTTTCACGGTGTTGGTTGCAATGGAACAGGAGTAGAATCACCTATGTCTTAGGACTATGATCCCAGCGGGCTGATTGTATAACTTGTCACAAATCTCAAATTGGTCTTAAACTGTTTTGTCGCGTTCGGAAGTATGTACTTACTAGGGGAGGTCCAAAAGTCCGCGGAATGGGGGGGATGGGATGCAGGTAGCTATACTTGTTTGGTATGTCGCTAATCGGGTACTCATTAGAGGAATGTATATTAATTTTTAGCCCTTTGAAACCATTCGTTTACGAGATATCGCCCTGCAAACAAGTAAATCCGGAAAAAAACTGCAACAATGGAGCAAATTGAGTTTCGTGCCGATATTAAGTTCCTTACCAAGCAAGGAAAACCTCCACAAACCATAATGAGTGAGATGGGAGCCGTTTATGGGGGTCAGTGCCATGGTAAAACCATGATTTACAAGTGGCATGGTCTTTTCAAATAAGGCAGAGAGTCGATTGAAGACGACTCCCGCCCAGGACGGCCGGCTGAGGTCGCCACACCGGATGTCGTTGAAAAAGTAGAAAAATTAATATCGGAAGATGCTCATTTGAAGAAGACACAGCTTTTTGCAATAGTTGGAGTATCAGACACAACCATTTTGAGGATCCTACACGATCATCTTGGCATGTTAATAGTCAGTGCAAGATGGGTGCCAAGAATGCTCACGTCACGTCACAAGCAACAAATAATCGAAACATTAATGCACTTTTTGGAGCTGTGTAGCGAAGAATCTTCCTCTATTTTGGAGCGGATTGTTACTGGGGATGAAACTTGAGTTCATCATTTTGAACTTAAGTCCAAACAGGAGCTGATGCAGTGGCATAAAAAGGGCACACCACCCCCTAAGACGTTTAAGGTGTCGGAGTCGGCCGGAAAGATTATGGCTACGATTTTTCGGGATTGTGAAGGAACCTTGTTGATTGACTATAAAAAAAGGGTATCAACATTACCGGAGAATATAACGCAAGATTATTGAAGCAATTAAAGGAAGCTATCGAAGAAAAAATGCGAGGAAAACTGTCAAGTGGTGTGTTGCTTTTGCAAGACAATCCACCAGTTCACAAGATCAAAGTTGCGATGGCTGCTTGAAACCGGTGCGGCTTTGAATCGCTTGTCCATCTACCTTACAGCTTGGACCTGGCTCCCAGCAATTATTATTTATTTCCAAATTTGAAAAAAGAATGAAGGGGAAAAAAGTTTCAAGACAACGAAAAAGTTAAGGCGGCGATTTTGACTCATTTTGAAGGCAAAGAGAAAACATTTTTTTTTGATGGTATACATAAGTTAATTTTTAGATCTGAAAAATGTATTAAGCCCAAAAGTAATTATATTGAACAGAAAAAATAGTTTCGTTGTATTAATTAAATTACAACTCCTCCATTCCGCGGACTTTTGGACCTCCCCTCGTAGTTCTTTTTAAAAATAATATCTGGGCGACCGAGCTCTGCTCGGGTGCAAATAGAGCTAAATGAAGAAAGAGAGAAGAATAAAAAAAAAACTTAGCATAGCCTCACCTTCGGCTGAAAGGCGGACACTCTACCACTTGACCACTTTGATCTCAACAAATTCCGTAAAATTACGAACCACATTGCACTGGAAAATCTTTTTGCGTGAAAATGCCGAGAAAACGAATTTTCCCAGATATGAGACCTAGCTAGATCGATTTTGCGTCCCCGTGAACTCCCGTACCGCACATTGAAATTGGTAGAGCGCTTGTAGACGTCCGTTTTTTTCACCGGACAACATTCATTTCATTCATGTTCATTCTTACTGACAGAAATCAACATCAACAGAAATCAATATCAGGCCAACAGTTTCTCGGTCTACCTCTTGGAAACTTCAACAGTACTTATACTGTTGAAGTACCTATAATAATAATTGCAGAACAATAGTTATTATAAAATGCAGTAATTAGTATTGTTTGACGGCAACATACAAACTGAACAATAAAATATTAAGCGCGTAATGAATGCACTCGTTTTGCATAATGCTCCTTGCATTTATGGACTAACAGTGCATTGGTTGCACAATATATAAAGCTAAAGTTCTATGACATTCATGCATGGACTAATATGAGTGGGTATAAAAGCTCCTCGCAGAATACGCACACAGAACAGATAACCGGTGGGGCCGAAAAGTTCTTGAGTGGAGGCCAGAGTAGTGTAGGACGTCCACCGACAAGATGGACAGACGACCTTGTAAAAACTGCAGGTCGGCGGTGGATGCAGGCCGCTTCCAACCGCAACACTACTTTGAGGGTCTACTTTGAGGAAGGTTCAACAGTGGACGTCCAACGGCTGAGATGATGATGATGGTGTTCACGTAGGTCGTCCAGATATTCCATTTAAACTCGTCATAAACACCTATGTAGGTCTAGAAAAGTTGTGATCAGTGTTGTCAACTGCTATCATAAGAAATGCGATAAACCATCCGCGAAAATCCATTAGATTACGCTAATTCTGATAAGTGAGCGCTCCAGATAGGCACTGTAATGGAATTTTGAGCGTTAAAATATCAAGAGATGCACTAGATCTAGTGCCGAAAGCACTAAGTTGGCATCATTGGATGTGATAAGGCGGGGATACACATGCCAGTAAATCAGGAAAGTAGCTAGCATGAAAGCTTCTGGCATGTACTAGTAACTAGCACACTGCGGATACATTTGCAAGTAATACTGGCATGCCCGTAGCTGTCGCGTCTGTTCACACGTGCCAGGTTGGCAACCCCCCGCGACCCCTCAACGGGCATGCAAGTAAATCAAATGTTGTGCTAGCTACATGTATGCCAGTTACAGGCATGCCAGTTAGCGTATACTCATGACAATAGCTGGCACGTGCAAGAAGCTGGTATGCTAGTGTGCAAGCTATGGGCATGTGTATCCCCAGCTATACTATAATCACGTTACCTAGGCGTAAGCAAGTAGGTGCAGCTCTGACCATTATACAGATAATTTCTGTTAAACTATCCCTAACCTTAAAAGCGTGACTCTCACCATACCGATGTTCCATATTAGGGCGTGCCCACATACAGTCCGTTTAGTGCTTAGTGACAATTAAAGCTACCTCGGTGGCTAGTGCGATCACGACTGTTAACGTGTTGTGCATTAGATTAGTGGGAAATAGCCTTTATTTTAACACTTCCTGAGTTACTTTTATAATAGCGTGGGAGAAAGTGATACTGCAAAGATTACCGTCAAAAATGATTTTTCAATGGACTCTTTAGTCAAACTCAAAAAGCAAAGACTACATCACTATAAAGCACTCGTGGTGTAGCTTGCTTAAGCGCATTTCAGACTACGCTACATTATAGCATATAGTATATAGTTTATAGCACAACAATATCGCGCACCATACTTTTTTATAGTAAGCCAATAATATATCACACTTCACTGTACGTGTGAACGTGTCCATAACAATTGTATGGTGCGCGATATTATTGTGCTATGAACTGTATGCTATATGCTATCATAATATATTATAGCGTAGTCTGAAATGTGCTTTAGACGTTCTTGACAGATTATTATTGATGTTAAGCGATGTTCTGAACGGTCACAATTTGGATGGGTGACCGTAAGTGTCAATAATACTGAGATTGGGTGAGATTTTGATCGACCCCCTCCCCCCCCCCCCCTAAACTTAGGCCTTGACATCTTTACTAGATGATTTATTTATACAGTGTCAGAAGGCAATCTTTGCCTACACTTAACGGGACACTTTAGTGCCTGGGACAATGTTGAGATAGAGTAGGCTTGCCCAGCACTTACACCATCCTCTCAGCTTAACCAGCCATATCCACAGGAACGACATGGTCAATACGTGTGGGGCTGACTAAGCCGCGAGTTTCCTCACGATGTTTTCCTTCATCGTTTAGAGCTCGTGTTAATGCGCATATAAATTTTTCCCCCTTATAAAAATATCATAATCCATCATGTACCTAAAAAAACAACTACCCATTTGACTTATTTTAAAATAAAATGTACTAGAAAATCCAGATTATTAATAAGCTAAGATATTGTAATTAATATCCCAGGGTATTTTAATATCAAAATAGTTCAAAAAAAACTTTATTCGCTGTCATCATAAAAGAAACTATAGGTACCAATTAAAAATGAATCTATAACAAGTCGCATCGTTTTAATAAAAAAAAAACCGGTCAAGTGCGAGTCGAACTCGTACGCCGAGGGTTCCGTACCTACCCACTATACCCATTATGTTATTGTAGCCCGCTTATTTGTATGAGCGCCCATACAACTCAGAGGACAATCTTAATTGGCGTCAACTATTTATGTATGGGAACACCCTTTAATTTTCAACTTTTTTAATTTTTTTGAATTTTTCCTTTATTTGTGCTATAAGACCTTGCTTTTTCCCAAATTTCGTTATTCTAGGTCAACGGGAACTACCATTTAGGTTTTCGACCCAAAACCTCTAGGGTACTTCCGGTTGACCTAGAATTGTCAATTTTGGTTACAAGCAAGGTCTTCCAGCACAAGTAAAGGAAAAATTCCGAAAAATAAAAAAAATTGATAATTAAGGTAAGTTTTGGTACTCACAAGATTTCACGAAAACCTAAATTTGCCTATATCTTTTTATAGTGTTGACTCAGGACCTTGATTTTTATACTCACAATAGGGACTATAGACCTTAGTATATGGTATAAATTTCAACTTGCTAGCTCTACCCGTTCCTGAGATAATCGATGGTGACACACGGACAGACGGACAGACAGACAGACAGACAGACAGACAGACAGACAGACAGACAGACGGACAAGAAAGTGATCTTATAAGGGTTCCTTTTTTTACCTTTTAAGGTACGGAACCCTAAAAATGATGTTTGTTGTCATATTTTACGGCCAGCCTACTATTTTAATGTCCTCGTTCTTTTTATTATCTGCAGTAATTAAATAAATTAAATTAGTCATTTTACGATAGAGCCCATGAGCAAATAGTAGCAATTTTAAAGTAATTAATTAAGTATTACTGACGATCTCCGTGGTAGTACTGAAGGTCGTGGGCTCGAATCATGGCCGTGCATCAATGGATTTTCGTCGATATCTCTGATGGAAAAGCACCCTCAGATAAGTACTGATAATGTTTTGATTCGACCAGAGAATCTTCATCTGGGTAAAAAGTGCGGTACGGTCTCGCACATTATTATGTAGAAAACACTTTCTTGTGTCTTTTTCTGCTTCAATTTAAGAGATTGGCCCCTTGTCAGCATACCTGATGCCTCCTTCAGGAAGCTCTTTCCATAGCAGCTTCATTGACCTCCTTAACTCCATAACAGCAACCTTCTCCTTCACTTGGCTCATGTAGCTTATCCTCGGTTTTCCTCTTCCTCTCCTTCCTTCCACTTTTCCTTCAATATTCTTAATGAAACTGTCATGTCCCATAAGATGGCCAATCATCTTCCCTCTTCTTTTCTCGACAACTCGCAACCACGATCTTTCCTCCTCCACTATATGCAAAACCTCAATGTCGGTTACTCTTTCCGTCCAGCTGATCCTCTCCATTCTACGCAAACACCACATCTCAAATGCCTCCAATATAATCTTTTTCCTTCTTCGTTATTGTCCACATCTCACAACCATATAGAGCTATACCTACTCCAAGCGTATATTTTGATTTTCTTTTTGTTCCTTTTAGATATTTTAGAAGTGAAAATGTTTCTTTTCTGTGTACTAGTAAGTAAGTTCGTATGAGCTATAGTCGTATTGCTCATTATACGGACTAAAAACATATGAAAAATGTCATTTTTTCCTTCAATTTTAGTCCGTATAATGAGCAATCCGACTATAGTGGCCAACTTTAGTGATGGAGTTTTTAGGCTGCCTAAAGGCCTCCGTTGTGGCTTGACGATTTAAAAGACGTGACCGACAATTTAACGTGCCCTCCGAAGCACGGAAGCGCTCAGCTCGTAATGCCACTTGCGGTCACCCATCCAAACTGTGACCGCGCACAATGTTGCTAACTTCAACAATCACTCAAAAACGTCTCAGCAAGCTACGCCATGCTTCCGCGTACTAAACACATATTTTATAATTAAAGTTAAAATTAAATAACTTTTTATTCTTTGCTTTTTCTTAAAGGCTACAAGAGGCTTGCATTAAAGGTAATAAAGATCCTTTACAGCCTTCCATAAAAAAGCAGATTAAACAGCAGTTGTAAGTCGTTTTCATTCCATTAGCATCAGAAGTGCAATCAAAGATGATTTGTATATGAAATTACTTCTTTCATTATCATTGTGGGACAAATCTTGTAGAAAAATATAGACTATAAAAAGTATACAAGCCACAAGCTATAGTTCGCGTCGTGTAAAAAGAACGCTGAAAGATAGTGGATGGGTGTGTTTTGTCTCATGTTTGCGAATTGGTACATAAACTCCCCCTTACTTATGAAAGATGTTTAAAGTTGAACACTGGTTGAACAACGTCCTGTCTCTGTCACTCACTATCCACAAATAAAGACAGGACGTTGTTTAACCAGTGTTTCACGTTAAACATCTTTCATAAGTAAGGCCCCATGAGATAAAATGAGATAACATGAGATAAAACACACCCCTCCACCTTTCAGCGTTCTTTTTACGTGGCGCGAGTTATACCTACCGCACTATGTATGTGGGTAGGTATATATGTTCGTATGTGGATAAGTCTGGTGATGGAGGTATTACACCGCCTAAAGACCTCCGTCATGGCTTAATAACTTAAACGACAATTAAGCGTGCACTCTAAAGCACGGAAAAGATTTGTTAAGCCACCAGCTTCCACCCATCCAAATTGTGACCGCTCAGAACTTTGCATTGAGCTTTGAGGTCTTAAATAGTTATAGGTTCTCAACGTGGGCGATAACGCCCCCTTGTGGGCGTTTGAGACTTTCGGGGGGGCAGTAGAAGACCCACAGAAAATTAGGGGCATTGAGATGGCGCTTTAAGATATGGGGAGGGGGTCTCTTGAAAAAAAAAATGTATTCTCAAAGTGGGCGGTAGGCAAAATAAGGTTGAGAAACTATGGTTTGAATCGTTATATAAATAGTTTCTCAACCTTATTTTGCCCACCGCCCACTTTGAAATTTTTTTTTTTTAGAGAATCTTACCTACTTTTTATTTTATTTTGACCACCTGTCCCAAATTTAAAACAGATTTATAATCATCAATCCGTGCGAATTAAAAAAAACTCAAATGGGAGCTTCAGACCATGATTTCTGATCGATTCTTACAGAAAAATGTGAAAAAAATTGCTAATTCTCCAATAATTCATTATTACAGCCAATTTTTTTTATTTCTGTTGCTGAAGTATATTCCCATTTTATTTTGTGCTTGGCACGACGAAAGTGAAGCTGCGGGCGGAAGCTAGTTACCAATATAACCGATTGCACAATAGAATCACGTGGTTCACTTCTCATCCAACCCAAACCCAAATGATACTTGGCTAGGTATGTTAATAGGCCCCAAAACTCGGGCCTTGTAATTTGCCTTCATATCATTACGGCCACGATATAATGATCACAAAAAAAAACAACTTTAATGGTGGGTTAGAATCTTCGGATATATTTGTCTAGCTGGATTTGTGTTTCGAGTTTTTATTTAGCAATATGAATCATAAAAATTAGTTTTGTGGCGATATGAATCATGTTCTTGTAAAAAAAAAAGAAAAAGTATTATTCCATTATTAATTTGAATCTGTTATCAAAAGGCTTTCAAAACTACTTATTCTTGTAATTTTTATACCAACAACGATGTTTTCCTTCACTGTTTAGAGCTCGAGTCAAAACGCATGCAAATCGCCCAAATTCCAGTTTCTAAAAATAGGAATTGGCAGAAGCTATTATTCTATAAAACAATCTTTCAGAGATAAGTACATAGAGGGAATTATGAGAGTCAAAGATCGAAGACAAAGATGGTGTGAGAAAAGAGGAAATTGCTGCTTTATCTGGGCCTAATGAGTTCCAAGAGAAAAAAAAAAAATCCGTCTTAAAAATTCACGGCACGATCGGTTTTCAAACCCACTACCTTCAGATCAAAAATCGAGGTACAATCTCACTTCGCTAACACAGATCCTGATGCTATCGACAGTAACAAAAATATTAAAATAAAAAGTATCAATTGGAACACTGTGTCCCAATATATTTTGTCCGAATCGACAGCAAGTCTAAATAACAATAGCACGTACACCAACAGATCGCAAAAACTTGAAAACCACATTTCCAAGCAGTAATCACCACCCACGCCAGCAGCGGACGAATCAAATAGTTTTTATTCAAAAATAAAAAATGGTCGTTACGAGGAAACATAATTCTTTAATTTCGACTAATCTACAAGTAATGGTAGGTCTAGATTCGTAATTTTGAGGTACGATTGGTGTTGATGACATGGGACAGTTCACGAAATCTTCCAAGAATTTAATGGAGAACTGGTTTCTTTGTGTTGAATTCATGATAATCGACATAAAGCTGATCGCATATTTGTCAGCATCGTACGCGCCGCATTTAGAATTCGTCGTATGAAGTCATTTGGAAGCTTGCACATTTCACCCGGACTGTATGCGCCGGATTTTCTTATTTTCTTTATTTTATTATATATATTTTCTTTATTTATTTTCTTATTTAGTAAGCGTCCACAGGCCCGCATCGCACGCAGAGGACGGATCGCATCAAGCGGATTATCTGTGTAATGCGATGCGTACAGGTGGACGCACTTATATGAGTTTCTATACAAATAATACTACGATCCGTTGCGTGCGATGCGTCCGAAGCGTACGATACCGACAAGTGGACGCTTACCTAGGTATCCGGCGCGTACGATGCTTACATGCGATCAGCCTTATTGGATCTTACTTCAATGCCAAGAGCGTATAACTTGGTGTGTTATTCAAACGGTACGGTATCCGTTGTAGTCCACCCCTTTTAGTGGATACTAATTACTAAAAAACAAATGTACCTATAAGTAATTTTATAAATAAAATATAATTATAAAAAAACACAACTTCTCGGAAAATTACTTTCAAAAAGTAAGTTTGAAAATGAAATGGAATTTTTAGCAAGTGGTTCGTGCCCTATAGAAATTTTTAAAGAATTGTATTTTCTGCACTCTTGAGGTGCAATTATGTTCACAACTCCGAAGATTCTCAACCGATTCTTACCAAACTTTTGTGGCAGCAATTTAAAGGGTAAGTATATCCCTTTCAAACAAAAAATAATTTCAAAATAGGTCTAGGCATCTTTGAGTAATCGCTGAACGTACATAAAATAAAAACCGGTCAAGTGCGAGTCGAACTCGTACGCCGAGGTTTCCGTACCTAGCCATGGTGCCAGTTAAGCTAGTCCGCTTAATTGTATGAGCGCCCATACAACTCGGAGGACAATTTTAATTGGCGTCAACTGTGTATGTATGGGAACACCCTTTAATTTTCAACTTTTTTAACTTTTTGGAATTTTTCCTTTATTTGTGCTATAAGACCTTGCTTTTTGCCAAATTTCGTTATTCTAGATTAACGGGAACTACCATTTAGGTTTTCGACCCAAAACCTCTAGGGTACTTCCGGTTGACCTAGAATTGTCAATTTTGGTTACAAGCAAGGTCTTCTAGCACAAGTAAAGGAAAAATTCCGAAAAATAAAAAAAGTTGATAATTAAGGTAAGTTTTGGTACTCACAAGTTTTCACGAAAACCTAAATTTGCCTATATCTTTTTATAGTGTTGACTCAGGACCTTGATTTTTATACTCACAATAGGGACTATAGACTTTAGTAAATGGTATAAATTTCAACTTGCTAGCTCTACCCGTTCCTGAGATAATCGATGGTGACACACGGACAGACGGACAGACAGACAGACAGACAGACAGACAGACAGACAGACAGACAGACGGACAAGAAAGTGATCTTATAAGGGTTCCTTTTTTTACCTTTTAAGGTACGGAACCCTAAAAAGCACAAAGATTTTAACGAATTGAGAACCTCCTCCTTTTTTTGAAGTTGGTTAAAAGGTTAGCCAACAATAACATACTGCAAAGTGGGTTGCTGTTAGCTTGGTTGCCACCCTAGTGGTATAAAAAATGACAACTAGTTTTTCTGATGATGATTTTAATGGCTGTGATCTTAGACATGCGATTTGCAAATTAGATGTTAGTGAACCATGTCACTTAATGTATTCTATAAATTTGCAATTCCGGTATGCATTTGTGTTTATAAATTATTTTATAATGAGAAGTATATTTATTTAAATTGTATCCGTCTAGAAGCAAAAAAACTTAGATTTTTACATTTTCACTGGATGATTTATATAGTGTCTGGAGGCAATCTTTACCTATACTTGACGGGACACTGTAGTGCTTGGGACATTGTTTGAGATAGATTAGGCTTGCCCAGCACCTGAACTTTCCTCTCAGCTTAACCGGCCAAATCCACAGGACAGACATGGTCAATACGTGTGGGGCTGACTAAGCCGCGGGTTTCCTCACGATGTTTCCTTTCACCGCTAAGAGCTTGTGTTAATGCGCGTACTTATACATTTTTCAAGAAAATCGATTGATGTACGGCCAGGATTTGAACCCACGACCTTCGGATCTAAACTCGAGGTCTCTCTCCCTCGGCCAACCACAGCTCAAAAAGCTCAAAAATATGGTGATGATAGAAATATTTCAACTGATGCTACAGCATTAACTCATCTCAAAAAAAAAAAAAATCTTTAAGCCAACGGCTATAAATACGACTGATGGCTCACCAGACCAGGGACCAAACGATTCAACTGACAAAACAACCAAAACGACCAAATAAATTATAGATTTAGATTTTGTTAGAAACAGTTACGTGAAACTTTGCGGCTTTAAGAATAAGTCGTTGTAAATCGAATCGTGAGAATTAGAATCTGTGGTCTGATTTGACTAATGTGCGTTGGAATTCCTACCGGTAAGTGATAGATAACCTTCATTTAGAAATTGGTGCGAGATGATTTTATGGAGTCATATTTTTGAGAATCACACTTCGAGAACCTAGCATACGCCTGCGTCTCTACTTATACTTTATAAGGATTCTGAAACTGTAACCAAAATGAAAATTTAAAGAACAAACTTTAAAACGTTAGCATATTTTGTTGAGAGCCGTGTTGGTTGATTGAGATAGTATTTCGACTTTTGATCCAAAGGTCGTGGGTTTCAATCCTGGCCGGACAACAATCGATTTTTCATTTCGAAAAATTTATATGCGCATTCACTGAGCTCTAAACGGTGAAGGAAAACATCGTGAGGAAACCCGCGGCAAGTGTCGATATCTAAATCAGCGATATTTTTACGTGAATAATTTCCAGTCTAGACGAAGCTAGCTTACTTACTATATACTCAGGTATAGGTAATCTATGTATAACTAAGAAATGGCTCCAGATATGACGCATTCCTACTCAGAATCAGCCCACTCTCCTCTCGGCACCAGAATTAGAACAACCGACAATGACACACCACAGCCACCGTAATTACCCAGTCTCCCTTCAAATTGCACCATCAACCATTAACTACCGACCTTATAAAAAGAGAGAGATAAAAAAACTCATAATTTTATGACCAATCGCAGAGCCGCTTCATCGCAAGACAAATTCTACTCTATCTTCAAGTTCACAAGATTTAATTTCTAAAGACAGATGGATTTGTTACGATGACGAAACTGTTTTCGACTGTGCGTGTGTGTGTATTCATAATTATGTATGTTTGATTGCTGCCGGAATGGTATCCATATTTTTGGTTTCTCATGATTCGATGCCTTAGGAGTAATCGACGGATGACAAAAACTAAATTTTATCCTTTACTGGACCTTTCTTAGTCACTCTGAAGGTAGAATATTGACGAAAACTGTACTAATACTTAGAAAATTGAATAACATCAGGTTTTTAAATCGTAATGCCTGTAAAAATAAGCCTGTACCTTGATAGACCGATGACATTATAGCAATTGCAGGCACTCTTTGGGCATATGTCCAGCAGTGGACATAGGCCAGTCTATTTAGTTTATTTGTTAGATTTTGAAATTAAAAATTATGTTTTTATTTTTCAGGTAAGTTTTCGAAAAGAGTATCAAAAGGGCGTAAAGCGAGGTAAACGGATCTACTTATTTTACTTTATTAGAAACTTTATTCTTATGTCAAATAATGTGGAACATTTTTAATACAATATTGTTTATAAGTTTTTAATTATACAATTTCCAATTCTACTAATAGGTATACGTCTACCATTGCGCTCCGTTTTGTTTCGTTCTCCAAAATGTCAGCCATTTGGCTGAAAACATCATCACAACAGAGTCGTTGATAATTAGTAGAATATGAAACAGACGGATATCTAAAGTTTAGTTGACGTTTTTCTTGTGGTTAGTAAAAAGTTTGTTAGTAGAATTAGCACCAAGTATATCCAGCAAGTGAAGCTTAAGTTGACTATCTTTTGTTACACTGTCCTTTTATTTACTATCTAAGGATCACTGCAAATGATCTTTAGATAGATCGCCTAATTCAAATCACGGTTGTATGTACCTTGTATAGGTAGCTCTTTAGCCTTAAAAATTATTTAAAGTGAAGAATTGACTTATTTTAAGTCGCTCTTAAATAAATCGCTTATAATAAAAATTACGTCATAACATCCGTTTGTTATCTCAAAGCTTTTACATAAATAATCTGAATAAACGTTTTATAAGATAAGTTGATTTCTTGATTTATGTACATTTTTGATTGAAGTTTTATTGATTTTAAATGATCGACGTCGAAAATTGGAGATAAGATAAGATATACATACCTACTTGTTTTTAATTAATATTATTTCACTAATTAGCAAGAGGTCATTAGTGAAAAGCGTGTGAATGAGACAAAAAAGGTTATATGCAACTGAATTGAAAAAATCTTAGTATTTTATAAAGGCGTAGAGAAGTGAGAATTGTACTTAGCAACAGTTAATTTTATAATTAACCGTTGACGTTAACGGGTTGAAAGTAACCTATTGAGGCACGAGATGGTTTCGCGCCTGAGCGTAGCGAGGGCGCTAATAGTTCCGAGTGCCTTAATAGAACTTTTACCCGAGGTAAACACTCTGCTTTTCATTTCGAATATGAGGAAAGTAAATAAAATCCTGGGGCCCTAGCCATATTACACGATCTATCGTCGCTGTAGAACGATCTATCGTCGCTGTAGAATAGAACACTTCAAAATGTATAGGATCTGACGTTCTGACCACGTGACTCATCTACTTGAAACGTCAAATCCTATACATTTTGAAGTGTTTCTATTCTACAGCGACGATAGATAGTGTAATATGGCTAGGGGGGCTGATTAGCTCATTTTATAAAAATCTCTGCTCTCGACCGACGAAATGTTCTTGGACGAAATAGCTAAAAATCGAATTAGTGCTTTCCCGCCTTTGTTGTTTTTTTTTTCTGTGGCAAACTACCAGCAAGTATTTTTTTTTTCACTGAAGGTGGTAAATATTTTAAACTCAAAATCTTGTATAAATAATAATAAAATTTAGTGAAAAGTAAATTAATAACAATAGTCATCTAATAAAATTGTTGAAAATATTTTTTTACAGCAATTCTCAATAAAAAGGTAAATAGAAATGTCCTATATTGCTTTGGCTGTGTAAAAAGTTTCAATAGAAATGTCAAAGTAGAATGTTTTTTTTATTAATTTGACAGCAGGGAAAATTGCTTCCCAGGGCGGAAAAGTACTACTTTCATCCCTCTGTTCAGGTAACTTCAACCGTACTTTCCGTGTATAAGAAATGAAAAGATAAATAAATGGCTATGTTATATTTTATTTCTAACATAGTAGTGTAATATAATATATTATGTATTAGCGGACTCAGGCTGGATTTTACCAAACTGGATTAAGTTTTATCTGGAGATTAAACCATAGATTAAACTGCTGTTTGTTTGAATATTTTGAAATTGTAAAGTTGACACCTTATAACCAGGATAATTTGAATGCACATAATAATGTTCGGTTGCGCTTTCTAAACAATTCTATTTCGAATTCTGTCGGCTAACGGAATAACTACTCGGGGAGTAAGATGACAGTTTGGTCGAATCCAGCCTGTAGGCAGACTTTCTGCCTTAAAAATAGTTTTTGGATCTCGATAAGAGTATAACTAAACCAACCGTGACCCCTTAAGTACAAAAACGGTACACACGGGAATTGAATAAAAAAAATAAGTTAGATCATAACAAGATCTTAATATTATAGATAGTCACATACTTCACCAAAAATTAAAATGAAAAATACAAATAATTTGATATATCATGTTTAGTTAATATTAATTACTAGTAGGATGCATATCAATTCTCCTTATACTTTGACATAAAACAAACAACAAAACATTCTCAATAATTTCATGGTTTCCACTTTCCCAGACGATGTCCGTTCCACGGTCGACACGAAGGTCTTTAATTAAACAATGAATTACAAACAGAAATTACACTTTAGTCTCGCCATTTATACATTTATTCTATACATTATTTTATGTTGAAACAATGTGGGAAAGCTTCAATCAAGATAGCGGGAATTATCGATTGATTTCTTTACAACCAAATTATTTTTTCTATTGCTTATCTGTTGTTAAGGTGAAGCTTTGGGTGTTTTTAAATCTTACTTTTGAAACTTTCATTTTTATGAATATAAATACTTTTAACATAAAACTCATTAATCATGGTAATTATCTCGTTGATAAATAGTATTTAATTTTTGCAATCTGTCTAGATAAGTGTCACATTAAATAAGTTTATGTTGCGTTTTTCTATAAACAAAGAAAATTTAAAATAAATGTTGAAATAAAAAACTAAACAAAAAAAAAACTTACTTACTTTAAACTTATTTTATGTACTGGCAGCTTTAAAACTCCGTCAAAGACTTAGCCACTAGCTCATTTAGTTTTACTCACATTTAATATTTAAATAATTTGGTTCAACAGTAAGTATCCATTAAAGTAAGTTTTTCCAATAAATCTCTGGACTCAAATTGTGTAAGTTGTCTTGATGTAGATTGTGAAAAATAAATTTTAAAGAACAAATTTTAAAATTAAAGTTTCTATGACGGTTTAAATTGTAAAACTGTAAATGTTGTCATTCACTGAATTATTAGTTTTACTAAAGTTATGTCAAAACTCTTTAAAAAATAAGAAAACCTTTGAGACGAATTCTAAGTGACTCTACACCTCTTGGCGACGAAGCTGAGTCCAAGGTTTTTAAGGTCATCTCAAGTTGATGAATAATTCATCGATAACACTTGTTATCTTTAAACAGTACCTATTGTTCTCTCTTTAACAAGTGTCAAAGCAAACGTAAGCATTTTATTCGATACAATCTGTAAGTGCATCTGAAAGTGTCATAATTTAAAATGGCAACCTGCTTTTAATATAAAAAATAGTAGCTTTAAATAAATACAGGTCAGTAAATACAGGTACTTATTATTTAATTTTACGATTATCATGTCCTGTTTTCGAAAAAAAAAGTTAAAAACATTTTGCATTTTTTTTTCTAAACACCACATAAAACGTTTGTTCGTATTTGTCTGTTTCTCTTTACAATATTAATATACTTTGAAAAAAGTGTTAAAAATATTTTATTTATTAAATTAATCAATGTGTTAAAATAAAAGATAACGGTTTATATTATTCCGGTACGCAGTAAATCATGTTAACGTTTTAGTTTCAAGAAAACCCAACATCCTAAAACTAAAAACAATAAATAATAAATACAACGAAATGTAAAACCTTCGCCTTAACAAGATGCCGATGGATCTAAACGCAGGAACTATTACCAATTCGTTACCCATGGTCCTGCAGCAATCTGTCATTTATTATCGTTTAATTGGTACAAATCACTTATAATGAACTGTTTTTATAAGCTTAGGTATTTGATGAGCCGTGTTAGGATAGTACCTTGACGAAGGACGTGTGTTTGAATCTCAGAACATATTTTTCGATACGGAAAATGTATAAGCATTCGAAGGAGAACATCGTTAAGAAATAGGAGGCTTTCTTCACAATGACCTTCAGCCCCACATGTATTGACTATGTCTTTCCTTTCGATATGGCCGGCTAAGCTGCGAGTATGGTTAGGGCAAGCTTTCTCGGGCGGCCAAAAATTCCGACACCAATGTTAACACAGTCGTATCTCGAAAATTGGCCTAAATTACTTATAAAATGTATTGTTGGTAAAGCCAAAAAGCCGCGTCAAATGGTCTATGTCTCGACATTCTACGATGAAAAAAATTTATTATACAACCTTGATTTTTTCCAAGTTTTTCATACGAACATTTAAAAATGCATTCACTGTATCTATATCAAAGAATTGTTCTAATTTTTCTACTAAGCGAATTCGAGGTCATAAATTAACTTTAAAAATACGTAATCAATACAATATCATCTGAGCAAGCCCCATTATAAAACAATAAACATCTAGACTATCATATTATATTCTTAAAATGCTATTTTATTAACGTTACTAATAACTGGCTAAGGGCTTGGCTACATAAAGCACTGTTGTACAGAGCACTCTGCGCTGCAGCCCCTTCTTTCGAAGTGAGTACGTTAATGCGCATATTAATTGTTTGAATGAAAAATCCATTGATGGTGGTTGGAATTTGAACCATTCAGTTTGGGATCAGTTTTAAAAATCTCTTTAAGAATTTTGATGTTTTCAAACTGATCGCAAAAAAACACTTTTTTTTGATGACAATAGAATTTGTTGAAGTTATTTTCTAAAGTAGGCAGAAGTTTCATTTTCGTGGACGCTACCACGTGAGGCCATGGGCAAGCTAGTGTCTTCTTTTAGTCATTGATCTGGCCACCGGAGTTGGCAACTATCTCATAAAAAAAACTAGCTGATACAAACCGGCTTACTTATTGATCTGAGGGCCTAGCCAACCGGCATTCGCTATGAAGCGATTCGATTTATATAATTCGCTAACACTTGAACGTGACCTTTCATTGGCCGAACGTTAGGACACGTGGTCTTCGTTTCTTTTACCCACCAATGAAACATCGGCGATAGTAAGCGAAGCGAAGCGAATTGTAGAAATAGAATCGATTGATGCCACTTGCCCTGATAAATGAAGTTGCGTTTAACCCGTTCTGTCTAGTAAAGCCTTAATATAGTCTATGTTTTTATTTGGACACATAAAAATTGTCTCAGGAAAATTTTACGACTTTTTTACGTCGCGACCGAATTTACGAATACTAGTTGGTATGTGGACGCTTTATTCGATTAACACTATGAAAGTTTTATAGGTTTGTAGATATAACTAGAATTTGTCAATGTGTTGTAACGAGCCGTGTTGGCCGAGGGGATTAGTACCTCGACTTTTGATCCGAAGGTCGTGGGTTCGAATCCTGGCAGTGCATCAATGAATTTTTCGTTTCGAAAAATGTATATGCACATTAACACGAGCTCTAAACGGTGAAGGAAAACATCGTGAGGAAACCCGCGGCTTAGTCAGCCCCGCACGTATTGACCATGTCGGATATTGGCCGGTTAAGCTGAGAGGATGGTGTAGGTGTTGGGTAAGCCTACTCCATCTCAACAATGTCTTAGGCACTTTAGTGTCCCGATGAGTGTAGGCAAAGATTGCCTCCTGAAACTGTATAAATCTTCTAGTAAAGATGTGAAGGACTAAGTTGTAACGTCGATTCACATTGAATGCCTATATTTTTTCGATCAATAATATAAAGTAATCGAAATGTACGCATACTATCACTGACACAAAACACCAATTACAACTTCTTGTCTTATATTCAGCTCGCACAATTAATCTTAGTACAATCGACCACTTAGGGCGACCCCTGAGTGCCTACAATACTGGTATATTGGTCTGTCAGTCACGTAACGGTTCTGGAGAATTCGTGGCCAGCAAAAGTCTATTATGACGGACGTAATAATATTTTTAGTCATCGAAGCGCTCGTGGAGTAGCGTGCCAACTGATCGTCTAAGTCAATGGATTTACTGCCACCGTTTGCGATCCTAAGTAAGGCCTGTAGCAGTTTTTGCAGATAGTATGTACATCATGGTGTGTCGGCGGCGCAAATTTTTAAGCAATGTTCTAATGATCACAAATGAATGAGTGGCTTGGCTTGAACATTGAGCGCAAAATATGGGCATGAGCCAAATGTATATAACTGGGATTTTATCGCGTAATTTACCTTATTTATCCCAACGTTTCGGCTATGTTACAATAGCCGTAGCCCGCGACCACGGCTAGTGTAACTTAGCCGAAACGTCGGGATAAATAAGGAAAATTACGCGATAAAATCCCGTGTACATAAAATTTTCAATATGAATAGCGATCGTGAAAGTTTAAATAAGACTATTGTATATAACTGATTTATGTCCGATCTTGAAAATTGACGGCTGTCTGTGCTCAAGTATCCAGTCTTTGAATTCTTACGGTCATCATATAACGATTATCGTATCTTAAGAAGCTATGACATTGCCTGAAGAGGATTAATGAAGTGAACGGTTACCTTTAACTCCTACCTGTGTTAAGTGGCTAGCTCTTACTAGCAAATGGGAAGTATTTGAAGATATGGAGTACTTATACACGTTGAATAGCGAAATTAATGAGCGTAAAGCTATTTACCTGCCAAAAAAAACTATTTATAATAAGCATTTGGAGCCATACCATCATATTGAATAATCAAATTTCTTTGTATAACCTTAGGCATTTGAAGTTATAACAATATGTGAAATAACCGGGAATAGGACATAGGCTACTTTTTATCCAGATACCACGCGAGCGAAGCCGCGGGTGGAAGCTAATCATAAAATAAATATTGCTAAAAAGTATGCAGTAGACTTATTTTAATTCTATGCTGTCGTCCAGTCACGTTGCACAATAAATATGATGAGAGTGAATGAGGCGAAAGATCTGTGTCGAGATCGTAGCATGTGGAAATCGCCTACCCCTGTGGGAAAGAGGCGTGATTTTATGTATGTATGTATTTATGCACAATACAATTAAGCACTCAACGTTTTTGTAAAAATTGGACACCAAGAAGTAGTGTAAATTTTGCTTGTAAGATTTAAACACAATTAAGTTGAACACTGGTTAAACATCGTCCAGTCTCTTTTTGTCACTATCCACTAACAAAGATAGGACGTTGTTTAACCAGTGTTCAACTTTAAACATCATTCGTAAGTAAGACCCAATGTGTCATTATGTAGTTAAATAAATGCTTGTTAGAAAAAAATTGGGAAAGTAGAAGGAAGACGAGGAAGGGGAAGACCAAGAATTAATTACATGAATTAAGAAGGTCACTGTCATGTCGTATAAAGAAATTAAAGAAACCGCATTGGAAAGAGATAGTTGGAGAGAATTGCTTCGTTGCACCGATAAGAGCTGAGCTCTTTTTATAAATGAAAATGAAAAATAAAAAACTGAAATTATATGATCACAAATTTTTTCCCTAGGCGCGGTAAACATTATTTTAGATCTTTTTAGGTACATTTAAGATCCTTTGGAGATGTCTAAGGGGGTAGTCAGAGGTATGTCCAAATACAATTTGGTACATGCCCACGTTTTGCAGATATTAGCATTCCATACTTGACAGGTTGCATGCAAGCCCATCGACGCTATTAGAAAGCTAACTGGTTTCCTCACGATGTTTTTTTTATAAAATAGAATACAATAAATCACGCATCAGACATTGTGATCACTTTCGCATCATAGACATCGTATACTCAGTACTAGTGGCCTACACTAATACCAATAAACAACACAAGGCTTCCTTGAACTCACACTATTGTATTCGAATCCTCGATGAGACTCTGACTGGACTACCAATGATATGGATACATGGAATAATGGAAGAGCGGACGTTTTGCACCTCATTCTTAGTTGTCTAGTTAGTTAGTTACTTAGTACTTCTTAGTATCTAAGCAGTCTGTAACACCCACTGCTGGGTAAATATTTCTTCTCCATCACGCCAATCCTGGTGGTTTTGTGTCGGATCCATTGCTCTCCTACCGCCCTCATAATGTCTGACCATCGGGCAAGTGGTCTACCTCGCTGCCGCCGCATATCTCTTGGCTATCATTCGGTAACTGCTTTTGTCCATCTTCTGGCCATTAGGGCTATCCTAAATGAAATTATTATATGCGTGAAATGCGTTTAGGTTGGCTAAATACAATAAATAATCGTGGTGCAAGACGCCGTAACGGAATTAGCTGAAACTTGGAACATACATAGTTTATGACCTAGACTACCACATAGGCTTTTATTTATGTAAACAACGCGAGCGAAGCCGCGGGTGGGTACTAGTATCTTATATTGTTATCCTGAGTCATCCCTATTAAAGTTAAGCAGTCGATTTGAATGAGCGGTCGCGTATCACTTGCTACGTGTCTCACGTACGGAAATATGATATAAACCCTATGATGTTAACAAAAGGGGAAGATAGGTGACGCTAACATAGCATGCAAAAACTTAGGCTCGGTGCATCACTACATACACCAAAACACACATTGCTTCATTTTATAGATTGCCAACAATTGATAAGGATAGAGAGAACCACTAAAGCAGTCGCGGGAACGAGACAGCAATGGCCGGGCTCTATCAACTCCGGCCGATAACGATAGAGCCCGGCCATGGCCCTGCCGCTGTGCAATGCTGTCTCGCTCGCACGACTGCTTTAGTTGCTCTCTCTATCCCTATCTATTAGCAACTTTAAAGTACGTTCGTCGAACGTACGTCTCGAACGCCGTTCGAGACGATATGTTCCGCGCGGCACTGAGGGCAGGTTTGTCCTCAGGACTCACTTGAGTAGGACCAGAGGACCAGGCATGGTGGTAAGTCACCTATCTTCCCCCTTTGAAAGCATCATTGCATAAACTTTTGTTTGATAAAACTGTTGGGGTTTCAAAAGCACTTGGAAGTTGCGAGATGTTTCAATCAAATACGATACATGGAGATATGGAAACCCCAGTCTTGCTTTACTATAAAACGACCTTATTAGAAAGGCGAAGACTAAAAATTGTCAAAAGATCACCTTATCGTAAAATGTAGGACATTAATTTCACCTTAAAAAAAAATACTGGATTTTTTACACAGCGCCAGCTAGCCCCAAACTAAGCAAAGCTTGTACTATGGAAACCAGATAACTGATAGAATACTTATTTACTTTTTTTTTGTAAATACATACTTATTATACTTTATAACACCCAGACACAGAACAAACATCTATGTTCATCACACAAATGTTTGTCCTGGGTGGGAATCGAACCCACGACCTACAGCGCAGAAGGCAGAGCTACTACCAACTGAGCTAAGAGGCCAGTCATTGATTCCATCATGCGCATGACACAAACCTTGAACGAACAGTGAAAGAAAACATCGCATCGTGAGGAAACAATGTTTCATTAAAAAGTTTATAACGATTTTTTTTTCATGGTTTCAAGTTTTACTGTTTTACAGGATTCATAAAACGTACAAAAGGTTAAACATTAAGAATGTCTAATCAAAGAGATAACTTTATCTCTTAAACAATGTCATAAAGCAGTATTATCATTGTAAAATCCATGTTGAGTTTCTAATCCTGTGGTGATAACAAAACAAATGAGCTAAGGCGCCATATGGCCGCGGGCGAAGTCCCCTGCGCACGCGCAGCTAATGAAATACTCGCGCTTTTGACAAAGATTCGTAGTTGCCATGGTGTTATGTAAAATTAAACAAATTAATAATAGTACTTAATGTATTTTAATATTTATTTATTCATTGCTATCGAAATGTACCACTACTTTTTTACTTTTAAGCTGTAAATGGTAAAGGAAGAGTTGTGAGGCCTTTTGCCACTTTTTATACCAATTGCAATATATTTACACAAATGTAATAGAATTAAAATCTAAATAATATAAATCATTAAAATATATTTAAAAATTATATAAATAATATCGAGAGTCATACATTCTGACTCATAATAAAATCATCGATACATACATTACGCAAGACAGGGCTTATAAAATAAACCAAAAAAATACATTCAAATCACAAATCCATGAAATATACATTCTCAGTCAGTCCATTTGTCATAAGCGTGAATAATCGGCTGAGGCTGGGAGTGCAACTGATAAATTATTTTTGGCAGCCAATTTAATTTGTGCGTAAAAGTTATTGACAAAAGTTATGGAGTAACTAACCACCCAATTCGAGGTCTTTGAACTACTTGCACATCTTAAATTTGTTTTTTTTTATTTATTTATTTAAGATAGGTTACCTCTTGACTTTGCTCCTTGCCTAGGCGTGGATGAAGTCGGTGATGGAGTGAGCTTCCCTAGAAAATGCCTATTCACTCCCCTTTTAAGGTGTTTGGGTTATAATGTAGACGGAAACACAGATGAAGGCAGTTTACTCCATTCGACAGCAGCACGCATTTTAAAAGACGATTGGAAGTACTTCGTTCTTATTGGGATCTCAACCAAATGGGGATGATAGTTTGCAGTGCGTCTGTAGTTTCTATAGAGAAATGGTGAAGGCGGGATTAGGTCAGAGAAATTCAGAGTTACACGACGAAAATGAATGTGGAAATTTACCAGCAGGGGTAGGAAAACAAAGAATGGACAGTGTTAATGCGGATTTGTGTGTAAAAGGAGTGAGTACAAAGATGAGTTAAAATGATGTAATAATATTATCACGACTGTATATGTATATGTATACCTACCAGGGCGCGGTAGTCGCTCTTTGAAGATGCCTAAGGGGGTAGTCAGAGGCATGGCATACACATTTTACACAAAACTAACATTTAATTGACACACCAAATCTACATTTTAAGTTACCTAATTAAATAATTTTATTCAAAATGTTACTTGAAAGTACTAGTACAAAAGATTTCAACGCGTTCTCAGAATTATAAAATTTACATACGTGAATTAAAATGAGATCATTTGTTCGCTAAGATCAATAAAATTGTAAACTAAACTCGTAATTAAAACCCAACAATAAAATAAATTGCCGTTATAAAATATTATGAATACCTACAACTTTTTGACTTATCCAATTTAATATTTTCGCCACAATATTTTTATGATTGAGGTTTTTTATTCTATCATATAAATATGTGTGAAATTACCATTCATCTATACCCATAGCTCTTTGTCGGACGTCAAAATGAAGAAACTAATTTGACATAGCATTATTTCATACTGAGATGTTATCAAATAAATCTGATAAATTACCTATTTACATACACCCACGGATTTTTTAATTACAATCTTGAAAATATTAGTTATACAATTTTGAATTAATTAAATAACTAGTTGTCACCTTATTTGAAATTTTCATTGTGGAACGTTACAGATTGTGATGGTTTCGTCGTGTTTCGGGAGTATTGCTTGGTGGGCGAGGTTATTGTTTGTGCGTGGGGAATGTGAGAGGCAATGTATTTGTATCATGGCGGTTGCGCGGACGTTTGGATGTTGAGATGAGAACACTAATTATGTTTCTATGTTGCGCGCGGGATGTGGCATTCCTTCGGTTCGATGAACCTTTACGTAGAGCTTATTATATACAGAACTGACTATCGGCTTCCTTTATCTATCTATACTAATATTATAAAGAGGAAAGATTTGATTGTTTGTTTGCATTGTAGGCTCCGAAACTACTGAACCGATTTGAAAAATTCTTTCACTATTAGAACCCTATAATATCCTTGATGAATATAGGGTAGGTATAGTTTGCGCCCCGACTTCGCACGGGTAATTTATAAATTAAACCCATGCGAAGCTGGGGCGAACCGCTAGTAGAAAATAAAATAAAAAGTAAATACCGACTCCGCTACTCAGTTTTTAACTTTTGCGGCAGTCAATGTTTCTTTTTTAAACTCTACTACCTTGTAATTTGTTCCAAATAAATACTATTGAATTTTAATTTTGAACTTTGTAATCTAATGATATTTAGGGAAGAATTTAGCAGGGAAAGTGTTAATAGTTGTTTTTTGGATTAAAATCCCTTTAAGTTAGGTTACAATAAATAGTTTTTTATCGGTAAAATATACTAGTTTATTCAATTAAATTTCAATTAAATTTTATCGTGAATAAATTGAATTGAATTTGTTTTTATGTACCTAAGTATATTTGATGTATGAGTGTAAATAAAGCATTATTCTATCTATTAATTACTTCTCATTGGACAATAGCACATTAAATAAAGACATAAATATAATTAAACTAGCTGACACCCGCGGCTTCGCCAACGTGGAATACTATTTTGTTTATCCCACGGGAACCGTGAATTTTTTCGGGATAAAAAGTAGCCCATGTCCTACTGCCTAGCTGCTCCCTGCGGTGTTACCCGCGGTAGGAGCTGATTTGATTTTTAGAGAAATGCAACATGTTACACTTGGTTTTGCTAACGGTGCTCTAAGAAAACGATGGATGGTTGTCGGTTCCTAACAGTAAATGTATTTGCTCGTAAAATACTAAAAGTAATAGGCGAGCGAAGCGAGCTTCCCCAACTCGCAAAGCGAGAGGAATTTTTTTAGACAAATTTAACATGTGACACTTGATTAAGTAAAATACCAAAGTAATATGCGAGCGAAGCGAGCTTCTCCAGCTCGCGAAGCGAGCGGAATTTTTTAGACTAATTTAACATGTGACACTTTGATTTTGCTAACGGTGCTCTAAGAAAAAGATGAGTGGTTGTCGGTTCCTAACAGTAAATTAATTTGTTCGTGAAATGCTCAGCAAAGTAATATGCGAGCGAAGCGAGCATCGACGTCAGCGAGCGAAGCGAGCTTCCCCAGCTTGCGAAGCGAGCGGAATTTTTTTAGACAAATTTAACATGTGACACTTTGGTTTTGCTAACGGTGCTCTAAGAAAAAGATGGATGGTTGTCGGTTCCTAACAGTAAATTAATTTGTTCGTGAAATGCTCAGCAAAGTAATATGCGAGCGAAGCGAGCATCGATGTCAGCGAGCGAAGCGAGCGGAATTTTTTTAGACAAATTTAACATGTGACACTTGCTAACGGTGCTCTAAGAAAAAGATGGATGGTTGTCGGTTCCTAACAGTAAATTAATTTGTTCGTAAAATACTCATTAAAGTAATATGCGAGCGAAGCGAGCATCGATGTTAGCGAGCGAAGCGAGCTTCCCCAGCTCGCGAAGCGAGCGGAAATTTTTTAGACAAATTTAACATGTGACACTTTGGTTTTGCTAACGGGGCTCTAAGAAAAAGATGGATGGTTGTCGATTTCTAACAGTAAATGTATTTGCTCGTAAAATACTAAAAGTAACTTTAACTTTCTCTGTAACTTTTTATCATATTTATTACGTTCTACTGTGTATTTTGTGTGTTTGGTAGCAAATAAATGATGTGTCTATGTCTATGTCTATGTCTAAGTAATATGCGAGCGAAGCGAGCTTCCCCAGCTCGCAAAGTGAGAGGAAATTTTTTAGACAAATTTAACATGTGACACTTGATTAAGTAAAATACTAAAAGTAATATGCGAGCGAAGCGAGCTTCCCCAGCTCGCGAAGCGAGCGGATTTTTTTTAGACAAATTTAACATGTGACACTTGATTTTGCTAACGGGGCTCTAAGAAAAAGATGGATGGTTGTCGGTTCCTAACAGTTAATTAATTTGTTCGTAAAATACTCATCAAAGTAACATGCGAGCGAAGCGAGCTTCCTCAGCTCGCGAAGCGAGCGGAAATTTTTTAGACAAAAACATGTGAGACTTTAGTTTTGCTAACGGTTCTCTAAGAAAGAGATGGATCCAAACATCCAAACTTTCGTATTTATAATATTATTAGTGTGATATTAGTGTTTTAAAAATATTAAGTATCCAAATCTGTTCGATATATTTAGCGTGAAAGTGTGTTTTTCGTAGGAACGTTTTACCCCGTTGCTATCCCATGGGAACCCATTTATGGGATAAAAAGTACCTTATGTCCTATTCCCGGTCATTATTCGCGGGAGTCATAGCTGACGCCCGCAGCTTCGCCCGCGTAGACTGCTATTTTGTTTATCCCACAGGAACCGTGTATTTTTTCAGGATAAAAAGTAGCCTATGTCCTATTCCCGGTCATTATCTATCTATGTTTTAAATTTCAGCTAAATCGGTTTAGTGGTTGTTGAGTTATAGAGGAACAAACATACATCCATCCAAACATCTATCCAAACATCCAAACTTTCGCATTTATAATATTAGTGTGATAGTGTGATTAGTGTGATATTAGTGTTTTAAAAATATTAAGTATCCAAATCTGTTCGATATATTTAGCGTGAAAGTGTGTTTTTCGTAGGAACGTTTTACCTCGTTGCTATCCCATGGGAACCCATTTATGGGATAAAAAGTACCTTATGTCCTATTCCCGGTCATTATTCGCGGGAGTCATAGCTGACGCCCGCAGCTTCGCCCGCGTAGACTGCTATTTTGTTTATCCCACAGGAACCGTGTATTTTTTCAGGATAAAAAGTAGCCTATGTCCTATTCCCGGTCATTATCTATCTATGTTTTAAATTTCAGCTAAATCGGTTTAGTGGTTGTTGAGTTATAGAGGAACAAACATACATCCATCCAAACATCCATCCAAACATCTATCCAAACATCCAAACTTTCCCATTTATAATATTAGTGTGATTAGTGTGATTGTGTGATAGTGTGATTAGTGTGATATTAGTGTTTTAAAAATATTAAGTATATCCAAATCTGTTCGATATATTTAGCGTGAAAGTGTGTTTTTCGTAGGAACGTTTTACCTCGTTGCTATCCCATGGGAACCCATTTATAGGATAAAAAGTACCTTATGTCCTATTCCCGGTCATTATTCGCGGGAGTCATAGCTGACGCCCGCAGCTTCGCCCGCGTAGACTGCTATTTTGTTTATCCCACAGGAACCGTGTATTTTTTCAGGATAAAAAGTAGCCTATGTCCTATTCCCGGTCATTATCTATCTATGTTTTAAATTTCAGCCAAATCGGTTCAGTGGTTGTCGAGTTATAGAGGAACAAACATACATCCATCCAAACATCCATCCAAACATCTATCCAAACATCCAAACATCCAAACATCCAAACTTTCGCATTTATAATATTAGTGTGATTAGTGTGATGTACTACGCTTGAGATTATAATAAAATAACGGACGCCCACGGCTTCGCCCGCGTGGACTACTACTTTTTTATCCCACGTGAAACATGCATTTTTTCGGGATAAAAAGTAGCCTATGTTACTCTCCAGCCTCCAACTATCTTACACAAAAAATTGCGTCAATCCGTGTCTCTGTTTTGACGTGAAAGCAGAACAAACAAATACACTTTCACGTTTATAATATGGGTATGGATTAAACTAAAGCTATGCTCGGAGTTTCTCTGAAGGATAGGATCCGCAATGAGACTTTTCAGCAGAGAACCAAAGCCGTTGACATAGCTCAGAGAATTAGCAAACTAAAGTGGCAGTGGGCCGGCCATATCTGCCAAAGAACTGACAACCGCCGCCGGGTAAACGAGTTCTCAAGTAGAGACCGCGTCTCGGCAAACGTAGTGTAGGACGCCCGCCTGCCACCAGGTGGAGTGACGATCTGCGAAAGGCTGCCAGTGCAAGTTGGATGCATCAAGCTGAAGACAGGGCGCGATGGCGCTTATTAGAAGCGGCCCAGCAGTAGACTGCTATAGGCTAATGATGATGATGATGATGATGGCTTAAACTTTATTTATCTAAATAAAGTATAATAGTTTTCATAATTTCCATCCTGCATAAAGATAACGGCTCTATTAGTTATGAAAGTCTATGAAACAAGATGATATACAGTATCACGCCGGCCGGCGCAAATGTGTTATCTACCAGCCATTCTACTTTAGAGACAATCACGAACCTTTTTGAATGTAAATTTCTAGAGTTCCTTGCAGAACTATACACAGAAAATGTTTCTTACTCTAATGAATATCAGTGATTAATCCAATTTATTAACAATTAATATTATTCATGAAAATATTCAAATATTCTGCAAATAAATATTTGTTTGTCCTCAATGAATTACAACCAGATACTCATTTTAACTTTCATCCCCTCTCCCAAGTGCTGAATTTCGGGATAAAAAGTATCCTAAATTTTACCTCGTAGTATGCACAAGTTTCATTTAAATCCATCTAGTAGTTTCGACGTGATGCGCGGCCAAGATACAAACAGACAGACAGACAGACAGACATGAATGAAAAAAATTACAGTTTTGGCTTCAGTATCGATTATAGAGAGCTCTCCAAAAAAAAAATTCAACATTTCTTCAATGTACAGAATTTGACCGGTTTATTTCAAGTCAATAGACGAATTCATCAAAACATCCACTTATAATTTAATAATAGGTCTTTACCTATGAAATTGCCGTTCTTCAGTACTGGTCATTTCAAATCAAAATATTTTTTGGTTTGACTAAGAATTTTAATTCCAAATTAATTTTATATTATAAACATGCGTTTCTTTTTTAAAAATTAGTCATTTGTTTATTGATTAGCGTTATGTTTTCATCACACTGGAATCTTTTTTGTCATCATGGAGACGTAAAAAATTCGAGTAATTATGGAATATGAGTACCGTCGTGGCAGCAACGCGACACAAGTGGCACGCAACATCAACGACGTTTACGGAACGAACACTACAAACGAACGCACCACCTGTTATTGGTTTGCCAGCTTCCGTTCTGGAAATTACGACCTGAAAATGAACCCCATACTCATCCGAAAACTTTGGTTGACAATGACGAATTAAAGGCGATTGTGGAGGCTGATGATACTCAATCTACGGCTAAATTAGCAGCAGCTTTCGACGTTAACATCAAAACAATATTGGTCCATTTGAGTCAAATTGACAATGTAAAAAAGATTGACAAAGGGGTACCCCACGAACTCAATGATCGCCAGCGCGAAGTACGCGTCGAGATGTGCCTTGCACTGCTCACTAGGCAGACATACGAAGGAATTTGAACCGCATTGTTACCTGCGACGAAGAATGGATTCTGTTTGACAATCGCAAGCACTTAGCACGTTGGTTGGATCCGGATTCAGCACCTAAACAATCCCCTAAGCGAAAAATTGCCCCTAGAAAAGTGATGGTTACTGTTTGATGGTCTAGCGCCAGTGTGATTCATCACAGCTTCTTACCAAACGGGATGAGCATTACTGCAGATGTGTACTGTGAAGAATTGAACACAATGATGGAGAAGCTTGCAATCCCCAACCAGCTTTGATCAATCGCTCGTCACCGCTGCTCCTGCACTACGACGCGTGACCTCATACTGCACAGTAGACGGTCTCCAAGTTACAAGAGCTAGGGTTGGAAGCTCTCCGTCGTCCACAGTACTCACCAGACCTTGTGCCTATAGACTTCTACTTTTTCCAGAATTTGGATAACTTCTTGGTGGGAAAAAAATTGAATTCCCGAGAGGCAGTACAAAATGCCTTGGAAGAATTTGTTGCCTCCTGTCCAGCTAATTTCTTCAAGAAGGGCATAATGAACTGCCACGGCGTTGACAAAGATCCATTGATTGCATGGGTGATTACTTTGATTAATAGAAATAAAAAAATGTAGAAAAAAAATTACTTTTACTTTTTTCATAAAAAACGGCAATTTCATAGGTAAAGACCTAATATACGGAACACTACGAGCAAACTTCTACACACTCTTGACTCCATAGCGCTCGTTCAATCCACGGTTATATTTAATGTACGACCAGCGCTCCTATACAAACTGGTTTATATAAAGTTTTTACTAAAATATAAAGTTATTACATAAAGATTAATAGGTTTATTGTACGGTCGCATGCAGGAGTATATTTCGTAGTAATGGAAGTAGTGAGCCAAGGAGTATGCAATTAATGCCGATATTTTTTTTAAAACTATAGGTACTGTGCGTTAGTTTTGCTAAAACTCAAAAACTAAAAGCTTGACCTAAGGATTGATTTAGGTCAAGCCTTTTTTAAGACCTTAGGAACTTAGGAACTATAAAAAATTACCTACCTACATACATTTTGAGTCATGGACTAACAATTTGGTAAGTACCTACTTACTTTTTTAATTTGTAAAAAAAAACAATTGCACGTCTAAAATTACATATCATCTGTCTGTCAGTTCGTCATCTCATTTTAAATACTAGGTATGTTTACGTTCCAATAATTTAATTATACACCCGTCTAAGCTCTTTTCTTTAAATAAATAGTGTCAAAAAGTCACGTGTCCAATTTAAAAGTCAACATTTGAATTCCGAACTAGCGTTTAAAATTCTCAGCTGTCAAAGTGAATGACAGATTGCAAAAAAGCGCGCGACCACATTGACCCCACAGATAAATAATTAATACGATATATTTAAAGATTAGCGTCAGAATAAAGAATTATGTATTTGCAAATTCAACACGGGCAATTTTATTGAAGTCTTACTGAGAGCCATTGTATTTCGTTGTTTTATAGGTGTCTAATTGACATCTGTCAAGAGAAAGCTATGTATGCTATCTTCGCGACACTTTGTATTTTTTGCTTTTTACAGCACTTTTTTATAACGCAGGAAAATCGAAGCTAGTGTTTAGGTATAATTAAATATTAGGTATCAAATTGACATTCGTCAAGAAAAAGTTAAGTATAGTGTATAACTCCAGATAAATTATTATTAACGACTGTCTGCCCAAATGTTCTTGTCTATAAAATGTAAATCCGTTATTGGCTGTAAGTTTAATTTTGTAAGATCTTACTAAGTTTAAATAAGGGCTGTGGATTTTGTTAAATAAATAAATCAAAAGTAGGCAAACGTGAACAGGCTCACGATTCGGAGATTGCGAAAAGCTTAGCAAAATATATTTCTTATTGATTTGTATATTGTGTATGCAGTTTCAACAAAGGCATTATGGCAGTAGACCTACAAGTCTGAGTACCAGTTCTGATTGTATGTAAAACTGTGGGTTAAATAATTATGTTGTTCGCACAATAGGTGCTTTTGAATTACAATTGAATATGAAATAAATGTTTGATGAATAATGTTGTGGATGTTTTTAGTATTGAATTTTATTTAACTTGAAATAGGGTAGTGGTTTTTAGCGCAAACTAAACAAAATTTTTCAATTTTAGTGATAATTTATCTTTCTCAAACAATATACGAGTACTTACGACCGTTTTTTACACAACCTTCTTTGGTATAAATCGTTCTTTCAGTACTGGGTCAGAAAGAGTCGGTGGTAGAGCGGCCGCCAACGTAATTTAAAAATGGAACAAACTTTTTAAACCCGAACATGTTGACTAAAGAAGAGATAACTCACATAAGTTTTATTTAAACGAACCTACTTTAATTTACCCGCATGGTTGAGAATAACTATACAAGACTAGGCAACAATATACAAGACTAGGTATTGCCGGCCTCTGTGATACGTGCCTCGGCTCCGCCTCAGCCCGCATACTCACGATCGTCCGGCAATGCTGCACTTATGGGCCGCGGTAGTCATAGTCAGTACTAAATTCAGTGTACAGTACAATAAAATAATTGCCACTGGGTTATTAAAAAATAAATAAAACTGAAAGAAATTTTGTTTCTGCTAAAGTTTAATTTACGTAGTAAAGTGCCTGAAAATAGCCCATATTAAAAAAAACTAATATTTGGATGGATGGATGGATGTTTGTTTGTTCTTCTATAACTCGACAGCCACAAAACCGATTTGGCTGAAATTTTAAACAAAGATAGATAATGACCGGCAATAGGACATAGGCTACTTTTTATTTAGGTACCATGCGAGCGAAGCCGCGGGCGGAAGCTAATATTATTACAAATGTTGTGTGTTATTAAATTTAACTCTTTTAAAGCGCAAATATGATTTTACGAGTCTTAAGAGACTTAAACCTAAACGACATCGTAACATAAACGCGCCGTGACCTTATAAACAATGTAGCTAATGACTGTGAAAATTATCTTTGAATTAACATGCGATATTAATACGGAAGTAATTTAATGAAGTAGGTACCTAAACGATGACTTTTAAGACCAGAATAAATAAATAAATATTGCTGGACATTTCACACAGCGCTATCTAGCCCCAAACAAAGCAAAGCTTGTACTATGGGAACCAGATAACTGATGGAATGCTGATATACTTTTTTTTGTGAATACATACATACATAGAATACTTTATAACACCCAGACACAGAACAAACATCTGTGTTCATCACACAAATGTTTGCTCTGGGTGGGAATCGAACCCACGACCTATAGTGCAGAAGGCAGAGCTACTACCAACTGAGCCAAGAGGTCAGGCATACTAGATGGCGCTGTGTGAAATGTCCAGCAATATTTATTTCTTATTTTAAGTTTTACTTTGAATTTTAGGTTTATTCTACAAAAACTGCTAATTTAAAATTAATGTCCTGTAATTTACGAGATAAAATTTACGCATATAAGCCAATTAACATTATCGCCATATGTTTAACCATGTGTGATATAAGTCAGTTTAATATTAGTAATTTTATTATAATTTTGTTATAAATTTTAAATAGTCGTAAATGACAATGAGTCATTTGACTCTCACCTTGTTTTAAATTTGCTAAATTGTAGTTTATTTTATGCGATAAAATATTTATTATCAAGTGGTTATCAACTCAGTCGCACTCTGTCTTGCTCCGGTGTTACACGCATTCACGCGTATCTCTTTCTGACAACTGGGTTTTATAAATCTCTTCTATTTTTAAATTTTCTTGATTGATATTAAACAAAGCTGCTTATATTCAAGTAGCTATGACATAATTTCGCCGCGTTTTAGAGCTTTTTATAATGAGTATAACGTCTCTATTGGTAAAATATCATTGGTTTTAACACGATTTTGTGCCTGTGACAGTATTTATTCTTGAATTTACAAACAAAGCCTGAAGAACTACTTCAAACAAAGTAAGCCATATACTTACATCTCAACACAATGTAATGAGCATAAATATTATTTATCTTCTCTCCTCTTCCCTCTAACCCTCGTGCCTCTTCGCTGAGGATGCTGCAATTTACTTAATTCATATAATCACGCGGTTGAGTGTGAGCGCTACTTGCCAGACCTAAGATTGTTGTGTTATGAAACTGGGATTGTATGAACAATATAAAAATGTATTATAAAAATTGTTTATTTTTAGATTAGTTAACTTTAATGGAAAATATTTTTTTGAGAATAAAAAACTAACTAAATGACGACATTGTGAGGGCGGTAGGAGAGCAAGAATAGGCTGTCACAAAACCGCCAGGAGTGGCGTGATAGAGAAGAGGCCTTTAGCCAGCAGTGGGTGTTACAGGCTGCTTAGATAGATAGATAGAAAAAACTGAGTGTTGTGAAGGGATCCCGTCAGGAAAAAAGTTCCACACGCCTTTTCTTCAATTCCGGTAACAACCGTACTACACCAGACAGAACCAAACGTCTCATAGAGGTACTACGCAATTGCGGGGAGGTGAAGGCGGTGAGGGGCGGGGCTTGGCGGGCTATGTAGATAAAGTTTACTCTATTCTATTGCGTTGACTGTACCTGCGCAAAGTCGAATCTCCGCGCACTTCAGCCGCCATAAAGTTTGCACGACACCATAACGTTCTATTAGATTTCTACCTGTTAAAGAACTTCGTTCCAAAAAAGAAAGTATAAAAAGGTATTAGGTATTACTTACCTAATTAATTTGTAAATGGAAAAAAACTGATGAAACTGACACATTATCTCAGATCTTTAGTTTCTCAAAATCCTTTGACGATGGCTAAGAGGGTAGTCAGAGGAACGTCCAAATACATTATAGCTACAACTACTAAAATATGGAGAACAATTTGCAGAAACAAGTACTACACCTAAAAACCATTCGGATGATCCCATCAAACAAAAAAAATCATAGTTGGTCAACAGCAGATTTAAGGATAGCATACATGAATTTGATGTATAAATATAGAATATCCATCGTAACCACTATTCGCTACTAGCAGTTTTTATCAAAGTGTACGGAAAGCAATTTTCTTCATAATACAAGAGTTTCATTACATACTACGTTAGATCCAAGACAGACGCCATAGTAAAAATAACTTCAGTAGGTAATTTAAGTCTTTACTAGACGTTCTATAGCTAGGCCCGTGTTTGTTGCCCTGATTTCTCACGGTGTTTGTCGCGAAAGAACAGGAGTAGATTCACCTAGCTCTTAAGAGGTTTCAAAGTGGTCACAGCGTTCCTACTGAATAAATGATTACATTTGAAAATAACACAAAAAAAATAATTAAAAAATTATATTTGATTTTTATACAACCAACGTAAGGCAACGTATGCCTTCACTCAATGGAACGGTGGTGGTGCTTGGGACATTGTTGAGATGGAGTAGGTTTGCCCAGCACCTAATCTTATAAAGTTTAATTAGCCTATTGACGCTAAAGACTGGGTCAACGTGGGACGTACTAAGCCGGGTTTCCACATTATTAAGACTGATTTTAGTCTCACGCTCACCGTCAGCGCTGATCTTTATTACAATGAAATAAGGATACTGATTGTCCAGCACTGACAAGAGCAATCAGCGTAGTAATTTCTGCTAAACAACCAGTACCTATCCTTATTTCATTGTAATAAAGATCACTCGCCTATCAGTGCTGACAGTGAGCGTGAGACTAAAATCAGCCTAAGAACTAGCAGCACCCGTTGCCCCCGTAGTGATGGTATATGAAAATGATGATAAAAAGGTAACCTTCCAAGAGTTTAGCTATCAAATGCAAAAATATTTTTTCAAATCTGACTGGTAGTTCCTGAGATTAGCACGTTCAAACAAACTCTTCCGCTCTATTATATTAATAAAGATTTTTGATTTTTGTATATTACTTAGTTGTTATATTAATTTCCTAAAAAGAAAACTTCTTAACCTAGTCGGAATTTGAATTCAAACCTTTCTGTTCAAATATGAAGTGTCTCACCATGCTAAAACAATTTACTCGATGTATCTATTGTAGCCTAGAAATTATAAGAACGGCTACTATTTATTGAATACTATGTAACGGTCTGTCTCGGCTGTACTTTAGAAATTAATTAGACGCGCACCATGGTATCAGGAACATTCCTTATGTTCTGGGTACATATAGCTTTCAAAGGGATTTCTGATCTTGAAATGTGAAGGAAATAATAATTAATTTATAATCCTTATAATATAAATGTAAGTTGTAGTACAGAAAAGGTACAGAAGGCGCACTCCGCACTTTAGGTACAAAGCTACAAGTACATTGGGGGGCCCGCCCGGGCGGTCCTTGGCAGTAGGGTTCCCACTCGCACGCTAGCCGCATCGCGCGTAATGCCTATCACGTGACAACTCGACAACCCTTCCTCGTCACTCCGCGCCAGACAGTGACAGAGTTATGCGTTGGAAAGAGAGGATTTGTGTAGGTGAATATTGAAATAGGTAATGAGCGCTTACGCGAGCTGAATTGAACTTTATTGCGGTGCAGCAAGAGTCGCTATTTAAATAAACAATTTCGCGAAGTCAGGCTTCTGTACCTATTTATTCTGTGGTTGTAGTTAATTCAAGTTTGTAGGTTTGTTTCCACTCAACTTCCAAAATAATTATTTTTTTTGGAAACAATGGCATTAATAATAATAGACATGTTTTTAGAGCGCGCAAAATGAAGATTCACAAACGTCCTAATTGGACGTCTTGTAAAGACAAGACGTCCAATAGTCCGCGTCAAGCAGGGCGTGTTTGTCACGTTACGTGTAGATAAAAGTGCTATTGTGTTGTGTTAATGTTTGTATCATTTGCGGAATTTGTCAACATAGTGTGCACTATATCGGTATGTATACCAGTGGGAACTGATTTTAAACGTCGGTAACTATGAACGTAACATATCTATGGTTTATAATATCATTGTTTGTAAAAAAAATGTTTTCTTTCACTGTTTCGAGCTCGTGTATACGCATATAAATTTTTCGAAACGAAAAATCCATTGATGGACGGATTCGAACCCACAACCTTCGGATCGAAGTCGAGGTTCAGTTGTTCTATCTCACGAAGTCAGTTTGGTCTTAATTGTGTGTGTGTTCACATGCACGTTGTTTCTGTGTGCGAAAGCTCGGGAGCGCTCAGAATTGGCCCACGCACACAGAAACAATGTGCATGTGCATCTACACACACAATTAAGACCAAACGGACTTCGTGAGATAGAACAACTGTAATCCCTCAGCCAACAAGGCTTATAAGATGTAAATATGTAATGCTTTTTCAAATAAAGATTAATCTTTACATAAAGCTGGGAATACAGATGCTCGAAGCTTGCACACTAGCATACCAGCTTCTTGCACGTGCCAGCTACTGTCATGTGTATACGCTAACTGGCATGCCTGTAACTAGCATACATATAGCTAGCACAACATTTGATTTACTTGCATGCCCGTTGAGGGAGGGGACGCGGGGAGTTGCCAACCTAGCACGTGTGAACAGACGCGACAGCATGCCAGTAGCTAAGGGCATGGCATGCAAGGGCACAACATGCATGCCAGTTTGGGGAACAGGGTGGAATCGTTCCCCAATGGCAGAGTAGGTGGTTCCTCTGCAACGCTGCAACGGGCCGGCCCATCTGACCCACTTGCCCGTGGTCTTTCGACCGACAGTTCTTGTCGGTTGGTCGGCTATTGTCTATTGGTGGCGAAAACTTTGCTTGCGAGTTCTAGACATATGCGGTTGTGGCGCCATCTTTGTTGAAGCTCTTAGTGAGTAGTATGTCTATATAGTTCGTCTAACGACAGGTAGACCAGTATTACTTGCAAATGTGTGCTAGTCACTCGTACATGCCAGTAACTTTCACGCCAGCTACTTTCCCCATTTACTGGCATGTGTAATGTGTATCCCCTATTAAAAGTTGTGTGCAAGTCAATGCGTGATTTAAACATGCGTGGGTTAATTAGTGCTATCTGTCGGAGACATCAGCACTTCAGCAGTTAATGATTAATGCTTGTATGCAGTTTTTATGTCGCCTTATTAAACTGCGTATTCCTTCCTTTGATAGCTAGACTAGCAAACCAAGTAGGCAAACTCCGGCTAATGACCCCGGATATTTTTTTTTAATTTGAGAAAGGCAAAAATTGGTCGGGAACAAAAAAAAGATTCTGGGTCTCGACAACAGCGCCACCTATCATACCAACTATAACAAATAGTCGTCAATGTGATCCATGAATAAATACATAAAAAACATCAAAATCGGTCAGGCTTTTCGAATTTTCAGGAACTTCTGTAGATAAAAAAAATCCTGACGAATTGAAAACCTTCTTTTTTTGAAGTCGGTTTAAAACATAGCTTGTCATTCAACTATTGTATACTTATGTGATTAGAATTAAAATATTACTTAACTAGCTGCTTCCCGCGGCTTCGCTCGCATGGTACCCAGATAAAAAGTAGCCTATGTTACTTTCCAGCCCTCCAACTATCTCCACACAAAAAATCACGTCAATCCGTTGCTCTGTTTTGACGTGAAAGCAGGACAAATAAACAAACAAATAAACACACTTTCACATTTATAATAATGGGTACGGATATACTTACTTATAATTATGTTTTTTTGTGTTCTATTATTTCATACTGCAGTTGGTTTTTTTTGTTTCAATTAAATATTATGTAGTTTTTGCTAGTAAGACCGCCTGAAGGCCTCCGCCATATTACACATCGAGTCACAAAATTTACCTCACAAAATGTCATAGTTGTTAGTAATAGTAATAAAATATCAATGCTTGTATTGTTATTTTATTATTACCCTCTTTCTCTTTCCAGCATAAATATTTCAAAAATGTACACTCGAGGTCAGGTAAAGTACCTCATAAAATATAACGCACAAAATTATCCTACAAAATTCCGATGGGTTGGAGAAAATTGCTAAGATTTTATAAACGCGACATGAAAACTCAGGGCTTAGTACACTTACGGACAGAACAATCGCACGTCAAGAAAGTTTAGACTTTACTATTATAGTAAAGTCTAAACTTTTGTTTCAATGGTTAAAAATTAAAAATTGTAAAATATTCTCATAGTTCAAAATGATATCATAACTACAGAGTCATTGTTGTGCACCAGAATTTTAATATCAATGTGTTCATAAATTGTTTTTTTTTTTCAGGTAAGCTTCTACTAACAATCAACGGAATGAGAACAAAATCTGTAAGTAACTATCATATCAAAGCAAGCTATTGGTTACTTGTAACATTTTAAGTTATTTCTGCCTATAACCTTATACAAAACTAATGTTTTATCATGAGGTTAAATAAAAAAAAAAAAAAATAATAACCTACTTCAATGTTATAAGCTGAGCAATTTTCTGCACTCTCGAGGTGAGTTTCTGTTCAAAACTGCGAACATCCTCGACAAATCCTTACCAAATTATGAGACCACAGAGGCCTTTTAAACAAAAAAAGAATTATCAAAATCGGTCCACAATTGTGACGGACGTATCGGTGACATACATAACATACGTAAAATAAAGATTCCGACGAATTGAGAACCTCATTTTTTGAAGTCGGTTAAAAAGGTAAAGTTTGTTCTTAATGTAGGAAGTAATCTCCGAACGTACTCATCCGATTCCCAAAATTCTTTCACCATTCAAAATGTATTTTATTCTAGATGAACATAAGCCATAACTTATCCTGGCAAAGACGGTATTATGTCTCTACTCGTAATAATTTATAAATCTTGACCCTATTATTCAAATCTATTATCATTTTCATGCACAGTTTACGCAGTCAAGTACTCGGTTCTAGAAATGAGGTTAAATGAAGTCTTTACGATGGATTACGGATAATAAATAGTTATAATAACATTGTACGGTGCAGGCTATTACTTTTACTGGTGTGAACTTAGCCTTAGGTACTGTCGGCGAAGAGAGTTGGTACACAATTTCAACTTTTTTTCTTGGATAGTGTAATTTAAATTTATAAGTCTGCATCATGCTAGCTGTTTAAAATTTTAGTTTTCATATATTTTGAGCATATTATTTAAACTCAAACTTATTTCAAGCCATCACTGAGCTAGCAAGTTTGGATGCGTAATTGGTGACTTAAGTTCACTATTTTGAGGCCACTTTTGGTCACCCGTCATTCAAATGTACCTACTTATTAGAAATCAAGTTAAAAAGTGTATTTTATTTTTCTTTTAGCCTATAAGTATGTAAATTTGTATGACCAACTCTGGTGACGGAGTTTTTAGAAACAGATTTTGGCATCAAAATTGTATAAAAAAAGTTGTAAAGTGCAAGTTTGACGTTAGTAAAAAATTAAAGAAACTCAAGTGGAGTTTGCAAGGCGAGGTTATGACAGGTGGAGCAAAGCCACGACTGAATGGTGGCCGAGAACGGGACAAAGGAGTGTCGGGCGACCGGTGGCGAGGTGGGTCGACGACATAGTTCACGTCGCGGGGCGTCAGTGGATGCGACTAGCACAGGATCGTGGTGGATGGCACAAACTTAGGGAAGCCTATAAATAAATATAAAATAAATATTGCTGGACATTTCACACTGCGCCATCTAGCCCCAAACTAAGCAAAGCTTGTACTATGGGAACCAGATAACTGATAGAATTACTTATATATTTGTAAATACATATTTATAATACTTTATAACACCCAGACACAGAACAAACATCTATGTTCATCACACAAATGTTTGTCCTGAGTGGGAATCGAACCCACGACCTACAGCGCAGAAGGCAGAGCTACTACCAACTGAGCTAAAAGGCCAGTCAAAAAAAGGCTATACCCAGCAGTGGGTAAAATCGGGCTGCGGATGATGATGATGATGAAAAATTCAGACTGGTTTGTCAAAAATAGACTGGAAGCTAGTAGCGTTATTGTCAAAACTGATTATAAGCAAGAGCTACAACGGGCCACCGACCACAGCCACCGGTGGCAAGTGACATCGACTTTTCATAATGTTTTGAAGCTGTAGCGATTGGCCGCCACCGGCTACACGTGTGCGGCGCGTCTATACAAAATATATGAAAGCTACAAGAAATAGGTCGGTAGCGGCGTTTTGTGGCGGCGTTTTGTGGCTCGAATGCGGCCAGGCTATATCATACATACAAACTGCAGAACTGAATTTAATAAAATAAGTAGTCTTGAAGTGTAAGCTGTCATATTATATCCGACAACAGTTAAGCCATGACGAAGGCAGCATTTGAACTCTGTGCCCGTTTGCTTATATAAACTTACTTTAATATGAATTTTACGATCTACTACACCAAATGGTATGAGATACTTTCCAAAGCTTATCCTATTTGACTATTACTCAAACATATTTGAACTATCAGTGTACACTTGTACAGTCAGCTAATAAAGTTTATTAACAGTTTTAAATTACACACACCAATTTGAAACGTTTGAATTATTTTCAAAACTTATTTTTAATTTTTTGAAACTTTTGATAAACCAAGACATCACGTGTTATTATTTTGACTAAAATATTTTTGGCTTTCCTTTATTCGAAAAAAAAATTAAGGATTTCTGATACATTTGATAAAGTTAACCGCTTTCCTGACATCAAAAATGAAAATTTTCATCAAAATGTTTGATTCCGACGGGATTTGAACCCGCATTGATTCAAACAATCCTCCTCAAGAATAAATCAATTTCTGAAAGAGCACGGAATGAACTTTGTGTGTTCAAACAAAATTCCTTCCACACCTTTACGAAAATCCGCAATGCCAAGGCACTGATCATAAACAGTGTCCCACTGGTGGTATGTCTACACAGTATGCCATAATCGTAACGACAGCGACGAGTGACCTCTCTCTGGAAATGGCAGAATATGTATGACCTGTCTTGAAGCAAACGGTTACAAGGAGATGATACTTAAATGTAAGATCTAGATAAAACGACGTTGGTGTGACCTGCGTTCGAAATCTGCATTTGTCTGTATTGACGATATAAGCCTGGGAAGACCTTCCAAGAAGTCACAGGGTAATGTAGATCGCGCGTTTCTATGCATGTATGTAAGTGATATTCTTTATTACCGCATTGCTCCTAAACGGCTGGATGGATTTTGATGAATGAGGTATCGTTAGAATCGTCTCCATCTCGATTGTCTCAAAAATACTTTTAATTTCAATAAATCAATTGTACCGGCTAGGAAATGCAACAATGTGTGAATTACCACGGAAGACCAGCGCTATGGTAGACTATCTACTATTAGCTTATGCTGTGTGGAGACCTTTTTGTTAGCTCATTTAGCTTAATAACAAGTACCTTGTATACCAGTTAACAATTATAGTTCTTTGATTCTTGATTCTTGAATAAAAAAAAAATCTAGCCACCATATCCAAATCCGTTTTTTTTAATTAATTGCTTGTTGATAACATTGTTTCTGAAAATATTTGGGTTATTCCTGATTGTCACCTCGTCTTGTCCCAACGAAATTTTTTTAAAGCATTATTTTTGCAGTTCTAACAGTATACTAGTATTTATACAATAAAATAAATTAGCTTTTTCTGTCTTTGTGTCGCGACTTACGATAGCTGATCGGCCACGATTTGAGTCCGATTGTATTCTAATTTTAGGAGTTAGATTTTAATATTTCTGCGCTTTGCCCTTGTAGCGAAAACAGAAGGTGCTTTAAAGGAATTTAGGATTATGTTTTTGTGCTATCTAGATATGAAAGCGGATATTATAAGAAATTGTTGTCTTACAAAATTGTTGTGGGTAAAATCCTTTTAAGAAACATAGTTAATTTTGATATTAATAATTTATTTTAATAAGTCTTAATTTTGATATAGTTTTGCGTGTTCTTTTATTTTTTTATGAAATAGAAATACAAAGATTCTATACTTCATGACATTCTTGTAATTCTAATATTTATCATGTAACTAAACAAATTAATAACATCTCTGGTATGGTCATCTGCCTGCGACAAAAAAAAAATTAAGAAAGTATCTACTTACACAAAAAAGTGTGTTTCTGTATGAGTTTTTCGATACCATAGAGTTGCATAGGTTTTTGTTACAAGGCAAATAGAATAAAAATTTTTTGCTTCATTTAAAAATTACTCCGACAAAACTGATAGATGTGTCATAAATGGTCTTCATACTTTACAGTTGTACAGTGACATAGGTGCATCATAGCTTACTTGAAGTTAGTGAAGTAGAAATATGCAAATGGTGACTTTATCAAGCCCCCCGCCTGGCCCGGTTTATGACAGACTCGCTACAACAGAGACTGAGTTTGTTGTATGGAATAATGGATGAACCAACCTGTGGACTTGGCAAAACTTGTGATATTTTGTCATAAAAGTAACGGTTATATACAGCAATATTGTGTTCAAAGAGATGTATGTACTTAGTTTGATTCATAAGAAGTAAATATTAGTAATTATTTTGCATATTTAGTTAAGTAGGTAATAGGGACAGTTTTTTTCCAATTCAAAAAAATGTTTTTTATAGTTTTTCATTACTTACTCTTCTCTATCTTTAAGCAAATAGCAGTAAAAATTAAAAAAAAAATGTATAAGTACTTGAGATTGATTTTCGATTCACATTGAACAGTTCCGTCTTCGGTGTGTGTTGTCAATAAACTATATTCTATTCTATTCTATTCTATTCTATTCTATTCCCCGATTCATATTTGAGCATAGTGAATACGGACCATTTTGAATCCAGAAGTTCATATTCCTAACTGTGATTCATCTTGTCTATGAAATGCATGGGGTAGGTGCGACATGGTTTGCAAATGACAACTAGCCGTTTTAATTCCGCTATGCTTCATAAAATGCTGTGGCAGCTTTATAGCATCCGTCCTCTCCGTAGTCGGTCCCTCATTGTTGAGGATCGTGACCCCTTCCCATGATCTTGTGAATGGTTGACCTCCATTTGGAGCGATCTGTGGCTTGATGCAGTGCTTTGTTCACCGGCATTTCAAGTTGCTCCGATACCTGGTCACACCAGCGCTTGGGGCTGCGTCCTCTCGGTCTTTTGCCCTCTATCTTGCCTGTCACAATAAGTCTCTCGATATTATCGGTGCTTCTGCGGGCAATGTGGCCAAAGTATTTTAAAATTCTGTGCAGGCAAGTAATAGCATCCGTAATAATTATGTAAATCATTACCCAGTAAATTAAATGAAAATTTAAAATTAGTAATCAATAAAGCACCCTTACAACAGCGATCCCAGTAATCTCTTCCTAGTTATCGTTATCATTTCATAAAACTCATTTTTAGAGACCACTGCCTGTCTTTTACGCGATGTAGGTACCAAAAAGGAACAGTTTTTATCTCCGTCATATAACGTTTACCGTTATTTACAAGATTCCAAGCATCGCCTACATGCTCCCGCTGGGACGTTGAAGGGATTTATACGGAACCCACCTGATATATCCACGGAACCCAGGCGAGATCGAATCAGCCTGTATCATTCTAAGGCCTGTTTCACTGACGTTGGTACTCGTAGTGGTGCGAGTTTGAATCCCTTTTTTTTTGACGTGTTGACGTCTTATAAATCGATGAACCTGCTCGCTTTTTTTAGTGTCACGTTCCGCTGGAGCCGAGCGTGCAAGCGAGAGCGCGGAACAAGCGATAGAGAGGCACGATCGTTCATCAATGTTTTTTATGACGTTATCAAATAAAATTATCGTCTGTAAACCGACTTTACAGACAACCATTTTTTAAAATTATTAACCTTCCCATTGCAATTTCATGTGTAGGTATCTCTAATAGTTTCTTTATCATCATCATCTCCCCTTATCCTGTTAGTCAGGTCGGCACAACATGTTTATTTACTGTATTTTCTTTTAAAACTCGTCAGCTACTCACTTCATTCACACACATCCGCGTTTAGGGCTCTAGTAGACATGCTACTTTTAGTATCGGTGATTTAAGGTAGCTGCATACGTAACGTGATTTTTCTCGTCCCGGACGTAACATGACGATTTCTTGACATAGTTTCATATAAAATATAGTAAAAAAATACACGTAACGAGAAGTCGGACGGGACGGGACGGGACGGCAGGTGAAAAAACATCGTTATGGACCTTAGTGTTCTGTGTTAAGGACTATGTTATGTCACGTCTCCGTCTCGTCAGAGGTTTTATCCCGTTACGTATGCAGCGACCTCTTGTCTCTTTCAGAAGCAAAATGAAGCGATCAACATTCCACATCGGACATTTAAAAACGCCAAACGCGGCTAAATTACTGACATTTTGGAGAACGAAACAAAACGCAGCGGCTATGATACCGGAATGGTTGACGTTGTAAATTAGTAGAATTGGGCCCCAGAGGTCGTCGAGAATTAGTACCTATATCTTAGAACGAAACTCTCGATTTAGCCGCAGTTGGAAAATAACAAAATGGCCGCAAATATTTCATATAAAAGCATCGCTTTTGCAATAAAAATAACCATTACTTCTTCGTACATACAACATACAAACATACCATTAGCAATCTCATATCTAGTTTAATACAACGACAAATTGCGTCACATCACTTCCTATATAGTGCTACACAACTTGGAGGTAGCGTTATCTGCAAAAATATAACATGATCATGCATGGCTATCCCTAAAGCTAAAATTAAGACGACGGACTTCGTCATCCTAATAGTCAAGAATCCTCTTTTTAAACGACTTCAAAAAAAGGAGGAGGTTCTCAATTTGTCGGAATCTTTTTTTATGTAAGGTGCAGCGGGGCAATTCTGGCAGCGGGGTAATTATGGCACATGGTTATATCTCTCGTTCTATGACTTATACCTCGAAGAGACAACTATGTACGCGTAGAGAAATGTTTTGTTCATTCATAAACGATAGATGGCATTTCTAGCGCAAAAACTGACTGATTGACAGCATCATCTTGACAGTCACCTATTTTTCGGAGGGTGTAAAAATATTAGCTCCTCCAGTTTTTGTAATAATTAAGTGGTTTTCGCGGTTTAATTCAAAATTGAACAAGCTAAGGAGGTGTATTTTAGACTGGAGATTATTTTAATCGTACTAGTTCGTTTCTACTCATTGTTTCTTCTGAGTTAATTCATCCGCTATAATTACCCCACAAAGTGTTGATTTTATGTAATTTTATCGAAATCGGTTGCCATAATTGCCCCACCAATTTTGTATGAAGTTGCCAAAAACCAGTGATGTCCACAGCATTGAAGTAAACGTCGATAAAAATAATACTTAACTAATCGAGCGAGTGAAGATCTCAGGGTTAACTAATGCGATTTTGCTTTGTATAAGTATTTGTTTGTGGCCTTGTTTGGGCTTAATTAAACCATAGTCACGCATTAAATTTTCGATCGAGCGAGCGAAGCGAACGAAGATCTTAGTGGCAAGTATGGCGATTTTGCTTTGTATGTTTATATGTTTCACGAATTCTTGTTCTCGCATAATTGTCGAACCGTTCATCCAATCTGCATGAAACTTGGTAGGTCAATAGGTTGTGCTATGGAAATGTATGATGGAGCATTATGAGCTTAATCGATAAAGGAGTTGTCAAAATATTGGGTTCCCAAGGGGGTAAAAAAACTAACAAATTTATTGAGTGGGGTGTCATTTATGAAAAGTCTTTATTTGTACATTCCAAAATAGTTATTTTTTTATTCTAGGATTTATACTTTTTAAAATACGACTAGAATTCATGAAAAATTAGACACAACATTATGTATTGCATGCATGCCAGTATTATTTACCATGACGACCTAGGGCAATAGACATACTTGGCAGTGGTAGCACTTGAAAGTATAGGGGTAGTCAGAAGAAAGTCAAAATGTAAGCCATCTACGGTTCGCGAGATCTCAGTTCGGGGCGAACTACTTCTCATACAACATCATTTTTGCGCGAGATTTTTGCGTATACTTACTCCGTTTATCGATAGTCAGCGTCCCAACACTAGCATGTATGGAAGACTAAAGAGTGATGCCAGAATTACCCCACAAAAATTTTAACAGGTTTTTTATAGAAACTGGACCATCGTAGGAGATTAGAATGTTAAAATTCGCGTGTATCGTGCTGTCTAGTTTGTAAAGCTTCTGGATTTAGTGTCATAGCATTATTGGTTCGAATAATATCACCACCTGACGGAATTACCCCGCTGAGGGGCTATTCTGGCATTTTCCAGTTTTTAGTTAAAATTGTGTTATTTCACCATTTAAATATGCTTTTTCTTTAACAAAAATACAATAAAGTAAAAGGCAGATAAAGGTTTCATAACACCAATTTGTCAGAATTAGCGTAACTCAACGAGGAACGAGAGCATTGAAGTTTTAAATTTCGACTAAAATTTTTCGGCCAGAATTGCCCCGCTGCACCTTATATTCACCGATTAGGTACTCGAAGACGCCTGGACCGATTTCGATTTTTTTTTTAATCTATTAAGCATTTAATATTATTTGAAAGTGTCTAAGAAACAATGAGAGGCAATGTCCAATAACATCTCATTTAAAACAGTTGAACAAACTGTTTTTAGATGCTTAATAGTCACGTAGTTCCCATAACATAAGCTCTGCTTACATTGGGACTAAATAATGCTGTGTAAATGACCAGCATTATTTATTTTTAGTTTTTTCAAATTCAACAAAATGACACCTTCAACTTTGTATTACATCGACCTCCATAACCACGGTGCTCTCCTACGAGCGCCGTGGCCAGGCACGTCACATCATGGACACTGAACGCGTTAAACTACTTTTATACTTTTATTTGTAAATAAATAGGTAGGTACATATTATACATAAAAAAACACCCAGGCCCGAGACAAATATTTATTTTAACTGCTGAAGCCTCCAAGCTACGCAGCATTACACTAACCCTGTCGCGCGCCCGATTAATGGTGCGTGTTCTTGACAATGTGTAGGCAATATTATGCATCCCTGTAATGACAATACATACATTAACGTGTATGCGTATTCTGATTTATGTTATTGTGACTGCTAGGCTTTGTTTTTAGTATGGAGATAAAACAACCATACTTTACCTTACAGTCATTATCAAAATGAGAATAATATGTGACAGAGCGAGGAGTGACAATACCGCGAATTAGTTTAGTTAGACTAGCGAACGCCCACAGCTTCGCCCGCGTGGACTACCTTTTTTTATCCCACGGGAACCACACGTTTTTTCAGGATAAAAACTGGCCTATGTGTTATTCCAGAACCTAAACTATCTACATTCCAAATTTCATCAAATCGGTTTAGTAGTTATGGGGATACTTACGTGGTATGGTTACAAACATTCGAACACACACACACACGGACTTTCGCCTTTATAATATAAGTAGGATTAGGTATCATTGCTTTCCATGGGATCCCCTCATCAGATCCTGATTTGGTGACGATGGGACTACTTCGGAAGTATACCCTTTCTATCAAAAAAAGAATTTTCAAAATCGGTCCACAATTGACGGAGTAATCGATGAACATACATAAAAAAAAACATACCGAACATAGAACCTCCTCCTTTTTGGAAGTCGGATATAAACGTATTCCGTGATCTTTGCTATTTTAATAAAACCACCATTTTTATTTACATACCTACAGGCAACCCAAGAAGCCAGTACAATCGCAGAGAAAAATGGCTTTATGACATTTTAATCAATCAATTCGCATAAAGAAGAATTTTATGAATAACTTCTGCATAACCGGACTACGGTACTTAACAAATGCATATTTATCAGAAAATTAGCATCGACATAGACATTAATAGTTGCAACAAATTCTAGCTAATTACACCTTAGTAAGAGTGCACAAGGTTGAGAATTGCAAACACTTTTTTAAATCTCTATCAGTTGCCTGCGTTATACGAGTACTGGCGACGAGAGAAGTGGTTAGGAGTAATTTGTTTAAATTATTAGTACATTGTACTGATAAGAGATGGCGGGCTTTCAGAGATTCTATTCATTAGTTGTCTGTCATGGTCTGTCTCTTGAACCTCTGTGAATAAACAAGATTTTACTGTTCAAGTAAGTTTTATTTACAAGCAATATTTTTAAAACTGTGATAGTTTTAAAACTTATACTTATAATTTTTTTTTTTGCGATATAAAACACAATGTCTTTTGTCATGTAGGTAAGTAATTGGTTTATTTGATGATCTCTGTGGGTGAAAGCTCGCTTGAAACATAGAAGTTTGCGGGTTCGATTCCCACCACGAGGCAAATGTTTGTATGATCTGCGGTTGTTTTTATGTATGATTATAATGCAGTTTTAATTACATTAATAACTTAAAGGTGTAAATTAGGTAAGAAAAATATTAAAAAAAACAAGCCTGCAAAGAATGACTCAGAGTCTTCCCTTTGAGATGTTTGGTAAAATGAATGGGTACAGACTGTGAGTAATTCTTTGCAGGCTTGTTTTGTTCTTTTTAATTTTTACGCAGTTGGGTTTTTTTTTCTAATATTTTTTATAGCTTATTTGTTACTTGTGTTATTTGATGGGACAATAAATAATTTTGTATTTGTATACGTAGAGATTTTAGTACTTATATCGAGTAAAAACGATGTTTGTACTCGATTATACATCGGTTCTTTGATCTCACTCAAACGACATTCAGGTTCAATCTAATATAAAATATGAACGTCTTTGCTGAGGCTAATTACAAAATTATCAGTACTCCATATACACAGGAAAATGAATGCAAATGTTACGTACATTTTATCCTTTTCATTTGAATCTGGCCGATAAATGTTATATTTTTTATGTAAGTATGTATGTTTGTAAGAGCTAGTGGCTGGCTCTGGCGACGGAGTTTTTAGGCCGTCTGTAAGGCCTCCGTCGTGGCTTAACCAACTAAGCCGGGAGCAACAATTTAACATGCCCTCCAAAAAACGGAAGCGCTAATAAGTAGGTACCCATTCCAAAATCCCTGTTGAAAAAAAAATTCTATAAAACTATCGAACCTGCTCACAAAACACGAGAATTGTTTAAGAAATGTGACCTATAGAGGAAAACATACAGACAGACATCCGGCGGACAAACGAAAGCATTTTTGTCCAAGCTGAGGCAGAGACGCTTCGCTCGGTCAATAATTTCGCAACGTTCCTTCGACCAAGTCTAGCTACATGTCAAAAGTGTCAATGTAATATGCAAAGGCCTTTAAAAAAAAAACTCTGAAGGCGTTGAAGTGACATTAACACGGGACTAATTAAAGACATGCCACATACCACGATCAATAACTAACATCTATTTCTCAACCCAAAACACACTCAAACACCTGGAACTTAGCTTCAAAATCGGATAGCAGGCTTTGTTACACTTTGTCTTCGGAAATCCTGGTCGTATAAATCAAAAAGCTATCGTCCGTCCCGGATGATAAGGTTGAAAGTTGAATGGTATCGGTTTTGTCTCATCTATAGTTGACAGTGACCACCGATTGAGTGATCCGATGGGACAGTAATCGATAAGAGATCGAAGAGGATATCTCGATTCGTCTCGTTATTCTTGACGTTGATTATGTGAGATAATCGGATTTAAAATAGAATCGAATTGGTTCAGTATCTGTTCTCACGAGGTGAGTACTAATATATTCAGCTCAGACTTACAGGTAATCATAGGTCACCAAAAAAGTACTAGCAAGAAATTTCTTAAGAATTTACATATAGGTAAGTAAAGAAAAAAGAAAAGAAATCAGGCTCACCGTTTTATCCCTGACCGTCCGATCAGGGGGGCTGAAGTGGCCACTTCTGGTGTTTCATATAAGTTTCATATATGCTTCATATGTTTCATATACTTAATGTTTCATATACCTACTTACAATACAAAACATCATATAGGTACAATTTAGACATGGTTGTAAAAGAAAAAAAAAGGCAATCGTCAAGTTCCGGAACAGAACGTTGCCTTTTATATTAAGTACCTAAGTACTTAAATCAATTAATTATATTAAAAGTTTGGTGTTTCATATAGGCCACTTTACACCCCTATATCAGACATTCAAGATCCTTGAAGACTATCCCGTGATCTATCAACATCATCATCATCATAGGCAGCTTAAATAATAGCCCAGCAATAGTTGTCGTTGCGTATTCTTGTCAGGAATAACTGATGCGATCACTGCATTTAAAGAGCAAAAATAATATGCGTAGAATAAAAAATTACAATGCAAATTAGGTCTTATCTCAAGAGGATAAGGATATTGTTGTTTTGTTCATGTATTAAAGTAAGTTTGTACCCGCAAACCACTGTAACTCGAGGAAATGCGTAAAGAAGTGCACGTGACTTTATATCAAGTAAAATGAGTTGCCAAGTTTAATTTATTTGAAACTAGCTTCCGACCGGGGCTTTGCTCGTATGGTGCCCGGATAATAAGTAGCCTATGTCCTATTCCCGGTCATTATCTATCTATGTTTTAAATTTCAGCACAATCGGTTCAGTGGTTGTCGAGTTATAGACGAACAAACATACATCCAAACATTCATCGATCTATCTATCCCATAGGTTTTCAACGTGGGCGATAACGCCCCTCTGTGGGCGTTCGAGAATTTCAGGGGGGCAATAAGAGATCCAGAGAAAATAAGGGGGCATTGAGATGGCGAATTTTGATATGAAGGGCTCTTGAAAAAAATAAATTCTCAAAGTGGGCAGTGGGCAAAATAAGGTTGAGAAACTATGATCTATCCAGACATCAAAACTTTCGCATTAATAATATTAGTGTGAAGTGAGATAGTTTAACATAGTAGAAATAATATTGTAGGTATATCAGTTTTGATAACAGCAAATTGCTTAATTTTCCCGCCACGTGTTACCATTGCGCCGCCATGTTTAGCCGCGCAAAAAGTCGTGTCCCGCGCATGCGTCCTGTCTTGTCCCTAATTGGGCGCTTCACAACAGACGACGCTGATTGGTCGAAGGGCGGCGCGTAATTACATAATCCCACCCTCATTTTTTAATTAAAAGTTGTACTTGAGGTTTGATATGTAATATGATATGGATGCTGTCATGTGGTCTAGTTGTTGAGATGGATAAACTAAGACTAATAAATTGACCAAGAAATTACATTCACAATCCCTATCATACTGCAGGCTTACAAAGGTTATAGCAGAATCACAATATGAATTGAATTATATGCAATCTCTTTTCACTCTTAGTCAATGAAAAGAGACGGTAGGTATAATTATAAAGCTAACTGCACATCTCACACACTAATGAACCTAGAGGATAGACGAACGTTACTGGACATTATGTTATTGTATAACATAAGTACTAAATTATAATTTAGACTCTCCGACTTTACTCGCCTCCATCAAATTCTGTGTACCAACCAGACGAACGCGTCACACACCCCTCTTCTCGATTCCTCATCTAACCACAAATTATGCTATGAATTCACCAATAAACCGAATTTGTTCTAATAGGCATGAATCCTAATTTTCAAAATCTCTTCTATGATATTCAGAAGTATCTATTATGTCTAAAATATATCATATTTCTGTAGAAAATTAAGGTTTTTGTGCAATAAAAGTACATTTAAATTTAAATTTTCAAATTCACGCCAAAACGCTCGCCGGTGTCATGGCGTCTGTTTTTACGTCACGGATCGGTATATCAACCAGTGATGCCTACATAGTTACTATAGAAACAAAAGGATGTTTACCGAGACGAGACGCAATGACAGACGCCATGACACCGGCGAGCGTTTTGGCTATCATGGCGGATTGTTGTATTTTGTAGATTTATTTTAGCAAATAAATTAGTAATCTCGACATTAATAAGAGAATAAATACATTTTTCAAAATCTTTGAATCCTATTTCATTAGATCAGATAAATATTTTGGCGATACTTGATTACTGTCATCATGCCTATTATAATAAGCGCTTCTCGAGTGTAGACATTTTCAACTGTAGTAAAAACCAATTCAAAAAATCTATAGTAGACATATTATCATTGGAATAACATGCTAAACTCACACACAGACACATACCGACACGCACAAAAACACACCCAGTCACACACAGAGACACACACCACACACACTACACACGCACACACACACACACTCACATACACACACCACACACATTTTGTATCTCAAACCTAGTAAGGTAGGTTTTCAAGTATTGTAACACTGTAAAAGGATCTTGGACAAACAAGTACCTATCATTATGTGTTTTGTAGGATTAAGTACTATTATTTTTCTAGAACTATCAAGAGAGACCTATTATTGGCTGTTTCTATCATAATTGTTTACTTAAGTTAACTGTTTTATTATTGTAGCTGTTGGTTTCTTCAATAAAGAAAAATAAAATAAGTATCATCAGTCTAAAATCTACAAGATTTTTATTTTTGATCCGATCTTAGCATGACACAAAGAAAGTAAGATCAGCGGGCTTAAAAAAGCCGCTATAACAAAATCACCATAGGAATTGAACTAAGTAAGTATAATTACTACAGTATACACGCTTACGATAATTAAGGTGTTTTGTGAATTTTTTCTGGATTCTTTCTATTTTATGTTTATGAATAATGTAATTAGGAGACCAAACACTGTTGGCGTACTCCAGCACGCTGCGGACGTAAGCGTAGTAAACTGTTTTAATACAAGCTAAGTCTGAAAAGGGTTTACAGGTACGAATTACGAATCCGAGCATTTTATAGGCTTTATCCGCAATGTAGTCTACATGCTCGATCATAGAAAGTTTAGTATCTAGAATGACTCCGAGGTCTTTAATAAAGTTAACTTTTTCGATTTGCATATCATTAAAAGTATACTTAGGTAAATTCAAAGGGCTTTGTTTTGCGTGTAAATGATATTTGTTGACATTTATGTACGTTTACAGATATTTTATTTAAAGAATAATAATTAGATAATGCATTTAAGGTATTTTGAAGGTTGATAGAGTCATTAGCATTGTTTATTTTATAAAAAATCTTTTTATCATCTGCATACAAAAGATGGCTGCATGATGTAAAGCATTTAATGTCAAATATATATGCGTTATATAACAGAGGCCCTAAATGGGAACCTTGTGGTATGCCAGAAGGGATTTCTTATAAGTAGGTGGTACCTAAGTATTACAAATAGGTAAGCCCTCAAACACCAAAAACCTATCAAGTCTAGTATCAACAAGTTAGAAGTCTTATAATTTGACGACCTCTGTGGCGCAGTGGGTGAAGGCCCGCCTGTGACGCAAGAGGTTGCGGGTTCGATCCCCGCCGCGGGACAAATGTTTGTATGATCTGCAAATATTTGTCTCGGGTCTGGGTGTTTATATGTATATTATGTATGTATTTACAAAAAAAAATATGTATATAAGTAGTATATCAGTCATTGGTTGCCATAACACAAGCTCTGCTTAGCTTGGGACTATATGATGCTGTGTGAAATGTCCAGCAATATTTATTTTTATTATTTTATTTATAAACCGAAAAAAATAATGAGCTTTATACTTAAGTACCTACCTTAAATGCTTTCGAAACCACACAAATTATAATTTATTCAAACTTAAGTGAATTTACGATGTTCGAAATTTAAATGCTCCTGTTATTACAAGCTACCAATAATTTCGTAATTAGCGTCTTGTGGTAATGCTGGTACCACCAAGAAGGTACCAGTGTACTCGTACCACTAAATCCAAGGTATAATTTGGTCGAAATAATACCGATTTGATTCCTGTACTGACCACAGCGAACGCTTTTGGAATAATAATTTTAAGAGATGGAATAAAAAAAACTTGAAAAAAGTTATTAAAATAACATTTTGAGCTTATGAAGTGGGCACCTACCAGTGTGTGAAAGGAGTGAGCACTGAGATGACGAGTGATAGAATGAAGTGGAAGAGGGAAACATGTTGTGCCGACCCCACCTAGTGGGATAAGGGCAGGGAGATGATGATGAAGTGGGCACCTGCCTTTTTAAACAGTAAAGTAAGTTAGTATGAGCAAGTGGTCAACTCTGGTGACGAAGTTTTTAGGCCGCCTAAAGGCCTCCATCATGGCTCTAGCCGGGACCGACAATTTAAAGTGCCCTCCGAAACAAGGAAGAGGTCAGCTCGTAATACCACTTGCAGTCACCTATCCAAATTAAGAGCGCGCACAACGCTGCTTCAACGATCAATCAAGAACGTCTAAGCAGCTACGCCACGAGCGCTTCACACAATTTTTATTGAGTAAAAATTACAATTGTTTCAATAGCAATCTATGGTCAAAAAACCCATGACACAATTTAATTGAAACTACACACGGACGAAACTTGATTTTGTATTCAAATAATGTACGTACAGGAATTTATCAAACCTCCAACATACATGTAGGTAACTCCAAATATTATTAAGTGAATAACCTTCACTCGAAATCACGTCGTATTACAAAGAGACTAAAGTATTCTTTAGATAGCAATGATTTGAGTTGCTAAAAGATAATGGGGTTTTCCTCAAGGATTCCAATCATGAACAAATTATATTATTATTGATATTTGTATCCTATGGTTTAGTATTTGCACACAAAGGGTTAGTCAATGTCCTAGGTCAAAGTCAATGACAAAAATCACGGCATGTAACTTGAATGTCAATTGTATCTTATAAAAAAACATTAAAATGTTACCCTAGTGTAACTGAATAATGACAATTGTTGTCTCAGTAGCCATATTTTAAAACTAGCTTCCGCCCGCGCCTTCGCTCGCGTGGTACCCGGATTAAAAGTAATCTATGTCATATTCCCGGTCATTATTTATCTATATTTTAAATTTCAGCCAAATAGGTTCAGTGGCTATCGAGTTATAGAGGAACAAACATACATCCATCCATTCATCCATCCAAAATTTCGCATTTTTATTAGTGTGAATTTGTATTTTAGATTGTAAAGGTAGGACCTGCGGCAAAGAGCTACTTATGGCATAACAGTATGCAAATTATGATAACTTATTTCATGTAAGTATCTAATGTTTGTTCAACGAAGCAAGAGGTGCTTTGCAAATCGTTGAAGGCTCTTAAAAACCTGAAGATGCAAAGAGGATCTCTACTTTGCTAGAGACAGCGAAAATATTTATGTTTAAGAAGGCACGTATTCTGATTCTTGTTTCAAATGTTCGAGATGGCTTTGTTCCTATACACGTAGTTTCTTAGTTTCTTTCTTTCGCAATGTAGTTACCTTATTTTATCGTGTTAGTAACGCTATGACACTGAAATTCAGCGCGTGATTTCCCTTTTTATGTCCCAACGTTTCTATCTGACCATGATCATGAAAATACATTCTCATAATCATCCTGATTTCCACACCAAAAAACCCCATAAACTTCACAGTTACAAAATTATATCAACAATTGCAACATCCAATTGCCTAACCGCGCACAACTAATCTAAAAACCAAAAAACCGAAGAACAAAAGAATCCAAAACGCATCAACGGACCGTAATAGAGATCACGTAGTGTCTGATTATACCTCTCGCTTTAATTTACGGCAGTTATGAGGGTGCGAGCGAGATGGAATTAATAATGGCATAACCGCGAGCGCACTATCATTAGCTGGTATTCCATTTGTCGGTGCCGTTCTTACAGCCGCATCATCTCAATTGGATCTTGGTGTCCGTCACAGATGACTGAACATCTTTTATAAGCTTGCTTCACTTGCTTTTTCAATAAGATTTATTAGAATAGAATCCATACCCATATTATAAATGTGAAAGTGTGTTTATTTGTTTGTTTATTTGTCCTGTTTTCAAGTCAAAACAGAGCGACGGATTGACGTGATTTTTGTGTGGAGATAGTTGAAGGGCTGGAGAGTAGTATAGGCTACTTTTTATGCGGGCTAGCCGCGGGCAGCACTAGTAGAATATAAAAAAGTTTTATTTTTGCCACCACGATACATCATCATCATCATCATCATCATCATCATCAGCCTATATTAGTCCACTGCTGGACATAGGCCTCCCCTGATGAGCGCCATCGCGCCCTGTCTTCAGCTTAACCACGATACTTACAAAACACAAATCAGAAATTTTACAATAAAGTAACAAGAAAATAAGGCTACCCCTTAGCATTTGCTCCAGCAGCACCATGGCTGTTAGAGCGCTGGTTTTCAGTAGCTTCGAATTCTCGAAGTACTGCCAGATTCGGGTGTGCGAGATTTCATACGATTTCATATAAAGAATTCTGCTGCAGTGACATAGCTGTCAAAATACTGTCAAATGAAACTCAGTGGCGGAAACAGTAAGCACGACCAAAAATAAACGATTTTTTTGCACCTGAATTTAAATTGGTTTTTATGTACTTATTACCCAGTATTATTTAATACCCAGATCACATAATGGATACCCAGCTTAAAAGTGATTTTACATATTGTTTTAACTTCGATGCTGTCAAAAACATTTGCAATATTTTGTCATGATTTATACCTATAGTCGTATTGCTCATTATACGGACTAAAATTGAAGGAAAAAATGTCATTTTTCCTTCAATTTTGATTAGTTTTGATACGTTTTATGTCAAAATTGAAGGAAAAATGACATTTTTTCCTTCACTTTTAGTCCGTATAATGAGCAATACGACTATAGTTGCTAGATGTAAATCCATTGCACCTTTCGTCATTTGTAACTTTTAATCAGCATGAAATTCCTTTTGTGTTTAATCAGGAGTCTCCACTTTAATCTCTTGTTTAGTCCTTTATAAATGCAAAATACTTAGCATACCATAAGTAGACCACACATTTGCCTACCTTTCATAGCTAGATAACAACATAAAGGAGATTATTATGACAGCCAACAATAAGGATGAAATACTACAAAACCAAGATACGACGACCGAAACATTTAAGATGTATAAACCTTCCAGCAAAGATATAGAGTTGATTTTTAAGTGGCAAAAGGTTGTGGATGTGAATATGTAAATTGGTATAGTATTGGCGTCCAAGAGCTGATGAATGATAGTTATAAGTAACAGTGACCGACCTGACAGATAAATAAGCACTAAGCTACTGTTAGTTGTTATTGATATAGAATTAGAATATGTTTTCTCTAGTCTATGTATGGAAAGCTGTGTGCGCCAAGTGGTAGTTCTCATCTTTCTATGTGAGTATGTATGTATGGGGACTCTTTTTTCCGCATGGAGACTCAAAGACTCCTTTATGCATGGAGGTGACTTGGCTCACTAGATGTGGAGCCAGCCTAGCTCGGTCCAGAAGTACAGAAGTTTTTTGGGGTTTTCACAGGCTTCCAGGAGCGACCTCGGGTTGTTGAGGATGTGTTGCCGTTGTGCTACATCAGCACATACCAGGACTACGTGGGCTTTTGATTCTTCTTCAGTTAGACATCCCCTGCAGAGTGGGTTGTCCGTGGCACCGATGTTGTTGGCCTAAAAACTCCGTCACCAGATTTGGCCACTTGCGCATACGAACTTACTTACCAATGTTGTACAGATGTATGTTTCAACAGGACTGACTGACTGACTGACTGACAGGACACTGTCCCCTCATGAGGAGACAGTGTCTTGTCAGTGTCCCTACGATTATTATGAGGTCTTTTCTTTGTAGTTCCGTGTGGGTGGTAAGTGCTAATTTATAGTGTAGACATATTCTTTCAGATCTTTAGGCATTTTTAGATCCTATGAAGATGCCTTAGGGGATAGTCACAGGTATGTTAAAACACATTTGGTGCACTCACATTTTGTAGATGTTAAAATTCCATACGTGACAGGTTACAAGCCCTTCGACGCTGTTAGAAAGCTTACTGGTTTCCTCACGATTTTTTTCTTCACCGTAACTTCTTACAAGATAAGCCGGTACTCAGGTATCAGATACTGTATCAATGTTCAAGTATATACTGCGTCCATGGTTACTATTAAAGCGTAGCATGATTGCTGAGCTTCGCTTACGAACTTGATACTGTATTTGTTACGATACGTGCTACAAGCTAAGTGATCCGGCTTTACAAGGAACATGCCTCTGACCTAGAGACTGTGCACCACAACCATGGTTCTATTTAATAAAGCCATCACATTTCATCATCATCCGCAGCCCGATCTCTCCCACTGCTGGGTATAGGCCTCCCATTGTTTTTACTATTTTTCCCGGTCCTGCGCTTGCCTGATTTACTGCCGGCCCTCAGCCTTCATTGCCATGCTCGGCATCAAGCTATTAGACCAAGTTCCCATTTTACTACATTGTAATTGCCTCAAGTTAAGCATGACGGAAGCGTTCTAGCGGCCTACAAACTTCGTCATCAGAGCCACTAGCTTCACACAAACACACCACCTCAAGTAACAGTTTAACAGTGCTAATAAATTAGGTATTGTTCCACACATAGTAATAGTGTCAGTCGCATGAGAACAATGGTTCCGCCGCAAATTACCTTGTACGCTTTCATCGCGTCGGTAATCTATCATTTATGACGCCTTTTTATCGATTATGAGCTGTGTTGGCCGAAGGGTATACCTTGACTTTCAATCCGAAGCTCGTGCGTTTGAATCCTGGCCATGCATCAATGGATTTTTCGTTTCGTGTTTATATGCGCATTAATACGAGCTCTAAACGATAAAGAAAAACATCGTGAGGAAACCCGCGTCTTAGTCAGCCCCAAATTGTTTTAAAATAGGTTTACCTAACGTGTTTGGACTTGCCTCTGACTAACATAATACCTACTAATTTCTAATGGAGGTTGAGTAAATAGTCTCACAGTCGTCAGAATGTTTACTTTGTGTCATAAAATATCCTACATATTTCATTGTAACCCATCATCAGTAATGTAAATATTGTGTGTGGCCTCTTAAATTACTAATCACGGTTATTCACGATTATTCTAGGAATTGCCCAATTAATTTCGAAATGGATTGCCCGATACATTCTCAACATTCCAAGATCCAGACCATTTAGCTTATCAGCAGCTCCGAGAAGCGTCGCGTAATTTAATCGAAAATTTCGAGATTTGCATATAAAGTGATCGTTTGAGACAATAACGAGTGAACATCAGCTTCTAAATAAATATAATAATATAAGAAACTCGAATAAACTTACAAATCGAATGACTGAACGAATGAAGCGTGGCGTAGATTCTTAGACGTTTTTGATTGATCGTTGAAGTTATGCAACGTTTTGAGCGGTCACAACTTAGATGGGTGACCATTAGTAGTTGAACTACAGCGAATGCGAATCATAAAAACGAACTTGGACGTACAAAAAAAATACATATTTAAGTATTCTATCAGTTAAGTATCTGGTTCCCATTATTCCCATTGTACAAGCTTTGCTTAGTTTGGGGCTAGGCTAGATGGCGCTGTGTGAAATGTCCAGCATTTATTTTATAAGTATTCCTAGTGAAAAGTGCCCTTAAACCCGTTTTGTTATAGGAAAGATCTATTTTTATGTTCCATTCAGCATGTTTCGTTTCGTAATTTTATTGATGAGTAAAATAAAACAGGGTTTTAAAACTACTTAAACTTACGCATTTTGTCCTTATTTTCTAAGTTCTAACTGGCAGATTTAGAAGCTTAGAGTAAACAAACATTAACAACCATGCTTAACAATTTTATGGCTTTGTTTATGGTGTAATTGTTGCTTACGGTATAAGCTAGCCGTTGATGACTAATATACGAAAAGACTAAATGACTTATTTGCATTTTGATCAGCAATCACTTATTTGCAAGGCGGCAGTAAAACACAGGAAATCTTCAAGAAAATGACACATACGGTATTACGATAGTTTATAATTAACAATTAAAATAGCAGCATGAGGCATTTTGAGATGCGATTTCTATTTTATTGTTGTTAGACAGGACTCAACGTAGCTCAAACATTAGGTTTTATAACTGTTTAATTAATAGTATAAAATAATTCCCCCGGGAAAAAAAAAAAAAAAATTGAAAATGTAAACAGGCTCACGACTACTTCCTATGGTATGGTAGACAGTTTAAAAATTTCACACAGAATGGTTCCCATAACACAAACTCTGCTGACTTTTCTTATGATGATTATGAAATACTACTTGCAAACGGTTTTTTTTGTATAAGTATAAGATCAGTCATCCAGTTCCCATAACACAAGCTCTGTTTACTTTGGGGCTAGATGATGCTGTGTGAAATGTCTAGCGTCATTTTATTTTTAGTTATTTTTATTTATTTTACTTACCTATACATTTGGGTACTGTTACTTGGTACTGAACATTACTAATATCATTAGGAAAAAAAGTAATCCTATCTACTAATTAGTGGATCTTGACAAAGTAGTTAGTCAGGCAAGTCTAAATTCAAGTCTTATGGATACAGTTGCAAGATTGTTGAAAATTGCTAGGCTCAATGTATAAGAAAAAAAAAACTACAATTACTTATGAGTTTTATGATACAGGCCCCAGGATATTGCAGTGAAAACTAACCATTATAACTTGATTAGACGTGTTATAGTTAGATTAAAGTTTAAATAAGGGAAGTGAAGAGTTCTCATATACTGAACAAGATTATCATCATTTCTGGCCTTTTCCTAGACCAGTCTTTAGATTACTTATATATTTTTTATGTACCTATTGTATCTATTTGTTAATAAATAATATGTGTACCAAGTAGGTATATGACTTTTTGACGTGTTAACGTCTTCTAAATTGATGATCGCTGGCTGCACGAACGAAAAAGTGTCACGTTCCGCCTGAGCCGAGCGTGTAAGAGAGAGCGCGGAACAAGCGATAGAGAGGCACGATCGGCCCCAACGTTCGGCAATTCATAAAAGTATGCAATAGGCATGGTGATAGTAATCAAGTATCGCCAAAATATTTATCTGATCTAATGAAATAGGATTCAAAGATTTTGAAAAATGTATTTATTCTCTTATTAATGTCGAGATTACTAATTTATTTGCTAAAATAAATCTACAAAATACAACAATCCGCCATGATAGCCAAAACGCTCGCCGGTGTCATGGCGTTTGTCATTGCGTCTCGTCTCGGTAAACATCCTTTTGTTTCTATAGTAACTATGTAGGCATCACTGGTTGATTTACCGATCCGTGACGTAAAAACAGACGCCATGACACCGGCGAGCGTTTTGGCGTGAATTTGAAAATTTAAATTTAAATGTACTTTTATTGCACAAAAACCTTAATTTTCTACAGAAATATGATATATTTTAGACATAATAGATACTTCTGAATATCATAGAAGAGATTTTGAAAATTAGGATTCATGCCTATTTTTCATCAATGTTTTCTTATGACGTTAACACTTAAATTATCTTCCGTAGGCAAACCTTTCTACATTTTAACCGTTCGATATATTGAATTTCGCTATTTCAAGCATCGGCATTTCGGTTTTCGGATTTTTCATATTTAGCGAAGTATTGTAATATAAGTAGGTACGTATCTTAATATGTATGACGACACCGTGCTTTTTCTTTCTTTGTTAGTTATTGTCCATCCAAAGGGTGCCTGTAAGAGATCGTACATATTTAATTTGAACCCCCACTTTCAGATCGAAAGTCGAGGTACGATCCTACTTGGCCATCCTAGCTCTTTTCTATTCTAAATTATGATGGTTTTAGTAATAACATAGAAAAGCTAGTGAACGATAATTTCGTATTGACATTGATGCGTCGAGGTTTAAATAAAATGTAAATTGTATATTATTGGCCGTAGAGTTATATTACCGGCAGCAAGAATTTCAACTTAATTATTTTAATGATAACATCTCTTTTCTAGAGCGTGATCCATTTTGCTTTTAGTGAAATCATAATTTGCATTAGAAAATTTCTAATAGAATGATACAAATGTTGGTATTCTATATTGGCTTAAAAAAAAAATGCTGGACATTTCACACATCATCATGTAGCCCCAAGCTAAGCAGAGCTTGGGTTATGGGAACCACATGACTGATACTACTACTTAAATAAATATTTTTTGAAATACATACATAATATACATAGAAAACACCCAGACCCGACTCAGTCAACTCTGTTGACGGCGTTTTTAGGCCGCCTAAAAGTCTCCGTCATGGCTTAACGACTTAAAAGCCGGGACTTCAACGTGCCCTCCGAAGCACAGAAGCGCTCAGCTCGTAATATAAAAAGTAAAATTACTAAGAAGTGAGTAAAATAAAAGAAAGGACCATTACCCAAAATTACATAAAGCAAAAACATTTTGGGCCGACAATAATGTAACCATTGATCATTATACTCCACTCAAAATATCGTTACGACGATGTTTTGGTCATGATAACACTGCGAAGACGTTTTGACTAAAAATAATAAAACATTTGAGGGTGTGAATGTAGATTTAAATGGAACTTAATATTTGTGTATTGTTTTAGTCTGTAGATAAAGAAGATTTGAATATAGATTTAAATGCAACTTAAAGTATGTCTAATTTTTTTAGCCTTTGGGGAACATGGTGGAATCGTTCCCCAAATTGGTGACCCCGACGTGATGATGGCACTGAAGGTGCTGCGTGTTGAGGGATCCAGTCGTCGGGTTTCGGCAGAAGTCGTCCGAGATAGTCGACGGCTAATAGAATAGAATAGCAAATAGAATTGTAAATTATCTGACAAATAAAAATAGCGCTTATATTGATAAAGGTATTGTTCACTGTCTTATTAATAATATAAGTTTTATTAATTTAAAACCTTATCTGGATATATTCTGTTGAGGCAGTGTGAATTATAATATTACGAGTAGGTACCTATGTAAAATTTCTATCAGCATGTGTTTTTCATAATATCGAAGTAGGTCTAATAAATAGTAGCTACATTTCAATAACCTATAATTATGTAACACACATTTTTATTACTTTTTAAAAGGTGAGGGAGTTATTTGCCCTGCAGTGGGAAACGTCAGGGCTATAAATAAATAAATAATAATTACTTACTTTAAAAAATTACCGCCAACTTTTTATCCGGTCAATCAAATTCTGAAACATGCATTTCTGAAGCTTTTCTGTATTTCGTGACACGTATCAGTAATTTAATAATTCCCACAATATCTCGGTAAGTACCATCGAACAGTTCAGTACGATCATCACGTCTTACCACAACGATCACCGAAATATCTGTGACCGCAAAAGTACAATTGGTACAATGTCGGTTTCACAATGTAGGTGGTCAAAATTTTCATGCCGCTTTGGCATGAAACTTTTCTTTTTTTGAGTTACTAATTGGTACATCAAAAGTACGGAAACAAGCTAACGATTGTATTTCCTATGATAAATTAGTTTTTTATTGAAAAAAGTTTTTAGTTTTTGGCCGAGAGACGCCTGACGAGCGCGAGGCAGACCGCCTGCTCGTTGGTCCGATGACATCGTGAACGCTGCTGGGCAGCAATGGATAAGGCTGGCAAGGAATCGCAGAGAATGGCGGAGTAGGGAGGAGGCCTATACCCAGTAGTGGGTGCATACAGGCTGAATAGATATGACTGAGGCCCTTAGGCGTCCTAAAAACTTCGTCCCCAGAGTTGGCCACTTGCTCATACGACTTACTTGCTTCTTATCATATTAATTAGGTACCATTCCCATATGTCTCACTGATCTATTTACCATCGATCTCTTAACAAGACAGCCCTGGTTATGTAGGCACTAATTTACAAGAAAAAACTAATGATGCAAGTAAAATTCCTCATGTCACCGATTCATTCATAGCCTGTCCTTCTCCGATGCATAGAAATTGCGGAGACAGCACCACCCATATCGGGTATTACAACCATGATAAAGGTAGTTTCAGTGTAGCGACATGCAGACTATCAAAACTTCTTGTTTTGAAATAAGTCGAAAATAAAAAAATGTTTTGAAAGAGATCCTGGGTTTTTAAAATCTAGTTTTTTCATAGATAAAGTCAATAAGAATGTATTTTTTAATGGGATATTTTTTTTGTCTTAGAGCTAGATTTCTATTTCTATTCTCTTGCGACCAATGTCGTGTAAAAGCAGGCATAGCTTGGAGCTTAATTATCTTTACGGTGATCCTTCCGCTTATAAGTAGTCAAACTCACAGTAAAAATGAATGTAACAACAAAATCACCCAAAACCCTCGATTTTCTCTTCGAAGGTGTAGGCTCGAATCTCTGCCGTACATTAGTACCTAATCTTAAAAAAAAAATAACGCTAAATAATCCGTCGCCTACATTTCTAAAAACAAGCTGTGGAAAAGTTTAAGAATGGTTATTTCCTTGGACATGGTGAACGCCCCAAACAGATTAGTCGCGGTTTTTTTTTTCGTATGGACTTTTATTTTGACTGGTCACTGTGACAACTTTACCCGACTATGAGCAGAAGGTTTGCCGGAAAAAAGGGTAAGTCGCTGATCCAGAACTCGCCCTTAAATATTCCATACGTGTCGTACCGCTTCATAAATATCACGCTACCCCATGGGAACTTGGCGGGATCGTGACTGCTGATAGACAAACAATATTTTGTATATTGTATTAGTTGTTTTAGTATTTGCTGAGCTTGAAATGTTAGATGCGGATTGGTGTATCATTGTGAAGTTTTTACACTCATCTTTATCTATAATTCTTAGCAATTTTCTGCACTCTCGAGGTGCATTTCTGTTCATAACTTCGAAGATCCTCGACAGATCCTCACCAAATTTTTGTGGCACCGGTCCAGGCGTCTTCGAGTAATCGGTGAACATTGAAGAATTGAGAACCTCCTTAATTTGAAGTCGGTTAAAAACAGCGTCGTCTAGTCTAGCAGAATTCTAGCAAAGCCTCCATTTTACGCTGCATAAAATCGTTCTCCACGACACTTCCTTCTTATGATCTGGTGATAAAACGAAAGATGAATCCCAGAGGCACGTTAACTTATAACGGATAAGTTTTATGACTAGAAATATAACTGTTGCTTTGATAATAAAAGTTTTAGGGCTTTGCCACATGACATGGGGAGCGTAGACTTATAGTCTCCTGTCAAAGACAACGGAACAATGACTCATCATCATCATCATCCACAACTCACCCACTGCTGAGATACCTTTGTAAAAGCCACATAATCCGGTCGTGCGCTGTGCCAAACCGAATTGACTGTGACTTCTCTAATGTCGTCGACCCATCGTACTATCAGCTACAAGCAACAAATACTTAAACAATGACTAGTAATTTTTAAAATAACAATAAATATATCTAGAGAAAATACTTTTCGCCACAGAAACTATTTGTTTTTATTGACAGCGATTTAAAAATCGTAAAAATGTCTACAGAAGTCAAACGTTTTCCGGAATAGAATAGTGTCGGGTAGAGTCTATGCCTATGACATTCAAGGATCGAAGAGCTTTCTGTCAGTAAAATAATTTACGATCCAGTCATTTTAAATGTTACCTCTCATACGTTAAAATCAGTTAGTATCTCTTCTAAACAAGAATCTTTCATTTGCGTCATATCCTGTTTTTTTATTTTGCACTTAACTGTACAAGTATTTATAGTTCAATTTGGTCTAAATTTGTTCGGAAAATATTTACACATGTAGGTAAGTATGACTTTGTAGGTAGCTATCTGATGCTGTATAAACCATCTCAAAGAAAAAACTCTAAGATTATTGTTTCTGAATGCGTTTGTACAATCTTTCTAAAATCTGTACGACAGCTGTCGATCTACGCTCCTAATCGGTAGATGACGGTGTAATGTGACCAAGGTTTTAGTTTTCTTTTGACGATATCAGACAGGCTCGACAAGGAAGCCAATGGGATTCTGCCTCGTTTATTTGCAATAACACAATTTAATCGTCAGTCATAAAAACATCAATTACATCGTCTACACTATCTTGAAATAATTGATTATTTTTTTTGTGTGAAAGGAGTGAGCACTGAAAAGACGAGTGATAGAATAAAATGAAGAAAAAAAGCATGTTCCGATCCTACCTAGTGGGATAAGGGCAGGGTGATGATGATTTTTCTTATGGTCGTCGTAATGGTTTGTGACCAGTGGCAGTGGGCCGGCCATTTATCAGCCGAAGAACTGACAACCGCATTTTTTTTTTTATAAATACATATTTATTATACATAGAAAACACCCAGACCCGAAACAGAATTTGCAGATCAAACAAGAATTTGTCGCGCGGCGGGGATCGAACCTGCAACCATGCGTCACAGGCGGGCCTTTACTGTGCTATAGAGGTCGTCAATGAAGAGATGAACGAAAGTCACTTGTATTATACTCGTTATTACTTGTACTTATTACTTGTACTGGTAATAACATTCTAGCAAATGTCATTTAGCACAACAAAATTACAAAGTTATTTAAAAACATTATGCTTATAGTTCTGTTAGAAACGCTTAGCTGTTTCTTTAAAAGTGTGAATAGATTACGGTCATTTACGATGATGCGAAAAATATCCCTTATTTCGTTGAGATAAAGTCGAGATTTGCTTTAACGGATAGACAGAAAAAGCTTGGCGTCTTTCAAACTCTTCTCGAGAATTTATTTGTATGGCATCGTAAAAGTTTCAAGACGCGGGTAACCCATGTTTGAAAGATGAGTTAAGTCTTAAAATACAATATTAAAGAGACAGGATATTCGCTTGAACTATAGTACCTTGAACTTCAGCTTGACAAAAAAAAACGACAGCTTGAATGACATTTTTAAAGTTACTATAATTTATTAAAAATAAAGTGTTTGCGGTTAAAATTAGTCGAGGCCAATTTCAGATTCTGAATAAAACTACCTTTGATCGAAGAAAACTACGCAAAACAAGGTACTTTTAGAAATGTTACTTTCAATGTCATTCTGATTTCGTGTGATCTGAACAATGTATGAAACCTGAATGACCTCCTGTACACTGCTTTAGATAATTATCTAAAGCAGTGTACAGGAGGTCATTCATTATTATGCAAACAACGTTTTCTTGATGAAGCCATATCAAAAACAACAACAAAATATATTATAGTGTCCGTCAAAACATAAAAATCTGAACAAAATCGGAAAATGGGGATAATTTTTTTTAATTAGCTGTAACGCAAAAACAAAAGCTGTTAGAGAAAAACTGTTATCATATTCAAAATAAGAACACCAAACTAAGCTAGAAACAAAAAAAAAATCTGAGGAAAAAACCAAAAATGTTTATTTTGTTGACCAGTGTAATTTTTTGTTCTAGCCCATCATTTCAATGAAATGAGATGGCAAAAAGATTCAGCAACCATAGCCTTAACATAAAAGAAGTATTGATTACCAAGAACTTTCGGGTTTCAGAGGGCATCTTTGTCAATCCTATGTTAGTACCTTAGATAAGCTATGACGAAGGTTAAGGTCCCTGAAAACTTTGACACTAGAACTGGCTTCAAAAGAACTTACTATAGACAGGTAACAGAAAGAAATCATTCTTAAGGACGTGAAATATTTATGTATTCCTAAGGCTCAGTAGACATTCTTTCAGATCATTAGGCATTTGAAAATCTTTTGAAAATGAAAAACCTTATCAAAATTTTCAATTCCGACGGGATTCGAACCCGCAATGAAATCCGATCCTCCTTTAGCCGGAGTGTCTTTACCAACTCGACTACGGAATCCTTAGTCGTCAGGGTTGAAAATCTTGTTAAGACCATTTATCGATTAAAGCATCGAAGAAAATCATTTGAAGATCATTTGAAAATGTCAGACGCACGTCCATATTATTTAAAACATGTCCACATTTTGTAGAAGTTTTCCACAAGTTACAGGATACAAGCCTAATGATAATGAATAATAAATCCTGCTAAATAGAAAGGTTTTATGAGTCAGACAGTTACACACGTGGCAAGTACTCGACCACACACTTTGTCATCGCAATTTGCGTTGAGGCTTGTTCTTCCTACAAAATCAGCCACCGTTAATTTCACACTCCACACTTCCTGCTCGTAAATTAGGATTTCTACAACGGTGCGAGAGAGAGGAGGGAATTCTCGCGTTTCCGCCTGGTTTAGGTAATCAGCCGAGTCGAATGTTATTGCTGGCACCTGACGCAACGTTTCGTCACAGACTTAGGGTTGTTACATTCTAGATCTAAAGATCTAGCGAAGCCGAGTTCAGAACTAAGTACGTCATAAATTAACTAGGTTCTATATAATGATAATTATTATTACGGGATTTTATCGCGTACCTTTTATTTATTTTGTTTCCCGACGTTTCGAACACGTTGCAGCGTTCGTGGTCACGGGATGACTGAAGTACTGGAGCTACCGCCGAGAATTGAGAGTAGGATCCACGACTACCCCCAAACTAGGTTCTACTCTACAACTTAGGGACTGTTTATATCTACAGATATTGAGCGTATCAAACAAGTAGCGTGGCAGACAAAATAATTTTCTTACATACAGTTTGTAATAACGTATTCATATCTAACGTAACATAGCGTCACAGGCACGTAGACACGAGCCGCGTAGACACGGACAGACACAGTCATCATCATCATCAGCCTTTCTCATCCCACTGCTGGGTATAGGCCTCTCTTCGTTTCTGCCATTCGCCCCTGTCTCGCGCCAATCTAGCCCATGCGGTTTTAACTATGTCGTCGACCCACCTCACCTTGCCAGTGGACGACCTATACTCCTGTACCCCTCTCTAGGCCACCACTCGGTAAGCACTCTACTCCACCGGTCATCACTACACGTGTCCTGCCCAACTCCACTTGAGCCTCAATATTCGCTTGCTAACGTCGTGTACCTTCGTCCGCTTGCGAATTTCAGTAGGTATTTATAAAGAATTTTGCCTGCGCGGTGCCTGTCTATCCGCGTCTGTGCGGCTACGTTACGCTAGCTGCTGGTTAATGTAAATAGAGAATCGTAACGAGACCATGCAGTGCTTCTTCTCTCTTATTCTTTTGTTTGAGAGCAGCCGCGACCGACGATGTCTGTCTCTAGCACGCTACGTGTCTGTTACGCTCAATGTCTGTCGATATAAACAGTCCTTTATCCTGTTATTCAAAATGAACCAAAATGCAGAGCGTTGTCTTCATAGTTTGATCAGTAAGTAATAATAGCCTGAGTACTCCATAATCGGGTTTTCTTTATGATAAAACTTTTGAAACTATCATGGTTGCAAACATTGTAAACACTATGAACGGGATATTCGATCGAGCGAGCGAAGCGAGCGAAGATCTTAGTGGCAAGTTAGGCGATTTTGCTTTGTATGTTTGTATGTTTGTATGTTTGTATGTTTGTATGTTTGTATGTTTGTATATTTGTATGTTTCATTTTTATGTTCTCGCATAACTATCGAACCGCTAATCCAATCTGTATGAAACTTGATAGGTCAATAGGTAGTGCTATGGAAATTTGCTGTGGAGCGTATGAGCGTAATCGATGAAGGGGTTGTAAAGATATGGGGTTCCCAAGGGGGTAAATTTTTTTCAAAGTTACCCAAATATATTGAGTGGGGTGTCATACAAAAGGGCTTATTTTGTACATTCCAAAATGGTTTTTATTTTTAATCTAGGATGTATAGTTTTTGAAATACGACCAAAGAACAAAAACTACGAAACCAGAGCTGCAAGAGCTCCCGTTTCATAGAGTTTCGATGTCTTCGTAGCTCATTGACTGGTCGGTCTTAAAAAGAGAGTGGCATCGTTGCGGTTTGGTCTGCAATGATTTTAGATGCTACTTGATTTATTTTCATGATAAAAAATTTTTTGATAAAGAATGAAAATAATTAGGGTAAAAAAAGTTAAATAAACAAATATATTGAGTGGGGTGTCAAATGAAAGGTCTTAATTTGTACATTCCAAAATAGTTATTATTTTCATTCTAGGACGTATACTTTAGAAATACGATGAGAATTCATAAATATGAAATAAGTAAATGAAAAATTAGACACGACATTATTGTATTGCATGCATGCTAGTATTTTTTACCATGAAGAGCTAGCGCAATAGGCATACTCGGCAGTAGTAGCACTTGAAATTATAGGGGTAGTCAGAAGAAAGTCCAAATGTAAGCCATCTACGGTGCGCGAGATCTCAGTTCGGGGCGAACTACTAGTTACCATGATTATTATTATTTTATTATCGATCGAGCGAGCGAAGCGAGCGAAGATCTTAGTGGCAAGTTAGGCGATTTTGCTTTGTATGTTTGTATGTTTGTATGTTTGTATGTTTGTATGTTTCATTTTTATGTTCTCGCATAACTATCGAACCGCTTATCCAATCTGTATGAAACTTGATAGGTCAATAGGTTGTGCTATGGAAATTTGCTGTGGAGCGTATGAGCGTAATCGATGAAGGGGTTGTAAAGATATGGGGTTCCCAAGGGGGTAAATTTTTTTCAAAGTTACCCAAATATATTGAGTGGGGTGTCATATGAAAGTACTCAACTTATACATTCCAAAATGGTTTTTAGTTTTCTTCTAGGTTCTATAGTTTTTGAAATACAGTCAAAAAGAAAAATTATGAAAACCAATTAACGGAAGTATGGAGAGAGCTCCCGTTTCATAGAGTTTCAATGTATTCGTAGGTCTGGTTAACGGACAAGGAGTGTGGCATCGTTGTGGTTTGGTTTGTAATGATTTTAGTTGCTAAGTACTTGATATTTTTTCTTGAGAATGAAAATAAAAGCCGTGTTGGCCGATTGGAAGAGTGCTCGACTTTAGATTCATAGGTCGTAAGTTCGAACCCTGGCCGTGCTCATCAATGGATTTTTCGATTAGAAAAATTTAAATGCGCATTAACACGAGCTCTAAACGGTGAAGAAAACATCGTGAGGAAACCAGTTAACGTTCTAATAGCGGCGAAGCGGCGATGGGCTTGCAACCTGTCGCGTATGCAAATGCTAACTCCTGCAAATAGTGGGCTGGGCATGTACCAAAATTATAGAGGGAGGGGGAGGGTATGGGGAGGGGGAGGGGAGCGGAGGGGAGGGGAAGGGGAGGGGAGGGGGAGGGGGAGGGGGATGGGAGGGGGGAGGGGGGGGGGAGGGGAAGGAAGGGGGAGGGAGGGGGAGGGAGGGGGATGGGAGGGGAGGGGGGGGGGGGAGGGAGGGGAGGGGGAGGGAATTGATTTTCTCATACATTTCGTATTGAACTGCTATTTTAATAATTTCTCGAACTAAGAGGCCTTCCCTGAGGCGCGGTACGAAGTTCGCGGGGTCAACTATTGAATATAAACACGACACGACTTAATGTATTGCATGCATGCCTATAATCTTTACTATACTGAGGTAGCGCATTAGATGTCATTCTGTGGTAAACACTAGAAGTAGCACTTAACGTAGGTATAGGGGTAGTCAGAAACAAGTCCAAATCTAGGCTACCAATACAACGGTGCGCGAGATCTCAGTTCGGGGCGAACTACTAGTTATGATTATTATTATGATTATTATTTTCTTTATGATATACTAGTTCCTGTTGTTCGTGTTACCAGGATAAGGCTGGTTTTACTGTCATGCGTACCGTCGGCGCTGATAGGTGAGTGATCTTTGTTACAATGAAATAAGAATGCTGATTGTGTAACAGAAACGGCTACGCTAATTGCTTTCGTCAGTGCTGGACAATCAGTACCTATCCTTATTTCATTGTAATAAAGATCACTCGCCTATCAGCGCTGACGGTACGCGTGATAGTAAAACCAGCCTAAAACGGCTATAGCATGCAACGATAACTTAGCTTACTAGTGGAATAATTTTTAGAATCGGATCAGTTCCAGAGATTGATATCCAAATTAACAAAATTTTATCTACTTAAGTATATAGGAATTAGCATAGATTAGCGTTTTCCACTGCTTCACTTGCATAGAGATTACCACATCAACCTAACCAGACTAGTTTTAGCTTGTAGCTTTGCTTATGTTGAATCATTATAATTGTCTTGTCTATTATGATTCAACAGAAAATTGATTCATACGGAAAATCTTCATCTAAGTCACAGAGAGAGAAAGACAGTGCGGTCTCAATGTAAAACAAAGCCAAAATGTTTGTGATTATACCAAAATTGAATGGTAGATCTAAAAGGAACTAGTGTCGGGTTTCTTGACCTCTCTAAACTCTGTTGGGTGTCATTTATTCAAAATAGATTCCGAGAAGAAGACTCAGCTTATCACCGTATAACTATTTCCTCAACCAGCAAATTATCCTATGGAAACTAACGCACATCTTTTTACAGTATTTTAATTATGTTCTTTTAATAATTAAATATTATATTCCAATGCCCAGCGGGGTTTCTTACTGAGGAAAAACTTATATTTTAGATCCGTACTAAAACTTAAGCAAAGTTTACATAAGGTGTAACAGGATTGCTCTCAAAAATTGAAAAATTGTAGGTATCTATGTAAACAAACGGAATCTTTGAACGTAATTTTAATCCACTTCAAAACGTCGGATTAAATTGAAATTTTGCACACCTATCAAGGACAGATGACAATACAATCCGTAACCATATTATAAATGTGAAAGTATGTTTATTTGTTAGTTTATTTGTCCTGCTTTCACGTCAAAACCGAGCGACGGATTGACATGATTTTTTGTGTGGAGATAGTTGGAGGGCTGGAGAGTAACATAGGCTACTTTTTATCCGGGTACAACGCGAGCGAAGCCGCGGGCAGCAGCTAGTAATTTAATGATAAAAAATTTGGTTCTCCATTAAGAGCCATTATACAATTTCGCACTCGACAAAATCAGCGCTCGGAGGGACAAAAGTTGCTAAATTCTAACACCCAATGAACAGCGCTCCGTTTCTTAGACTAAACGGTTTTGGTAATTTTCATGTGATTGATTTATTTGAGATAGTAAAAATACTTTTTGGGTAGGTACCTACTTAGGTAGGTACCTATAGGTATAACACAAAACAAAGTCGGGTTAGTTACACTTTGAATACAAATAATTACAAAAAATAAATGTTTGTTTTTTTGTCCCATAAACCATATTGTGCTGATCTGATGGAGTCAGGAGCTTTTCAACAGAACTCTTCAGTAAATGGTCCGATTGAGTTGAAACTTGGATCTCAGCATGTCAGTCAAGTTCCGACTACAATGAAATAATATGGTGACAGCTAGCTCATCCGATGATGGAGTCAGGACCTGTTCCATGGAACTTTTTAATGATATGGGTATCAAATGAAAGGGCTTGATGAGCGCAACACAATGCTGATCTGATGATGGAGTCAGGACCTGTTCCATGGAACTTTTTAATGATATGGGTATCAAATGAAAGGGTTTGATGAGCGCAACACAATGCTGATCTGATGATGGAGTCAGGACCTGTTCCATGGAACTTTTTAATGATATGGGTATCAAATGAAAGGGTTTGATGAGCGCAACACAATGCTGATCTGATGATGGAGTCAGGACCTGTTCCATGGAACTTTTTAATGATATGGGTATCAAATGAAAGGGTTTGATGAGCGAAACACAATTCTGATCTGATGATGGAGTCAGGACCTGCTCCATGGAACTTTTTAATAATATGGGTATCAAATGAAAGGGCTTGATGAGCGCAACACAATGCTGATCTGATGATGGAGTCAGGACCTGTTCCATGGAACTTTTTAATGATATGGGTATCAAATGAAAGGGTTTGATGAGCGAAACACAATTCTGATCTGATGATGGAGTCAGGACCTGTTCCATGGAACTTTTTAATGATATGGGTATCAAATGAAAGGGCTTGATGAGCGCAACACAATGCTGATCTGATGATGGAGTCAGGACCTGTTCCATGGAACTTTTTAATGATATGGGTATCAAATGAAAGGGTTTGATGAGCGCAACACAATGCTGATCTGATGATGGAGTCAGGACCTGTTCCATGGAACTTTTTAATGATATGGGTATCAAATGAAAGGGTTTGATGAGCGCAACACAATGCTGATCTGATGATGGAGTCAGGACCTGTTCCATGGAACTTTTTAATGATATGGGTATCAAATGAAAGGGTTTGATGAGCGAAACACAATTCTGATCTGATGATGGAGTCAGGACCTGCTCCATGGAACTTTTTAATAATATGGGTATCAAATGAAAGGGCTTGATGAGCGCAACACAATGCTGATCTGATGATGGAGTCAGGACCTGTTCCATGGAACTTTTTAATGATATGGGTATCAAATGAAAGGGTTTGATGAGCGAAACACAATTCTGATCTGATGATGGAGTCAGGACCTGCTCCATGGAACTTTTTAATAATATGGGTATCAAATGAAAGGGCTTGATGAGCGCAACACAATGCTGATCTGATGATGGAGTCAGGACCTGTTCCATGGAACTTTTTAATGATATGGGTATCAAATGAAAGGGTTTGATGAGCGCAACACAATGCTGATCTGATGATGGAGTCAGGACCTGTTCCATGGAACTTTTTAATGATATGGGTATCAAATGAAAGGGTTTGATGAGCGAAACACAATTCTGATCTGATGATGGAGTCAGGACCTGCTCCATGGAACTTTTTAATAATATGGGTATCAAATGAAAGGGCTTGATGAGCGCAACACAATGCTGATCTGATGATGGAGTCAGGACCTGTTCCATGGAACTTTTTAATGATATGGGTATCAAATGAAAGGGTTTGATGAGCGAAACACAATTCTGATCTGATGATGGAGTCAGGACCTGCTCCATGGAACTTTTTAATAATATGGGTATCAAATGAAAGGGCTTGATGAGCGCAACACAATGCTGATCTGATGATGGAGTCAGGACCTGTTCCATGGAACTTTTTAATAATATGGGTATCAAATGAAAGGGCTTGATGAGCGCAACACAATTCTGATCTGATGATGGAGTCAGGACCTGTTCCATGGAACTTTTTAATGATATGGGTATCAAATGAAAGGGTTTGATGAGCGAAACACAATTCTGATCTGATGATGGAGTCAGGACCTGCTTCATGGAACTTTTTAATGATATGGGTATCAAATGAAAGGGCTTGATGAGCGCAACACAATGCTGATCTGATGATGGAGTCAGGACCTGTTCCATGGAACTTTTTAATGATATGGGTATCAAATGAAAGGGTTTGATGAGCGCAACACAATGCTGATCTGATGATGGAGTCAGGACCTGTTCCATGGAACTTTTTAATGATATGGGTATCAAATGAAAGGGTTTGATGAGCGAAACACAATTCTGATCTGATGATGGAGTCAGGACCTGCTCCATGGAACTTTTTAATAATATGGGTATCAAATGAAAGGGCTTGATGAGCGCAACACAATGCTGATCTGATGATGGAGTCAGAACCTGTTCCATGGAACTTTTTAATTATATGGGTATCAAATGAAAGGGTTTGATGAGCGAAACACAATTCTGATCTGATGATGGAGTCAGGACCTGCTCCATGGAACTTTTTAATAATATGGGTATCAAATGAAAGGGCTTGATGAGCGCAACACAATGCTGATCTGATGATGGAGTCAGGACCTGTTCCATGGAACTTTTTAATGATATGGGTATCAAATGAAAGGGTTTGATGAGCGAAACACAATTCTGATCTGATGATGGAGTCAGGACCTGCTCCATGGAACTTTTTAATAATATGGGTATCAAATGAAAGGGCTTGATGAGCGCAACACAATGCTGATCTGATGATGGAGTCAGAACCTGTTCCATGGAACTTTTTAATTATATGGGTATCAAATGAAAGGGTTTGATCAGCGAAACACAATTCTGATCTGATGATGGAGTCAGGACCTGCTCCATGGAACTTTTTAATAATATGGGTATCAAATGAAAGGGCTTGATGAGCGCAACACAATGCTGATCTGATGATGGAGTCAGGACCTGTTCCATGGAACTTTTTAATGATATGGGTATCAAATGAAAGGGTTTGATGAGCGAAACACAATTCTGATCTGATGATGGAGTCAGGACCTGCTTCATGGAACTTTTTAATGATATGGGTATCAAATGAAAGGACTTGATGAGCGCAACACAATGCTGATCTAATGATGGAGTCAGGACCTGTTCCATCGAACTTTATAATGATATGGGTATCAAATGAAAGGGTTTAATGAGAAAAACACAATGCTGATCTGATGATGGTATCAGGACCTGTTCCATGGAACTTTATAATGATATGGGTATCAAATGAAAGGGTTTTATGCGCGAAACACAAAGCTGGGTTAGGATTTACTTTTGACTTCGATTTTTGATGTTTGATTTTTCATTTTTAATCTTGATTTTAATTTTAAAATCAAAATCAAGAAATAAAAATCAAAATAAAAATCCGAGATCCGAGAATCGAGAAATGAGAAACAAGAATCAAGAATCACAAATCAAAAATTAAAAAATTGAAAATCAAGAATTAAGAATCCGAGATACAAGATCCGAGAATCGATAATCGAAAATTGAAAATCAAGAATCAAAATCAAGAATCAAGAACCCGATATCCAAGATCCGATAATCAAGAATTGAGACTCGAAAATCGAAAATCAAGAATCCGAGATCCGAGAATAGAGAAACTAAAATTGAAAATCAAGAATCAAGAATCAAAGTGAAAGTCAAAATCAAGAATCAAAGTCAAAGTAAACCCCGACCCAGCTTTGTGTTTCGCTCATCAAGCCCTTTCATTTGATACCCATATCATTGTAAAGTTCCAGGGAACAGGTCCTGACTCCATCATCAGATCAGCATTGTGTTTTGTTCATCAAGCCCTTTCATTTGATGCCCATATTATCATTAAAAGTTCCATGGAACAGGTCATAACTCCATCATCAGATCAGCATTATGTTTTGCTCATCAAGCCCTTTCATTTGATACCCATATGATTAAAAAGTTTCATGAACCAGGTCCTGACTCCATCATCAGATCAGCATTGTGTTGCGCTCATCAAACCCTTTCATTTGATACCCATATTATTAAAATGTTCCATGGAGCAGGTCCTGACTCCATCATCAGATCAGCATTGTGTTTCGCTCATCAAACCCTTTCATTTGATACCCATATCATTAAAAAGTTCCATGGAACAGGTCCTGACTCCATCATCAGATCAGCATTGTGTTGCGCTCATCAAGCTCTTTCATTTGATACCCATATCATTATAAAGTTCGATGGAACAGGTCCTGACTCCATCATCAGATCAGCATTGTGTTTCGGTCATCAAGCCCTTTCATTTGATACCCATATCATTAAAAAGTTCCAGGGAACAGGTCCTGACTCCATCATCAGATCAGCATTGTGTTGCGCTCATCAAGCCCTTTAATTTGATACCCATATCATTAAAAAGTTCCATGGAACAGGTCCTGACTCCATCATCAGATCAGCATTGTGTTGCGCTCATCAAGCCCTTTCATTTGATACCCATATTATTAAAAAGTTCCATGGAGCAGGTCCTGACTCCATCATCAGATCAGAATTGTGTTTCGCTCATCAAACCCTTTCATTTGATACCCATATCATTAAAAAGTTCCATGGAACAGGTCCTGACTCCATCATCAGATCAGCATTGTGTTGCGCTCATCAAGCCCTTTCATTTGATACCCATATTATTAAAAAGTTCCATGGAGCAGGTCCTGACTCCATCATCAGATCAGAATTGTGTTTCGCTCATCAAACCCTTTCATTTGATACCCATATCATTAAAAAGTTCCATGGAACAGGTCCTGACTCCATCATCAGATCAGCATTGTGTTGCGCTCATCAAGCTCTTTTATTTGATACCCATATCATTATAAAGTTCGATGGAACAGGTCCTGACTCCATCATCAGATCAGCATTGTGTTTCGGTCATCAAGCCCTTTCATTTGATACCCATATCATTAAAAAGTTCTAGGGAACAGGTCCTGACTCCATCATCAGATCAGCATTGTGTTGCGCTCATCAAGCCCTTTAATTTGATACCCATATCATTAAAAAGTTCCATGGAACAGGTCCTGACTCCATCATCAGATCAGCATTGTGTTGCGCTCATCAAGCCCTTTCATTTGATACCCATATTATTAAAAAGTTCCATGGAGCAGGTCCCGACTCCATCATCAGATCAGCATTGTGTTTCGCTCATCAAACCCTTTCATTTGATACCCATATCATTAAAAAGTTCCATGGAACAGGTCCTGACTCCATCATCAGATCAGCATTGTGTTGCGCTCATCAAGCTCTTTCATTTGATACCCATATCATTAAAAAGTTCCAGGGAACAGGTCCTGACTCCATCATCAGAGCAGCATTGTATTGCGCTCATCAAGCTCTGTCATTTGATACCCATATCATTAAAAAGTTCCAGGGAACAGGTCCTGACTCCATCATCAGATCAGCATTGTGTTGCGCTCATCAAGCCCTTTCATTTGATACCCATATCATCATAAAATTCAATGGAACAGGTCCTGACTCCATCATCAGATCAGCTCGCTGTCACCCTATTATTACATTATTAGTTACACAACAATTCAGATCATTATTCTGCTTTAACGGCCTTTTTAGCCCCGCAGAAAATATTTAAAAATAGGTAATTAATAACTTAGCAACCAATGTATCAAACGCTCCTATTTCGCTATATTCTTCGTAGCCGGCGACGTGCTTTGCGAGTCGACTCAGTGCGAGCTCCGGGATGCAAAGCGATACGTCCACCCCCTAGAAGCGCTCGGCGCGGTCTGCTTGCGTCGAGTAGATAGGGTAGTAGATACGACGCGTTTTAGGTTGTTTTAAAAGATTTTTCATTGCCAATTTTTTAATCTTTTTGCATTTTTTTTTTCAGAAAAGGATTGATTTTGAACTAAAGTTTATTTCTGTTTTGTTAATTTTACGAACAAGAGTTCTAAGTCAGTTCTAAGTAGCCAAAATCAAAAGCAATTCTTTGGCCGTTTTCTCGAAATTTGGACTAAGTTAAAGATTTTTTTACTCAAAAACTAAATAAAGGTAGTAAAAAGTGATCCATTTAATAGTTTGGTTGACTATCACAGCAAAACATCGTAATTTTTTTATACCATTTGGACGTCAAAATGATTCGTAAATATGGTGATTTCTAAACCTCTTACAGCAAAAATTCACAAAACAGTCGCCGGTTTGAGGTCGATTAATCAAAAAGAAATAATAAAAATACAAAAGTAGCTCATTTAATAGTACAAAATTGAAATGATATTTCATGCTGTGCCATAATTTTTTTATAAATACAGTGTTTTCATTGAAAAATCCTGCCCCAAAACATCACGTAAATCAGAAAATTTTGTATACTGCCTCTTAAAGTGTGTTTTTAATTTTTTTAAACATTAACCACTATTATTAACAATACAAAGCACAAGAACAAGTCGAATTATCTAAACCGATCTTGTAATAAATAGTCTTAAGTTTTGTAAAATGACGCCAATGAAAACGAAATACCCGATTGTAAATCTCGTTCCTATTTTCTGTTTTGCAAATAAATAAATTAGTTTTCACAGTCGGTGACAACCATAATGTAGAGCAGGAACCACGTAAGGCATAATGTTAGGTACACGTGTTTCATAATAACTAGTGAGAGGTTAGGGTGCACCTCAGCTCATCATTACAGCTATTTACAAGTCCCTAGATCATATCGTCGATCCAATGCTAAAGTCGCCAAACTAGCATTTTGGAGTTTTTCACTTTTTGATGGGCATAGTAAGTATTGGTTAGACCAAGAGCACAATGTGGCAAAGTTTCACAGCTGTAGCATAAAAAATAACAAAGATATCCAACATACCAATTTCTTTTTCAGCTATCTGTTCAAAATTTACTTTTTACTATTATCAGCTGTTTGTTTTTATGGGCCGTGACTCGTGGTCCCACTGGGATTGTCCCACTATTACTCGTGGTCCCACTATCCCTGAAATCATGGGTTCGTGGTTCCACTGCTTAATGGGACTACCAGTCATAGTTAAAATCGTAGGTTCGTGGCCCCACTGCATCAAGTTTATACGTAGAGTCTACTTCAAACGGTCATATCTCGGAAAATACTCGTCCTAGAGTCTTCTTTCTCAGTTTTTATGAAAGCTATGACCAAGATCTACATTACAGATGACAGATGTCATTTTGACAGCTGTCATTGAAAATGTAGTTCTCCGTCATAGCTTTCATTTGAACCGAGAACGGGGAGTCTAGGTCGAGTAGTTTCCGAGATATGGCCGTTTGAAGTTTGACAGCTGTCATTGAAAATGTAGTTGTCCGTCATAGCTTTCATTTGAACCGAGAACGGGGAGTCTAGGTCGAGTAGTTTCCGAGATATGGTCGTTTGAAGTTTGACAGCTGTCATTGAAAATGTAGTTCTCCGTCATAGCTTTCATTTGAACTGAGAACGGGGAGTCTAGGTCGAATAGTTTCCAAGATATGGCCGTTTGAAGTTTGACAGCTGTCATTGAAAATGTAGTTCGCCGTCATAGCTTTCATTTGAACCGAGAACGGGGAGTCTAGGTCGAGTAGTTTCCGAGATATGGCCGTTTGAAGTTTGACAGCTGTTATTGAAAATGTAGATCTTGGTCATAGCTTTCATTTGAACCGGGAACGGAGGGTCTAGGATAAGTGGTTTTCGAGATATGGCCAATCTGTCAATTTAATATAATATGTCAATTTGACATAATCTGTCATTTTTGACATCTAGTGTCATTTTCTACCATAATTGTCATTTTTTGACATGAACTGTCTTTTTTGACATTAACTGTCATTGTTTGACATTAACTGTCATTTTCGCATATCGGTCATTTTTGACATCTAGTGTCATTTTCTACCTTAATTGTCATTTTTTTACATTAACTGTCTTTTTTGACATTAACTGTCATTTTTTGACATTAACTGTCATTTTCGCATATATTTCATTTTTGACATCTAGTGTCATTTTCTACCTTAATTGTCATTTTTTGACATTAACTGTCTTTTTTTTGACATTAACAGTCATTTTCGCATATCTGTTATTTCTGACAGGAGCTGTCATTTTTGACATGAGCTGTAGATATGCTATAGCTAAACGTTTATCGTCGTGTCGGTGTACATTCTGTAGCAGTAAAGGCCTGTCGGCGAAATGTCCTAACGTTTCGGACCATGAGTGTACCGTAAAATTCATAGGAGTACTATTTGGAATAAAATCTGCATGTCCAAATAGTTCGCCTGGTCGTAACTATTTGGAATATTTTTGTCCAATCTGTCCTCCTAGGAGGACAACTAGGAGGACAGATTGGAATAAGCGAAATATATTTGTGTTATAGCCCTTATGACCAAATCAGTGGGACCACGAGCGACTGCATTACGTTGACTGATGGTCCCACCAAACAGTGGGACCACGAGCCCATTAAATCGATACACTGTCCCACCAGTGGGTCAAATTAGTGGGACCACGAGTCACGACCCGTTTTTATTAACCTTTTAGCAATTCGTCTTAAACTGAAATTACTTTAGGGACTTTTCCCTAAAGTAATTTCATTGTCATGATTTAAATACCTATTAATAACATCTGATTTGTAGCAATTCGCTCTCCTGAACAATCACGAATTTACAGTTTGGCGACTTTAGCATTGGACCGACGATATATATAAGACCTAAGTAAACTTATTGAGCTGCGCCTGAAAAAAAGAGTTTTTGAAAAAACAGATTTCAATAAAACAATCTCAAGATAAAATTATAGACACTGCTAATTCACTCATTTTATTTCATTTATTATCTCGTAAATTGTTAATTTGCGTAGGTAATAATTATGGACATTGCCTGAAATAAATAATTTACTTAATAAAAATAATCCGGGATATAATTTGCCCTACAAAGCAAGTAATGCGTTAATGCACTACCAGCCACCCATCCACTTGGGGACCGCGTTGATATCCTTCGTCGACTTTCAGAATAAAGGCAGCCATGCCACAATCGATTTAAACTAAGTAGGCTACACCATAAGCACGCTTTAAATACAGACACTCCATAATATTCACAGAATGGCCGACGGTAACATAATGCGAAAATAATTGTAAAACATTCCAAACGAGATACAATTAAACATACATGTTAACAGGCTGTCGGCCATTTCGCGTCGCCGAACGCAAAACAAAATGGCGACCGTTTCGGTTGCGGAAACGCGTATCTGTCACCACGGGGGAATAGCAAGCGGGTGTCCTTAACCACTATTCATAACTTTTAATTGAAAATGAGCTTTATGATGTTGATTCTAAAGTTTATATCAGTTTGCCATGATCTTAAAAAAAACAACTGTTATTCAGCAATGCAAAATAAGCTTCATTCCATTGACATAAAGTTTAGTGCACCAGTAATTTAACTTAGATGTTCATGTTTTATGTGTAAGGATTGTAAACTCTTACCACCTAGTTATATGTACTAAAATTGCTTGCTTATGTTTTTTCATGGTCTGTCCCACAGTCAGTGAAGATTCGGTTGGTAATACTACTATTTCATCTGTCTTCAGCTGCATTGCCAAGTGGGCATTGTATGGTAATGTAGAGGCCGACAAAGTTAGCGTGTGGCCATGAAAGTAGCGACATAAATTCCACATTAGTTGGATACACGTAATTGTTTGAGGCGTTATCGGGATGTTTTGAATAGGTTTTAATAAGTGGTAATAAGCGGTACCAAAGTGAGAGCCTATGTTGGCCTAGTGGTCATTCCATTTTGACCCGTAAGTTGTGGTATCTAGCATAGGTACCTAATAGTTTTTTTGTTTTCAAAAACTAATGTTCAAAATATAAAATAATTGATTATACTCTGACATGAAGAGTATAATCACAATTTGTCGTAGTTTTTATATACATGATACTTCATCTTTGCAAATCTAAAAAACAGGTCTTGTAATGCGAATAAGACAATTTTACAGTTTTAATAATGTAAATTATGGAAGAAAAATCTTTCACAATAATTAATTAGTCAGACACCAATAATAGCTGCGGAAATACTGAAATGATTGATAGAACGTTTTAAAAAGCAAATTAACAAGTTTATTTACGAAATACTTAAGCATAAATAATGAACATTTATCTATGGGGCAGGCTGGGGGTCAGAGATTTCGCCATGCTGAGATCACATCGTTTTAAATAAATTTCCGGTGTCATAATTCTTCCTTAGCTTGACCGATTTTGATGTTTTATTGTATAATTCCATATTTCCTGGATGTGCTTCGCTATAGTTGAACCCGGATAGTGACACTGTTGTGTGGTGACACTTGTTGGCGAGATTATTTTTTTAATTTTCTACCAAGTTTGTGTCAGGACAACGCCTAACTTCCTAAAAGTATCATCCCCATACAAGACATGTATGCGGATTGTACAAAATTTTATCTATTGTTCCAATTTTGAAAATTAAAAAAAAAATCCATCCTAAAAGTTGCATAAAAAAGTTCACTCTCAGCGATAAGGCCGATGAACTGAACTTACTGAAGTTAGTTTCAGTAAAAGTAGGATGCACAATACGCAATTTTTAGGCCATAGAGCGAGACAGAGCGCTAATTTATGAATAAACAAGCAGTTGGCAAACTAAACTCAGCATCGTCTAATATCAGCTTAAATACCAAAGTCAAACAGTAAATTGCCCGGCATCGATTCATTGATACAGTAATTATCAATAAGATCAAAAGATAAAAACCGCCTTTGGCTATACCCTAGCTAGTGCATAATTTCGTCAAGCTGTCATAACTGTCATATTTACGAGGCGTTGTCGGCACATAATTCAACTAATCACTATTGGCTGACATTATTCGCACAACGCGCAATTATGATTATATTATTAGTTATTAGAAAGTTACACGATTTTAGCATCGACATTGATTTTAACTTTTACTACTTTCGCTTATAGATCAGCTTATTTAATTAATCAGTTAGTAAATGTCTTTATAATTGACAACTGTTAAAGTAAAAGAGCTTAAATTAATTATATTATTAAGTGAATGTGAAACTTAAATTCCTTCATACCCAGGATTAAAATTCATGCCTTAACTTTAAAACATCACACTTCTTAAATTCAAATACTTTAATATACCTAACGTTAACGTTTTTCTCACTTTAATTTTTTGTGTTTTCTTTTTAATTTTTGGTCAAAATTCTTTTTTTTAGTTTATCCTTCATTATTTCTTGTGGTGTTGTGTATAGTCTTGCGAATAAATATGATATGTCTTCTGTCTATGTCTCAGTTTGAAAACTAAGAAATCATTAATCCTGTAAATATTTCCAGGTCTCAAATCGTCTTCCAATAAAAATGTATTTTTTTTTATAATTACGAAAAGATTCAAGATCAAAACCGCCCTTTTCATGGCTGCATCCTAATTCTGGATTCGTTCGTGTTATTCCCTTATCCGTTACAAAATATGGATATTATTATTATTATTAGACGAACGTGATGAACGGTTACCTCTAACTTAACAACCAAAGAACTGTTGTGTTAAAATTGCAAGTGTTAAGACATTTTTTGCCTACTGCATCTCAACAAAACCAGCTTTCAAATAGCGTCGATGGGCTTGCAACCTGTCATGTATGGAATGTTAACTTCTGAAAAATTTGAAAATGTACCATTATGTTTGGATATTCCTCTGATTACCCCCTTAAACATCTTCAATGGATTTAAAAATGTCTAAAGATCTGAAGGAATATGTTTTTTTATCTCAATAATTTCCCAAATACTATGTCCCATTAAATGTAGGCAAAGTGAAGTGGACTGTATGGTGTGGTGGGGCTGCACTGATCCAGGATTTTCAAGCGCTGCAGGAAATTTCAGGAATTTCAGGATTTTCAGGATTTTCAAAGACTTCTTAATTTCTTCTATTTCAGCTTTTATTTCTTTCTTCTTAAGTAGTACTGTCACCGGAACCAACTGTGTATCGCAGTACACGGCTCCCTTGCTTAACTACCTCGAGGCGTGACCGAACAGAGAGCGTCGCATTTTGCGCCTGTTCAATCACTGATTTTCTCTATCGCCTACGGGGTTTTTTGCTCATAATTCTTTATTTCTTAAACTTATCCGTTACATTTTAGTCTTAAAATAAGCGCTATCTTATTCTCTATCTTATAAAACCTGATTCATAATCCTAGGTGTCCTATTTCACAAGATATTAAAAGATACATTACAAAAAATCGCTAAACCTAACTTTTCCTAACGACTTTTATTTTATTTCTGCTAAGCTATGTAACGGATTTATTTGAAACTTGCTTAAAACGATTCTCTAACATTATTTTAACAAATTAAACTTTAAATACTAAACATAACTATACTTATGTTAATCACTTTGGTTCAAAATCACACTTAAGCTAAGACCGTTCGTCGTGTCCAGTACATCCTCCCCCCGGCGCAGCTCGCGTAGCCTCCTCCTTCACCAACACGACGAGCTTGCTGGTCGGCCGCTTGAAGACGCCAGTCTTCGTCCGCACATCCGCCACACGTACGCCTCCGTCTGGTCCTTCGTAGGTGCGCTCGACGACTCCCATCGGCCACACGTTTCGGGGTAGCGTGTGGTCCACGACGACAACTATGTCTCCTTGTTTCAGTGGTCGCCTGTTATTCATAGGCTCTCCACGGGGTACCAATGTAGGCAGGTACTCTCGAAGCCAGCGCCGCCAGAAGTGGTCAGCAAGCGCTTGGCTCACCCTCCATGTTCGCCGATCTGTCTCGCTGCATGGCCCAGTGGTAGGTAGACCGGTGGATGACCCCAACAGGAAGTGGTTCGGGGTCAACGCCTCGGGCTCCTCGGGATTCACACTGACATGCGTGAGTGGTCTCGCGTTGATGGAGAATTCCGCTTCAGTCAAGAGGGTGTTCAGCACTTCTTCTGGTGGTTCTCTCTCCTTCAAGGTGGCGGCTAGTGCGACTTTGACTGATCGCACCAGTCGTTCCCAGGCTCCCCCCTGGTTTGGTGCTCCAGGGGGTATGAAACGCCATTCCATCCGGTGCAGCTGTCCTTCTTCTCGCAATGCTGGTGCCCATTCCGCGTAAGCAGCCTGCAGTTCCTTGTCTGCACCTCGGAAGTTTGTTGCGTTGTCTGACATCATGAGACGGGGCCAGCCTCTCCGCGCAGCCATTCTTCTCAGAGCCATGATTGCAGAGTTGATGGAGAGCGTCGGAACAACCTCTAAGTGTACGGCTCGTGTGGTGAGGCACGTATAGAGGGCTCCCCATCTCTTCTCTCGGCGCCGTCCAATCTTCACGATCATGGGTCCGAAGTAGTCTGTTCCACATTGACTGAACGGTCGTTGAAATGGCTCAAGGCGGGCTCTCGGCAGGTCTCCAGTGGCTGGTGGTTGCGGTTTCATCTTCCGTACTTGGCAGAGTCTGCATTCCCTCTCGATGCCACGTACTGTCGGTCGCAGATGAATCACCCAATATCTCTGTCTCAGGTCGTTCGTCACGCGCTCCCTGTTTGCGTGACCAGCTGCGCAGTGCTCTCGCAGGACGATGAGTCTGGTGATGTGATGACGGCCATCAAGGATCACAGGCCTCTTCATCTCGATCGGTGAGTCGGCGGCTCCAATGCGTCCTCGCACTCGCAGAATGCCATTTTCTAAGATCGGGTCCAATCTGAATAGACGACTCGATTTTGTGATTGGACGAGACATTTTCATTCGCTGCATCTCGTCTGAGAAGCTCTCTCTCTGTGCTCGGCGAATAAGCGCACGCTCCGCGTCTTCAATATGTCGATGCTCCATGGTCGTGGCGCGTCGTCGACATCTCTCGATGAAGAAGAGTACTCGTGCTGTTGCTCTCACTAATGTCTCGTACTTGGAGAAGCGTGATGGGTCTGGCAGCCATTCATTCTCCGTCTTGTTTTCTTCCACTTGGGTGTGCAGAACTTCCTCTTCGTGATCGCTGTCGGATGTCTCCTTTGGCCACTCGTGTTCTGGCCGCTTAAGGAAATCCGGCCCTCGGAACCAGCGATCTTCCGAAGTTATGCGTGTGTTTGTCAGCCTTGTCGCGTCGTCTGCCGTATTCTCGCCGGTCGGTATCCACTTCCAATCTTCTTTCTGGGTAAGTTCGGATAGCTCCCCCAGACGATGCGCGACGAAGGGCGTGTATCTTTTCGCATCGTGTCGTATCCAGTGGATGACTGTCATCGAATCACTCCAGTAGATCGTTCTCTTGACTTCGACACGATGCTCCTTCTTGATTGTGTCTGCCAACTTTGCTCCGATGACTGCTGCTTGTAGCTCTAGGCGTGGGATGGTCTGTGCTTGCTTTGGAGCAACCTTGGACTTGGCAGCGATGAGGCGAACGCTGAAGCTCCCTTCTGGTGTCGTGCTTCGCCAGTAAGCCACGGTCGAGTAGGCTTGCTCGCTGGCATCACATAGCACGTGCAGCTCCAGGTCAGTATGGTTCTGAATCGCGTAGTGTCGCTCCAGCCGAAGATGAGTTAGCTCGTTCAGTTGTTCCAACCATGCGGCAAACAGTGTGTTCTCTTCCTCCGGAATCGGTTCATCCCATGACATCTTGATGCGCCATAGATTTTGCAGTATGATCTTTGCTCGTATCGTGTAGTGGCTGAGCAGTCCAAGCGGATCGTAGATTGACATCACCGCGCTGAGTGCCTCTCTCTTGGTAGGCGCGCGGACCCGCGCACGCACTTCGGCGGGAACTCTGTTCATCGAGGTGTTGAATCCGAGTTCATCTCGTTCGGCGTTCCAGAAGAGTCCCAGGATCTTGTTCTCTGACCCCTTTTCGTCGAATTGCGTGGGCGTTGTGGTTCGAAGTTCAGCCGGCACGCCTTCCAGTACAGAGTCTTCATTGCTGTTCCATCCTCGCAAAGTGAACCCAGCAACCGCATGTACTGTGCGCAGTTCTGTGACGGCTCGTCGGGCTTCTACACTGTCGTCATAACTCGCCACCAGGTCGTCCATGTAATGGCTTCTTGTAATGGCTTCGCAGGCGAGAGGGTGAGTGTGTGCGTATATCCTGGCGTTGTGGTTTCGTACGAAGTGCGCCATAAATGGTGAACTGGCGGCTCCGAAGATCATGCTCGTCATCTTGAATCTCTCGGGCGCCTTCTCTCTCTCTCTGCCTCTCCACAAGAATTGTTGCGCTGGTTGGTCTTCTTGGCGAATCTTGACTTGTAAAAACATCTCCTGAATGTCAGCCGTGATCGCGACTGGCCTCTCTCGGAATCGATACAGGATGCCTGGCAGGGACATCAAGAGGTCAGGTCCCTCCAGCAGATGGTCGTTCAGGCTGACTCCATTGCTCTTGGCTGCTGCGTCGAAGACAAGCCTTATCTTCCCGGGCTTGTTGGGGTTGCGTACTGCGAAGTGAGGCAGGTACCAGCAGACTTTGCTAGCAGCCTCCGATCCATCGCAAGGTTCCGCGTACTTCTTTTGTAGCAGATTCTCCATTTGCTTCGCATATTCTTCGGCGAATATCGAGTCAGCGTCCATCTTCTTCTCAATGCTTTGCAGCCGACGAAGTGCCATGTTATAGCTCGGAGGCAGCTTCGGGTCTTCCTGCTCCCATGGTAATCCGACTTCATATCCATGGTCAATTTTCTTGATCGTTTGTTCGACGATCTTAGTGGCACGTAGATCTCGTTCACTCGTACGTGGCTTCTGGTTTATGCCGACTGCCTCAAGGCTGAAATGTTTCTCTATCAGCTCATGCAGTTCCTGGTTCTGCCTCTCAATGGCTTCGGGTGTGTAGATGTGCAGCACACTGTCTTGGCTCGTGATGATGCTGCGTGGTATGGTTCCGTGGATGACCCATCCCAGTTGTGTTCTCGATGCGGCTGGTTGATTCACTTTTCCGACCCGTAGCTCCTGTGAGACTATGTACTCCCAATGGTCGGCTCCAATCAGGATCCCAGGATGCGATGACTCATAGCACACTTCATCCCGCCGTAAGTCTCTGAGGTGGTCTTGATCCAACAGTGTCGCAGGAATTGACTGTTGCAGCAGCTTCATGTTCTTTATAGTGCGTGCCCGAAGTGAGTGCAGCTTGTTGTTCTTGCTTCTCAGTTGCACTGTGACAAGTTGACTCTCGTTCTCTTGTTGTGTAGTGTTGACTCCACGCATCCGTAGTGGCAGTGATGGTCCCTTTGCTCCAACAGTCCGCGCCAGCTCTTCATCTATCAGGGTGACGGTTGCTCCTTCATCCAAGAGGGCGAGGGTATCGGTCTCCCCCCGTGGACCGATGACGGTAACTTGACACATCTTCAGTAGCACTGCCTTTTTGTTCGGGGCAGCTGTTGCTACGGTCAACACCGCTTCGGCTGAGCTCGTTCCATCTTCTTTCTTCTCCTGATGTAAGGTCTGATGATGCTTTCGTGGACACTGGTTGACACCACATGACTTGGATTTGCAGTTGAAGCGACGATGTTTCTTCACTACACAGTTGAAGCACAACTTGTTTTTCTTCACATGATCCCATCGCTCATCAACGGTCATTGCCTTGTAGTTGGGGCAATCCGTTAGCTTGTGTGTCTTCTCACAGCATGAGCACTTCTCTTCAGCTTCAGTTTGTTCTTCAGTGGTGTTGTATACGGCGTTCGTCTTCTTCCTGAATGGTACACTTGGCTTCGGCGTACACTCCTTCTTGCTGGTTGTTATTGGTGCGTAGCTGTATCTCAGGGCTCGGTCCGCTTCACGCATCAGGAACTGTGATAGCAGCACGATCTCAGGTTCTATTGATCCTTGTTCACTTGCGTAGTCACACCAACGTGAGCGAATGTGAGGGCTCAGCTTGTCCAATGTCTCTCTGGCCAGCATCGGGTTGTATAGGTATCCTCTGTTGCCGATGTGTTTCAATACAACGACCACGTTCTGAAGCTTGACGGCGAATGAGTTCAATTCCACTGCAGATGGTCCAGGTTTCGGCAACTTCCTTAAGTCTTCAAGGGCTCGGTCGACGATCACTTCCGGCCTTCCAAAGCACTGTTCCAAAGTTGCTATGATCACGTCTGGATCGCTTGCAGTATACAGGAGTGAAGCAACTAGTTCTCTTGCTTCTCCTTTCAGGCTACTTCTCAGCCTTTGAAGGTTCTCTGCCGGTGTGAGCTTGTATGTCTTGGTGGAGTCTCTGAAGGCAGCCTTGAAGGGTAGCCACTCGTTCGGTGAGCCGGAAAATGCGTGCAGGTCTTGGCACTTCATCCTTGGTCTCGCTAGCTTCTCAATGGCATCAGCTAGGGCTTCCACGTTGGCAGCACTCTTTGTTCTCGCCGGTGTGGTTTTGACTTCGAATCTGATGTTCTTCTCGGCTCTCATGGTGTCGCTCTGTTCCCCTTCGCCTCCAGTGTTCGTTTTCAGCCACTCCTTGACCCTCTCACTCTGCTCCGGTAGGTCCTCCTCTTCATCTTCCAGCGCTGCCAGATCGGCCGCTAGTCTCTTCTTTACTAAGTCGGCTTCCAGTTGCAGCTCCTTTCGTTTGAGTTCAGCCAGCTTCTCTTCCGCCGCTAGTTCCGCCATCCGTGCCCTGGCTGACGTGCTCCCGTTCGATCGTAGAGAGCGCACAGTCCGGGCGGGAGATCGTTCACTCCTGTGGCGTTCCGTACTCGTTCCGGCTCGGATTTCAGTAGTAGACCCTGTGGCTGGGTCATGTCTGGTTACTCTTGTGCTGGGTGACGCAGGTGGTTCCCGTGACAGTCTGCGTCTTCGCTCGAGTATTATCGCCTCTAACTCGGCGGTTTGCCTAGCCTCTTCCTCGGCTTCGCGGCGTTCTGTCGCATCTGCCTGGCTTCTGGTCACAACCATTCTGCTCGAGCGTCTTGATTTATCCGTTTCCAATCCGTTGGGCGCAGATCCTCTTTAATCCAATCCGTCGTCGATGGACCAAGAACTGAAGTGGACTGTATGGTGTGGTGGGGCTGCACTGATCCAGGATTTTCAAGCGCTGCAGGAAATTTCAGGAATTTCAGGATTTTCAGGATTTTCAAAGACTTCTTAATTTCTTCTATTTCAGCTTTTATTTCTTTCTTCTTAAGTAGTACTGTCACCGGAACCAACTGTGTATCGCAGTACACGGCTCCCTTGCTTAACTACCTCGAGGCGTGACCGAACAGAGAGCGTCGCATTTTGCGCCTGTTCAATCACTGATTTTCTCTATCGCCTACGGGGTTTTTTGCTCATAATTCTTTATTTCTTAAACTTATCCGTTACATTTTAGTCTTAAAATAAGCGCTATCTTATTCTCTATCTTATAAAACCTGATTCATAATCCTAGGTGTCCTATTTCACAAGATATTAAAAGATACATTACAAAAAATCGCTAAACCTAACTTTTCCTAACGACTTTTATTTTATTTCTGCTAAGCTATGTAACGGATTTATTTGAAACTTGCTTAAAACGATTCTCTAACATTATTTTAACAAATTAAACTTTAAATACTAAACATAACTATACTTATGTTAATCACTTTGGTTCAAAATCACACTTAAGCTAAGACCGTTCGTCGTGTCCAGTACACAAAGATTTCTTCTAAACCACTATATCAATAATTTAGTTTAAAAAAACTTAGGCCTTTACATCTTTACTAGATGATTTATACAGTGTCAGGAGGCAATCTTTGCCTACACTTAACGGGACACTGTAGTGCCTGGAACATTGTTTGAGATGTATAACTTGTAAAATTTAGATAATACCAAATTCGCAAGGGATTTATTATTCGAACTAGCAAACTTTGAATCAAAAGGCGGGACATCCTATACCAAAACAAACTAAAAGGTTATAATTTGAAGCCCGAATAAGTAATATGAATTATTGTTGACAATCGCTTTGCATGTCCCGCCCTGCGCATGCGTCGCGTCGATTTGATTTGCAGATGAGTATTACATTTGCGCGTGGGACAAGAAGAAAAAAACGTGTAGAGATTGTTTCATTGTTTATGATATGGATAATTGAATACTAGTACTATGCTAATAGGTATTGTTTTAAGTTTCTTATACAGTTAGCGTGAAAAGAGAATATCACGAAGTGAAAGAAGAAAACCAATAGTTAAAAGTGGCGTAGCGGCACTTAACACTTAAAAGTGGCATAGCGGCAGTATTAGGAAGTATGCGCCTGATTAAAAAAAAAATAGGAAAAAATATTTTTAATATGAACATTTTTACTTTAAAACTTTAGTAAGTAGGTAAGTACCTGCTTTAGTCTATGTATTTTTTTTTAATATTCGGTCTTTTTCGTTAAGAAAATAATAATTCAAAGTGTAAAGAAATACTTAGTGGGTATTTCATATTTCGTATTTTATTGAAACGCAACGCAATAGGCAATATGCATCAATTTTTTTTATGGTTTTAAACGATAGGTTATATCGTTAAATAACCGTAACAAAAATTCCAGCGCCGAAAAACTAAAATTTTATAACAAAAATAATTTTTAAAATTTATCAACATTTTCATGCACTTGAAACGGACGTGACGTCACAAGTCACCAAAATTACACGCGCTTGTAGGTAGAAAAAAAAAACTTTCTGTCGAGTTTGAAGGAGTGTGACGTCACAGCATACGTGACAAATAGCGTTGCGTTTCAAGTCTTATGAAATTCCCACTATATTTTTGCACTTTTTAATTATTAATTTCTAAGCGAAAATGAAATAATATTAAAAAATAATTACACACACATAATTCTAAAGCCATAATGTTCATAGAAAAATACGTTTAACCCGCTTTTGAATCAGACGCATATTGCCTATTGATCAGACTGTGACGTCAAAATCGATGATGAATGACTGACAGTGCCAACAAGCGCGTGTAGTTGTTCGATGGTTAAAAATGTCAACATACAATAGACTGTGACGTCACGAGTATTTATAGTGCCCGTAGATGTTGGTAATTTTGTTTTTTGGTTACAAAATTTTAGTTTTTCAGTGCTGGATATTTTCTGATTATTTATGTGAAGGATTCATATCACAGAGAATATACACAGTACCTGGGGATACAGTCGTGAGCCTGTTTTATTTATTTATTCGCACTTACTAACTTGTACCATACAAAGTACCTACCTAAGTACTTGGCACAAGACAAAGCCTACATATGGCAGGCGACGAGAACATAGCCTTTCGAAATAATTAACGACAGATTTGAATTGTAAAACAATTTAATTTGTTTCTGGGACATCCGGTGGTTTTAAATACCTAAGTACTTAGACTAAGTCATGAATATCTAGATTTTGGTCATAGAGGAATTTTGTGCCATTGTATAGTACAGCAAGCAAGTATGAGCAAGTGGCAAACTCTGGTGACGGATTAGGCCGCCTAAAGGCCTCCGTTATGGCTTAACGACCTAAAAGCCGGAACTGACAATTTAACGTACCTTGCGAAGTATTAAAGCGCTCAGTTCGTAATGCCACTTGCAGTCACCCATCTAAATTGTGACCGCGCACAAGGTTGCTTAACTTCAACGATCAATCAAGAACGTCTCAGCAAGCAACGCCACGAGCGCTTCATATGAAGCATAATATCATACAAGTTCTGTTATATTCTTATTTTTAATAATGATCTAATACATTAGGTACCTGTTATTTATTTATGTTTATTTCTTTGTTTCAGGTAAGTTCATCTCAACTTTACACGACATCATACAGGTACATAAACTTATTTTTATGCATGCCACTGCCATTACTAGTTCATTTTTATCCTGTTCATCCAAAGGTTACCTGAAAGAAATCGCTTTCAGCGTTAAAGTCACCCATTATTGGGTACACTTTTTTTTAATAAGTCTTACTTTACTTTTGTGTTTTTATGCAATAAGATATCTATTCTTCTAATCTATTCTTAAATATGGCAGTTACTTGTAGAATGCCAACTACCAAACTGGCCACTAGTTAATACGAACTTACTTTACTGCCTAATTACTTTAATCCGTTTTTGAGTTTTGCTTGCTCAAAGTAATAAAACCACAGAACTATATTGAGATATAGAAGCAAAAAGTTTGTTGATTTGTATAGAAACCGACCGTGTAATATTTTGCGTAAATCTTTGACGAACACAGTTGACAGTTTGGATTGCTTATTATTACATTGCTGGTTTTCAATTTTCGCCAAGTCTGGCGCGTCAAATTAAAGCCGCAATGGAATGAATTCGGAATGAACTTAGCAGCGAGCAAAGAAGTCCTCAGCCCTTCTTTTCATGTAGGTACTACATACACTCTGCTTCTATCTCGATATAATTCTGTGAATACTTTTAATAAGTCCAAAAATCCCCTATGCAGGGAATAATCGCAGGGGATTTCTAGAATAAGCCTTATTTAGTGTATTTTGTAATATTTTGACTTAAGAAACAGTGATTGAACCAGAAATAAAGCAATTCCTATGCGGTGCGTATCATTCAATTACAAATACCCAAGTTAACGCTCGCTTAGCCAATAAGAGCGCGTTCGATATAATGAAAATTAAACTGTCATTTTCGTCACCAGCCTCACATTAACTAGATATGCGATCATAAAATTAAACTTTATCCGCATTAAAATAGGGTGTAAAATTGTTTGTACTTATAACCCAATTGAAAAGGTTATTGGTAGTTTAGTGGAGATCAAAACAGTAATAGAACTACTTTCTAGTTGAAACTATTTAATGTTTGTGGGTGCAAATCTTACGACCGTGGTTTTATACTTATTTTATACCTTATTACCTTGTAATAGAGCATAATAGTGTAGAAGCTATTTGACCCGCCTTTTGAACCTTAGGCAAGGCGTTTAAGTTTTTTAAGAAGCTGTCTACTTGTCTGTGGTCATTTACACTTCTTTTTATACATTAACAGCAGTTTCAATAACACAAATCATTTTTCAGTTTTTAAAGTAGGTAAGTACTTACACCCATAAGTTTTTCTGTAACGTGATTCTTAAAGTTTAGTGTGTATCTTATTGCAGGCGAGACTGTACAATTTTAATTGTAAGTGATATCCACACTTAAGTAATATTTCATTGAAAATGAAAAGCCTTTTCATTCGATTCCGACAGAATTCGAACCCGCATTAATACAAGCGATCCCCTTCAAGCCCAAGGCTACGGAATCCATATTCGTCGGGTCGAAAATCTTGATAAGACTATTAATTTTCAATGAGACTACAATCCATGGCCTTGCAAATTATGGGTAGGTATCTAAATTAATGTTGGGTATGACATGATTTTAGATTGACTTTTGTAAGAGTAGATTCATTTTCATTTTGAGCCGGTACCGTGAGCCGGTTCATTTGAGCCGGTCATTTTCAATTAATTGTTTATTATTTTGGCGGACTACTCACTCATTCTCATATGACAATCTGTCCGGTCAGTTCTAAATTCTTTCTTGTCATTGTCAAGCTTGAATTGATTGAAGATTGAATGAAGCTTGGAGAAAGAATAACGCCATATCTGATTTTGTCATTATTGTGTACGGTCACAAAACATTTGAATTGAAGTATGACATTTGTAGAAGTTGAGCCGATCACACAAAGTTGAATTTTGTACGGGACAAAAGAGCCGCGTCAGTCACGTCATACTCAACTCTAATCTAAATAGAAAACTTAGTAAATCTGGTCGGAGTTCGAACCTGCGATCTTCGTGAATGTATCCTACTAGACCAGTGGCTCCTAACCTTTTAACCTTGTTATGTCAATAAAACAGATTTTACCCCCGTTTAATTTTGATCTTAAAATTCCTTTCAAATGTAAATGCTGAGGGGTAGCCCTATTTTCTTGTCACTATAATATAACATTTTTGATTTGTGTGCATGTACCGTATAGTGACGAAAATAAAACTTATTTCTATTCTATTCTTTCGATTACAAGTTTATTTCAGAGTTCAATTTTATTTTAGCTGAAAAGTATTTAATTTAATTACCTACTTATTTTCATTCAATTTAAGTATTCGTTAGTTTACAGTTCTGTTATAGTATAAAACTGAGTTTTTTTTTTATTATCTCGTTTCGTTCTATTACCCCCCAAAAAAGCTATTTTACCCCTGTGGGGGTAATTACCCACAGGTTCGGAACCACTGTACTAGACTAAGGCTGCGTTTCCACCAGAGATGTGCGAGGATGCGTGGCGAGGGATGTGTTTGTAATGAACCAATAGAATCGCTTCATTTACCTCGCTTCGGTCAGCACAGCTCTGGTGGAAACGGCTCAGCAGAGCTAGATTTTTGCGCATACAAAACAAGCGAGGGATGTGTGCGAAGGATGTGTACGAGGGATGTGTGCGAGGGATGTGTTGCGAGGGATGTGTACGAGGGATGTGTGCGAGGAATGTGTTGATTGTGTTGTTCACAGCTTCGCAACGCATCCTCGCACCACACATTAATGCATATTTTCACAGCTCCGCTACACATCCTCGTAGGCACATTTTCATCTCACAGCTTTGATGGAAACCCCCACACATTTTCACAGCACAGCTAGACATCCTTACACGACACATTTCCATCGCACATCTCTGGTGGAAACGCAGCCTTACATGGCGCTTACGTAATTTGAATTATAGACCCGAAGCTAGTGAGACTTTACAAGATCCCCATAACTATTACTTTCCCATGATTTACGGAGACAGGTGTAAATTAGTCGTTAGTAACCGTTTATAGTCCGAGAGTTCACTACCAATAATCCTATGTTATTGAGTACCGGAATGAATGTATTCTCAGGACTGCCTTGACTTTCGATCCGAAGGTCGTGGCAACGAATCTTAGCTGAGCATCAACGGATTTTCCATTTTGTAAAATTTATAGAAGCGTTATCACGATTCTAAACGGTGAAGGAAACTTGAGGAAACTAGTTAGCTTTCTTATAGCAACGATGGGCTTGCATCCTGTCACGTCTGCTAGTTGTTGCAAACTAAATGGAATAATATTGTTTTTCAAGCCTTGTGAAGGTGGCGCCTTTGGTACTACACTTTGGTGGTCAATCGTGATTCTGTTTTACTTCATCTTGAATATGAAAAACTACTTACATAATCCTTTTTATGTGTTTCTATATAAACGTAAAATTTATAGTAAATGAGGTACTCATATTGGTACATTATGAAATAGGAAAGTCTACAGCTGCCTTTCCGTCTAACAGCATGACCCTACTTTCACCGCTGTGAGAATACTGATACGATTCACTTTCAACTACGTCTTTATGGATATTTGCGTAAACAATCAAATATACTAGTTTAATCACCCTACTAGCATTACCCATTAAAAGTTTTTTATACTTATTGCATTTCAGTTAGAAAGGTAATAATAGATAGAAATAAAATTAAACAGTTTTTCATTTGATTTTTCACTAAGCATTCATATAAAAAAACAAGATCCCTATGACGTGTTATGATGATGATCACCAAATACCCAGGGGATTTGGTCCACTCATTGGTTATTAATTCTTATCCATATCGTAAATAAAAGTTTTGAATAAAAACCAATCTTTCAGTTGCATTAAGAACTGTGAATCACTTACAAACTAATAAATAAATAAATAAAATAACTGCTGAATTTTGCAACAAATAAGAATTCAATCGTTTAGTTAGTGTTTTTTTTGTTTAAGGGTCGTGTTGGCCGAGGTTTCAATCAATATCCCAAGCCCTACAGCGTCCCGTGAAGTGTAGGCAAACATTGCCTCCTGACACTGTATAAATCGTCTAGTAAAGATGTAAAGGTCTAAGTTTTTTTTTCAAATTCGCTATTTATCACTCCATTACTTTGTACATAAGGAGTCAGGGCGTGCCGCTAGTGCCATAAAAATAAATCGTTTGAACTGTTATATTCATTATTCCTTTTTGGCTCTACTTAATTAATCGCGGCTTTTTTCTACATCCTTATTGAATCTTTAGATAACTAGATATTGTAGAACAGGAGCTGATGAGAGTTTGGTAAATATCATATAAATAAATAATAAAATAAAAAAAGCTTTATTTCCCATACCCTGTTTACATAAAATGAACTTAAATAAAAACACAACTTATTTTTAAACTAAAACTATACTTAAATATAAAATAAAATTTAAATGTGTATTCTAGGGTATGTAGTGTACAGGACCACCTACGTGGTAAAAGCCTCCTCCAAGTTCTTCCATTTATCTCTTTCTCTCGCTAATCTGGGCCATAACTTTCCAGCTACCTTTACTATGTCGTCCTTCCATCTTTGCAGCGGTCGTCCTCGCTTACGTTTTTTGTCTCTTGGGATCCAGTTCGTAGCTATTTGAGACCATCTGTTTGGATCTATTCTCTGCAGATGGCCCGCCCATTTCCATTTAAGGCTTAGAATCTGTTGGGCCGTATCTTTAGCTTTAGTTCTTTGCCGTATGCAGGTGTTTCTGATTCTGTCTTTTATTTTTATTCCTATGTAGCTTCTCTCTATAGCTCGTTGGCAGATTCTAAGCCTTTCTAGTTGTTTCTTCGTTAGTGGCCAGGTCTGGCATGCGTAAGTGAGGCACGGGGTTAGGCAGATGTTCATTGCTTTTGTTTTCAATGCTACTGGTAGAGTTCCCTTAAATATTTCCTTCATAGCCCAATATTTATTCCAAGTACTTTTGATTCTTCTACTTATCTCTTTTTCTGTACATGCGTTGAATGATATGAGGTGTCCAAGATAAATATAGTGATCTACATATTCCAGTAAGCTCCGATTGATAGTGATGGAAAATTCTTTTTGTTTGTCATAACTTTGGTTTTTTCTTGGTTAACCTCTAGTCCTATGAGTTTGCTCTGCGTATTTAGGGACTCTACCATGCATTGAAGTTTGGTCGGTTCTTGAGAGAGTAGGACCAGGTCGTCTGCAAATCGCCAATGACTGAGATATATTCCATCCATTTTTATACCCATGTTATTCCAATTTAGCTTCCTAAATACTTGTTCCAAAACGGCAATAAAAATTTTCGGGGAGAGCGGATCGCCCTGTTTCACACCTCGTTGAATTTTGAATGTTGCGCCTGCTGATTCTAGTTTGACTCGGGCTGTACTATTGTTATATATTTCTTTAATTATTTCAATATAGTCACGATTGACTCCTTGCTCTCTCAAAGAATGCCATATGGCGTTGTGCGATATAGAGTCAAATGCTTTGGAGTAGTCGATGAAGCATAGGTAAGTATAGAGGCTTATCGTATTCTATGTATTTCTCTATAATTTGTTTTAGGGTATGAATGTGTTCGACTGTCGAGAAGTTTTTTCTGAAATATCATAGTAGTCAATTAATAGCTGCGAAAAAGCGGTCTTCCGATTAGTAAAATAATAGGTAGGTACGACATGACCCTTACGAACAATGGAAATACTTTTTTAAAATATTTCAGTCAGATAGATATATTAGTCAAATCCAAACACGATTAAAAAGTTTTCCATTATAAAGAAATGTAGTGTACCTCTTAGTAACTTTGATTAGTAAATGTAAAATAAACATTATCAAAAAATGCCATAGCGACAAGGACAGTAAACACATTGGATTTGCTCTTAAAATTTCAAAACATTATTTGGTTATTTATTACGTTTAAAAAAAGTGTCACTATACTATGTCTATAGCTATACAATTAAGAAATAAATAAACACTTATGCAATGCGGACAAAATACGTTTCAAATGCCTCGCACTGCCTTGTTGTTATTCTTTCTGTACCGTGGGCTCTTCGACTATAACTTTTTTACCTCAACATCTTGTTATCTCCGGATTCCTTTTTTAATCTACAGTTATCTGTCAAAACTTCGTCATATGCTATCCGTCTTGTTGCAAAAACTGTTTAGCACACAATGTTAGGAGATTGTCAATTAACTTGTAAGTGTAAAAATACATGGAAACTTACTTGGTATAGAAATGTGGTATATGCTATATCGGACCTCGTTAGGGTTCTGTAGGACAGGATAAAAACGAGGTGGTGATTAGTAGCGATATGAAATTAATAAAAACATGTATTGTATGTGATGGACTGATAGCTAATTCTGATTTCAATTAAAATCTCTTGCAGAAAAGGTCTTAGGTAGGTACTTACGAACTTTTATAATCGTAAAATATTGTATCAAAACTATATTAAACAATTGACGTGTCAATGTGATCAACCTACATGGTCTATTGAATAAATAATCTTTGACTTTTGATTTGAACACTAGTTAAATAATGCTCAAGATTCGCCCTGTCACTATTTGACACTATCTAACAAAAAGGGATGGCAATGGTTTAAAAGGTATTTCAATTTTAACATAATTTTATAAGTAGAAGGGATAAGGGATCGTAGCAAGTGGCGATCTGTGGTCTCTGCCTACCCCAACTACAGGCGTGAGTTTATGTATGTATGTATGTAGAAGGGATAAAGTTTAGCTAATAGAGCTTTTATAATTCAAACTGTTTATAACTTATGCAAGTGACTGTACTTATAATTGCATCTATAGACAGAGTGAGTAAACATTACACAATCAATAACTTATACTTTAATTAAACATTATTGAAAGCAGTCCTCGAATTGGCATACCCTGTTCGCTGTCAAACCACTTTGAACCTAAAGACTGTTGAAATAAGACATTTAATAATGCGGCACCTGTGAGATCTGAACTCCATTCACAAGTTAGTTCATAGGTACTAATAGGGTTGTCAAATGTTGTTGAAATCGGTGAAAACAAAAATGAAATCTTAAAAATCAAAATATTTTTGAATTTTAATATCTGGATAAGAAATTGATTGTTGATTTTAAAGGATGTACTTCAAACCCGCAGAGAAAAGACATATAAAACGAATATAAAGATGAAGACCAGAAGTAAGAATTTAGGTAAAACAATGGAGTCAGTAATAAGGTCTAGCTAGCGACAAGACAAGGGTCGGAAGTAGATATGAAAAAAAAACTTAGGCCTTTACATCTTCAACTAGATGATTTAAACAGTGTCAGGACGCAATCTTTGCCTACACTTAACGGGACACTGTAGTGCCTGGGACAATGTTGAGATGGAGTAGGCTTGCCCAGCACCTACGTCATCCTCTCAGCTTAACCGGCCATATCCACAGGAAAGGCATAGTCAATACTTGTGGGGCTGACTAAGCCGCGGGCTTCCTCACGATGTTTTCCTTCACCGTTTAGAGCTCGTGTTAATGTGCATATAAATTTTTCGAATCGAAAAGTCCATTGATGCACGGCTAGGATTCGAGCCCACGGCCTTCGGATCGAAAGTCGAGGTATTATTTCACTCGACCAATACGGCTCTTATGGCAGAAGTAGATATATTACAATCAAAATTAGACATAAAGGACATGTGGAAATAACATCAAAAATAGGATATTTATTTTTCACATACACGCGGCATCCATCTAAAAACAATTTCGATCATATCTCAGAATTTCACATGATTCAGTCACATGCAATCAATGAGGAAAACAATGTGCTAAACTACTTATTTTTAAACGCCATTTTTCTTAAGATTTCTTATTGTTTCCTGAAATAAAACAAAATAATACGATAGATGTAAGTACTAAAAAGATGTAGAGTATAATAAGTTTGTAAGAAAGGTCTGTACTAAGACAAAAAGCAGGAAGTTAATTTAAAAAGTCGGATATATACCTAGAGATATAGAATAGAAAAATCAGAATTGATGAAATTTCAAATACAGTGAGAATAAAAATGAGATAATGGTCACAACTGTATCTTCAAAGAGTGATGAAAATGCTCTCTTGATCTATAAGCAAGATCCTTTGACGATGTCGAAGGGCATAGTCGGAGGCACGTCCGAATACATATTTGGAACTGGCTCACATTAAAGGTGGCCGTACCTATCCATATCCATGCCGAACGTGCCGAACGAATCGAATTTTTGAATTCTTTATATGAAATCGTATGAAATCTCGCACACCTGTCCTGTCCGCATCGAGTCATCCGAATCGACCGAATCTGGCAGTACTTCGAGAATTCGGCCCGTTCGGCGTGGATTAGACGTGCATCCACTACTACTGCCTACTCAGTATTTGTATTCATTCAAGAATGATTCCAAGTCACCACGATGTTTTCCTTCGACATTTATAACTCGTTTAATGCGCATGACAGGTTGACGTTCATTGCCTATTAGCAAAACAAACTGGTTTCCTCACAATGTTTTCCTTCACCGTAGAGCTTCAATGCGCTCATTTTCAGCAACAAAAATGTATTGATTCAAAAAAACCATCATCATCATCCACAGCCCGATTTTAAACACTGCTGGGTGTAGGCCTCCCTAAGTTTGTGCCATCCACTACGATTCTGCGCCAGTCGCATCCATCGACGCCCTGCGACGTGAACTATGTCGACCCACCTCGCCACCAGTCGCCCAACACTCCTTTGTCCTATTTAGCGGCCGCCACACGATAAAGTTCTGACCGCGCATCTGGACTGCGTTCCGAACCGCGGATGGATCTGTGCAGTTTGAACCGTGGATCAAACTGTCGTGCTAATTACTGTCACAGTTTAGACTGGCGTCCACACGGTGATGCGTGCAAAAAACTGAAAACTGTCTGTCGACATGCCAGATCGGACTGTCAGCCTCGCGCATCTACATGTAGGTTTTGGAGCGAAGGATGGAATGCCGCGTGCTGTTTTCCGCGTTCCGAACTTTACGTGTAAAGGCCGCTATTGTCTCATTTATCTTAAAAAATCATAAATTTGTTAAAAATCCATTATATTGTTGGTCAGAACCCAAGCTCACGACTATGGAGAGTTATATTAAAAGATCAGAATTGTCTGTAATTCAGACAAAACACGCGGCATCCCTAAGTATATGCAATTTAGATGGTATCTAGGTATTTCACGTGAGCCGGTCACATGCAATCACTGAGGTAGGAGGTGTGCTAAGAGGAGTGGCTGCTTATTAATGGCGATGGTCGTGATGATAGCGGAATGCATTTGTATCGTATTGAAGCTAAATGAACCACCTGCCATAAGGTTTGGTGCAGCTGAAGAGTACTCAGCTGTTCCACTTTCAAAACTTCTATAAACAAGTGGCTATATTAATAAAAAAAAAAACATACAGTTGACTTGAAACCTCCTCCTTTTTTGAAGTCGGTTAAAAATTAAAAAAAACCGACTTCAATGTTATAAACTAAATTTTCTGCACTCACGAGGTGCATTTCTGTTAATAACTCTGAAGATCCTCGACAGATCCTCACCAAATTTTTGTGGCGCCAAACGGAAATCCAAAAAAAAAAATTTTCCAAATCGGTCAAGGCGTCTTTGAGTATAATCGGTGAATTTGTTCACCGATTATACTCGAACTTAAAAAAGAACCAAAAAAGAAGAAAAAAAATTGAGAGCTTCCTCCTTTTTTTTAAGTCGGTTAAAAATCGTGAATTGTAGGTACTTACTACAATATTCTTAGGTAGAAGAGTAGTGTACAATGCAAACCAAGAAGATTCTAAACTACGTAACTGGAGTGCTAACTGACATTTAATGTACAAAGGATTTTGAACCTTATCGCGACAGAACAACGATCTATTATCATTTAATCTTGGTTATAAGGATTGTTGGTCTTGTTGAGAGGCTTTCTTGGGTGCTTTGTCTCTTTCACACAGTTGCAAAAAGAAAGAGACACAGCGCCCAAGTTTTATTTCAAGCGGACCTTGTTTTCTGTCTCAGTCAGCGTTCCAGGTACGTAGTATGGAAATTCCTTGATGCAAACGAAACATATCTTTCAGATTTTGACAGTTCAGAAATATTTTGGCTCATGCACACATTTTGCAGTGATAGTAAATATTCTAGGTAGGTATACATGATAAATTAGGTGCCTATTAAAACACTAACTTTGTGAGGAAATCCCTCACAATGTTTTCCTTTACCATTTAGAACTCGTAATGCTTTTCTGAAACGAATAACTGTCTGGGATTCGAATCCGCAACCTTTGTATTGAAAGTCTTGGTAATAAAATATCTCCCTTATCCTACACGGATATTACAGTGAACAAGCCGTTCTCTTATATTCCCAATAAGTAGCTAGAATACTTCTATAGCACATAAATAAAAATTCATAATGAACTGATAAAATGTTAAGCCACTATTTTACATTCAAAACGACCTATACGAACGCGCATTGGATGTTAAGGTAATATTGAATATCTGAATGTTGAATATAAATGTTATATTTTTTGATAGCCGCTTTGATCTTTTGCAACTGGTACGGTTATATTATTCATTGAGTTATATACATTTACTTATAATTTACATTTAAATATAGTTTCGTTCAAGACAGTTTAACTATATACACATTATAGCACAAAGTTTACTGACTCAATGGAATTTACTTGAAACGAAATGAAATATGATCATGACTAAATTCCCAAGGTGCGGTAGACATATTCTTACAGATCTAGATGTCTAAGAGGGTAGTCAGAGGTATGTCCAAATACGTATTGCTACATGCACACATTTTCCATACGTGTCAGGTTGCAAGCCCATCGACACTTGGAATTTACTTTACTTACCTACTCTGTGCCTTTAAGAAAACAAGAAATTACGCAATAAATCAATACTTATACGTAATATTTATTTATATTTATTAAGAAAAAAATATATTAAAATAAATCTTTGACGAAATAAAACTACAATCATCATTCAGTGTGTAGTCCTTATATCACCCGTTCACGCAATTACGTGTTTTAAAGGTAATTAAAATGCACTGTTACCACTATTACGCCACTAGAAGTGGACACAGCATTTACTTAAGATGGGCTGGGCAGCTATCTTGTAGCAATAAACTAATGCCTATTAGAAACCTCGGTAAATACTGGCAGATTATTTAAGGGCTATGTCGAACAGAGCGTTCAAAACATTAATTTGTGGATGATTCTGTGGGTTATTATTCTTGACTAATAACCCCCTTCCACCAACATAAATTACGGTTAAGGGGATTTCTATACTTTTTTGTCTAATAATCCCCTGCCTCAGCTAAATCTGATTGTAAGGGGATTTGTAGACAAAAAGTCTAATAATCCCCTTCGCAGGGGAATCTTTAAGGGGATTATTAGACCAACCCAAAATACTGCTTTATAACTCCATTTCCTATAAAAGTAAAATAGAATGTGTTCTGTGTGTGTTTAAAAAAGACAATAGAATGTTTTATCGTAAACTGTTGAATAATTACCGAGATAATAAGTTTGTTATGCTAATTTTATAATAAAAAAAAATTGCCCTTTTCGAACGTGCTCAATTTAAAATACTTACAAACTAACACTAATTGTTTGTAATTCAGTTATGTTTAATCACTGAAAAATTCCTCAATCAAACAAAAGTTCTCACTTTAGTTTTTCGTCAAATTTTCCTCGACATCAAGTGAGTTTACAAACACAGCTTTAGCGGATGTACTGCTTAACTACAAAACATTTATTAGATAAACGTTGTATTAAATATCAGCAAGTCTTGCTTTTGTCTCCTCCCTACCTTGTTTTATTAACTCAGATATGACCTCAGTAATTTAAAGGTGAGTTTGATAGACAGTCCTTTGTTATACTAAAATGTTTTTCAACGTATTTAAAGAATAAATGTACCTAAATATTACGAAAAATCCATTGATGCACGGCCAGGATTCGAACCCACGACCTTCGGATCGAAAGTCGAGGTATCATTACCTTCTGCCAACACGGCTTAAAGCCATGTACAGTAATAAGGGCCGCACCCTGATTCGGCATCCCCTCTCGTCCTCAAAATGGAGGATACTTTCTATTAAATACAACAGTAAGTATCATTGTCTTGTAATAAAAGGCATTTGATCTGCAGCTAAATCTTGCGCAAGCGCATCCTACACGTGTAATTAGCGCGGCATTCGTACCACCTGACGCCTGACCTAGATACCTAGATACGAATTTATGAGCTAGACTTCGACGCACTAATTGGTTTTGCTTAGCTTTGTTCCTTTTCTATTGATTTTACAGTACTTTAGTCTTGATATATCGGCGAAGTTAAACAACCACGATCATATTTCAAAATGTTAGTTACCAATATTTATTGACCGAGCGAGCGAAGCGTCTTTTCTTCAGCTTAAACAAAAATGCTTTCGTTTGTCCGACGGATGTCTGTCTATCGTACCTGTCTGTCTATGTTCTCCTCTACAGGTCGCATTTTTCAACCATTTCTCGTGAAATTTTGTGAGCAGGTTCGAAAGTTTTATAGATTTTTTTGTCGTCGGGGATTTTTGATAGGGAGGGTATTTCTCTACAGGTTACAGAGTATCTTCGCAAGTCCTAGACCTAATAGTCCCCAATTGGTTCCATACCAATTTGATTGCCGAGGAATTGTACTTATATCGTACATAGGTACGATATAAGATTAAATAGTTAATAAAATAATTATGTGAAATTAAGCGAAATCACGTTTAAGTTGTTTGTAAATACTTATACTTCTATAATTTATTATAAGTTTCCTCCTAACAACATAAAACGTGTAAAGTAATTGTACAAATACAATTTTGGATTGTTTAAATCTGTTTTATCAAATGAGAAATCCAATCCGGTAGCCAATAGATTCCACTGACCTATTCAATTAACCATTAGGACGATTACCATTCGAGATAATTAGAATCAGGACGTAAGTAGCTGCATCTGATACCTCCTGATTGATGGAGACGATTGATCTATAAGATGCATCACTAGCCATTGCTCTACTTTAAAGGTTTGCCTCTTCAGAACAGATATTGATGTAAACTGAACCTTATTTTGCCTGTTTTAGATACATTTTGTTGGAAACATTAAATGGAATAAGTCTTTTGTTGGAAACATTTATATTTTATCTGTGTAAAATCTTATGTTCGTTCATTCTCTCGTCAATAAACGCTGCAACTGTGCATACGCTCTTTAGTTTTTTTTTTTCTAAACAATTCAAATACAGCCCAAAACAATTGAAGTCAAGCTATTATCTTTTTCACATTTTGGTAGACAAAACAATACTTCTGGATGGAACTATCCGTTTTCATGCTGGAAAATTTTGTAAGTAAAAATGTGACTTATTCGTAATGCATATAGATTCATTTTGAATTGTATTTGTGTACTGTTGTGTACTCTTTGAATTTCAAAGCATATCTTAAGTTTTGTGGAATGTGTGAATTTTGTAAAAAAAAGGAATCTCAAGTCTTTAGCTAAGTATAAGATTTAATATTGTCTACCAAAGTGTGTCTAACAGATTTAAACACAGTTACTAAAGTGGATTGATACCAAATCGTCTAAGTGAAAACTACCCGTAGTAGGTTAATGTGATTTCCTGATTAAATGTTTACTTATTAGACCGATCGGTGGTGGTATTGGATCTAACTTAGACTAATTTAGGTTAGTATTATAGAGAAGGTACTTACGGGATTTTATATTGATTAATAGAATAAAACTCCTTTTAAGAGATATATCTGGGCGAAAAATAGAGAAAATAAAAAATTTATCAGACAAAAAAAAAAGTAAGTAGGTACTTAAAATATTTAGTGAATTATACGGGTATTTTAACGATTTTATCTAAGTATTAATAAATTCAATCGAAATTAATTAAACGTCAAATACTTCGATAAAGTTAATCATATTTCAAGGCGCCAAATAACGTCAACTTTGATTCACTGGGGTACAGATATTTAACGTGAAGTTAAGAGTGAAGTTTTTGCTGCCTGTTTATGAGTTTATCTAGATTGGACTTTAAGTTTTAGGTCAAATGAATGTTTTTGAAAAATTGACATTTTCAACGCTTTTCTGAAAACCAGAGCTTTACTTAAGCTGAAGTGCTGGGCAGGTGTTGTGGATGTATCGATAACTCGTTATCGAGTAACTGATGCTCGGCCCCGATTCCTATCGATGTTATTCGGGCTTTATTACCAAGTTTTAGATTAAACGGAATTCGCTTTAGGACTCAAGTGCCGAGTTTGCGTAAGTTTACTTAGACGCGTCTAGTAAAACATGTTTTTACTCGATTGAAATCAATGTTTGAATCGGCAATGGTCCGATTTTATTGGTTTTACTTTACTGGTAGTACTTTATTGGGTAACTTCGGTTTGGTTATTGAGGAATATCGGATTTTTCAAATATCCATTTGATCTTTGAGAGAGAGTTAGCCTAAATTATAATCGTGCCTCTGTAGTGTGAGACATTTATAAAAATACAAGTATTATAATGCTTCCGTTCGGAAGTGACTTGGATCAGTTGAGCTACCTATAGATCGTTTCCAATGATCCTTAGGTGGCTCAACTGGTTCTTTCTGTATTTTATAATGTTATGTGACTATGTAGTAGTTTAGTTTCTACAAATAAAGATTTGATTATTGCAAAGCGTAAAAAAATAATATAATTATTTACCTACAGTGATGGTAACACAGTGGAACACCAATTAATATTTCATCTCAATTTGTACTTATGTTTTACAATAAATGACATTATATTCTATTCTATTTTTCCGACAGAACAAGAATTAAGTAGGTACTTACATTCATATACAGTACTTACTTACATTAAAAATTATTTATTCAGAACAAAAGTACACAAGAAATTTGAATATCAGAAGATCTAAGTAGACGTCTGCCGCTTTTGAACATACAGTCATGCATGGTCTTATTTACGTTTATATGTATATTACAACGGCAAAAGTCGTAGGTATTTACCTTTTGACTTTTTTTATCTCGTATGTAAATGTACTATTCTAAAAATACTATAAAATTGTACCTACTATAAAATACTAATAAAAACTACTATTTGCATGTAATTGATTGTTTTTTTGAGAATAAGTATATTTAAACCTCAACCTACCTATGTACCTAAATGATAAAATTTTAAAAAACCTATTACTTAGTTAGTTAATTGCATAAAGGTTAACTTTTTAAGTAGGTAGGTACTTATTATTATCTTTTTTAAACATGATTTTAGTATTGAATCAATAAAATGTAATTGTTACGATTGCTTTACAAATAGTTTTAGCACAAATTTATATTTATTACTGTCAATTTTGAATAGCGGCGTCAAATTGGTTATTATATTACATGTAATAAAACAAAAATAAGCCTATGGGCGTATAAATTAAACTTTCGATCGGTACAAATAACTGTCTGTAGTGAAACTCGACGTCATAAATCATGAATTAAATATCAATCAAATCGAAAACACTAATATGTTTAATCTACATTCCAATTCTTTAATCGGATCTTGTTTTCGAAGCGCTGACATTTTTATATTTAGACGCAAGTCTTTAATTTTTATTAATATAATAAAATTACACATTTTAACTTTGTATCGTTATGTACAACCGATTGATTTCTTTTTAATTACTCACACTTTTATATATAAATAATTAAAAGCTGATAAGTAGGCAATTTTGGTTTTATTATTTTTTATGCCAGTAATTTCACGGGTCAAAGGGTATTACACTTTTAAAACACATAAATAAGATAAAGATTGAAGATCAAGCTTACAACGATAGTAAAAATCGGAATTCGGTCATAAAATTCGATATATCGATAAATATACCGTGCAACACTAATTTTGTTTTTCGTCGAAATGTAATAAAATAGTAAAGTGCCTACAACTCCACCAAAAGTTCCACTTCGAAGTACTTTCTTACTATGTTTCACAATATTTTGATCCAAGATCAGCCATCATACAATCATTTATGCATTATGGCTGTAGTAAGGTCATTGAACTTTTGTTAAATGGATTTGATATTGAACAACGTTTGAGAGAATGAATTATGAATTTTAGTTGTACCTAATGTATTTATTTGTTTTTGTGTAATGTATTGTGTATGAAACCCCTTTCATGTAGGTAGTGTCTGGTAATTATTTTCTGTAATAGAAAGTCAGTTTGCTGACTATTTGACACCTAGAATTCTTATCACAGGAATTTAAGGGGCCTTAAATGAATTATCCAAAAACATGATACCAAAATCATTTATAAGCATATTTTTATCAGTTTACGTTATTATTTAGATTATCTAGGTTTCTGTTGCACTTTTGTTCCAAAAAACTTACCTAAAACGAAATGTAAGCAAGTGAATTGAAAATATTGTAGGTACCTACGGCAAAATGCTCTTTAAAATTATTTTGCTATTACGTTTGGATAGACAATTCATCTGTCGCAGGCCCCTTAAGATACATTCCTTTAAAATCGTAAACCCCTTTACAGAATATAATACGAAAGTAAAAGCATATTCTGTGGTAAATGCTGCAGTCGAAAGTAGGTAAGTACTCTTTACTTATCTAAATGCTAAATATTGTTGGTGAAAGTATAGTTTCTAAGCTGAGAACATTTCAATAAATTGTAAGGTGTGTACGTTACAACCATTCACACGTTTCACTTTAACATCATCATCATTTACCAAGTACCTAGGCACCGGCCTCTTAAAATGCGTCTAAATTCTCTTAAATATTCACGATAAGTTTAACAATTTTCCAATGATTTACTAATATTATGAAGGCGAAAGTCCGTGTGTGTGTGTGAATGTTTGTTACCGCGTATCTCCATAACTCCTAGACCGATTTTGATGAAATTTGTAATGTAAATAGTTTAGGTTCTGGAATAACGCATAGGCTACTTTTTATCCCGAAAAAAATTTATGGTTCCCGTGGGATAAAAGAGTAGTCCACACGGGCGAAGCCGCGGGCGTTCACTACTTTAAAAATAATACTTAGATATGTTTCTAGCGCACCCAAAATGAAGACTTGAAAGCGTCCCAATTGGGATGTCTTGTCTTTAGCCCGCGTCAAGCAGGCCGAGACGACCTAGGCCTGAATTCTACTAGATGACAACCGCTTTGGTTTTGGTTCGATCTCTTAAATGTCAGCCATTTGGTGAAATAGTAGAATAGCTTTTCAAAAATTTGTTCTGCCAAAGTTCAAAACCTCACCTCAACTGAGTCGTTTGTTATTAGTAGTCATGGAAACAGTCGCTTTAGTTGAGGTTTTGGTTGAGGTTGATAAAAAGTTCGGTACCAGAATCGACGCCCTAGACGTGTTTATTACGAGTAGTGAATTACATAATCAATAAAAATACTATTGTGTTATAATAATGTACCTACTATTCATTTGCGGAACATGTCAAAATAGTGTGCACTATATCGGTATGAATATTAGTGCGACCATATTTTAAACTTCGATAACTATCAACGTAACATATCTAGAGTATAATATCATTGCAATTTGCACTCTTTGTAAAGCCGTACTTTCAAATTCAATTAAAACATATTACGAATAAAGTAATTTTTCAAATGTAACTTACATATAAGACCATTTACATAAACATAAATAGGTACTCATATACATGAGTAAAGCCTTGACCAAACCAAAGCGTTTAGCTAACTAACCGATGATGACAATAGGTGTCACGATGCGTCCTCTGATTGGACAACAACTGATCGCCACCTTGCACGCCACCGCGGACGTTAGCTGAACGCTTTGGTTTGGTCAAGGCTTAAGAGTCAAGCTATACAACTTGACTTAATACATAACTAATCACCAGGTATCTTTAGCTCAATTAGTTGTATATTTGAAATATGCCATTAGATAGTACATTTATCACAAGAAAAGTTCAGACCTCTAATAGCTATAACCGTTAGATTACTGCGATTTGTTTATGTTTCTACTTAGCAACTTTAAGTTTGCCGATCAATTTCTAACTACTTTTATATATTTTTATTATTTTTAATGTATTCTACGGATAGGTACTGAAATTTTTGGATGTGCGATAACAAGAGTTTGTTTATTTGAACTCGCTAATCTCTATCTTGAATTGAATCTCTATATAAAACTATCAGTCGAATTTGAAAAACTCTTTTTGAATGCTTATTTCTTGAGAATGGTTTAATTATAAGGTATAGGCTATTAATTAAATGGCGAGCGAAATTTCCGGCTACAGCTAGAAGAGGGATAATTGTAATTAAAAAGCATGAACTAACCGCCTTACTTATAAAAGATGTTTAAAGTTGAACACTGGTTAAACAACGTCCTGTCTCCATTCGTCACTATCCTCAAATAAAGACAGGAAGTTGTTTAACCAGTGTTCAACTTTAAACATCGTTCATAAGTCAGACCCTAAATGTATAAAAAGAATCTAAATAATTTGTAACCGGACAGCAATACAAAACAGTCTAACAACATTCAAATATCGAACATTTCAGTGACACAATTTTGAAAAACGAAGACGAAACTATTACCATACAAAGTTCTATGTCGTGATTAAAAAGAAAAAAATAAAGCCATGAATGTTTTCGTACGGGTATGTTAAGGTGGCGACTGAATATTCACTCGATGTGAGCACGTTACAAGTCGAATAATCGGCAAGTCAGTACTAACAGCGAGCCGAGCAGCTCGATAATGAGCGCCGAGCACCCCACCGTTACACTCGGCTTGATGTTTTTTGGCGAATCCCTTCGAATGTTACATTACAAGTCATTGAGATGTCTTAATCTTTATGATGATTGGTGTGCTAGGATTTTTCCTCGATATTTTATAATAACCACATATAATTCACCATAATAGGCATGATGACTAATTTTCAAAATCTCTTCTATGATATCCAGAAGTATCTATTATGTCTAAAATATATCATATTTCTGTAGAAAATTAAGGTTTTTGTGCAATAAAAGGACATTTAATTTTAATTTTTCAAATTCACGCCAAAACGCTCGGCGGTGTCATGGCGTCTGTCATTACGTCACGGCGCGGTATATCAACCAGTGATGCTTACATAGCTACTATAGAAACAAAAGGATGTTTACCGAGACGAGACGCAATGACAGACGCCATGACACCGGCGAGCGTTTTAGCTATCATGGCGGATTGTTGTATTTTGTAGATTTATTTTAACAAATAAATTAGTAATCTCGACATTAATAAGAGAATAAATACATTTTTCAAAATCTTTGAATCCTATTTCATTAAATCAGATAAATATTTTGGCGATACTTGATTACTGTCATCATGCCTATTGTACGAACTACTCACTAGCGTAGCGAGCACCGTCCGCCATTACTACAACTGCTGAGGATGTAGTACAGTCAAACATATAATTCACGAAGATTCAGTAGGCTGATTCTACTAAAAAAATCTTTATAAACCAATGCAAAACGTCAAATATTTCGTTTTGTTTCCTAATCTACTAATGACCAATGAGGTTAGGTTACTCTGTTGTGATGACGTTTTCAAACTTACCAATGAGGTTTTGCAAATTACTGTCATTTTGGAGAACGAAACGCAGCGGCAATGATACTTGAATGGTTGACGTTTTAAAATAGAGGAATTGGACCCAGGGGCCCTAGCCATATTACGTCAATTCCTATCCATTTTGAAGTGTTCTATTCTACAGCGACGATAGATCGTTCTACAGCGACGATAGATAGTGTAATATGGCTAGGGGGCAGTTTACTTGAGCATTTGCTCACAACAAATTTTCGATGTGAATGTTCGTCACATCGAGCAAATGCTCATGTGCGAGCAAGTGCTCAGTCGCCACCTTTAGATGTGCTAAATGTATTCAAGATGATATCTTGGTAAAGGACGAACGCAGATTTTTTAGTCGTGATGATGTGATGATAGACTGATCGTAACCGTGACTTAGAATTTTGAACGAGTAAAAAACTAAAAGTTGAAACATTTATTCCTTTTTTAAACATTTGTTTCTAAATCAAGTTTGGGAGGATACTGTGTGATTGTGAGTTTTTTTGTCTCTTTCACAAAGTAGAAGTGGTTGAATTGATACAAAATGTTTTTCGTATTAAGATTGGATTGAATTTACTTTTGGCCTGAATTCTAAGTGCATTGAGTCAAGAGCCGTGTTGGCCGAGCGGTATTGTATATTGACTTTCGATTCGAAGGTCGTGGGTTCGAATCCTGGCCGTGCATCAATGGATTTTTCGTTTCAAAAAAATTTATATGCGCATTAACACGAGCTCTAAACGGTGAAGGAAAACATCGTGAGAAAACCCGCGGATTAGTCAGCCCCACACTTATTGACCATGTCTTTCCTGTGGATATTGCAGAGGATGGTGTAGGTGCTGGGCAAGCCTACTCCATCTCAACATTGTCCCAGGCACTACAGTGTCCCGTTAAGTGTAGGCAAAGATTGCCTCCTGACACTGTATAAATCAGGGGTGCCCAAACAGTCGATCGCGATCGACCGGTCGATCGCGAAGCTTTTCGAGTCGATCGCCAGTAATATACCAATTATTAGTACCTACCTACTCATTCCTAACAAAGGTAGGTATGATTCCTTTATTTTGATGTAGGTAGATATTCAATTTAAAAGTGCAGTAAAACCATGTTTAAAAAATGTTTTGCAGTAGGTACCTACCTAACCTAAGTACATAGTAGTTTAGTCGATCCTTTGTTTTCAAAATATTTTCTGGTCGATCGCCGACACTATAAGTCTGGGCACCCCTGGTATAAATCATCTAGTAAATCTTTACTAGTAAATCTTTTAAAATCCTTGACTCAAAATTTAGGCCTTTACATCTGTAAAGGCCTAAATTTTGAGTCAAGGACAACTTCTATTTTGAATTAAGATGACAAATAAAACAGCGAAGGACGCAGCGATCGTAGTAATTTGAAATTTATTAAAACCACACTGGAGCCGTAGCTCATATTTTGCGTTTACAAATAAAGCTTGGGCTTCGTGCAACTTAAATTCGTTTTTGAATCCCGTTTTTAATTAAACAGAGCCGGTGCGCGGGCGCATAACGCGTCAGAAAGAATTAACTTCTAGAGGCAGGTAGGTAGGGACGGGAAAGGGACGTAATATTGCTTTTATATAATCTTTTTAGCCTAAAATTTGTATACCTAAAGTTCAATAAGTGTAAGTATATTCGAAATTGACTTTTTATTTACTTTTGTGTTTCCTAAAATTCGACGGGTAAATCGTACCAAAAGACCTAAAATCGTAAGTAAAATTGGTTAAATTGCACGTTGAAGTCGTCATGAACTGACAAAAAAGTAAATTATGTGGATTTAAAAAAAAAAAGAAAAATAATGCTTTTCAGTTTTATTTGCGACTTATGCAGATATTTTGGTAACTACTGTTAGATTCAAAGATACTCATATCATCAATAGTCCACTGCTGTGTCTCCTTCCTCAAACTCCACTCCAATCGGCCCTGCGCCGTTTTCGTCTATGCCTTTCCCTCTATTGCCTCTATATCGTCCACCGACCTGGCTAATTGTCTGCCCTTGGTTCTTTTATTCTTTCTTGGCCACCAATCTTTCTATACGAAAGTCGTGTGTTTCAAATCCAGGCCGTGCATAATGGATTTTTATTTCGAATTTATATGTACCTACTTGGAGTCAAGTTTTAAACGGTGAAGGAAAACATCGTGAGGAAACCCGTTTAGGCAGCACTAGTATTAAAACTTTTGAAACTATCATGGTTGTTAACTGTGCCGAAATATCGGGAGACTCGAAAATCCAAAAATCATGGTAAATATCCCGTTTATAGTGTTTACAATAAGCACTAGTATTGACCATGTCTTTCCTGTGAACAAGGCTGACTAGGCAGAAGGGATGGATTAGGTCCTAGACAAGCCTACTCCATTTCAAACATTGTAGCAGACACTAAAAGTGTCCCGTTAAGTTTCGGCATATTCTGGTCTTGTATAAATCATCTATTAAAAATATAAAGGTCAGTAAGTACTTATATAATTTTTGAAAAATACTTAGTCCCATCACTACAAGGCAGTTATGAATTGCGGTTGCTTCCTCTCCCAACTCTTCTCAGAATCACAACTAAAATTCAAGTTTTAACTTTATATTTTGATAAAATCTATTGTAAGAAGCAAAATGTATTTGAAGATTATTTTTAAGCTTCAGAAGCATACTTAATTTGCATGATAAGGTAAGTGGTATATTTAAAAAAAAACTATAGAAGATTGTAGGTACGCTACTTAGTAATTTTTCAAGTCTAATCTTTTGTGATAAAACTTTGTGGGTACTGTTTAATCAAAATGAAATCTTTTCCCAAAATTACGACAAGTTCTGTGCAATAAATTATCTGTATCACGTCCTGATCTTCATAATAGTAAATTACTTCATTCAAAAATAATTAAAAACCAAAAAGTATTCAAAATTGCCCTTTGGTGATTGGATAACAGGGCCGGTCTCCTTCGTCAGATAAAAATGTAAGCTCGAAGACAGCCAGTTACCTTTTGACATGCAATTTTCGGCTAACCATTTATCAATGCTGCCCTATATCGATACTTTTCGTTTATCGATAAATTTTCAACTCTACGCTCCGTTAGATCAGTGATTTGTTTTGACCGTTTCAATTCACTCAAGAAAGGTCGATGACTTTATTGATTAGCAATTAAAACGCCGCTGTAATTTGGAGTTTTGAAGATGCACTATTAAGTTTTTGTAAGCGCTCAATCAACTATCAAAAAGAATTTCGAACGAAATTGTTATAGCTTCCGCATTCATCTTCCTGTTGTTTTTATCATTAAATCAGTTTATACCTGTACGTACCTAGTTTCATGAAATATAAGGAACATGCGAACAATTATCAATTCTATCAACAGTAATGTGTTTAGAAGTCATAAAGTAGGTAATAAATCGATAATTAGTAACGAGACATTAATATCTCATTCTATCGATATCGATAAAAGCCAGCCTCGCGGGTGGGTGCCTCTTTAAAACCAGGTTGAATACCAACTACCAATTATTCTGCGGCGTGTGGGATCAAAACAATTAATCTTTGTGTTACCAGATTCTGAACTCTACCTTTCTTGAAGGATGCTCAACTAAGTTAATCAATTTGGCGAGCGATACCGGTGTCTGCTCGTAAAAAATGAGATTGGATTGTGAATTTGTTTGCTAAAGAATTATTTTACGGCTATCCTGTTTAAATCTGGTTAATAAAAGTGGGTGTTCATTTAGTAATACATTTTGGGATTTTTGGGGGTAACGTGATATACTCAAACTTTCGTATCAAAGATGCATAACAGTGATAGTCCAATACTTAGAAATGTGTTACACGAATTCTAAATCAAAATAATCGCAATGTTGCGTCAAATCACCAAATTCTCAAAAGTCAAGTTCACTGGCCGTTTTCATTCCAAAAATGAGCGTAAACTAATCAAAGAAACTCACATAATATTCGCGTCTCGATTGCCCGCCAAATTCACTTTTGCGCCAGTTTTTCGTCTCATCAACTCAACTTAATGCGAGTCGCCATCAATTTTTTTCTCTCCCGGCATCATTTTGAAAACAATTTTCTATCCCATATGATTATGGGTCATTTTGTGCAAGTATAAAACTATTATTAATGTATTATAACGCGTAACCTTGCGAGTCATTATCTTTAAGTTTTAGTTTACGTTTTGTTTTAATATAAAATTCTTGTCGTCATCGACCTGCGCCGTCTGATTGACTGTAATTATTCATGCATATTCTTATCTCACATTTATTAATATACATAATTCGATGAGGTAAGACCTACAATCAATAGTAAAATAAGGTTTCGCTTATATTAGGAACGCAACTTTTATTACTAAAAGAATATAATTATTCATTTTTGCTTAATGAACATTTCTAAGAATGGAATGTGCGAGAGAAAAACTGCAATCAAAATAATAAAACAGACATCAAGATAAGAAAGAACTTTTTGTGTACCCGCCGACATAACATTACAAATTTTCTATGCTATTTGTTCTAAATCTTCACGGACCCCGTAATTTAAACTATCATCAAAATACGAAACAATGTTAGTAGATAAATTGAATGGTTCCCAGAGTCAAATGGCAACCGTGGACGGATAGGCTCCATTGTTGTGTTATCATCCCCGTTTTGGATCAGTTTGTGTAGAATACTGGCACAAAACCCGCCCGATATAAAAGCAATGACAATTTTGTGAATTATATAAACCGAAAGGTATTGAAATAAACTAAAGTTGTTCAAGCACCTAGCAAATGGTCTTTTTTAAACTTTTGCTGGATCTGCTTTAATAAATGTAAATAAGCTCAATACAGCACGATGCTTATTCACTCAGATTCACCTGATATACTCGTAACTTTTGATGTGTCTGTATGTTTGTTCGTGAGCTAGTAAACGAAATTTTTAGGCTGCCTGAAGGCTTCCTTATTATCAGTGTTAACTTAAATTGGAATTGTAAAATATAAATTTAATATTTTAACTAATGGAATAACTACCTAATTAATTCATAATTATTCAATAATTTTAAGCATGTATTTTAATTAATGTAATTAGTTAATACCGTGTTAATTAAATAAATAAATAAATAAATATTTGTTAAATATATCAACGTCTTAATAATTCAATATCTGCTTCAGTATTTTCTTATTTTTTTTTTCTATATTTTTTTTTCCTCATAGACAGGGTTAGTATATCCAAACTATGGATGGTAATAGTAAGTCGGTGCTTGCTACCTGTTTTCTACAAAAACGCATTCGTAGCTTTCACCGGACACACACAACAATTATATTCATCTTCATCATGTTCTTGTTTTATGGAGATCCCGTATTTTGTACCTTTGATATCTTTTGTTTTGTTTTCTGAATTGTTTTACCGTTAAAAATGTTATGTATTATGGAGTACCTACGCTGTCAATGCATTATTTGTGAGTAGAAATTTTGTTTCAGCTGTTATCTATCTAATTTCTAACTATTTTCTTGGCTTTCCGTCTGATCACTTTTCACGTAAGAGTAACTTTAGTAAGTCTGAGTGTAACTTTTTCTGGAGATGGTGTTAATAGTTTTACTATTTCTGATATGTATTTTGGAGTACGCCATTAAAAATAGAAATCAGATGTTATTGTGATTTTTTATGTAGGTACCTACCTTAGATGTTCAAAGGTTAGATAATGGATCTCTGGCGAAATGAGATGAGTGTCTATTGAAGGTCATTACCACTACGGGAACATTACCGTGCGCGTAAAGTGATGGGAATTAGAAAGTTACCAACTTATCGATTAAAATAAAACTAAAATTATTTAAAGTTCTAAATTATTTTTAACACATGGATGAATTAGTGTCTCTGGTATAAGCCTGAGTCTGGTAAAGACATGAAATCCATTAAGATGTTGAAAATAAATATGAAATAATTGCTAAAACTTAGCCCAACAGTTCACAGGGTGTTAAAGAACTGACCGCATCTTATGCTGGTTTACGCCATAACAATAAAGACAATAAAATGTTGGTGACCATCTTTGAAACCCTTTTACAATGCCGCCGAAGACATTAAAACTGCACAATACTCTACTACGTGATAGAACATAATTCTTGTCAATAATGTGAATGTATGATGGCAGTTGAATGGGACATTGAATAAGCTCCATAACTAAGTAGTTTATAGTTTCTTTATAATTATGATCTAAATATCTCTAACATGAACTCATCCACAATAATTATTAAAACCTACACGATTTAAATATTTTTACTTTGGTTTGTTTAGTTTTTGAAAACTTATAAATACTTAGCATTATTTCAGGCCTACAATATTTTCATCTTTAAAATGAACTGATACAAAATCATCAAAATGTAATTACACTTATAATTCTTAGATATTTGCTTCTAGTTTTCAGTTAACTGTCGTTATAGAACATGTAGAACACAAAACAATCGATAATTGTGCATTAAAGCCACATCACTAGCCCAGCTTCCCCGCCGCGTCAATATGAGCGAACCAATTGTATGAGTCGGCAACAATTCACTATTCAATAAGCGCTTTGCTGCAGATTGGCATCAAACAAATAATTCTTCTAATTTAGACTCTATTTCCTCCAACACTAGTCTCAAAATTCTTGTGCACTGTATTACAATTAGAAGGCGTGCGGTGATAGAAAATTTGGTTCGCGCGAATGACAATGCAGTGGCCGCGGCCGGTGGGAATGTTAAATGACTCGGAAAACAGTTCTAATGAACGAATTGATTGTTTTGTCTGAATTAGAGCGAGACTATTTTAATTAACTCATCAATAAGAATCGACCATGCTGTCTTTTTATTTAAAAGAATTGAAATCCAAAAAATATCTTGGGTTAAGTGTGTTTACTTCTTTAATTGTATATTTTCACAAACTGACAGAATAAACCTTATTTATACTTTCCGGAAACCAATTTAAAATAAACTTGAATCAATATTTTACCCAGATAAAAAAGCGGCATAAATAATTCAATTATCAAAATGGTCGTAAAATGCAATACGAGTCGTTCCAACTCAACTTTTTGCATTTGTTTATAAAAGGCGGCCTACAATTTTGTTCCATAACGTAAATCTGTCATTCATCCATTGAAAAACAAAAGAGCAATTTTCCTTCTTTAAAAATGATGAGACGAACACGTTTCCGAAACCACATTCCAATTTTAAAAACGACCGCATGGTGGGTAGTGATGTGCGCGTTATCGATAACACTCACTTTCGAAAATCGAATGCGAGTGCAGTGCCCCAATCGACCTCGTAACGGGACTAGCCGTCAATCTCGCATCAGCAACATTACTTCTGCAGCTGTCAATATCTATTGCCCATTATCTTTGTTCTTAATCCCTAGGTTTAGGGTTCAGAATGCGATGTTATATGAAAAAGAGCAACGTACGTCTTTGTTTAAAGGTACTAGGTGTCAGATAGTTTGACGTATTGAGCGAGTTTAGTACATTTCTGGTTTGAACTTCAATTTGTTTTCCGTCCTTTACTTCCGTCTACAGCTGTTTCTCTTTATTTGCCGGATTTGATATAAACACAGTGACATGCTTTACATTGAAGGACATTAACCGCCATTTCTAGTGAATACAACCGAGTTAAGGTTAGTTTAGATTTATTAAAGCGTTAACAGCAAAACTAACATTTCTATTTAAACCGACATTGACCTTTGGTCTAAGTTTAATGAGCCATAATGTTAAGGCAGATTATAAATCTATGTCGTTGATTTTTAATAGAATTTCAAAATGATCCTAGAAATCATGAAATTATGTTGGTTTTTTAAATCATTCGACAGTTTAATGTAATTCTTGCATGAAAACAAAGTTCCATGTTAATAACAATCCAAAACATTAAATTACAGAGCATTAAGCCCTGTTTACATAATGCGAGCCGTCAATAGTGATGTCCACAAATTCGATGTTACTAAAGTATCGATATCTAGACGTCAATCGATAATGAAGCGCGATCAGCGACCACAGACAACACGAACAAGGTATGCGAAATAAAATGAAGACTGAATTTGTGTCAGTTAAGGTACAAAAGGAATGTAAATACCAGACTAATATTAAAAATCTGGCAATACTAAGACTTTTTAAATTATACACAATTTAAAAGTTACCAGATTTTATAGAATTTGCATAGTGAATGATCGGGAATAGGACTAGGCTACACTTGATCCGGGTACCACGCGAGCGAAACCGCGGGCGGAAGCTAGTAAAAAATAAAGACAACAGTTAATTTATACGAGTATTAAAAAAATGTTTTGTTTTTAATTATTTTCGATCGAGCGAGCGAAGCGAGCGAAGATCTTAGTGGTAAGTTGGGCGATTTTGCTTTGTATGTTTGTATGTTTGTATGTTTGTATGTTTGTATGTTTCACGAATTGTTGTTCGAGCATAACTGTCGAACCGTTCATCCAATCTGCATGAAACTTGGTAGGTCAATAGGTTGTGGTAAGGAAATTTACGGGGGAGCATATGAGCTTAATCGATGAAGGGGTTGTGATGATATTGGGTTCCCAAGGGTGTAAAAAATTATGAAAGTTACACAAATATATTGAGTGGGGTGTCATACGAAAGGGCTTATTTTGTACATTCCAAAATGGTTTTTATTTTTAATCTAGGATGTATAGTTTTTGAAATACGACCAAAGACCAAAAACTACGAAACCAGAGCTGCAAGAGCTCCCGTTTCATAGAGTTTCGATGTCTTCGTAGCTCATTGACTGGTCGGTCTTAAAAAGAGAGTGGCATCGTTGCGGTTTGGTTTGCAATGATTTTAGATGCTACTTGATTTATTTTCATGATAAAAAAAATTTTGATAAAAAATGAAAATAATTGGGGTAAAAAAAGTTAAGTAAACAAATATATTGAGTGCGGTGTCAAATGAAAGGTCTTTATTTGTACATTCTAAAATAGTTATTATTTTTATTCTAGGACGTATGCTTTTAAAAATACGACGAGAATTCATAAATATGAAATAAATGAAAAATTAGACACGACATTATGTATTGCATGCATGCTAGTATTTTTTACCATGAAGAGCTAGCGCAATAGGCATACCCGGCAGTAGTAGCACTTGAAATTATAGGGGTAGTCAGAAGAAAGTCCAAATGTTGGCCATCTACGGTGCGCGAGATCTCAGTTCGGGGCGAACTACTAGTTATTAAGGTAAGTACTTATGCTTTCTTTATTCGGACAGCACCCATTGCTTGTAAAAAAACCCTACACTACGGCAGCACTTAGTTAAAAAAAAAATTGTGGTTTTCGCCATCAACTTCCGATGCTGACAGTCTACCCTCGTGGGTCGGCGTTTACCGTAAGGATTCCTAATCTCTAATCGTCCACAGACAATACATCGGATGAATAATGTCCAGTGTTCGCGATGTCATAGTTTGTTATACCGTTTATTTATATCCACGAACCGCTTGTAGTACAACTAATTCCCTGTGATTTATGGTAGAGGATATTTGGTGAAAGTACTTGCTCGGGATATTTACAATAATGTAAGTTGTGAATATGGAAAACTGACTTACCAGTGTAGTTACTAACTAGGAAGGAGTCAGATAAATTGTTGTGATTATGTTTTATTTTCAATATTTGAGTATTGTTATTCACTTTTTTGCACTTAATTAATTGATTGATGTCAACAATAAAATAAACAAAAGTGGGAAAAATAGAAAAAAATGAAAAATGAAATAATGATCACGACTTTATACCCAGGCGCGGTAGACAATTTAAAAATAAAGGTGTTTTAAATTATACGCTCTAAGCTAGACTTATTGACTTTAGATATCCAATCTAAAGTCAATAAGTAATAGCTGTGTGAACTGTTCACGAATATTTTATTAATTATGTTTATATTTATTTAATATTAACAGACGTCCACGGCTTTACCCGTGTGGACTCTTATTTTTTTTTTAACGGAAACCGTGCATTTTCCAGAATAAGGAGTACCTATGTCCTATTCCCGGTCATTACCTATCTTAAAATTTCAGGCAAATCGGTTCAGTGGTTGTCGAGTTATTAACAAACATTATATCCATCCATCTATCCAAACATCCAAACTGTCACATAATATTAGTGTCATTAGTAGGATAGTGTGATTAGTGTGATAAGTGTGAAATTAAGAAAAAGATTCAATTAACATTTTAATTATCATAAATCCCATCATCTATTTACAATTATCTGCTGCCATAATTCAATTTAGCGTACCGTTAACCCATCCATGATTCTAATAGGTATCGAAATACCACCCAAGTGATGGGCGTAAAATTATCGTACCGTAAAATTTGCCATTTAGTGACGCACCTGCGATTCTGCATCGGCGAATATCGATAAAGCACTAGACCATCCCTTTTCTTGTATGTTCTCTCGAACGGTATATTGCCTATGCAAGTTATTTATTTGAGGTTAATTAATATATTAATAGCCGCAGAATCGAGTTGCAATCGATTTTAAAAACTCTACTATAAACTAGACTTATTTTGTAGAGCCTTTTAAATGTAACTTTATACAGCTTTTATACCATCTCTCAATTGACTTGGCCTTACAAGAATGACGAAAAGCTGCCTCCTGGCCACAACCTGCAGTGGCCGACTTGGAAGTCACTCAACAGCCTCCAAGCTCAAGTTGGTCGCTGTAGAAGTAACCTGGCCAACTGAGGAATAATTGATCCTAGTTAAGTTCAGTGCCAGTGCGGGGTTGTGTAAAAACCTAACGACTGTCAACAATTTTTTTTTGACGGATTGAAAGTTAGCATTTTTAGTTTTGATTACCTAACTATTATACACAACTTTTAATTCCTCAGCGTAAGCTTCGAAAGAGACCTTCCGGTGATCTAAAACTATCAGAGCCACTAGTTCATACGAACTAAGACTAAGTTCAGATGAACGCGCGGCGACGCGCGGTTGGCTCGGCGCGCGGCTTGAGATTGTTACAAATTAATGTTGTTGTGTACATGACCGCGCGTCACCGCGCGTTCCCGCGCGAACCGCCATGCACCAAGCCACCGCCATCAGCAGAGGCATTCTGTACTAGACTCACTTTGAATTCACTCAAGTGACAGAGCTCACTAAATACGCAAGAATGTATTGTAAGTGTTTGTAGTAAGATTCAAATTTCGAATACGAAATTTGAAATCTCACAGTGGATTCAGCTCTGCGACGTTTGAAGTGAGTTTACAGAATGAGCCTACTGAACAGCTGAACCGCGCGGCAACGCGCGTCGCTGCGCGTTCATCTGAACTTAGCCTAACTGTCATCACTGAGGCAACTACAACTTAGTAATATTAACACATCGAGATTGGGCTCGGCATTTGCAGTTGGCACGACCGCGGTATTTTCGACCACGGGGCCTTGTCATAGTGTTGGCGAAGAGAGGGTTAAGAAGTAAGATTTTATTCTATGTACCTACATAGATTTATAAAGCAACAAAATCATGGGCTTGCTCCAATCCAATCGATACTCAATCTGAAAACCCAAAATGTATTTGGACATACCTCTGACTACCCCCTTAGACATTTCAAATAATCTTAAAATGCCTAAATAAAGACGAGAGAATGTCAACCGCGCCTTGGGGATACAGTCACGATCAGATTTCTTTTTTTTTGGTTTTCATGTTTATATCAAACTAGCTGCTGCCCGCGGCTTCGCTTGCGTGGTACCCGGATAAAAAGCCTATGTTACTTTCCAGCCCTCCAACTATCTCCACACAAAAAATCACGTCAATCCGTCGCTCTGTTTTGACGTGAAAGCAGGGCAAATAAACAAACAAATAATAGTAGATTGTATTATATGGGGGGAAAATAATATTTTTACGGCGAGGGCGCTTTTTTGAATCCAGAGCGAAGTGAAGGATTCTAGAGTAGAATCCCGAGCGTAGCGAGGGATTCTTTAGTAGAATCCTGAACGAAGCGAGGGATTTAAAGTACGTCGCCCGAGCCAAAAATATATTTTGCGCCCGAGTGATACACTCTACTTTTCATTACAATCTATGAGAAAATAGAAGGGAGGAGAAAGGAATGTGTTAAATCAACGAAGTTCCACTTGAGAAGAGTAATCGGGGATTAAATTTTTTTTATTCAGACGGTGGCCGCGCGCCGGCTGAATGGTGGGCGGTATGTTTATCCGATACTAGCAGCGCCCTCGCGGCGTTGCCCCCGTAGTGATGGTTTATGGTGATGATGATGATGATGATGAAAAGTAGCCTATAACCTTCCTCAAGAGTTTAGCTATCAAATACAGAAATAATTTTTCAAATCCGACTGGTAGTTCCTGAGATTTCATTTCATTTCATTTATTTATTTATTTCTCTCACAAACAATATAAATATAAATAAATAGCTAAATAAATATACAGAATAATGAATATTAAAAACGTTGTAGGTAGCTATTATAAAAACCTGTTTTGTGAGATTAGCGCGTTCAAACAAAAAATCTCTTCCGCTAGAATTGCTCAATAGTTCCACGAAAACAAACTAGATGGCGCCAGTAGACCATCGTTCTAGATCGCGCTGACGAAAACGCACAGGATTTTATCAGGCTGGAATTACAATTATGTATGGATGGATAGAAAACTGCAGAGTAATAAATCTCTAAATGTGATTACAACTGTGGTGTTTTTGGAAGAGTCCTCCCTCATTCATCTTGGTAGATTTGAGATGAATGTGGAAAGTAGTTGTACCTCAAAAGTGCGCGGCAAAGATAATTCATAGATAATTCCGGCGCACTTAAAGGGGATTAAAAACTCATTACTGCCCGCTAAACTTATAAAGAGGATTAAAAACTCATTACTGCCCGCTAAAAGTTCCTTGAAGAGGAATCATCTACTTTGGGCGCACTTAAAGGCGAACAAAGTCGTCCTTTTCGAATAGATGGAATGAAAACACACTTTCACGTTATGGGTACGGATACAATCTGAGACCAGTCAGCCTCCCAACATAGTCGGCCCAGGAAAGACATGGTCAATACGTGTGGAGAGCTAATATTAGCCTTTTAATTATCGGAGCCGTGAAATGCTACTGATGTTTGTTGAAGAATGTTTGGTTTGCAAAGGGACGGGATAAAGTTCAGAGACTTTTAAGGAAAAAAAATATTGGACAGGTTTCACGTGAAATCATTGCTAAATCGATGACCTCGATGGCGTGGCGGGGTTGATTGAGGCAGGAAGTGTAGGTTCGATATTGTTGGTAAATGCCCTGCAGAAAGTTTAAATTTTCAGTTTGAACTTATGATAGGTAGATAATGCTTCAGCATTAAGTCCTCCTTGCACATTTTGTTATGTGTAATAATAATAATAATAATAATATAGCCCTTTATTCAGATCAACTTACTACTAACTTATTTCTAGGATAATAATAAATGTTAAACTTTAAACTATTCTAATGCTTCTTTCCTTCTTGTGTTTTCTTATGGTGTTCGATAAAGTTATATATTCTGTTCTATTCTAATATTCTAATATTTCATGTTTTTTCGTTTTCTGCAGATCTGTTTGCCAGTCGGCAAAGGCCTCCTCCAACCTTTTCCATTCGTGTCTTTCTTGAGCCACTCTGTTCCACATAACTCCTGCCACTTGACTGATGTCATCTCCCCATCTTTTTTGTGGTCTGCCTCTACTCCTTTTACCTTCTCTAGGGTACCATTGTGTCACAATCTTACTCCATTTGTCTTTTCCTCTTATCATATGCCCTGCCCATCGCCATTTAAGCCTTCGTATTTTACAGGTTATATCTAGGACTTTGGTCTTACTTCTGATGACTCGGTTTTTAAATCTGTCTGACTTTTTCACATTTAGCATACTCCTTTCCATTGCGTATTGGCAGGTTGCGAGTTTGCTTGTCATGTTTTTTGTCAATGCCCATGTTTGGCTGCCATACATAAGGACAGGTAGTATGCAGGTGTTAAATAATTTACTTTTTGTATTTATATGGAGTGTTGGATCTTTCATTACCTCTCTCAAACCCCAGTATCTTTTCCATCCATTGGCTATTCTTCTCTCAACTTCTTTGCGTATAGGTTCTTTTTGTGTAATTAATTGACCCAGGTAAATGTATTCATCAGTGTAATCAATTTGGGTGTTTCCTAAGTTTAAGGTGTTCTTCTTTCCATTTGTTATTACTCTTGTTTTTTCTGGATTCAGTTTTAGCCCTACTTTATCGCTTTCCATTGCAAGGTCGTGTATCATTGTTTCTATGTCTTCTGATGTTTTTGCAAATAGAACTATATCATCTGCGAATCTTAAGTGCGTTAGTGAGACTCCATCTACATTGATCCCAAAATTATTCCAATTGAGACCTCTAAAAATGGATTCTAGTACTGCTGAGAATAGTTTTGGGGATAGAGGGTCTCCTTGTCGAACGCCTTTCCCTACTCTGAATGGTTTGCCTTTCTTTTCTAGTTGGATTCTTGCTGTACTGTGACTATATACATTTTTAATTAATCTGATATATTTGTGTTCAATTCCTTGTTCTACTAATGCTTCCCAAATCTTTTCGTGAAATAAAGAATCGAATGCCTTGCTGTAGTCTACGAATGCAATGTAGTATGTGCGCTGGTATTCGTTATACTTCTCTAAAACTTGGCGCACTACATGAATGTGATCGATAACCGAATAATCCTTGCGAAAACCTGCCTGCTCAATTGGTTGGTGTTCGTCCAATGTTCCTTCAATGCGTTTCAACAAGATCTTAGCAAATATCTTATATATGTTGGACATGAGGCTAATAGGGCGGTAGTTTTTAATTTCATGTTTATCTCCCTTTTTATACAGCAGGATAATGTTGGACTCTGTCCATTGCTTTGGGACAATTTCAGTGTTTATGATATCGTTAAACATTTCTGTGAGAACAGGTATCACAACATCCTTACTTTGTCTTATGATTTCATTATTTATCCCATCGGGTCCTGGTGCTTTTTCATTCCTTTGAGTATCTACTGCTTTTTCGACTTCGTCATAAAGGATGCTTGGGATATCCGAGGTCTCCGACAAATCGACTTTGTCTTGTGTGTTGTTGCATTCGAACAATTTTTTGTAATATGATGTAGCAGTTTCTAGAATGTTCGTTCTGTGATGAATGGATTTTCCGCCAGTACCTTTTACTTTTACGATCCAGTCCATTGAGTTCGTTAGTTCTTTCTGGGCTTTTTTAATACCTCCCGTTTTGATTATGTATTTTTCAATAGTTTCCATTCTGTATTGTTTCCTATCCTTCCTTATGCTTTCTTTAATTTCTTTACTGATTTTTGCTAAGTGTCTTCTTCTTTCTTTTGTATCTCTCGCGTTGATTAAGTGGTTTCTTTGTTCCAGTAGTTTTAAAGTATTAGTTGTTAGCCATTTCTTTGGTTCACTTTCGGTATTTGAAATGAGTTTTGTTTGAGTTTTTATTGTATTCTCTATCCAGTTGTACTTTTCCTGTGTTCCTAAACTCTTTGTGTTCTCTTTGAAGTTTGTGAATTTGTCTCTCAGGTTGATTGTTAATTGTTCCATTTGGTGTTTTCCGAGTTTAACATTCTTTAGTTCTTGTCTTGGTCTAGGTTTTCTTGGTTGCATTGTTTTCAGTTCGGCTCTTATCAGTCTGTGGTTGGTATTAAAGTTGAATTTGTTAATGACGTTGAAGTTAGTGAAGTAACTGTTTCTATTAGTAATTATAAAATCGATTTCATTTTTGGTTTGCCCATCTGGCGAAATCCAGGTCCACATCTTCTTCTTATTTTTCTTGTAAATAGTGTTTAAAATTGTTAAGTTGTTTTCGAGTGCGAAGTTCGTAATTTTTTCTCCGTTTTTGCTCCTGGATTTGTCGCTATATGTGAATGGCCCTAATACTGTGTTTTCTCCTGGGCGCCTTTCGCCAATTTGGCCATTCCAATCTCCCATCACTATTAGGTTTTTATAAGCGTGTTCTTGGATAGTTTTGTTTAGATCGAAGTAAAATGCATCTATAGTTTCTTGGTCCGATTGTTCTGTAGGCGAGTATACTTGTATAATAGACCATAAATCTTTGTATCCAGGTATCTTCAAGTTCATCATGGCTATGCGTTCAGAGATTCCTATAAATGCTTCTATATAATTTGTAAGGTGTTTTTTAATAATAAATCCAACCCCGTATTGGCCTGGGGTAGCTCCTATATGGTAAAGTAAGAAATCTGGGTAAGAGATAATACTTTCTCCCATTCGTCTTACTTCGCTTAGGCCGACGATGTCCCATTTGATTTGTTTTAATGCATAGGTTAGTTCTGTAAGATTTTCTTCGTTTCTCAGTGTAAGTACATTGAGGGCAGCGATATAAATTTTTGATTTCTCATGTTTGTGGTTTTTGTTTTCGTTTTCGTTTTCGTTTTCTTGTATTGTTGGAGGGTTGTGGTCTCTATCCCCCACGATGACCAGTCGGCTTGGGGGAGGCTTTTTTTATGTGTGAAAGTGTTAAATAAATAAATAAATAGCTTTAGATGCTATTCATTTGTTTTAGTATCTATTAATTTGAAAGTTAATTTTCTAGCAATGGTTCTTAAATATGTTTCATTAAAATCTGTTCAGTCATTTGTAAGATATGGGGGGCGAAATTGGGGATCGAATGTTTTCGAATACTGGACAAATATTTGCAGATCATATAAACATTTGTCCCGCGGCGGAGATCGAACCCGCAACCTCCTGCGTCTCAGGCGGGCCTTTACCCACTGCGTCAAATAGGTCGTGATTTTATTTGAATTAGCGGTAAGTAAGTACGTTCGTATGAGTAAGTGGCCAATACTGGTGATGGAGTTTTTAGGCCGCCTAAAGGCCTCCGTCATGGCTTAACGACTTAAAAGCCGGGGCCGACAATTTAACGTGCCCTCCGAAGCACAGAAGCACTCAGCTCGTACTACTTGCGGTCACCCATTCAAATTGTGACCGCACCCAACGCTGCTTAACTTCAACGATCAATCAAGAACGTCTAAGCAAGCTAAGCCATGAGCGCTTAAAACTGAGTTATCGGTAAAACACTACGACCAAACCCGATTCATCGTATTCCCTCTGATTACAAACGAAAGGCCTGGCATTTGTATTTCACTGGCATAATGCTACAATAAGTGTTATTATACATTAAGCAAGCTGGTTATACCAAGCTATAGCCTAGAATTGTCGTAGGTATGAACTGGCAGTAGACAAGTATACTATAGTACAATCACTTTGGGATGGCCGGTTTGGTGTTTGTCAGCCCATGAAGTTTCGTATAAATTAAAGACAACGTTTGAAGAAGCGCATTGCTGTTCTTTATGTCAATAGTGATAAAAGGACATTATTGGTATTATTATTGGTATTCATAATTATTGTAATAAATTAATAACTGTTGCACTACTCTAAGATTTGCCATTATACATGTAAATATGACCTGTTTCATAACTGATATAAGATAGAGAAAAGGCAATAAATGTTAACACGTAGACATTTCAACTTATTAACAATCGATATTCTGTTATTGGTACACACTACAAACTTGTAATACCCCTTTTTTCGTCGGGGTTAAAAATAAAATAGCTTGGTGATTCAAATCCATCTAGCCGTTTGAAAAAGTCACACCAAAAATTACTAAATTACGAGGACCTTCAGTAAGCACATACATGATTGACCGAGCGAAGCGAGCAAAGCGTCTGTGCTTCAGCTTGGACAAAAATGCTTTCGTTTGTCCGGATGTCTGTCGGTCGTACGTCGGTCTTACGTCCGAAGTGAAATCGGCTTTTTTAACTTCTAGGTAGGAATTGATGGAGCACCTGGGACCACCTTCTCATCACAAAACTAGAGAATTGTGCATATTTATTCAGTTTTAAATTTAGGCTAAGCAAGGTCGCGAGGTCTACAGCTCACAGAACCACTAGTACTTACAAAGTTTCAAGAAATACCTACATTTAATGAAATTACTTTTTCCCTATTGCCCTCACCAGTAATAATTATTTACTTCATGTCATAAAACTATTTTATTACTAGTTTATTGCTCACAATCAAGAAATAATAATTATCTATCCAAGAAACAATTACAGCAGTACATCGGGAGCTGAATAACAATTCAAGTTTTATGCTACACTAATAACTAACCTGTAAAAACAATCAAAACCGTATCAATTATAACTAGAAGTTCGCCCAGAACTGACATCTCGCGCACTTTAATGGGAGTTCATGTTACAGCGGTTTCTTAATTTTTTCTTTTTTCTTTGTATTCCAAAAACTATACATCCTACAATAAAATTAAAAACCATTTTGAATGATACCCCACTTTTATTTTTTACCCCCTTCCCCCGATTTCTCCGTCAATTTTGTGTACCAATTTTGTTTTTTTTTTTAATATAAGAGTAGTCAGAGGCAGGCAAACACACGATTGGGCATGACCTTATGATGATGACAGATTGATAGGTCAAACCCATAGTATTAAATTATTTGAATTCGAATTGTTATGAAGCTCCGTGGCTTTCGAGAACAGCTTATTTATGACTGCAAATGGATTAAATTATTTCCCGACCGCGGCTTGGAATGACGTTTAAAGTTTAAATAACTGTTTGAATAAATCTCAGAAATAGAGCCGTAAAGATTTACCTGAATCTAGAAAACATGGTTTAGGACACTTTGTTCCTAGCTGTGTTAGCGTAGCGGAACATCTTTCTAGAAGTTTAGGTTCTAATTCGTAGCTACGTTCCTAAACTGTAAAGGAAAAGATTGTGTGAAGACCAGCGGATCAAAAAGGCCGTTTTAGCTGAACCATAATATTAATTGTTGTATAATGCCGCGAATTATTCATACTCGTAATTCTTAAAATAAATTGTGTTAGCGGCCTTTTTTGGCCTCGTAGGTCGCGATTACCTATTAAAAGCTCGTTTTTTGAAAAATAGCTTCAGTATATTTTTTACAAAAAAAAAAAATTCATTATTTAATCAAATGCAATTATTTAGCTACAATGCAAGCCGCAGGTATAAAATAAACTTGAAACCTATAAAATATGCAGAAACTAAATATAGGTAGTACATAATACAAAACTCGAAATGGAAACTCACAATCCGTATCGATCAAAAGTCAAAGTCAAAGTCAATTGAGCCTTATTCAATAAAACACAAGGATCGATTCGAATTGTCCTACAAACTAGGTTTATGCCTGTTCCGATTGAGCATTTTATGTCTACTGGGTGTGAAAAACTACTTGCGAAAACTAAAACATTGCACCAGGATAAACTTATGAAATCTATAGCTGGGTGCAATCAATTAAAACCTGTAAATATTTAAAAATTCAGTATTATAATTATTAATAGAGCAAACTTAAAAAAAAAAAAACTGATAAGTTTACAGATTTTTTTTATCAGGGGGAACTGACCTCATGTAGTCGAATAGTCGAATAATTATCATTATGTTCAAGATGGTAGAATAATTAACTTACGACAGTACAAAAAAATTATGATCACTTTTTTTATGCTATAGGCAGGTCACTGTGATCGCAGTTTCTTCGAAATATCAAAATACATACGACTTATTTATAGTCAAAAAACATAATATCCATCTAGTTAGAGTTATGACGACCTCTGTGGCGCTGTGGGTGAAGGCCCGCCTGAGACGCATGAGGTTGCGGGTTCGATCCTCGCCGCGGAACAAATGTTTGTATGATCTTAATATATTTGTCTCGGGTCTGGGTATCTTCTATGTATATACTCGTAATATGTACCTATGTTTTTAAAACAAAAAGTATGTAAGTAATATATCAGTCATGTGGTACCCATAAGACAAGCTCTACTTACTTTGGGGCTACAGGATGCTGTGTGAAATGTCCAACATTATTTTATTATTTTGCAAGTTTTCCTGTTACACCCTGTACAAAAGCTAACACTGAATTGTTTACCATTAAAAGTATATTGCCGTGAAATCTGGTTGCACTTCAGGTACGTGTGACCCAGTGACCTTGGTCTTTCTTTACTTCCAATGGTTTTTAGCTTATTTATTTGTTAAAACATAATAATTATTATAAATGGAGCAGAAAGGAAAAGTTTTAAAGATATGTTTTAATATGAACATTAACATAATATTCTTTAGGCTTTTTTACTTAGGAATTTAAATTACAATTTTTACTTATGTCATACACCAAAAAATTGCTGAATTCCCTGCGCGTCCAATCCTTCTAATATTATAAAGGCCAAAGTCCGTGTGTATGTGTGTGTGAATGTTTGTTACCACGTATCCCCCATAGTTACTAAACCGATTTTGATGAAATTTGAAATGTAGATAGTTTAGGTTTTGGAATAACACACAGGGTAATTTTCATTCCGGAAAAATGAATGATTTCCGTGAGATAAGAAATAGTAGTCCACGCGAGCGAAGCCGCGAGCGTTCGCCAGTACAACAATATATTCAGAATGATGTTTAGGCTGCTTCGATACTGTAGTAAATCAGGAATGTGTGCTCACTATCACACTGATGGCTTCAACTAATTTCAGATTAGTAATTGTGTATTATTCTATTTCAGGTAAGTCAACGTTGAAGAGTAACAAAAAAAGGTGTGTCTATACTTAATTGAATCTTTTCACGGTTTGGATAAAAGTCTCCAGAAAGGGTAAGTTTTTAAAGCTTGGTATTCACTTTGTTTGCGCACCAAGTGTGCTCCGCGCAGCGGTAACCGCTCCAGTAGGCGCATAACACTGCACCGCGCTCAGTAGCGTAGCGTGGTTATAATTGTATGCTTCTTCTCCTTCAATTTAAGGGGTAGCCCCTTGTCGGCATAACTGATGCCTCTTTGATAACATGATAACATTGTTTGCAAGTTTGTATAGAAAACACGCTTAGGACAACACACTGGCAACGCGCTCCGTGGCGTCAATTTTGGCTTGTCGCTCCGAGCACCGCTGCGGAGCGCGTTGCAGTGGGAAAACCGCCGAAATGGTTACTTTTGCGTTCTTGGAGCGTGCATCGGTGGTGGTTTTTGTTCGAACACAAAAGGGAACTCAGTCAGTTATTGTGGAGATGCGCGTAGTGCCTCAATCAGAATGGTGCAGGCACAGAGCACAGGGGGTTGTCCGCATATAATGAATACCCACCTTAAAATTATCAAAGTTATCAATGTACCTATATGATTGCAGAAAATACTTGCTTGATTTCATTTCGTACGTAACACAGTTAAATTGGCGTAACATTAAACCTTCTGTTTTGCAATAAATTTACATACCAGTCGGACATATTCAAGTAATTATGTTAAGTACAGGCGCCGAATGTAGCTGTACAACGTAAGTTACAATAAAGTTTTACATTCTAAATTGCATTAGCACTTTATATAGCTATAAAGTTCTCAAAACACAGACATGCTGCATTTTATACTATAATCTTTTAGTTTTATTATTATTACGATTTAATGGTTTCGCTTTGAAACTCAGATGGTGAACTTCAGTGTTTTGCCATATTATTTCCATTAACTTGCAACATTAATATTCCAAAATAAGCCTACATAATATGGTTTACTTAAAGTTGTGTAGCTACTTTGGAAAGTGTCTTTAAGAACTATTATCGAACACCTTATAAAGTATTTCAATTTTGACACACAAGATAAATGTCTTAAGATAATAATATAACGTACCGGTATCTTTGACGACACATCCTTATCTATACTTGACAAAAAATAATGTCTTAATTATGAAGCTAAAATAAAATTTGGTCGATGACGCATGATACTAATAGGGTACATGGTAAATGTAATTAACTATGGATGGTTTGATATTCGTTAAAATAACAGTGAATAAAGCTGTTCTAGCCAAAACACAAATAGCCGATGTCGCTGAAACAGCCGCCAAACTCAAATAATATATAACTAGCTGCTGCCTGCGGCTTCGCTCGCGTGGTACCCGGATAAAAAGCAGTCTATGTTACTATCCAACCCTCCAACTATCTCCACACAAAAAAATCACTTTTTGGGGAACAGGGTGGAATAGTTCCCCAAAGGCAGAGTGGGTGGTTCCTCTGCAACGGGCCGGCCCATCTGGCCCACTTGCCCGTGGTCTTTTGACCGACAGTTGATGTCGGATAGTTGTATACAAGCTTCAACTCGCGAGAAACTCCGCTTGCGAGATCTAGGGAATTCCGATGTTGCGCGGTGATTCCGGTGCCATTTTAGCCTGCAATCTGATCTGAGGTCTGATACTGCACAGCGTGTTCTTCCTTTGCAGTAGTAGTTGCTTTGGAGTAGCTTGGAAGTTCGTTATCCTTAAGAAACTCAGATACGAGTCGTTGATGTCGAGCGTGGCGCCATCTGTAGTGCGTAGCATGTTTTCTGTAGTTCATCTAGCGACAGGTAGATGTCGCTACATCACTCCCTTTCCAGACCGAAGGTCGATATGATCTTGTCACCAGCATTGTACGTGTCCACGGTGAGTCGGGACGAAGCGGTGCATCGGTGCGTCTACGGTGAGTCGAGACGTGTCCACGGTGAGTCGGGACGAAGCGATGCGTTGAGTGCGTCTGCGGTGAGTCGAGACGGTGTCTGTCCACGGTGAGTCGGGACGGAGAGGTGCGTCGGGTGCGTCTGCGGTGAGTTGAGACGGGTCCATGGTGAGTCGGGACGACGCGGTGCGCCGAGTGCGTCTACGGTGAGTCGAGACGTGTCCACGGTGAGTCGGGACGATTCGGCGTGCGGTGCAGTGCTCTGGGTGATGTCCACGGTGAGTCGGGATGAGATACCCAGACGATGCTGCGGTTGAGATATCTCCACGAAGCGTATCGAGGAGCGGAGAGCCTGCAGAACCAGGAAGTCGGGGCGGCTTGCGATGGAACTGCGGAGGCTGGAGGCTGAAGATTGCTGGTGCAGCGGGCCGGCCCATCTGGCCCACTTGCCCGTGGTCTTTCGACCAACAGTTGATGTCGGATAGTTGTATACAAGCTTCAACTCGCGAGAAACTCCGCTTGCGAGATCTAGGGAATTCCGATGTTGCGCGGTGATTCCGGTGCCATTTTAGCCTGCAATCTAATCTGAGGTCTGATACTGCACAGCGTGTTCTTCCTTTGCAGTAGTAGTTGCTTTGGAGTAGCTTGGAAGTTCGTTATCCTTAAGAAACTCAGATACGAGTCGTTGATGTCGAGCGTGGCGCCATCTGTAGTGCGTAGCATGTTTTCTGTAGTTCATCTAGCGACAGGTAGATGTCGCTACAACTTCAATCCGTCGCTCTGTTTTGACGTGAAAGCAAGACAAATAAACAAACAAATAAACACACTTTCATATTTGTAATATGGGTAGGTACGGATTTACAAAGTCAACCATTTCTATATCATTATCGCTGCGTTTTGTTTCCATCCCCAAAATGTCAGTAGTAAATAAATCAATTACTTTACATTTTTAAAGCTTTAGGGAAAGCTAGATCTATTATCGAATTGAGAAGGGTAAGTATGTTAAGATGGTTCGGTCATGTAGAGAGGATGAATGAAAGAAGATTGACGAAACAGGTCCATAAGGCGAGTGTCAATGGGAGCGTCGGAAGGGGAAGACCTAGACGCACATTCCTGGACTAAATTGGCGAATTATTGGAAAAAGGTTAGGTCAAGAGTACTCTCAAAAGATGCGCTTGCATCAAGAATGAGATGAGAGTGAATGAAGCGAAAGAAGTGTGTCGGGATCGTAGGTGGAGATCTGTGGTTTCTGCCTGCCCCTATGATGGGAAACAGGTGTGATTTTATATATGTATCTATGTAGATCTATTATTTACATTATATCTTATATTGTTTCAAATTATGAACAGTTAGAAGCACATTGTCGCATAACTAATTACAGTTTACTGTTTAGTGGGAATTAATCTTTTATTACCCTATAAAAGCAGTTAATAACCCGTATAACTGGTAATAGTGCAAAATAATGTTATTTTTGTATGACTCGTCAGACCATCTTTTTGCACACCCCAGGATGACGGAAATAGAATGCATAATTTGGTGTGCAAGTGTTAATAAAATAAAACTGTAAGTTCCCCGTTTTGGGGATAGTTTTGAAATATTTTATCTACTTATATAAAAATGCTAAGTTTCAAGTTTGTAAGTGCAAGGAATAAGATTTTTTATACAAACGTTTTTCATCCCTTTAGAGGTAGTTTCATCCCTATAGGGTAATTTCTAAAATATTTTTCTCAGTGCATCCCTACCCCATAAGAGGAATGTACCTAGACTTATGGTTTAGGCTGTGCGTTGATTTGTCAGTCTGTCAGTAACAAAAGCCTAAGGCTTTTGTCCATGGCATGTTTTTTGCCGTACAGCGTGTCAGACGTACGATTGAAAAAACGTGCAGTGGACAAACTTCTATTATAAAAAATTGTACATGGACACGGCGGTGCCACGGCAGCGGCGGCGGCTCTATAAGAGAGCTCCATACAACACTGAACGCGATAAATTAATTGTAGATTTTCATGGGGAAAAAAACGTGTAAAAACAACGGCCCTTACTATACAATACCAGCTCTGCTTACTTTGGGGCTAGATGATGTGTGAAATTTATACATACTCGTATAAATTGACATAAATTAATATTACCTGTATACAGTAACTATATCAGCCTACTCGATTTTTAACTGACAACTTAGGCTCACTTTGAACTGGCGCTGTTTGTTCTAGTAAGTACACACTCACTCGCTAACTGCGAATATTTGTACGTTTTACCTTTTACCGACAAGCAAATATGGTAAGCACGAACGCTGAGAGGTTTTTGCACGATATAAAAAAAAATGAAAGAATGCAATTTATTTTAGTAAAAAGTTTTTATTCATCACTCCGTTCAGATTGCAGATTCGAATTTTAAAAAGAGTTTGTGTTCTTATTATTTTTGAAGAACGAATAAATTTGAATTTCGAAAATTATATCGAATTTGGAACAGTTTTTTGTATCGGATTTATAATCGTACTAGTGCTCAAGCAGCTGCTAAAAAATGTGTCAAAAAAATAAACCAAAGTCTTGCTAAAATAAAATGACGGTTTATAGATTAATGGGGTAAGAATACGCCTGTTATTTTTCTAACCAGCCAGTGACCTTTCACTATGCAAGCATTACATTTTAGTATCGAAACCTGTTAATAATATAATTACGCCATAATTATGCAATTCTCATGGAATTGCCGTTCGATTCAATGAGTTTCCGCATCCCGTGTGTAGTCAGACCGACAGTAGTGATGTCTAGACATCCGTTGTACATTATAATATAGAGTTACTAGAACTGACATAATAATAAGACTAATGACAGTTATATAAATGTATAAATGTACTTAATAAAAAGACCTTTGAAAAAAAAATGTCTAAATAATTGTAAAAAAAATTAAATGAACAAAAAGTTTTTTGACAGCAATAAGCATTTCAGCGATGTTGTTGTTGCGTTTAAAGTTTTTAACCGACTTCAAAAAAGGAGGAGGTTCTCAATTCGTCAGAATCTTTTTTTTTTTTATGTATGTTCACCGATTACTCAAAAACGCCTGAACCGATTTGTAAAATTATTTTTTTGTTTGTTCCACAAAAATTTGGTGAGGATCGGTTGAGGATCTTCAGAGTTATGAACAGAAATGCACATTAGCCTCCTCCTTTTTTGAAGTCGGTTAAAAAGTACATAACCCACAGCCCTATCCCACCCTCGTTAATAAGAAAATGCTAATTGATCACTTTGTGGGATCCGCTGCCATGCTCATAGTTGCTTATGCAAATAGCATACCATCGAGGCTTAAGCATTTACTATGACGTTTGGTATTCTTTGACTGTTAAAGACTTGTTGTTGTTTAAACCTGTTTATGATGATTTTTATTATCTTTCAGAAAAGTACGATGAATTATTATTAGAAGGAAAAGAGAAAATGATCAATTAGAATTTTCTTTTTAAATTTTTGTCTCGGGTCTGGGTTCTTACTCGAGATCTAATGCATATTATTCAAAATAGTGATCAGAAGCCTGACTGTCTAGCGACCAAAATCGGTATCAAACTCTGAAATTATGACAGTTCAGTGACCACATAAGAAGCTCTGTCACTTTCATCTCAAAAAGACCGTACGTGACAACAAAACGATCGCGTAGGTCTATGCGATCGTTTTGACAGTTTGATACTTTGAGGTTTGCGACAAGTTAGACAATCAGCATGCAGATCCAATGCGACTATAGAGTCGTGATCATTACATTCATTTTCAATGTATGTTTGCAACGAACATTGTTTCCAAAACAGATAAACTTTTCATACAGGTAAAAAACAAAATATACTTTATCACAAGCGCTCGTGGCGTAGCTTGCTTATCCGTTCTTGATAGATTGTTGAAGTTAAGCAGCGTTGTGTGCGGTCACAATTTGGATGGGTGACCACAAGTGGCATTATGAGTTGAGCGCTTCCGTACTTCGGGGGCACGTTAAATTGTCGGTCCCGGCTTTTAAGTCGTTAAGCCATGACGGAGGCCTTTAGGCGGCCTAAAAACTCCGTCACCAGAGTTGACCACTTGCTCATACGAGCTTACTTACTTTATCACATTTTCGAAGAAAATAGATGAGTATGAACTAAACTGTAGCACAGTGAGTGTAATAAACTTCTGTTTAGCTCTGTTTGTTTATTTGTGTGCACTGCCAAGTATTTTGTATTATTAGAAATAGTTTAGTTCAAGTATATGTGGTTGAATACGGCTTTCAAAGAGCCATTTTGCAATGTCAATGCCGCTTGTTCTTAGACTAGTATTTTGTTCATAGGAAGTAGCGATTGAGACCTTACTACTTTCGACTATTATAATCATAATAATCTATTGTTCTTACACAGATCCATATTTTGTTAGTAAAAGGTTAGGTATACTTACCTATCTTAAAATAAAATAATAAAATAATTGTAGGTACCTACTCATTTTCTTACAGTCCTTATAATAAGAGGCACCAAACTTGCCAGCAATAGTATTCAGAATTCTGCTGGTACTCCCGCGAATTATAGTTAGAAGTGAGGTAGAAATTAAAGTTGTAGTTTATATAGACGACGTGGTATGTATGCTATTTTTGTCAGTGTTTATTTGGCTTTATAAGGAAATATTGAGATTTGAGAGAATATATTTTTGCCTTGAAAATAAAGTATTTTTTGTTTTTAGCAAAGCTTCTTTGCTCATACAATGTTTCTTTTCTCACACAATCGCTACTTCCTATCACGAAATGATTACCCGAAGCGGTAGCGACGCGTAAGTGCTCGTAAAAACTCACATTTACAACGTAAATATAGAAATGCGTACGCCATCTTTTTGCCGCGCCGCCCATACGCGTACATGCACTTGAATTATTACATTTAAAACGACCCTGGACACTCCGAGTGTTACTTGATATTTGGAAGATTGCTTAACACTTAATTATGATATCTTAGTCACTACTTGAGTCTTGTTGGTAGAGCAATGAACCTAGAGCTTGTATGTATGTATGTATGGGGACTCCCTTTTCCGCAATTAGACTCAAAGGTGGTCCTTTTTGCGTGGGGATGACCTGGCTCACTAAATGTGGAGCCAGCCTAGCTCCTCCCAGAAGCGCAGAAGATTCCTGGGGTCTTCGCAGGCCTCGAGGAGCGACCTCGGATTATTGAGGATTTGTTGCCGTTGTTCTGCTACGCCCACGCATTCGAGGACTACGTAGGCTGCTGATTCTTCTGAAGCTAGAGCTTACTAGAACCTAAATTATTTTAGAGTTTTGGTCGCCATGGTCAACATTTTATGCAATTTTTAAAATAAAATATAGGAAGTTTTATGTAAACCCGTAATGTGATAATATATAAGGCAGAACGATGACGGTTTCTTATGCATATAAAATTATTAAGATTCTTATGCATATAAAATTATTAAGAAATTAATGAGCATATTACACGCACATATAGAATAATCCAAGCTGTTAATATATAAGGCAGTTATAGTTAATTAAATATAAGGAGTTATATTTATGTCGACGACATAGTTCACGTCGCGGGGCGTCAGTGGATGCGGCTAGCACAGGATCGTGGTGGATGGCACAAACTTAGGGAGGCCTATACCCAGCAGTGGGTAAAGTCGGGCTGTGGATGATGATGATGAAGGAGTTATAAATTATGATTAAAATTGTACTAAGTATTTATAAACTCTATTCCTGTTTGGCACAAAATTTTCTAGAAATTTTGCATAGTCTAATAAATAAAAATGATTGTTTGCATGTTTGTCCTCTATGCGTTCTTAAACCATTGATCAGATTGTAATGAAACTTTGGTAGAGTCTTATAAGGACGTCCGCGAGTGTTTCTGGCCCAAAAGAAAATATTACACATGTTCAAAAACCTTTGATAGATCCCTTTATAAACTAGAAAATAGCTGATGATCGAACTGCTGAATCGATTTTGATGACACATGCCTGAGAACCATTGCTAGAAAATCAGCTTTAAAAAAAATGAATTTAAACCGGTTCTTAGCTCTGGTGAACTGTGAATCCGGTGTCTATGGCGCCTTAGTTCCACAGACACACCATGGACATACACAGCGATCAAACTTATAACACATCCCTCTTTTTGCGTCGAGGTTTAAAAATCAAGGCGGTACGAAGTTTGGATCAGCTAGTTTCTAATAAATCAACAGAGCGAAATGTATGGAACACAAGACGTCCGGGGCACTCTAAAAAGGAGTTTTTTTCAAATGTTTTTAAGCGGAATCCCACGCAATGATCTAATGTTATTCCTAAGTGAATGTTTATACTCAATTGTGTTCAGTACATCGGCGTGTTTGAGTGGACTGATTTATTGGTGTAGAGAGCTATTTGTTGTGTTTTTGTTATTTGTTTATTAGAATCTGCAGTGTCCTTATAAAATTGATAAATAGACATATAGATTAATAGATCATAAAAATGGTTGGATTTACTTTCCTGACGTATTTCTCACTTTGACTTTGATGGTTACAAGAATTGAAATACAGTGAGCATTGAATCTAATTCAGTAAATAACTTTGGCATACGTTATTATGCTTTTACTGAATTTGTACATTATGATAAATACTTATGTGATCCATAAGATTTTATTATAAAAAAATTAAATTTAATATAATATTTAATAAATAATAACCAGAGTTGACCACTTGCTCATACGAAAGAAGAAGAAGAAGAATAAATAATACAATAAAAAATTATTCGGCCTAGTTTTTTTAAAACAAATAAATAAATAGAAAAAAAACTTTAGAATAAAAAAAGAATGTGTTAAAGGTTTGATTTTGTCTTACATCTTTTTTAACACGCCGTTTGTGTTTTCAAATTGACTGAAGTTGGGCGTTTTTCCACTAGCCGGCGCCGGTGGTGGGGATGCAAAAATGTATGAAACCGTGCCGGTGCCGGCGCCGGCAAGTGGAAAAACGAGCAGTACATTTTCATACATTTTTGCGTCGCCGGCGCCGGTGCCGGTGCCGGTGCCGGTGCCGTGCCGGGCAAGTGGAAAAACGCCCGTTCTTTAGAACTCAAAATTATAATCATAAACTACTTAGGCTAGTTTCGACCAAAAGCGGTTTAAGTTTTTACTCGAGACTATTAGCTAGCCAACATAATTCGAAATACAATTGTTTAGAAAGCGCAACCGAACATTATTATGTCCATACAAATTATCCTGGTTATAAGGTGTCAACTTTACAATGTCAAAATATTCAAACAAACAGTAGTTTACTCTCCAGACTAAACTTAATCCAGTTTGGTCGAATTCAGCCTTATTATAATGTTGCAATAAATAAAGATGTTCTAAACTAAAACATTAATATATTTAAGTCAGCATTGCTTACGGGGAGTTTAAGTTTATTCAACAATAGAGTAATATACAAACAGACATACAGACATTTCCCTAGTACTAAATAGCTATTTATGATGGTCTATCTCGACTAACGGGCTGCTCTCCATATCTACCAGTTTTGAAACTAGAATAGAACTCAGCTATAGAACTGAAACTCACATTCTACGAATTTGAAACTTTAGCTTTACCTTTAGCTTGTACACATTAGGCGTTTTGAAATGCGCGCTTTGATAACGCGCGTTGATAACCAAAAGGAAATACACGAATGTGTTTGAATGTATTGGATTGGTTCTTTAAAACACGCGTTATCAATGCACATGTTTCACAACGCCTAAGGTGTACCAGCTCTAAAGTAAAAGTAAATTAATATAACGAGACAATGATTGTTGTGACGTAGAAGGATTCATTCATTTACAAGATTTACAAGGACGTATAAAATACAGTCATAGAAAGCAAATGCATTTTTGAAAACTACTTGAACAGATTGCAAGCACATCGCCGTAAAGCTAACTAAGTACTAACTGGTTGCCTCGCGATTTCAGAAGTTGTAAATCATTAAAAAAAAACTCCATTGGCATTGACAGGAATTCAAACCAACGACCTTCAGATCGAAATTAGAAGCACTGTTGTGTGATACAGGGCTCCTGAATGGAATCAGTTAACGAGATTCCGTTCTATATCCTCTTAAACTAGTTATTTCCTTAGCTGTTCTAGAAGTGATCTCAGCGCGGATATTATAAGTCCTGATTAAATACTATGTATTGATACCTTATTTAATTCGTTTGTTATTCTGTAGCACTAAAACTACTTAGGCTGGATTCAACCAAACTGGATTTAGTTTTTACTCGAGAGTATACTACTGTTTTTTTGAATATTTTGACATTGTAAAGTTGACACCTTATAACCAGGATAATTTGTATGCATATAATAATGTTCGGTTGCGTTTTCTAAACAATTGTATTTCGAATTATGTCGGCTAGTTACTCTGGAGTAAGATGACTTTTGGTCGAATCCAGCCTTAATTCGAACACATCAACGAACTTTTTACTTCTATCTTGATATAGTTCTGTGAAGTAAATGTTTTAAAATTATTTTTTGATATTTATGACAAAATGGATACTATATGAGCTAGCCGCATTGAGTAATTAACATTTCGCATACATTTGCATTTATCAGATTTTATCTCGTTTTAACGAACGTCAACATTTCAACGGTTTAAATTCACGTGTTTCTCATGTCGAAGTCTCGACTTGATTGTGTTTGATTGGGTGATAAAGCTATGGCCAAACTGACGCGAGAATATACGTAACATGTTTATAACATGTTATGGGTATAACATGGTTGGTATGTCGTTGACGTCATTGTTTAACTGTGAACTTTTTCCTGCCCTTGTCTCACCATGTGCGTCTCATCACGTGTATTATTCTTTCACTTCCCTCTATCAGTCATCATCCCTCACACAATCCATCCAAAACCTCATTTTCTGTTAAATTGATTTTCTTAACAAATACAAATTAAAACTATAAAAACAAAAACAATAGAAAAACCGTTGCAAAAAGGGCCCCATTTTCTCTTTTTTATTACGTCAACCGGATCACCTACCATCATTTCCGCTGCGTTTTGTTTCGTTCTCCAAAATGACAGTAATTTTCAAAGCCTCATTGGGAATTGGTTTGAAAACGTCATCACAACAGAGTAACCTAACCTCATTGCTCACGTAGACTTTGAAACAAAACGAAATACATAGCTAACGTTTTGCTTTGGTTAATAAAAAGTTTTATAATAGAATCGGCCCACCTACTTGCTAGCTCTAATAGAATTTTCTAAATCCAAATTCGAGTAAGTTGTATAGAACCACAGAATTGAGAATAAGAGCGTTGCGTAAGCGAGCGTTTTTTCTGTTCTGTGTGTAAAACAACCACTTTACAGAATTTTGATTATCTACGCGGTTAATCGATTCAGTTTGGAGGTAGCTTAAGACTTTTAGTCACGAATTTAAACCTCGAAAATGTTTATTGGCATAAAACTACTTCTGTTGTGACAACAGAGACAAAGTTCGTGCTGTTCAAAGACATCGTAAGTGATTTAAAGTTCTTAGGCGCCTATTAGATACGTAAACAATGTTTTGGAATAGTCCAACAGTTTCAAGAGGAGAATCACAATTAAAACGCATTCAGAAAGAGAAATGTCAGTATTTTTTTTATCTTATATCTAGAGATAGGTACGAGTATAATAATGATTTAAGTTCCTTGCAGAAAAAAACAATTGTATTAAAACTTATTTTCTTAAAATTTAGGAAAATTTCCGGTAAGTAGTTAGTTTCCAACTCTAGTGACAAGATATTTGGCCGAATGAAAGCAAAAAGTAATAAAATTTTCAAAACAAAAAATGTATAATAAAAGCTCCCAAAGAAAGCATTCCTTTTCGCGGATTGAGTAATTAGGCGCTCGGCCGCTTCCGTCGGCGTTCGGCCATCTTCGTGTCTCGACTTTTTGCCGAACCCGAGCAGGCGATTTTTAATTAAAATTTTACGCCTTATTGCGAAAACTATTTAGATGTAATGTGGGAATGCGCTTTTTGTTAAGCTTTAGAGTTTAAAATGGCATAAAGTCAATCTAATTCAATAAAAAAAAAAACAATGAGTGATTTGATTTGATTATGGTTCCCAGGAAACCTAATTTTCAATTACACCAACAAAATTACAAATCTAGTCTTTTTTACTCAAAAATTAATTAATAATTGCATTAGACAATTATTTAAGAGCTTTAAATAATAGCCTTTTTTTGTACTGTTGACAAAATCAACAAAAAACTCCAAAAATATCAGAATGTTCTTTGTCCAAATAAAAAATAACATTGAAACGTTGATCGATCATTCAGGACGAGATAAAGTAACAAGTACTGGTGACACCTCATTTTTTTAATTTAGGATTCTGCATTTAATAAGAAGTAGGTATAGGAAATAATGTTATTTAAAATACTGTTACCACAAAGAAATATGTCTCCATTCGAAAACTATTAGTGCTTCCTTTAGTGTCTTAATAATTATTAATTTGCACAAATTTTACTCATAATTTGTGAATCCAGTACCTATAGCACGAGTTTTGTCTGGATATGCAAGATTATTAAATGGAAATAATGAAAGGATAAAATACATACTTACATAAAATCACGCCTCTTTCCCACAGGGGTAGGCAGAGACCACGGAATTCCACTTGCTACGATCCTGACACACCTCTTTTGCCTCATTCACTCTCATCACATTTTTCATACAAGCTCGCCGGTTTAGGATACTTTTGACCTGGGCGTCGATTCTGGTACCGAACTTTTTATCAACCTCAACCAAAACCTCAACTAAAGCGACTGTTTCCATGACTACTAATAACAAACGACTCAGTTGTGGTGAGGTTTTGAACTTTGGCAGAACAAATTTTTGAAAAGCTATTCTACTATTTCACCAAATGGCTGACATTTAAGAGATCGAACCAAAACCAAAGCGGTTGTCATCTAGTAGAATTCAGGCCCAGGCCTTTCTCTAAAATATCACCAATCTGATCCAGGTATGTTCGCCTAGGTCTTCCCCTTCCAGCTGTTCCGTTCACACTCGCCTCATACACTAGTTTGGTTAAACGACTTTCATTCATCCATGCCCAAACTATCTTAACATGCCCTTCTCAATTCAAGGATAAAATATATCGGAATTAATAAAAGTTAATATGTCTACTTAATACGATCGTTTGAGATAGCATTCGTTTCAAATTGTCCAAGATTTAGAATGTCGACAGCTATCGAAGAATAATGTCTCCATTCGAAAACTATTAGTACTTCCTAAGTGTCTTTATAATTATTAATTTATACAAATTATACTCATAATTCGCGAATCCAGTACCTACAGCACGAGTTTTGTATTTTCAGCTTGATTTGCAAGATTATTAAATGGAAATAATTAAAGGACAAAATAATGTACAATTTATGATGGCTGACTGCTAGTGTATTTTCATGAGTTGTTTTTCGACATTAAAATCGTTTAGCTGTAATGGATGTTTAAGCACGTCAGTACGTTGTAACAAAATTATTTAGCAATAAATATTAACACCAGAATTAATTGAAATTTGAAATGAAATTGAAATTGAAAATTCCTTAAGGTCCATTTTTCAGACACGTAAATGATGTATTTTTTTTTTTCTGCTTGGAAAGCAAAACGATTCACAATAATATTTTATTCACGATTGATCCATCGTACATACTGTATGTCAGATGCAAGTGAAAATTGGTTGACTCTGTCTACCTCTGCAGGATAGAGGCGTGATTTTATGAACGTATAAATCAAACGCGCGCGCTACAAAAGTTCCGTTCAACCATAGCTTATTGACTTTTTTTTAATCAGTCAACAATAAAACTCGTGCTGATTTTAAAATAATGGTTTGTTCTATCTCCAAAATAATTTCCTAGCTAAAACTAAATTAATTGCAAACGTTCTAATAATAATGTAATGGTTATTGATGACACTGGAATAACCTGGTTTAATATCCACGGTACAGTCAATGAGAACATTCGAATATTAAAAAATATTAATACGTTCAAAAAAACGTTCTTACTTACATTTTATTATTATGATCTTCTCTTTGTTAGATACAAAAAAATCCAGTGAGTTTGTTCATAATTCCAATTTTGATGATTATTTTATACGGTTAAGGCTGGATTCGACCAAACTGGATTAAGTTTTTACTCGAGAGTAAACTACTGTTTGTTTGAATATTTTGACATTGTAAAGTTGACACCAGGATATTTTGTATGCTATGTGCATAATTTGTATGGTTGATAACTTGTATGCACATAATAATGTTCGGTTGCGCTTTCTAAACAATAGTATTTCGAATTATGTCGGCTAGTTACTCTGGAGTAAGATGACTTTTGGTCGAATCCAGCCTTATAGACGTATTGGCCGAGTGGGTTAGTGGCTCGACTTTCGATCCGAAGGTCGCAGGTTCAAACCCAGGCGTGCATCAATGGAGTTTTCTTTACAAAAAAATTATATGCGCATTAACACGTACTAACTTCTGCAAAATGTGGGCATGTACCAAATATGTGTTGGACATACCTTTGATTACCCTCTTAGGCATCCTCAAAGGATCTTATAATTTTTTTTATGATTTTCTCAAACAAAAAACTTACTTCATAATATTTTTTTAGGTTCTTGGGCAGAACAATGTCTGCCGTAAACGGTTTCTGTGATTAGGTACTATAACTTTTTCCATCGACTAAGTATACAATAACAAATCGTGTAGACATCTTATCTCAGCTGCGTATCTTAACTGGTTATTATTATTTGTCAATTGTTATAATATTATGTATTATTATTTTTATTATTTATGGTTATTATTATCGATCGAGCGAGCGAAGCGAGCGAAGATCTTAGTGGTAAGTTGGGCGATTTTGCTTTGTATGTTTGTATGTTTGTATGTTTGTATGTTTGTATGTTTGTATGTTTGTATGTTTGTATGTTTCACGAATTGTTGTTCGAGCATAACTGTCGAACCGTTCATCCAATCTGCATGAAACTTGGTAGGTCAATAGGTTGTGGTAAGGAAATTTACGGTGGAGCATATGAGCTTAATCGATGAAGGGGTTGTGAAGATATTGGGTTCCCAAGGGGGTAAAAAATTATGAAAGTTACACAAATATATTGAGTGGGGTGTCATACGAAAGGGCTTATTTTGTACATTCCAAAATGGTTTTTATTTTTAATCTAGGATGTATAGTTTTTGAAATACGACCAAAGACCAAAAACTACGAAACCAGAGCTGCAAGAGCTCCCATTTCATAGAGTTTCGATGTCTTCGTAGCTCATTGACTGGTCGGTCTTAAAAAGAGAGTGGCATCGTTGCGGTTTGGTTTGCAATGATTTTAGATGCTACTTGATTTATTTTCATGATAAAAATTTTTTTGATAAAAAATGAAAATAATTGGGGTAAAAAAAGTTAAGTAAACAAATATATTGAGTGCGGTGTCAAATGAAAGGTCTTTATTTGTACATTCTAAAATAGTTATTATTTTTATTCTAGGACGTATACTTTTAAAAATACGACGAGAATTCATAAATATGAAATAAATGAAAAATTAGACACGACATTATGTATTGCATGCATGCTAGTATTTTTTACCATGAAGAGCTAGCGCAATAGGCATACTCGGCAGTAGTAGCACTTGAAATTATAGGGGTAGTCAGAAGAAAGTCCAAATGTTGGCCATCTACGGTGCGCGAGATCTCAGTTCGGGGCGAACTACTAGTTATTTATGGTTATTATTATTATTTATGGTTATTATTATTATTTTTCTCAGAGGATGCGAGAAAAATTATGCAGAAAGGAACCTTTTCGTACGCATCTAAGACGCCTGGACCGATTTGGATTTTTTTTAAAGTGCAGGTACTTACCTACACTTTCCGATTGGGGCCTCAAACATTTGGTGAGGAACTGTCGAGGGTCTTCGGTATTATAAGAAATGAACCTCAAAAGTGCAGTAAATTGCTCAGCTCGAACATTGAAGTCGATTTTTTTTTTAATTTAGCCACTTATTATTATTATTTATTGTTTATCTTGTTTCATCGACTATACAATAACAAATCGTGTAGACATGCTGCGTAGCTTAACTGGTTATTATTATTTATCAAAGCCAGCTGTCTCGGAGGATGCGAGAAAAATTATGCAGGAAGGAACCTTGTCGTACGCATCTATCATCTTAGTAAAGTGTGGTCTTCTGAGGCGGTTTATTAAGTAGAGCTTTGTTAGCGTAGTGGGTGGTATTTTGACTTTGAATCTTCGGTACCAAGGTAGCGGGTTTGAATTAGTTATCAGAGGATTTTTAGTTTTGGATAGTGGGTTTGGATTCTGGCCGTGTAAGTTTTTTGGACTAAGTATCCTGCGCATACGAGAGCTTAAAAATAAATAAAACAAAATTAGAAGACCTTTTACATCAAGCTTCAAACCTAGTAACGTTTTTCCAAACATTGAATATGTGTCAGGACAAGGTTTGTATAAAAGAAAATGTTCGTAAAGGTGGGTGGAAAATTTGGTTTAAAAATCACAACTTAAAAAGTGAATGAGATAGAAGATATTGACAGAATTGGCAGATTGACGTTCAGTTGTTTAGTTTCTCACATTGCTTTAGCTTACTTGTTAGTTTGTGAAAAAGTACCTACGGAAGGAAAGACAAATAAATTGCAAAAAGTAAATTATGTTCGAAATTATTTAATCGGCATTTTATTTCAATACCTAGGTCTAGGTACATTTTTTTTTAAATAAAATAGGTTCGCGTTCGACCACACCCTGCCTGATGTAAAGCAACAGTGTGGTCTAAGATGGAGTACGCTTACCTAAAAGGAACCTATTGACTCTCGATTTTAAGACACCCAAATTATACTTTTCTGGAAATACAGACCCCGGCAAGGAGTTTTTCAAGGCGGCATTTTCACTGTGCATTTTTGTACTGTAATGGAAAGATTTGGTCTCATTTTCTTATGGTACACCTGTGCAAAGCCGGGCGGGCAACTACATATTATTTAATAATTTACCCAGATTTAGAACAAAAATCTATCTTTATCGCACAAATGTGATAATGAACCAAACGAAACGGCAATGATACTTGAATGGTTGACGTTGTAAATAGAGGAACCTGATCAATGGTTTATAAACGCATAGAAGACAAACATTAACTTTTGTTTAAATAAATTAACGACAACAGAAAGCCCGTGCGAGTAACCGGGCTGGTCGCTTGTATTCATATAAAATTCGTAGGTATAGTAAGTAGTAACTCAAAAGTTAAAACAGAATTTAAGCTGGTGGAATCGTATGTTCATTTGACAGTGTACAGTTACTCAAAACATTGCGTAGGACTACCAACAAGCTAACAGCGCGATACCTTAAAGATAGCAGATTATTTTATGCCCAGTCTTGGTAAGCACCGTAATACATTCAAATCATGCACGGATAAGCTGTCTTAAAATAACTTTGGCCGGTAAAAACGGACGTACTTTCCACTAGTAAATGTATACTAATATTATAGAGGTAAATTTTGTTTGTATGTAGGAGGTAATCTCCGAAACTACTCATCCGATTTCAAAAATTATTTCACCAGTATTAAGTATTCATCTCAGGATGAACATAGACTACTAGTAGTTCGCCCCGAACTGAGATCTCGCGCACCGTTGTATTGATAGCCTAGATTTGGACTTGTTTCTGACTACCCCTATACCTACGTTAAGTGCTCCTTCTAGTGTTTACCACAGAATGATATCTAATGCGCTACCTCAGTATGGTAAAGATTATAGGCATGCATGCAATACATTAAGTCGTGTCGTTAGTTGACCCCGCGAACTTCGTACCGCGCCTCAGGGAAGGCCTCTTAGTTCGAGAAATTATTAAAATAGCAGTTCAATACGAAATGTATGAGAAAATCAATTCCCTCCCCCTCCCCTCCCCCCTCTCCTCTCCCTCCCCTCCCATCCCCCTCCCCCCTCCCCTCCCCTACTCCTCCCCTCCCCCTCCCCTACCCCGCCCCCTCCCCTCCCCTCCCCTCCCCTCCCCCTCCCCCCTCCCCCTCCCCCTCCCCGCCCCCTACCCGTCCCCTCCCCTCCTCTCCCCTCCCCTCCCCCTACCCTCCCCCTCCCTCTATAATTTTGGTACATGCCCAGCCCACTATTTGCAGGAGTTAGCATTTGCATACGTGACAGGTTGCAAGCCCATCGCCGCTATTAGAACGTTAATTGGTTTCCTCACGATGTTTTCTTTCACCGTTTAGAGCTCGTGTTAATGCGCATTTAAATTTTTCTAATCGAAAAATCCATTGATGAGCACGGCCAGGGTTCGAACTTACGACCTATAAATCGAATGTCGAGCACTCTTCCAATCGGCCAACACGGCTTTTATTTTCAATCTCAAGAAAAAATATCAAGTTGCAACTAAAATCATTGCAAACCAAACCACAACGATGCCACACTCCTTGTCTGTTAACCAGACCTACGAATACATCGAAACTCTATGAAACGGGAGCTCTCTCCATACTTCCGTTAATTGGTTTTCATAATTTTTCTTTTTGACTGTATTTCAAAAACTATAGAACCTAGAAGAAAACTAAAAACCATTTTGGAATGTATAAGTTGAGTACTTTCATATGACACCCCACTCAATATATTTGGGTAACTTTGAAAAAAATTTACTCCCTTGGGAACCCCATATCTTTACAACCCCTTCATCGATTACGCTCATACGCTCCACAGCAAATTTCCATAGCGCAACCTATTGACCTATCAAGTTTCATACAGATTGGATAAGCGGTTCGATAGTTATGCGAGAACATAAAAATGAAACATACAAACATACAAACATACAAACATACAAACATACAAACATACAAACATACAAACATACAAACATACAAACATACAAACATACAAAGCAAAATCGCCTAACTTGCCACTAAGATCTTCGCTCGCTTCGCTCGCTCGATCGATAATGTTATGTAAGTACCTCGCCGAAGGCGGAAGCTAGTTTTTGTATAAAGTCTCACTAAAGACTGTATAAATAAAGTCTCACTTTTTGTTTTCAGTCTACCTAAGTTTAATTTATTCAAAAATTAAAAGAAAACTGACGTCAGCCGAAACAATTTAATAGGCAAACAAAGTATTTTATTTTTTTATTTTTATTTATTTTTTTATTTCTCTCACAAACAATATAAATAGTAAAATAAATATACAGAATAATTAATATTAAAAACGTATAAGTATAGAAGTAGTTATTTGTTCGTATAAAGCATAGGTTCTCAACGTGGACGACAACGCCCCCTTGTGGGCGTTTGAGATTTTCAGGGGTAGAGTACTCAGAGAAAATTAGGGGGCATTGAGATGGCGCATTAAGATATGGGGTGCGGGGCTCTTGATAAAAATGTATTCTCTAAGTGGGCGGTGGGGCAAAATAAGGTTGAGGAACTATGGTATAAAGTATAGAAGTAAAAATATCGGTAGTTAGAAAGCGTTTACAGAATTGTGTTAGCAGAATTTAAATGGTTAAGGATCTGCAGTAATTTTATTCAGATTCTGCGATACTGCTTTCGTGACGTCTTGAAGTTATCTCTAAACTGACTTGCACTTACAAGTAATACTAATATAGAGAGAGCCGTGTAAGATAAGTTCGATTAGAAGGTCGTTGGTTCGAATTCAGCAGTCCTCTTCAGCGCGATTCAGACCTTCTTGGAATGCATTCCGAATTCGGAAAGTGAAAATATTCGAATCAGATGCATTTTCGGAAATCTGAAATTCTGATTAACACTGCTGACTTGACCGTGTTTGTTGCCCTGGTTGCCTCTTCATTGGTGTGAAAGAATACCTAGAAGTAGAATCACCTAGCTCTTTAGACGTTTCAATGTGATCCCTAAGGGATCACATTCAAACGTCTCTTCTTACTAAATAAACAATGTATTTAAAATTTCTGTTTTTTATCATCATCCACAACCAATAGGTACCCACTGCTGTACAGGTAGCCAGGAATTGCCCGTGACTTGTCTAATGTTGTCCATCCACCGCGCTATCGGGCGACCACGACTTCTTTGGCCGGTCCTCGGCCACCATTCGGTCAAAACTTTGCTCAACCTGCCATCATCTCTTCTAGCTAAGTGTTCAGTCCAATTCCATTTAAGATTCGTAACCCTAACTCCAACGGTAAGGCGCCGAATCTCGGTGCTATGAATTCGGTCTTGGAGTTAGCTGCGGTCCCACAGTGGCGCGCACGGGCACTCGACGCATTTTAGCTGCGTGGGTTCATTTGTTTGACAACGTGGGTCTACGTTTCCACTGAAGTACACGAATATGAACCCACGAATACGTACAACTGTAGCGCAGACAGTTTTGAATTCATACTAATCATAATTTCGTGTACCGCGTGCATAGAGTGGACAGCGTTGAGCTGCGTGGTCGCCATATTCGAGCGAGCCACGCGTGTACCAATGACGTCAAATTCATGCGTAGCGTGTCCGTGGGCTGCAGGGGACACAATTACAAACAGTCTTCTGCAAAGCGAAGCTTGACGCACGTGCGTAGCCTCTCCGTGGGCCGCGGTTGGTCCGTGCCTTATGCCGAGCATGGCCCGCTCCATGGCTCTCTGTGTAACTTCTACTTTGGACACAGTTTCCTTAGTAAGCATAGTACCTAAGTTCAATCCCATAACCTCATTTGCAAGGCGGGTCTCAATGGTTAAATATCCAGGAAGTACAAACTGGCTCATCATTACATCAGAGTATGATCCATACAATTATTTATAAAATTAGGAGTTAATTCGTTTTATTCTCGTAATTGATTTCAACGGGGCCGTGACGAAAGATATCTATTAAGTTGCCACAGCTTAGACACAGATGGCTCAAACACTCTGTTTGTAATTTCTTTTTTTTTATTATAGGCTTTATTCTTGTGATTAACAGGAATAACAGATACAATACATGATAACTTTAATTTTGCGCTAAGTCGATACCGATAATATGTGATTTTATAAAAAAATTGTGGGCCGACGCATTATGATGTTGGATTCCGTGGCTGAGTTGGTTAAAGCAGTTTGAGGAAGATAGGTTGAAGAAGACCGATTTGATCACGGGTTCCATCTCGTCAGAATCGATAATTTTGATAATAATTTTCTCTTCGTTGAAATCGGACTTACAGATGTTTCTCAACAATTCCTAAGCCCTATTACGCTCTGACGACTGATCGACGGCGACTTAGTCCACGGCGACTGACTTTCTATAGTTGAAATAGGTGTTTACGCACTTGGTCGTTGGTTGCCCAGGCGACTCGGCGTTATGTTTTGGTTGCCGAGAGATCAAGTCGCTGGCGACCAGTCGACAGTGACACAGTGTAATGAATTTTCTCAAAAGATTACAGCACAATGAACAAGCTGATATCTTCATACTCTGTGTCAAGACCACCATACGTTTGACTCTACATAATTACATTATATTAGTGTCAAATTACAGTTCTCACCAAAAACTGTTTAAATGCCTATGTTTAAAGGTTACTATGAACCTGTGTGAAAAAACATTATTACGTACTATTAAGGGTATGTATCGTACAAAATAATGTACTACATTACATTTTATAACTACAATTTTATAATTCGTAACCAGGCTCACGACTCTCATGACAATAGATGTCTGTTTCACCACCGTTTAAGGAAGTATGTATTAAAAATTCTATTTTTTTTATTATTTAGCCACATTCTATAATGTGGCTAAATAAATTGCGTAATAAATCATCAAAATTAAGAAACGTGTTACGCGGTTAAAAATTGGATGGGTGACTACTAATAGCTGAGCGTTTTTATAAGCAGGTCAAATTTACTCTTTTTTTATAAAGAAAGAAGTACAGATAAAAAAGTAAGTAAGTTTGTATAAATTAATATTGACGTTAATGTCTCTACCATCGACAATAATAAAAATAAATAAATGTAAAACAGGTAATTTTTTATTCTCCGACTTTTTAAATCAAAACAAAGGAATACAAACAGTAATTACGCGATACAAGATAACGCGATTGTTATCAATTTAATGTATAAAGAACTCGATTTCAACACCTATCAGAATAAGAAACTAAATGAGATAAAAGTTTTATTTAATTTTAATTGGTTGTTTTTGCTTGCGGTAATTAGATGAGCTTTGATTTAGTTCTTGTGAGAAAAAGATGGTTGAAGTTGAAATCAAAATTATGAAGGTTCACCTTAAGGCTCAAACACAATACATGTTGGGCTAGCCTAGGCCAGCCTAGGCGAGTGCGAGCGAGAAGGCGAATCGATGCAAGGCGAGAGCTATAGAGAGGAAATGCGACCTTGGGCCAACATGTGTTAGCGCCTTTACACGTACGAATAGTCAAAAAAGTTTGTTATTACTTATTTTTTTATTCCAAAAAATAGCACGGGATGGGTGACCGCAAGTGATATTACAAGCTGAGCGCTTCCGTGCTTCGGAGGGCACGTTAAATGTTGGTCCCGGCTTTTAAGTCGTTAAGCCATGACGGAGGCCTTTAGGCGGCCTAAAAACTCCGTCACCAGAGTTGGCCACTTGCTCATACGAACTTACTTATTCCAAAAAATATTTTAAGCATCTCTTTAAGGATGATATTCATTGTTTAAAAATACATAATTTGAAAAAAAAAACAATATTAATTCCTTTGTTTCTTTGTATTAAACGAAGTCAATGGTTTGCAACAAATTAAATTTAATATTTAGTAAACAATTTTTAATATGGGAGTTTTTAGGGTTATGCTTTCTCTATTATTTCATAAACTACCTACACTCAACTCTTCCTACAAGATAAGCTACTTTTGGCAAAGACACATGCCCGCATTCATGCAACCTAGATAAGGTCTCGGTACAACGGGTCAGCTCACACTGGTACTATACAAAATATTAATTGGAACCCATTATTTTGTGGCTTAGAAAGCGGGTCGGACGCAGTAGTCACCCGCCCTCGGATAGGAAGACCATGTTTCATGAAATTCTAGGACAAAATTATCATAATTACAGATGATGTAAAACAAAAAAAAAGAGTCCAGAATCTTACGTCTTGACGTTTTATAATTATTTCTTTAAAAATGTTCATGGCAATATTTTATTTCAAGGAATCTTTTTTTTTTTTTTTTTTTTTTAACGAAAATAGGTTCGCGTTTGACCACACCCTGCCTGATGTAAAGCAACAGTGTGGTCTAAGATGGAGCACGCTTACCTAGAAGGAACCTATTGACTCTCGATTTGAAGACACCCAAATTATACTTTTCTGGAAATACAGACCCCGGCAAGGAGTTCCACATTTTCGCCGTGCGTATAAAAAATGTAGAATCAAAGCGCTTAGTACGAACACTGGGAATATCAACCATGTACAAATGGCGCCTCTCCGGGTGTCTGGAAGTCCGATGGAAGAAGGGAGCTGGCGGAACCAGACTATGCAGTTCCTGAGCACACTCTCCGAAATGTATCCGATAAAAAACCGTCAAACTAGCGACTCTACGGCGATGCTCAAGGCTTTGTAGCCGAGCCTCAACCAAGGAGTCATCACCTATAAGCTTCTTGGCGCGCCTCTCAATCGACTCCAGTGCTTGGAGCTGGTACTTGGCAGAGCCATCCCAAAGGTGAGAGCAGTACTCCATACAGGCTCTAACTTGCGCTTTATATAAAGTGAGCAGCTGCATAGGAGTGAAATAACGCTTCACCTTTGAGAGGATACCAAGCTTTTTTGAGGCTAACTGAGCTTTTGACTCAATATATGAGCCAAAGTTTAGAGTCGATGTTAAGGTGACACCAAGAAGCTCGAGGCGGTCAGTTAACGGAACGGACACATTTCGGAAAGAAGGAGACAGTTGGAATGGTCTCTTTTTCGCAGAGAATAAACACGCTTGCGTTTTACTGGCATTGAACTTGACCAGGTTGGCATCGCCCCAGTCTGAGACAGCCTCAAGGGACAAGTTCAACCGCTCTATCATGGCCTCTCTGAGAGTCATGATCTCATGTCCACTGGCTCGTGCGCTGGATGTGTAGCTCTCTACAACCGTGCTATCGTCTGCATACCCAAATATACCGGGTCTCAGCAGATCGTTGATGTGCAGCAGGAAGAGCGTTGCAGAGAGCACTGACCCCTGGGGAACACCGGCATTAATTGCCATTTGATCGGACGAACAGCCATCAACTACCACTCGCAGCGATCGATCCCGCAGGAAGTCAGATATCCACACACAGAGTCCAGTGGGCAAGCCGTAAGATGGAAGCTTACTAATAAGGCCATCATGCCAGACCCTGTCGAAAGCCTTCGAGATATCCAGAGAAACGGCTAGCGCTTCCCCATACTTCTCGACGGCTTCACTCCAGATGTGAGTGGCATACGCGAGAAGATCCCCAGTGGACTGGTTCCGGCGAAAGCCATATTGCCGGTCACTGAGGAGGTCATTTGCTTCAAGGTATGCCAGGAGCCTGTGATTCAGCACACGTTCCATGCTCTTACAGAGTATGGAAGTGACCGAAATGGGCCTGTAGTTGGCAGGGTCCGCACGTCTGCCTTTTTTGGGTACAGGTTGCACGTTGGCAAGCTTCCACGAACTGGGCACTTGACCAACCTCAAGAGAGAGCCGAAACAAGCGTGTTAGTATGGGAGACAGCTCAGGCGCACATGTCCTCAAGACAACAGCAGGAATACCGTCAGGGCCACTGGCTTTATTCACGTCAAGATTTCGCAGTGTCTTCAGAACTTCCTTTTGACGGATGTGGATGTCATTCATGACAAACTCGCCTCTAGGAAGTGTGGGCGGGGCCGCACTACCAGCATCCAGACGTGAAGATTCCGCAAAAAGAGAGGCAAATAAATTTGCCTTTTCTTCGGCGGTGTGAGCCAGTGTCCCATCGGGCTTTTGCAACGGAGGCAGTGAAGAGCGACAGAAGTTCGCTTCGACCGACTTAGCGAGTGACCAAAACGCTTTACTACCCGCTGGGTAGGAAGCTAGTTGGTTCCCGATTCGGCTAATGTGGTCAAAACGAGCCTTCTGAAGAACCTTTTTGCAGGACTTGGCAGCCTTGTTAAAAGCTCTCTTCTTTACGTGAATGTCCCTCGCCTTACACTTACGAGCATCAGCCCAGGCCAGGTATGCCTGATGTTTCAACGCTTCAGCATGTCCACATTTAGGCCCGAACCATGGGCGAGCTTTACTGGATGATGGAACGTCAGAGAATGGAATATAATATTCCATTGCCAGACGTAATACATCCGTCACGGCGTTAGCGCAGGCGGAGGGGTCACCAGAAGAAAAGCATACAGGCTGCCAGGGAAATGATGCAAAGAAAGATCGCATCTCATCCCAATCTGCAGACTTGTACCTCCACATACCATTGGATAATAATTATACCATTGGATTGGATATCTTCAACATTTCTCCGCCATCTTTATTACTCTATCCTTGTCTCCCTCACATTACGTTTCATTCTTGTATACGTATACTTACTACATTTTTCGTTCGTTAGTACTCCTACTTAATTTTTTGTTCACGTTTGATTTAAGGCGTCTGTGTTCCAAAGTTAATAATAAAACTCTTATACCTACTCTTTTAATTGAAAATAAAAAGTCTTATCAAAATTTTTAATTACGACGGGACTCGAACCCGCACTGATACAAGCAATCCTCCTTAAGCCGGAGTGCCTTTACCAACTCGGCCACGGAATCCATATTCGTTGGGTTGAAAATCTTGAAAAACTCATTTGTCAGTTAAAGCACTGACTACTCTTTTGTTTGAAGCGCAACTGTCTATCCAAATTTCGTCAGTAGATTTACGATAAACAGAAAATTGTCTTTCAAATACGTTTTCATCTGTCATAGAATAGGAACAAGCTTGGCATACATTTCCATAGCTTTGCCATAAATCTCAGTTATGTGTGTCGCTTTTAATGCAAGGAAATAACTACATAATGTCGGCCTGAATTTCAATGAATATCGATTGTAAAACAACTTTCTATCGACGAGAACACTAAAGGAGGGAAGTTAATTCATAAACAAATGAAAACTTTTTATAACCTAGCTCTGTCAAAAAGTTTATTAAGTTATTTGCAAAAAAAAAAATAAGAATCTTGGAATCTGTGGATTCTGTTTACACTTGAAAAATGCATGATATTATGTACTTAGGTATGTATTTTTTATATTGATTAACAGTTTTCAGTCACTATTAATTATAGCGCTAAGTGACTAAAAACTGTACAACATCATATTTGCGTTAATCAATATAAAAATACATAAGTACATAATATCACGCATTTTTCAGAGGTAGACAGAATCCACAGATTTCTACTTGTTATGATCGAACACACATTTTTCGCCTCACTCACTCTCATTACATTATTCCATAAAAACTCGCTGGTTTAGTTAAACTATTATAAAAGCGGAACAATATTAAGTTATTTCATAGACCATAGACAATGTTTTGTCCTTTATAACCTGAAAATATAGACCCTCTAATGCAAAGCACTGTGCCTCACCAGTTAACGCTTTATCCTGTACAGTTTATATATAATTGTTGTTTCTTAATCGACATCATTTATTTACTTTCCCTCACATTATGTGCTGTCATTAAATAGGACTTTGTAGGATGGAGGATAATAGATTCGAGGGCTTCTATAGAATTTATGAGGTATCTACGAAACACCTTGTAGTATAGTCAGCGACAAAAATCGATGAATATTTTGAGTTTTTCAAGTCACTTTTCCTTTTCGATATGTGTACCGGTCATTATCTATTTATATTTTAAATTTCAAGAAAATCGGTGCAGTTGTTGTCGAGTTATAGAGGAACAAACATTCATCATTCCATCCAAATATCAAAACTTAATATTAGTGTGAATGTGCTGACAGCAACTCACGGCCACTAACCCACCATTGAAGTCGTAAGCAACAAGTTATCCTATTTATAATATTAGTAGGATAGAATACTTCCTCAATAATTTTCAGACAATCCAACATTACTTTCACCGTAGCCTACTAAATTCTAGTCCGTTAACATTTAATATCATCATACAAACGCATCGTCCTACAAACCTTTATGTAGCACTGGGTCTAAGGGCTCTATCTCACTAGAACACCATGGATGCACCACCACAGTCGCACCACCGACGAAATGTGTACAGCTGTATGGAGGGCACCTCACCTTTGATTTTTTATCTTTGATAGCGACCAATCGGTTTCCAACCCTAAAATTCCAAACTCAAACTCAGTTCAGTGACCACGCAAGTAGCTTTATCACTCTCATCTCTACGAGACCGAACGCGACAAAAGATACCTACGCAATTGTTAGACAGTTTGAAACCAATTTGAGGTTTGAGACAAGTTAGACAATCCGCTAAAAAGGCCAAAAGGGCCAAACAGGCCGCTTTAGCTGAATCATAATATGAATTGTATTATATGACATTTCTTTTCATAGACATGAGAGTGACAAGAAAAAAATACAAAACGTATTACGATTCATAAAAGGAATTGCGTTACAATTTAACCTCCCAGGTGAGGTACCCTTCATACAGCTATATCCACTTTGTTGGTGGCGTGACTGTGGTGGCACGACCACGTGTCCTTGTGAGATAGGGCCCTTAAGGAATGTTTTAATGGTGTATTGGTATGATAAGGAAAAGTTATTATGGACTACGCCTGGTAATAATAGAAAATTAAAGATTAAACGATACCTACTAAAGAGGAAAATCTAAGAGCAGTCTTGAAGAAAAACTACTAGAAATGCATTATGCCATCAAATTATAAACAGCGGAACATTTAATCCATAGGTAAGTATAGTTTGGAAAATCTAGAATCATTTATCCAATTTTATCAATTTTTAATAAAAAGCTGTAATATTCACGCTTGTACTATATTTTATAATGACCAATACTTGTTGGAATCTTTGCACAAGTAAAATCACGGAGAAAGCCATAAACAATGAGAAAATACCTTTAACAGCCGCTAGCTATAACCTAGTTTCACACCTAGGAATATTAAATACAGCCAAGGGGTTTACTGAATGGAGGAGGCGGGCAGAAATTATTGACGGATCTATGTAGAAGCTTCACTTATTTGGTAGCAAGGGATTTTCCTTTCAGAAATTGAATTTAATGGTCAAATTATGTAGCACAAACTGCAGTCATGGTATTGATGTAAATCTAAATAATAATGCTATTATCGTACCAGATTTCTAATAGATACGAAAATAGATACTGTTGCTGTAAACTGCAATGAAAAATGTAAACATCAAAGTATTTTTAACAGAAAACTTCAATCCTAAGGCGCGGGACATACAGAAAAGACGTAAGACGAGGACGCGTCGCAGACATGTCTCTTCCGCGTCCCTTTCATAGAAAATGTATACCTAGAAGCGTCGCGCCGCAAAACATACAGAAGAGACGGGGCGCCGCCGTCATATTTTGTATGAAAGGGACGTGGAAGAGACAAATGTCTGCGTCCCGTCTCTTCTATCTGGCCTGCGCTTAAGAGGGCGTCCATTAATTACGTGAGGCTTTTAGGGGGGAGGGAGTCGAGCCAAATCTCACCTAATCTCACGTGGGGGAGAAGGGGGGTCTTGGCAAATATCACGTAATTTTTTTCCGCAAGAAACGTGGAACTGATTTAGAATGAATATCTATGAATTTGAGTAGGTACTTACCTAAGGATATATTTAAGAAATTTATTGCTTAATTTTTAATCTCACGTGAGATTAGGTGGTGGGGGAGGGGGTAGAGCCAAATCACGACATCTCACCAAGGGAAAATTTATCATTATCTTATCTTACATCTCTGCTCGGTGGTCTCCACTGAAGTTGAGTGGAGACGAGATGAGTAAATAACGAAATTCTATTGGTTGTCTATACTTAACATATCTTTCCCCTCATCTCTCTCTGCTTTAGTCGATACTCCGTCTAACGTACCCTTCTTGGCTGGCATAGATTTCTAAACTGCAGAAATCATCTAGATTCTTGATTCTAGAATGTGAAGTAATTGTGAACGGCGTAGAATCTGCATTACAGTTAGTGTTAATTTAATTTAAATAGAGGCAGGTGTAACATTAAATTACACTTTCAATGCAAATCATAGCACAACTGGAAATGATTCGAGAACACGACCGTGTCAACTAGTCGCTTCGAAGACGATTTAAATACCAAGTTGGGCATTAATTTATAAAATACCGAAGTAGTTTTCACTTAGCAAGCTTTTCAATGAAATTAACATTGTACATTGTTACTTTATTTATTTATTTATTTCCAAAAATACAGAATACTAACTTAGGGAGTGTCCACATTGCGTTTTTTGCAGCGCGTTTGTATCGATACAAACGCGATTCGAACGCGATGCGAACGCGCAGCCCCCCGCGCAGCCCCTCCCGGTTCGCTTTTGTATGGAAAAATCGCGTTGCGAACGCGCGTTTGTATCGATACAAACGCGCAGCTCAAAAACGCGCTGCAGAAAACGCAATGTGTACACTCCCTTAGGTTCTGGCTAATAGTGTTTTTAAATTTAGATTAAGTTTGAACACTAGGTTCTCGAAATTATTACAACCAAATTTATCTCAAATGCAAGCAAAACACAGCAACGTAATTACCTAAGTAGGTACCTAGTTATAACAATTTAAAATAAAAAAAAAATAAAAGATGTAGGTAGGTACTCAAATATCTACGCACGTACACACACATCGGTCATACTTTCACATACACATACTTCGTTTTGTTGTATCTTGCTTATTCTAAGGTGTGCAATAAATAATTTTCATTCATTCATTGATTTTCATTCATTCATTCACCTCTTTTTTTTTCATTCATTAACTTTAGGTATGTTCATGCAGATGCCTCTTTTACAAAATCTCTTGCAACAAATTTCCCCTGAGTCTTTTTGATCAAAATTCATAATAAGTTAATAAACTGCCTTGTATTTTTTCTAAATATATTTTTCTTACTAAATAGTTAGTTCGTATGATGATTTTTTCAACGATCTTTTAGAATGACTAGCAAGCTACGTCACGAACTATTTTTCTAACTAAAAATGTAGAGTTTTTTTTTTCTATTTTATTAGTCATTTCCACAGTAATTGTAAATCACAAGCCAGTAGGTCAATGATTAATGCTGCGAAACTATTCGGATACTTAATTGAATGCGAGTTGATTTACTGGCAATTAATTGAAATTATTCAAGTTATTTCCAAGTTATTGGGACGCTTGGATTGTTCAATAATTGAAATAGAAATTATTCAATTAACTCGAACCGCGGAAGACCTAAATACAAAATTGGAAACTATTTTATTTATTGTACTACGTGGAGTTGGCAACTTGTTCATACATTCTTTTAAATATAAATGCTGAGCCTTTATATTTTAAAATAAAGTTTTGTAATCGCTTTTAAAGAAAGTCTATCCATTCATACCAAGCCCCTTTCTACCTCCACAAATCTAATTAAACCAACTAAATCCCAGTCTCAAAATTAAGTATACGCCTCACGTTGTCATTATTTAGCTAGACACGGCAAAAAAGGCCTCCTACCAGATCATTAGTGATCGAAACCTGTATGTCTTCGATGGATACGTCTTATTCAGAGTATAAATAAGATACATCGAGCACTGCTGAATTATTAGATGCAAACGAGAACGCAAAAATGTCGCTGCACATTAACATATAAATATGGAGCGGTTGCAAGGCATGTTCTGGGTACGAAAGACTGAGCGGTGTTTGTTTAGTGGGGCTTAGATCAATTTTCGAAGGTTGTGAGTTCAAAGTGGCCACTTTAGACTTTAGATACTCAAATCGATTGTCAATTTGCAAAGCCAAGTTTTCTAGTTTGAATAAAAATTAATCCATTACAATTTAATAGCTACATTAAATACATTACACCACATTTCCTGCGAAAGTAGGGTAATGTGAAACCTACTTATTTTAAATATTGGCTTGTTGACATCTTACTCAAATGTAATTTGCTTCAAATGGCCTGTAATGATTCAAACTGATTAAAGACATTATGTTTACCTGCCCGTTTGATATTCATAGTGAAATTCTGTGACATCGTCACACTCAGAAGTATGTATGTATGTAAGTAATATGTATGTATGTATGTAAGTATGTAGAAACCCGAGACCGAGACTCTAGTCTGACACAGGAGACTTAACAACCACTGAACCGATTTTTATGAAATTTTAAGTACGAGTACCTATAGATTGATAATGACCGGGAATACTAGTAGGACATAGTCAGACTTTTTGTCCCGGAAAAATATACGGTTCGTGGGTAAAAAACAATAGTCCACGTGGGCAAAGCCGCAGGCGTCCGCTAGTAGTTTATAACTTGGAATAACACATATAGGCTACTTTTTATCCGGGTAGGTATGCGGAAGCTAGTAATATATAAAAAAGTATACTATCAGTCATGTTGTTTATAGCACAGAGGTCGTCAGTCATCGCCAGGCAGATTCTCTAACTTGTCTCAAAACTCAAATTGGTCTCAAACTGTCAAAACGGTCGCGTTGGTATCTTTTGTCGCGGTTGGTCTCGTTAAGATGAGAGTGACAGAGCTACTTGCGTGGTCACTGAACTGTCATGTTTGACAGGTTGAGACCGATTTTGGTCGCTATCAAAGATAAACAATCAGACGGCAGATGCTGTAGAGTACCGTTGATGCTTGTCGTCTCAAACGATTTGATTATAAATCAGACACTAAACCGCATAAATCTAGACTTTCTATAACACCTAGATAAATAAAATGCCCTAGATTATAACGTGGTAGCTGGTTTAGCACTTAAAGCGGCTGTCGCCCGCGGCCCTACGTTAATAATAAGTTTGGAGTGTACAGTCAACTATGAATGTGGATTAACATTTTGAAATTAAAATAACTTGGCTAGAAAAGATGCTCATCATTCTCCTGGCCTTGTCCCACGCTACGTGGTGGGATCGGCACAACATGTTTTTCTCTTCTACTCACCTCTGTCATTCGTATCCTCTTTCACACAATACAACCACTTCTTCTTCGGCCTTCCCCTACTTGCGTACCCTGTCACACTCATACTCATCACTCTTTTGGTGACATGGTTTTCATCCCTCCTCATAACGTGTCCATACCAAGCTAATCTAGCACTCCTCACCTTTTCAATAATAGGCGCCTTTTTCAAACTTCTACAAGGGATGTTCGATGGACAGTAAAGTAGCGATCACACTATTCAATATGTAGGAAATAAAAATCAAGAATCATAGCTCTGTCTAGCTCTTTTGCCTACGAATTGCGTATTTATACATCAAATATTGATTTTCTAAGGAAGAGACGTTGAAAATTGACAACACTATGCATCAAGGTTCAAACATTATGGGCATTAATTCAAATCGGTTTATCCATTGAACAGTCAAATTATTATTTAATAGCCGCCATTTATTTTCCCGTCAATACCTACGACTTTAGCACTAGTTTAGGTGGTCATCAGTTACTGATGCAGAATGTGGCTGAGACAACTCTTACGATTTTCAAGCTAACATGTAGCATTTCATGTTAAAAAAAAAAACCGGTCAAGTGCGAGTAAAACTCGTACTCCGAGGGTTCCGTACCTACCCATTATACCCATTATGTTATTGTAGCCCTCTTATTTGTATGAGCGCCCATACAACTCAGAGGACAATCTTAATTGGCGTCAACTATGTATGTATGGGAACACCCTTTAATTTTCAACTTTTTAAATTTTTTTGAATTTTTCCTTTATTTGTGCTATAAGACCTTGCTTTTTGCCAAATTTCGTGATTCTAGGTCAACGGGAACTACCATTTAGGTTTTCAACCCAAAACCTCTAGGGTACTTCCGGTTGACCTAGAATTGTCAAATTTGGTTACAAGCAAGGTCTTACAGCACAAGTAAAGGAAAAATTCCGAAAAATAAAAAAAGTTGAGAATTAAGGTAAGTTTTGGTACTTACAAGTTTTCACGAAAACCTAAATTTGCCTATATCTTTTTATAGTGTTGACTCAGGACCTTGATTTTTATACTCACAATAGGGACTATAGACCTCAGTATATGGTATAAATTTCAACTTGCTAGCTCCACCCGTTCCTGAGATAATCGATGGTGACACACGGACAGACAGACGGACAGACGGACAGACGGACAGACGGACAGACGGACAGACGGACAGACGGACAGACGGACAGACGGACAGACGGACAGACGGACAAGAAAGTGATCTTATAAGGGTTCCTTTTTTTACCTTTTAAGGTACGGAACCCTAAAAATGAGTTTTATGCACTATTTGCCACTGAACGGCGCACGCCTGATATCTAAGCTAGAATAGCCATGACGAAACAGGCGTTTCACAACAAAAATTATATTTACTTAGAAAATATCAAAATTAGTTAAGAAAAAAATTATAAAAGCATTTGTTAGGAGCATAGCCTTCTAAGGATGCGAAACATGGACTATGACAGAGCGGGATAGAGAGATGTTGGAGGCGTTTGAAATGTGGTGCTGGAGGAGGATGGACAAGATTAGCTGGACGGAGAAGATTACGAACTAGGAAGTGCTGAAAAGAGTTGAGGAGAAAAGGCTTTTCATGAACACCATACAAAACAGAAGAGGGAAAATGATTGGACATCTTAAACGACATGACAGCTTCATAAGGAACAAAATAAAAAGAAGGAAGACGAGGAAGGGGAGATCAAGAACAAATTACATGAGTCAGATTAAAAAGAAGGCCGCTCTCATGTCGTATAAAGAAATAAAAGAGATCGCATTGGAAAGAGATAGTTGTCTGTCGATGTCTGACACGTATCTGTTACGCTCAATGTCTGTAGATATAAACAGTCCTATAGTTATTGCGCATAAAACATCTTTAAAAGTATTGACTGAATGTCTCTCTTCTTTTCTCACTTACACAAACAATTCGCAACTAATCAAGAACTAATGCTAAGGGTTGGTCAGCTATGAAATGTTGCGAAATCAATGGATGCTGTGAAAGTGGTTGAATCCACTCAATAACTAATGCCAAAGTGTCGGTGTTTGGTAATCTGCCTGTTTATGTATTACTATACACTGCCCATGGCTTCGCTCGCGGTTACAACATAAATTAATATAAGAGGGAGAAAATAGATGTAAAAGAAAAAATATACTTCTAAGAGAGTCTGAATATAAATTTTCTAAATCCGTGTTAGCCGAGTAGGTTTGTATAGTAACTTTCGATCTGGTCATCTGGACGTAGTGAGTTCGAATCAATCAAAATATTTGTAAAATCAAAGTTTAAAATGAAGACAGACAGACATGACATACTTTATTCCTAATAATTTCATGCAATAATACTGTAATCGTAAAAACGTTTCATAACTTAAATTGCCTTTTCTAAATCTACTGAACATAAATTCACACTGGCTTGTAAAATTTTAATGCTTGCAACTTCTCAATGTGAAGTAATATTTAAATTAAGAGCAGCCTCTCTGAACAAAGTATAGTCAAGAATTTAGCTACAAAGTTTTATAAAAACCTCTTTTTAAATAAGTTAAAAACAGGAAGGCATGTTGTGAAAAAAAAATTAGAATTCTAAATAGGTACTTAATTATGATTTTTGCACATTTACACGACTTATATGCAACAAGGTTAGTAGTGGCTTTTTGGCGGGAATTTGAGAAGTCAAGTTGCATTTTTGTTTTATTTTCCAAAACTTGTGTTTCTTCGAATGTTAATGTATAATAATGGTGGATTATTAACCGCTAAGTGTTCGTGAACGTGCATAAGTGTAGAGAAGTGAAACAAAATTGGATAACATCGCTTTTCAAGTTCTCCCAAAAAGTCCGTGTTGATGTTTCAGGAAAGCCCCACATCTTTACTGAGGCACAAGGGGAGGGGTAGGATATTATATTTATGTATTGTAATATGTATTTTTATATCTTATTTATCTAGGTATAAACTTGAAGTTTATTTAATTACTTGACACTGGCTGAATGCACAACCGTGCGAAGCCAAAATAAAGAAAAAAAAAAAAAAAAAAAAAAAGGTTAGTAGTAACCTATTTCGGTTACTAAATTCGGTAAATAAAGTGATAAAATTCCGTGTCCATGTATTTCTTAAATGCTTAATATCTGACGGACCATTCTATTTCTTTACACATACATAAAATCTAAATTATAATGTTAATAGAATGATCGCTTGGTTCACGCCATATTTTTATAGTGTGTTTCAAACAGTACCTATATTAGGTAGGTAGCAAATAAAGTACCATTTTTATAGCTTTAGCTGTCAAAAACTAGCCTACTTCTCAAATTTTTACAAGCTTTAAACAGCGGGAGCCCAAAATAACAATCTAATATTAGTGAAAAATCACAATACTTTTTACGAGTTTCGCATTAATTTAATATTTTATGATTAAATCAACGTGAAAACGTATCACTTTTGTGTAATAAAATTCGTTGTTTATTATAGTGTTAAAATCATAGATGTTTCTTATAGATAAGTTATAGTAAAACTGTACTGAACTTATAATTGGTTATAAGATGAGTAAACCTGAAACCTGAAACTGAAACCTGAAACTGAAACCTGAAACTGAAACTGAAACTTTGTGCTTGTACCTATGTTCATGTGTGTAAAACTAGTGCTGTGATTTTTTTGATTCTTCAAAAAGCGGGACATTTGGCGTCCCGCTCAAGGGTAAATCGGGACGCGTCCAGACCCAGGGGTGTTTTTAGGAAAAGCGGGACATCCCGCGCAAATCGGGACACCTACACCACCTTATGTACTTGGTACTACCTAGTAATGACTCATTCTTAGTCATCCAAATCTTTTATCGCGTCATGCCTGTAGGTAAAGTACCTTGGCACTTTACTTAGGTACTTTACCTATAATCGAATGAAAATACCTCATCTTGATCAAAAACTGTACGGTTCAGTTGATTTCCTTGCAGCCTTTCTTCGCCACTCATTTCTCGCCATATCTCATAGTGTGAGGCTGTGTTTGGGGAGCCATCAATGAGGACGTGTGTTTTTTTATATTATGGAATTTTTTTCTTATTTTTTTTTACAAAATATCTTACTAAGCCACCAATAAATACATAAATAAAGTTTGTTTCTAAATTTTTCTACTAGTTTGTATTTGGGTCCAAATGGGTTAATATTCTAGCAAGAAACCAATAACCATACAAAAACTGGTTCCAGTTATCCCTAGATGACCGTATTCAATCATCTGACGTTACGGAAAATTAAAAAGCATATAGTCTTGGTAATTCTGAATCTAAATACGACCTTCCGTGTGGTGGGCACGCCATCTCTCATCCACCCGGGTAATGTTTCATTGTGGAGGTTCAAGATCAGATAATGCATATCTTCGGATGTGGCAATCCTCAAAATCCTAAGAATTCCAATTCCTAACTCTTAATCCTATCCTTAAGATTCTGATTCCTACTTCTGCATTCTCTTATAGTACTGATTCTGATTTGGTTTGTTTTATTGTGATTGTTGGTTATTTTTCTTTTTTGTTTTAAGCTATATGGAAAAAAACATTAATAAATAAATAAATATAAATATTGCTGGACATATTTTAACACAGCGTCATCTAGCCCCAAACTAAGCAAAGCTTGTACTGTGGGAACCAAATAACTGATATAATACTTATATATTTGTAAATACATACTTATAATACTTTATAACACCCAGACACAGAACAAACATCTTGTTCATCACACAATTTTTCAATTTTAGTAATTCATCATAATTTTAGATATAGCTTTTTTGGATCAACTTCATGATTAAAATAGGATTAGACTCAAAAGTTACATTACTCGACAATATTTTTAGATGAATACTTTTTACAATAAAAAAAAAACAGTGACCTTTTGTTCGGTGCCTACACATCCACCTATTTTGTACACCAGGTGTACCACGGTTATGTAATGGCAACTAATGGAAATTTCTACAATCCTAGATCGTTATCAGAGGTTATTAAACATTAGCACGCCACAATTTTCTCAAAAAAAAAAAGCGCTCGGCACGGCACCTCCAAAGCACACCCGGTTTCGCACCGCTGGGCCACCAGCTCATTCTAATTAAGCGAAGCCAAGATTTATAAGATATGGAAGCATTAGTGAGATTTATACTTAGTACTGAATAATGAGATAAGCCTAATGACTCACCGTGTATCGCAAAATACTATTTTGCTATAAAATAGTAAACGTAAGTTCGTATGAGCTAGTGGCCAACTCCGGTGACGGAGTTTTTAAGCCGCCTAAAGGCCTCCGTCATGGCTTAACGACTTAGAAGCTGGGACCGACAATTTAACGTTTGACAATAGGGCCCCAATTCTACTAATTTATAACATCCAAACATTCCGTTATCATTACCGCTGCGTTTTGTTTCGTTCTCCAAAATGACGGTGATTTGGTAGAAAATGTCACCACAATAGAGTCGTTGGTATTTAGTAGATTAGGAAACAAAACGAAATCTAAGGTTATACTGTCGTTTTGCATCAGCTCAGTGGCTAAGTGGCTTGGCATTGCTATGGTAATGCTGAAGGTTGCAAGATCGAATCTCCGCCATTGACACGTATTTGTATTTAAGTACCTACTTTTTTAGATTTTTTTTTGTTTTTTTCGGGTAATTTTTTTTAGGTACACCCGAGCAGAGCTCGGTCACACAGATATTTCTATTTTATATGATGTAAAAACCAATTTGTTTATTCACTATCACATTAGTCTCATAATTAAAAGATATTCTTGACAAAATGATAGCTCGTAATAATTTAAACTAGGTACCGTACAGAAATAAGATACCATCTAGAACAGTGGTCGTCACACTTTTCTGGTCAAGGGCCGCATAGGACAATGTGAGGTATCACTGCGGGCCGCACATTCTTGAATTTTTGTTGACGATTGAAAAATCTTATCAAAATTTTCAATTCCGACGGGATTCGAACCCGCAATGATACAAGCGATCCTCCTTTAGCCGGAGTGCCTTTACCAATTCGGCCACGGAACCTCTGACGCCAGAGTTGAAAATCATGATAAGACCATACTATCGATTATAGCATCGATGAGCGCCATCTACAGGATAACTGCTAAGTTAATTCACTGCTCATTGCCCGAAGTTACATTCAGGATCAAATGTAAATACCCAAGTGTGGATTAACACTATAACAAAATAAAATTTTTGTTGACGATTTTTCTATTTTTCCAATTCCTAATAAAATCCTAGTAGGTACCTAATAACGAGCTTGAAACTTAGCAGCATAAGTTTGCAGTGCTCAAATACTCGCTGCTTGTCGATTCTCATATTCTGCGCTCTGACATAACTCACTTTGCTTGCAATATACCTTACTCATGAAGTTAAATGCGAGCGAAGCGAGCCGAATTTTTTAAGACATGTGACACTAGATTTTGTTTGCGGTGATCAAAGAAAAACTCGCTGCTTATAGTTTCTTATTCTGTGGTTAGCCTTAACTCACTTTACCTACTCGTAATATACCTTACTCATGAAGTTAAATGCGAGCGAAGCGAGCCGAATTTTTAAGACAAACGCAATATGCAATATCCTGCGACGCAAGAGGTGGCGGGTTCGATCCCCGCCGCGGTACAAATGTTTGTATGATCTGCAAATATTTGTCTCGGGTCTGGGTGTTTTCTATGTATATTGTGTATGTATTTACAAAAAAAAATGTATATAAGTAGTATATCAGTCATGTGGTTGCCATAACACAAGCTCTGCTTAGCTTGGGACTACATGATGCTGTGTGAAATGTCCAGCAATATTTATTTATTTATTTATTTAATATGTGACACTTGATTTTGTTTGCAGTGATCAAAGAAAAACTCGCTGCTTTATGTTCTTATTCTGTGGTAAGACTTTACTCACTTTACTCGCAATATACCTTACCCATAAAGTTATTTAACTTCATGAGTAAGGTATACTGCGAGTTATAATGCGAGCGCATTTGCGAGCGAAGCGAGCCGAATTTTTTAAGACAAATGCAACATGTGACACTAGATTTTGTTTGCGGTGATCAAAGAAAAAACTCGCTGCTTATAGGTTCCTTATGCTGTGCTTAGACTTTACTCACATTACTCGTAATAAGCCTTACTCATGAAGTTAAATGCGAGCGAAGCGAGCCGAATTTTTTAAGACAAACGCAATATGTGACACTTGATTTTGTTTGCGGTGATCAAAGAAAAACTCGCTGCTTATAGTTTCTTATTCTGTGGTTAGACTTTACTCACTTTACTTGCAATATACCTTACTCACGAAGTTAAATGCGAGCGAAGCAAGCCAAATTTTTTAAGACAAACGCAACATTGTGACACTAGATTTTGTTTGCGGTGATCAAAGAAAAAACTCGCTGCTTACAGGTTCTTATTCTGTGGTTAGACTTTACTTACTTTATTCGCAATATACCTTACTTATGAAGTTAAATGCGAGCGAAGCGAGCCAAATTTTTTAAGATAAATGCAACATATGAGACTTGATTTTGTTTGCGGCGCTCATAGAAAGGCTCGCTGCTTGTCGGGTCCTATTCTGTGGTCAGACAAAACTCACTTTGCTCGCATTATACCTACTCATGAAGCTAAAATGCGAACAAAGAGAGCTCCAAACCAAGCAAACAAAGCGAGCTTCATTATCCCGAAGTTTTTAAATCAATCATAATAATAATAATTATTGTAGCAACGTAGGGAGCATCTTTCATGATCATCATTTCCTTGCCCTTTTCCAACTAGGTTGGGTCGGCACAACATGTTCTCCTTTAATGGGGTAGCATTATTTTCTACTAAAATTTTTTGCTTGGCCGCGGGCCGCACTTTGACGACCACTGATCTAGAAGTTACGTAATCCTTGCCTTCTTACGCCATAAATGCATTTTCTAATTCGATCTGGGATATGAATAACATAATGTTAAATAATGTTTGCAAATGCTAGTTTTACTATCTTAACATGCCGATTAAGTGCCTTTAACATTATTTGTCCGTTTAATGTTTTCTTGATTAATAAAATGTGTAACGTAATAATATAACTTGGGCCTTCACATTTTATATTATTTATATTAGGCAGAGCTACTTGCGTGGTCAAGGAGCTGTCATTTATTTGACAGTTTGAGACCGATTTTGGTCGCTATCAAAGATAGACTTGTCTCAAACCTCAAATTGGTCTCAAACTGTCAAATATGACAGTTCAGTGACCACGCAAGTAGCTCTGTCACTCTCATCTCATTTTGACCGAACACGACAAAAGATACCTACGCGATCGTTTTGACAGTTTGAGACCAATTTGAAGTTTGAGACAAGTTAGACAATCAGCTTGCTGGTCTCGTCTCCGGTCTCGGTCGCAAACTACCACCTTTACACATACTGACACGTTACAAAATACATACATACATACATACATAAAATCACGCCTGTTTCCCATCATAGGGGTAGGCAGAGACCACGCTGCTACAATTCTGACACACTTCTCATGCAAGCTCGTTGTACTTAAGTATAAGGTACTCTTGATCTGGCCCTTTTATTTACCACACGTTATAAAATGTGTGGTAAATAACAAGCTAAGTTACTAAAAGACATCTACGAAAGTAAGTCTTACGTTTTTCACTCTCTAAACAGTATTTTACATTAATTAATACATGCTAAGCTTAAAACTAAGAGAGCGTAAAGGTCAGTCGGGGTTCTGTTAATAGTCGTAGGTAGTAATAACTTGCTTTCATAATCAGAGTGACCCGTTACGCTCCCACAGAACTGGTACGTAGATTAACCGGCCAAAGTATACGCTGCAGCGAGAGCGAATACGATTTGATAGGTTTACAGTTTACGCCGTAATCTCCAGCATTACAGTACTCACAATGGATCTAGGCATTCGTGAAGTTGGACGTTTCGGTGCGCAGTGCAGCTTTTTCATACAAAATGTTCTATTGCGCAAATAAACGGCTAGCTTCACGAATGTCTAGATCCAAGTGAAGTTTGGCATCCCCTGTGCGTTGTGGAACTTCTGTCATCGAAGACTTGTCACACTTTTACTCTGATTGATCTTGCAGCTCAGTTGGTAGTAGGCTGTCTTTGACTATGCGTCGTAGCTTCCATTCCCATCAAACACAAATATTTTTCTCACGAATAAGAATAGTTGTGCTGTGTTTTAAAGTAAAGTAAGTATAAACAAAAACTAGAAAAAAAAGAACTTTGAATTTTATCAGATATTTAGTTCTAACAACTTTTGCTTAGTTTGGGTTTAGATGGCGCTGTGTGAAGTGTTTTCAAATAATAATTATTAATTTACTCGATTAAGTTTTGAACAGAGCTTAAGTAAAATTTATGTAAAATCGCCATATTTTATCATTTATATCACAATCACTCAATCACAGTTCATATTAGTGTATAACACGGTAATTCATTGGGTAATTAAGCGTCAATTCACACGTGCGACTACCACACCACGTCGCAGCGACAAAATGTGGTCCAGCTGTGGTTGCGTGTGAATTGTGTCGCAGCGACTTTTTGCAGTTGCGTTGTGGTACCGACAAAATGACAATGTGGCAGACACCAGCTAGGCGCGCGCTGTTGATGACGTCATGTCGTCGCGATGTGGTTGCGATGTGGTCGTATTACACAGGTGGTCGATAACAACGACAAAATGTGGTACGTGTGAATTGGAAATTCATTTTCAATACAAATATACGCCCGACCACGTCGCGTCGTTGTGGTGTGGTTGTCGGTGTCGCGTGGTTGTGGTACGTCTGAATTGGTACTTACATGTGACCTAGTTGTTGAACATAACATATAAAATAAAACATAACGGAAATATCAGGTCATAAATTAAGGTAATTTACGCGATAAATTCCCGAGTTATTCGCTAAATACGCCGTATTTCGTATTTTGTGCCACCAGTCGAACAGTAGTTTTGAAACGAACCCCAGTGTCAATTAGTAAGGTGTAGATTCGTCATCATCACTCGGAGTTTATTGCTCGGATCACTTCAATGGAAGACTATTTCTAAACCGTTTTATTCGCTTCACATTTCACAAGGTTCTTGAGCCACATGGTGCGGTATTTTATGTATATGTTTATGGTGGGTATACGTGAGGTGCCGCAGTTGCGTGACACTAAATTCTATAAAGTTGTAGTCGTACGATAGTGTAGCATGCGACGCGACGAGACTATTGAACCGGAGCGCCGGAACGTACCATGTGGCGTGGCCCTAAGAGCCAGATTTTCTTTGAGGCATATGTACATATGTACAAATAGACCTTTATATCAGCAAGAATCAATGTTTTATACAGATAATTTATTATATTTACAGATATTTACCGATAACTGTCATGTCTTGGCAAATCAATGCGCATTATCTAATAACACAAGTTTTTTCATGTGATAAATAAAATTGACAATAAATCATTTCAACACGTATACCTAATCAAGATCTCTAAATTAATTAATACTTACTTCTAAAAACGGACACAATATTTTGGCACAAATTAATCTAGCGAAAATGTAAATTTATTTAATTTAATCCACGTTTAACACCCACTTGTTTAAATACCGAGTTGTCAAATCCTAAAATTTACTGTCAACATAAATGTCAAAGTTTTGCGCAGATCTCGTGTATGTTGCCGCGTCAACGCCTTAAGGCTGGTTTTACTGTCACGCGTACCGTCGGCGTTGATAGGCGAGTGATCTTTATTACAATGAAATAGGGATACTGATTGTTTAGCAGAAATGGCTACGCTGATTGCTCTCGTCAGTGCTGCACCATCAGTATCCTTATTTCATTGTAATAAAGATCACTCGCCTATCAGCGCTGACGGTGAGCGTGAGACTAAAATCAGCCTAAGAGCGTTTCCACATTATCCGATCCGATATCGGTGTTGGAAGCCGATACGATATCTGGACAAGTAAAATGTATGAAATATGTACCTGCCTTTCACATTGTCCGACCCGATATCGCATATCGGAGCGGACATCTTTCATACATTTTACTTGCCCCGATATCGTATCGGCGTCCGATACCGATATCGGTTCGCATAATGTGGAAACGCTCTTAAAGAAACACGCGAAACTTGATACGTACGGAATAAATACAAAAACGGGGTGAAAAATCTTCAATCAACGATTTTACATGTCGCAGGTTTTGGTACAGAATAAAAATAAAGTTCTTAATTGACAAAGTTTCACTCTGCCTAAAGAGATGAAATTTATTAAACAAAAGGTTCATACTGAGTGTCGTTAGTATTTATTATAGACTAGCTGCTGTCCGCGGATTTGGTTGCGTGGTACCCGGATAAAAAACCTATGTTACTCTCCAGCCCTCCAACTATCTTCACACAAAAATCACCTCAATCCGTCGCTCTGTTTTGACGTGAAAGCAGGATAAATAAACACATTTTCACATTTATAATACGGGTACGGATTTTGAATATAACTATAGATTTACAATACTATTAAACTTTGACTGAGGCCTCTATATGCTTTAATTAAAGGAACCCAGCGATAGAAGACACGCGCGAGGCAAGAAGTCTTATTTGTTTGGACCACGGAGAAAATATTTCGCTATTTTGGTAGACAACTGAACCCAAGCACTGATCAAACAGCAATTTCTTCCATATCCTGTATGCCATACCCAATGAGAATTATTTTAAGTGCTTTTGAATCTTATAGTTATCATAATACGGCTTATTTTCCAATGAATTTAGGTTTGGAGTGGTGCAGATTCGACCCTCGAAAATGTAAATAAATCTCTGACAAATAAACAAGTTGACACCAGAAGAGACATTGAACGGACGAAGATTTCGTGTAAATTCCCTTTTTGTAGTCAATGTATAGGTACAGTTATTTTGAATTCTTGAAATAATTTGTGTAGTTCGTATTGCTTCAATATTAAGTTAAACAATTATCTATCCTAATCCTCTCCTCAATATAAAGCGAAAGTGTTTGTTAGTTTGAACGCGCAAATCTATTGAACTACCAGTCGAATTTGAAAAAATATTTCTGCATTTGATAGTTTTTAGGGTTCCGTACCTTAAAAGGTAAAAAAAGGAACCCTTATAAGATCACTTTCTTGTCCGTCTGTCCGTCTGTCCGTCTGTCCGTGTGTCACCATCGATTATCTCAGGAACGGGTAAAGCTAGCAAGCTAGTTGAAATTTATACCATATACTAGGGTTTATAGTCCCTACTGTGAGTATAAAAATCCAGGTCCTGAGTCAACACTATAAAAAGATATAGGCAAATTTAGGTTTTCGTGAAAACTTGTAAGTACCAAAACTTACCTTAATTATCAACTTTTTTTATTTTTCGGAATTTTTCCTTTACTTGTGCTGTAAGACCTTGCTTGTAACCAAATTTGACAATTCTAGGTCAACCGGAAGTACCCTAGAGGTTTTGGGTTGAAAACCTAAATGGTAGTTCCCGTTGACCTAGAATCACGAAATTTCGTAAAAAGCAAGGTCTTATAGCACAAATAAAGGAAAAATTCCAAAAAACTAAAAAAGTTGAAAATTAAAGGGTGTTCCCATACATACATAGTTGACGCCAATTAAGATTGTCCTCTGAGTTGTATGGGCGCTCATACAAATGAGCGGGCTACAATAACATAATGAGTATAATGGGTAGGTACGGAACCCTCGGCGTACGAGTTTTACTCGCACTTGACCGGTTTTATTTCTTAAGGAAAGTCATAGGCTTTTTAAGACTCAATTAAATAATTGATCAAACCGCCGTATACAGCTAGTACACTTACCTGAATTGTCTTAGCTACTAAATAAATAAATTTCATTTTATTTCGTTTCAAATATGTTCAATCTATAAGAACTTAAACCTTAAGATACTATGGCAGTTAAGGAAAAACCGTAGGCAAGATACATAGTTAAATCCATTAATAATATTGCATTATTATAACTTACTAAGACAAACAGCGCCACCTATCTGTCAAGGCTTAACAAAAAACTGTGGTTACTATAACGCCAGAAGTTTCGAGCTCACACTCATCGTATTACAATATCGGACTACGAACAAAAAAGGCATGATAGTGAATAAAATAAAATTTAAATAAAAGCTTACACAGTGATTATCGCACCAGGGCGGTGAGACCACGAAGAAACCACAATGATGGTATTGGATATCTCTTCCGCAAATGCCTTCACACTAGTGCTGGGAATATATCGATAGTTTAACTATCGATTTATCGATACCACCTCGAATAATTTGCCACTTTGAGTTTTGATTTTTTATTCCATGTTATCGATAAGGATTGGTAATTTTTTTCTGTGGTTTTTAGTAAATTAAGTAGTTCTAAATTTACAAAATGATAAAGTTATCACTTTATGATTATTTGATCCATAAAAATATTAGTAATTACAATGAACACAAATTAGGTGCAATGTAGTGTAGCACTTGAAAATCGAAGTAGTTGGATTGAAAAAACGGTGAAATGTGGTTAATTAGTAATGTTTTTAAATAAACAATTTAAGAAACATTAAATTTTATCAACATTATCGAAATGAACTAAGTAGTTATTACAAATAATCGACAACCTATCGATACTTATTGGCAGCACTACTTCACACTCAGGATTGAACTCAGGTCTAGGACACCTGCGATGCACTAGATAGGTCTAGCGCCTTGAGCTGACTGCGGGAAAAACAAGGAACCCATTGCGATTCCCGCTGCGTTCCAGATTATAGACCGAATGAAAAAGTAATTAGTAAGAAAAGCATCAATGTTTAATAGCAATAAAAGCTCATGCGAAGTTTTTTGAAGCTATGAAAACGCGCCTCAGTACGGAGAGACTTAGATCTTTCACACCGGATTGAATCAGAAAATGTTAGTACATTATTGGCCTTTAAATAGTTATGACGGTCAATCAACTTTTAAGGTACTCCTTTTGTGTCCCTGACATGAAAGTTACAATTTAACGAAATATTATGAAAATACAGTGTTAACATTTGCACTATTTATCCTATTTTTAGGTTCTGCAGCGTGGCATGACTACTAAGCTAACCTGAAAGAGTTTTATTAAGAAACCCTGACAGAATTCCCGATTTAACGCTGTAGAACGACAATAAACCCGTTTAGAACTTACCGCAGACTGGGAAGCGGGTAAAGCGAGGTTGGCCATGTCGGACCATACCAACGAAATATTAGACAGTTATCGCCTTTGATTACACCAAGTTAAACGCCATCACTTGAAAACGGTCATTAACTTTTATCGGTAACGCAGTAGAAGTGATGTTTTAATCAAAGCTTGGGACAAAAATTGAGGTACATGAAAAATATATAATTTAAATCAAACTTTTATGAATCTTAACGTTAAAGGTAAGCTTATCATTTTTTAAGTCCTAATATTATGTGAAAATACTGTGCATTCATACATTTTTTTTAAGAAATGTCGTATATTGTTTCGTCACCCAGGCCTGGGGACACATATTTTTGCTTATGTTCTGCTGCGTTACCATAAAAAAATCAAAAACTTTGCCATAAACTAATAAACTTATGAATTTTCCATGTTAGCAAAGCATCTAATTTTACGTCAACATCAAAACTACCATGTTTTAAACTGAAATACAGATTAATTTATGTTTTACGTTCAGCTGTTCAAATGTTTTCAAAGGAGTGCCTTAAAAGTTGATCCACCCATGAGCTAATTCAAATCTAGCAAATTATGCTTTCTAGATTTTAAGAGGGATCAATTGGGGTCAGAAATTAGTAAAGCCAAGTTAGTCTAAATTGAATTATCAATCAGATAAATAGTTAAAACTTTACGTTACATTAAACACCCATGAAATTATAAAAAATTACTTAGAGAAACAAAAAGAAACAATCACATTAATATTATAAATGCGAAAGTTTCGATGTTTGGACGTATGATTGTTCCTCTATAACTCGACAACCACTGAACAGAAAATGAAGATAGATAATAATTGGGAAAAGGATATAGGCTAATTTTTATTCGGGTACCATGCGAGTGAAGCCGCGAGCGGAAGCAAGTACATAATAGTTTTAAAGCAGTTTTAGATCATAATATTATTATGTGTCCATCAACTTTCTAGTTTTTATAACAATAATTTTCAACAGATGATAATAAATAAATAAAATGCACGTGTATACCCTGACACTACATAAGTGCCACCCACATAAAGTCGTTTTGTTAAAATATATCGATTTTTAAACTTTGAATCTCAGTGAATGTCATCATTTTGTCAAGTTTGTTGGGCAGTTATATTGTAAGGTAAATTGATATTGCTACATTTATATTGGGCTTAGCAGCTAAATTATTTGTTTGCCAAAACGTACGACGGACTAAAAAAATATATGCACCAAAACCAATGAGAATTTACCAATAGAGACGTTATACTCATTAGAAAAAGCTCTAAAACGCGGCGAAATTTTGCTATAGCTGCTTAGAATATAAGCAGCTTCGTTTAATATCAATCAAGAAAACTAAAAAATCGCCGAGATTTATAAAAGCCCGTTGTCAGAAAGAGATAAATTATGTGCGTGCTGCGTGTAAATGCGTGTAACAACGGAGCAAGACAAAGTGCGACTGAGCTGACTCAAGCTAATTAGCTTGATTTTTCTTCGCCACGCATAGCGGGGTACAACGTATCCACCTCAGTTTATTTAGAAGATCATTGACCAAAACCAATACTACCTGTTATAGGTATTAATATAGGCTTAATAAATGTTTTCTAAACATGATACGGATTTCGAATTGAAGAAATCTGATGAATCAAGATCAAGCCTAAGTCCCTTTACTTCTTAATTAATCTACTTGTTAGTAAAAAAAAATATCACTACGACTGTATGCCCAAGATGTATATATCTCTCTGTCTACCCCTGTGGGAAAGAGGCGTGATTTTTATGTATGTATGTATGTATGCCAAGACGCGGTAGATAATTATCTCTCAGATTTAGTCACTTGAGTCCCTTTGAAGATGTCTAATGGGATAGTCAGAGGTATGGCCAAATACACATTTTGAATATACCCACATTTTGAAGAAGTTAGCATTGGATAAGTGACAATAGCGTCGGTGGGCTTGCAATCTGCAAGCCCATCTACGCTATTAGGAAGCTAACTGGTTTCCTCGCATTGTTTTCCTTCACCGTTTAGAGCTCGTGTAAATTTATTTATTTATTTACGCATATAAATCTTTCAAAACGAAAAATCCACGTGATGCACGGCCAGGTTTCGAACCCACAACTTTTGCCAACAAGGCTTACTTATTATGTTAATAAAAATAAAAAAAACATTGCCTAGTATTGACAGTAAAACAAATCATTTTGCATAAAAAGTAGTAAAATAAACGGTAAAATGAATGAAAAGAAACGGTCATGAAAAGTAATTTGTCTATCATACATACAGCTTCAAAATTCCAATCATGAACATGCATAGTATTCTATAGCATTCCTGGAAGCTTATTCTCACTAGGTGCCTTTGAAAAAGCACCCTTATGTTCTCTCGTTCCTGGACCTATTCATGCGATCTCGGTATCATTTTACATTGAAGACTGGTAGATTACAATAATGCACCTTATTTCGTACTAAGAAGGGTATAATTATATTGGTGTTATGAAAATAGATAAAGGTTATCAAAGACCTTTGAATTCAAATTGATCTTCCTATAGTAGGAACGACAGAAAGCAATACTGACAACTTCAGAAATGACGTACTTGATACGAGAATAGAAATGGTACTAATAGAACCGTCTTTGAATAGCTGCTGGCTAAAGTTCTCAGTTGTAAAAAGTGCAACATCGTTTCTAAGAGATTTATAAACACAAACTGTGTATGCATTTGTGTCAATGTGTGAACAAAGGTTTTGAAAATATACCCGCTGAGAGAATGTGAGTACATTCTAAATGTATGAAAGGGAATTTAATAATAGATAACACATCAACCAACTATGAAACCAATAACTTCATTCTAAGCTACATCAATTAAGAAAATAGTCTTCAAAATAAATATTCTAAGCCTGAATGTTTACATCATTAAAGGAATATGGCAAGAAAGGTGATAAATAAAATAATGAGATAGCCAATGTACAGTATCAGATTAAATACTTAACTGCAGCTGAAATTAAATTAAATTTACTTTAAAATAAATTGGCGAGTACAATAAGGATAATGAATAAAAATAAAACGAGGAAGCAAAGGTCACAGTCGATGTCTCAAGTTCAATTAAAGAAACCCTCGATGAGGTCCCAACTGATTGTACTTTATTTAAGGTCTAGAGATTATTTTGCATTGTATTTTATAAGATGAACAAAAAGATCAAAAAGTTCTCCTTACATACCTTTAACATTACAGATTATTTAAATACTATATTTAAATAGGTCTTCACCAAAAGTGTTTTATTGTAAAATTAAAATAATGAGGCTCGTGTCACTGTAGTTGTTTTTTAAAACACTCGAACTCGTTTGATCCAAATATCCTCAATTAAAATCAATTACAAGGAAAGTGATAGTCCCATCGGTATGCAGGTCACATTTCAGATTTATTTTTTAATTATTAACAGAAACTTTTGTTTGCTTAAAGTCATCTTTATCACAACCGAATAGGGTTGATTTCTCTTCAGTTTTCTGTCAGACCTGTTCAACTAATGGCACTACAAATCCTTCTCGGCCGAGACCTGGTATTGTCCGTGAATTTTATTTGCTCTTTATACTACTGTCGCTCGATTCACCTTTTTCCTTTTTACGCGGACAATTTTTAAATGGTTTACGTTTGATACCATTATTGTGTGCCAATCACGCTGAATTACAATGTCCTTTGCGAACGGCCGAACTCAGTGAGAATCTTTATTATTTTTTGCTACAAATCATTTTATTTTATATTTTTTTCTTTTCTCGGTAAGCAAGGCAGCTGGTTTATTTAGATGAGGTACACGGTCTTCTGAATTTAAATAACTTGTGTTTGACATTGGTTGAGGATAAGTACGTACTTTGTTGTGTTTAAATGCCCCTTTACGGGATTCTGGATTGTCATTTTGTGCTTCAATTCTGCATATAGCTATTTTGGTATTTAAATTAGGTGCAAATAGATCAGGATGGTTCGTTTCATCGCTCAGTTTTTTGTTTCTTATAGTTGTGACTCCAGAGTTTTATTGAGATTACGTTTCTGCTTCTCATGTTTGAATATGTGATATTTTCTGCTAACGTTTAATTGAGACGTTTTCTCGGAGCGTCGTAGCATTAAAGACACTTTATTCCCTGTTTCTGGATGTATGCAATAAATCTTACTTGACCATTCTTATCTACCACTCTGAAGTAGCCGATATAACCGGTGTCACCTTGATTGAAAAATTTAAATACAAAACATCTTAAGTACCACATTGACGGCGCAGATAACTTGTATCTAGAAACACTCATATGTGAGAGTGTTTGTAATACCTTTTGCGAGTTTATTTTCAGTCGATATTTTAAAATCACATTACAGGTTTTTATAATAGTACATATAAACAATCTTAAACGAGAACAACTGTTGAGTTATCAATAAAGTATGATATTTACGTATACCATAAAGAATAAGCATCAACGAAGAGTTGTTTTTAGATTCGGCTGAAGATAGTAACGAATTAGAATTTCCAGATAATTAAACACTCGCTAAACATTGAACATCGTGTGTGGCATCAAACCGAGCAGTCACTTATCTGGGATCTCTTCATTAAAACGAAAACGGAACCTTTCCGACTCTGAAGTGAGTTCTTTCTTAATAAGGTTGCCAGACCAAGGAGTAGAAAAGTTAGTTGAAATATCATGAAGTCACTTTTGAAACAACATACCACATTACCTTGCTCGATTCTGCGCACCATAATAAATAAGACATCTCGTTGTGAGTGGCATCAAAGTATCTTTGACTTACTAGAAGAGTCAATGATATTCAAATGAATTTAAACGTTGTGGCTCTATCATCTGATTCATGATTGTTTGTGATTGTATTGTAGTCATGACATGCGATAGTGCATTTTTTTCACGCATTGTATCCGAAAACGCTGAACGACTGACATTTTGATAAGTACAAAGTCGCACACAACCTCTTAAATCCTAAAAACGTGTAAATGGCTTTACAGCTTTATCCCCAAATACAGCAGACATTCTCTCAGGTAGGCATTGGTCTTTTATGTTCCTTATAAGCTAATCATCAACTAAAGTCTCATTTTGTTAGATCACTTAAAATATCAAAATTATGTTCTTATATATTTTTTTGTGTAAATACTTCCCGCATGTGACTTACAGCTAAACTTCACTTGAAATACCGATTGGTTTTCTCATGTTTTCTTCCCCGATATAGGCTTTGTTTATTCTGAGCGGAGTTTGCATGTTGCATTCGATCTCGCATCAATCGACTCTCCAACTCCCAATAATAATAAAGTAACCACAGAATCTTATTCGGGAATCATTCCTACAAAATGCGTTTCTTGAAATCCAATTGCGTCGCGTGTACGTTTAATGATTGACAAAACAAAAACAATGTTTCGACGGTAGATGAATGATATGAAGTCGCTTTAATGAATGTAAATCTTGAATGAAATTATTTTGTAAAGCATTTCGGGATTATTTTTGAACTGTTTCATTACCATATTTAAAAAAAATTGTATTTAAAAATCACATTTATTGACTGCTCGCTGATTGAGTCTATCTGGTAGATAAGACAGCGAAAGCTATCTTGTCATTATCTTCAGGATAAAATGTAAGGACTGTACGTCAGACATGTACGTGGTCACTCATTTCCGAATTTTCAAGTTCGTATTCTATTTATATCTACTCAAATTGCTTTATTGCCTCGTGCAAAGCTTAAAGAGAGAGATGATAGCTGGGGATATTAAACATTTTTTTAGCATTTAAAGAATGTAATTACAAAAACAAAATGTAATTACATTCTTTAAATGCTAAGAAAATGTTTATTATTAGCAAGATCCATCCTGTAAATATAAAACTAAAAATGTGTATTATGAAGTTGTATAAAACAATTCAGATAATACAAAGCGCTCAAGATTATAGCCATGGCTTCGAATTACCAATTCGGTGATCTTTAACTTACCCCATAATGCCTCAATACTGAAGCAATTTATATCAATGACTGACCAACAATGTTAATAAGGCAAGATACCAGAATGAAGCCATTAGCGAAATCACTAAAACTAACACTCTGATAGGCGTCGATGGCGTACAAATTTGCACCATAGAATTAACGGGTCTAAGTCGTAAATTCCTTGCAGCGTGCTTAAGCTACATCGCTGCAGCTTTGCCATTTATCTTGGCATTGGACGTGGCCGCAATTAATCAAGTGCCGTTGTCACGTACGTAATATACGATAAAGAGAAAAAGATGATTTCAAGCTAATTATCTGTGATGTTGCAAGTTTCTTTTTTTGCCACTTAACACCTACCCAACCAATTTGTTGGTTCTCTTTTGGTATTCAAACTTTCGGTTCCTTTCAAACTTTGCTCTGTATAATTTGGGTTGTATATGGCTTTATCTGTCCCTTCCCTGGAGTAAGGTGTTGATTTATTTTCTCTTGGGTCTCTCCAGCATTCTCTCTCATTTATCATCGTATATCGAATGCATTTAGATTGTTTATTTTATAATGAGCCCGTGCAAAGGTCAGGTGACTTTTTCTTTTTGTTCATTCTCCTTACACGGATTCTGTCTTTGAGATAACTGTTTATATACTGCTTATCTCAACCTTTTCCTTTTAAATAGGGATGGCTTATTTGGATTTATTCAAAATAAGTTTCGTTTTATTATGGCTTCCTAGATCTGGGGTAATTGTAGGCTTTGACACAAAACATATAAAACTATCATGTCAATAAGATTTTAATTCAAAGATTTATAATTATTATTATATTTTGTTACCAATATCATAGGTTTTGTTAGATTCCGAGAAATGATAAGTTTGAATGGGAATAAATGTCACTGACATTGAAGCTGCGAGGCGTAGCTAGTTATTAAATGCTCAAATACTTAAGTGATCGTATAAAATGATATAAAATTACTCTCTACAAAATTCAATTATGCTTGGACAATCTCAGAGACCTCACAATTGGCTGATTAATTCGCGTTGATCTGGACATCTCTGATTATTCAAGATAGTAATTATTTCCTTAAGGGAACATACGTTTTACTAGTCTAGTCAAAATAGACATCCACCCTTTTAATAATTCCCAGAAAGCTGAAAATTTGTCGGAAGGTTAGGAACACCTTTGTCAAAAAACTGTTTAAAGTCCCCATCGACCTCATGTACCTTAGTAGCTATAACAAAATTTCACTGCGTTGAAAGCTTTGTCTCTATTGGTAAAATCTCATTAGTTTAAACACATCTCCTCTCGTCTCGGAGTCTCAGCCTTACACTGAGAAATAAGCACTCAGTCGTTTTAATCACAACGCGAGATGATCTCTATCCTGTCTCTATCTAGTTGACATGAGGTTGATATTCAAAGCGGTTTTAAAATTGATGGGTGATACTCGAATAAACACCTAGGCTAGTGGTTCCTAACCTTTTCAACCTTGTTACCACTATGACATGTCAATGAAACAGATTTTATCCCCGTTTCACTTACAAACCTTCCTTCCACTACGCCCGTCCATTAAAATATTCCTCTCCTTTTGGTTACGAGTAGGTATTTCAGCGACAGCACATTGTTTTTGAGTGTTTATTTGTTGGGTACCTAAAGATTTCGTTTTGTTCTATTACCCCCCCAAAAAAGCTTTTTTACCGCCGGAGGGGTCATTACCCCCAGGTTCTGAACCAATGACCTAGGCCCTAACTCCCATAAACGTGAAAAGGCTAAGTTGGTGGAAGCCTAATTCGGGACATTCGACCAACATAACCTGAACTGGCACTAACACAACGATAATTGGCACGTATATCTCTTTTAATGCTGGGAGTAGGCCTACTGAATACATCCGTGTCAGAGAGTATTAACCTGTCAACCCGGCTTCAAAAGCATTTAACCATAGAACTTAAAACAAGTGAACTTACCACCTGGTCATAGGGTCATATTCTATTCTATTAAACGAGCAATATTTGTTTGTTTCTTTGTTTGTACTCACGTTCTCGAAAACGGCTCTAGCGATTTCAATGAAGTTTGCGGTACGGGGATCTACGGGGGCGAAAAATCGATCTAGCTAGGTCTCATATCTGGGAAAATTGGCTTTCTCGGCATTTTCATGTAAAAAGATTTACCAGTGCAATGTGGTTCGTGATTTCACGGAATTTGTTGAGACCAGAGTGGCCATGTGGTTAGGGTTATCCGCCTTCCAATCGAAGGCTGCCAGTTCGAATCTCAGCCAGTGAAAGTTTATTTAGTAATTTTGTTTGTGCGTTTTTCTTTTTATTTTTTATTTTTTCTACATTGCACCCGAGCAGAGCTCGGTCACCCAGATATTAGTCTTTTATTTATGAAAGTGTTGTGCTTTTCACAACTTCCTACACGAAACTCTATTCGTTATACCGTCCTACTGAGAATCACAATGGGTCTTTATGTTGTTACTACTTATTGTTTGTGTAAATTGCACTATACTTATCTTAAGATTCGAAAACATAAACGTCCATCAGAAATTGTATGTTATTTAGAGCATTTCTTCTTTCACTATTAGTAGAAGAATGCATAAATGAATAAATATTGGTGGACATTTCACATTCACACAACTTCTTGCCCCAAATATAGCAAAGGTTGTATAGGAAACCAGAAAACTGATAGAATATTTTATATTGTGTATATACCTACATACTTTTAATACTTTAGAACAACCAGACAGAAGAACAGACATCCAAATTTACCACACAAATGTTTGCTCTGGGTGGGGTTCGAATCCACGACCCCAGATCCCAGATCTTGAGGCATTGAAAACCATTTGAAGATGTTAAAAGGGGTGAACAGAGACATGTTCCAATTTTTTATTTTTTTTTGGATTGTAGATAGACCTTTCTTTAGCCACAATCTCACTTGATGGTAAGTGACGACGTGGCTAATGATGGATCGCAAAGGTCTAGAAGACACCTATTCACTCTCGACTAAAAGAGACCCATTTATAGTTTTTTCTGAGAAAACAGAAGCCGACAGCGAGTTCCAGACCTTAGCAGTGCTTACCAAAAGTTCAATGTTTGATCATTTATTTCCTCTTTCAGATGTCAGCCATGGACCCTGACTGCGGAGTCAACGCCATCGTGAACTACACTCTCGGGGAAACCTTCATCAGACCACAGTTTTCAGTGAACCCTGACAGTGGGGAGCTCTGTGTGTCAGCACCACTTGATTATGAGGCGAATAGCGACTATGAGTTTCCTGTGATTGCTACTGATAGAGGTGAGTTTTATCTAAATTTAGCCGCTGGTAAAAGGTTATTCTTTTTAACCGACTTCAAAACAGGAGGAGGTTCTCAATTCGTCGGAATCTTTTTTGTGCTTTTTTTATGTATGTTCATCGATTACTCAAAGACGACTGAAACGATTAAAAAATCCTTGTTTTTGTTTGAAAGGGTATACTTTCCGATTGATGCCACAAAAATTTGGTGAAGATCTGTTGAGGATCTTCAGAGTTATGAACATAAATGAACTCCTATAGTGGTGAAAATTGCTAAGATAATATAATAACATTGAAGTGGGTTTTTTTTTAATTTTGATTTAAGTAGGTAGATACTTGTTTAATTTAATAAAGATGTAGATACACATACGTACAGGGCTAAGTAATATATTGAAAAAAAAATTGCTTGTAAAGGTTTATTCGCGTTTTTTTCTCTATTAGATAGGTGTACATAATTCACAAACTGCAAGTAGTGCATTCGCTTTTATGATCAACTCATTTATTTCAAAGTAGGTTAACTACATTCCTCAAATGGTTAATATTCAGTTAATATGGCATTTTATGAGTAACTCCACCTCAACTATTTATTATAATAGGCTTTATTTTATAATTATCGGTTACTGAATTAAGCCATTAGTGTATGTTCATTGGAATTGGTGTTGGGCAAGAATTAAGTGGCCAACATTTGCTGGTAAAGTTCAATTGAATAAATCGTTTACTTAATAAGTTATGGGCTATGTGATCTAAATGTGCTTGAAATATGAGACTAACTTTTGACACGCGGTTCGAATGTATTGTTGGAGTAATTACGATCCCTTGCAGATCCCCAACAAATTTTTGTGGCACCAATCGAAAAGTACCCTTGCAAACAAAAATAATTTTCTAAATCGGTCCAGGCGTTTTTGAGTACCTAATCGGTTAACATAATAAAAAAAGGACAACAAAAAAGGATTTAGACGAATTGAGAACCTCCGCCTTTTTTGGAGTCGGTTAAAAATGACGTGTGGTACGCACAATTCATCAAAAACAGGGCAAGAAAGATTAGGTTGAAAAGAACTAGGCGGAAAAGAACCAGGGCAATAACCTAAGCCAAAACTGACACAGCTGTAGATAAAATTGGCCTTCGCAAGCAGCGCCGAAATAAATTCCTTAAATGTCAGTCCCTTGATTTACGAGCGAGGAGCGGGCAACTATTACCTCGTTTTTATTTGCCGATTCCTGACATGGCAACTTTGTGCCGAGCCGCGATGCTGGCCAAATTTTGGGGATTCGGGATTTTAAGATAAAGTTTGAGTTGGATCGATTGAAAATACAGTACGTTTTTGTATGAGATTTGCTTCTATTCAGCAGGATTTTGACTACCGTGCCTTGACTATAAAGCTTTATTTCTAAGAAACTATTAAGTAAATAAATGCATCCTGAAAATTTCACCCAGACGGCATTTGAACCAGAATATTTTTATTTTGTTGCCGTGCTCTAGTCTGTCTTATGCATAAAACTTAGTGTGCCAACTAGCCTCTCTAGAATGTTGTTTCCAAAAAAAAAAATAGAGTGCTCTAGCGAGCCTGGTTGACGCACTTTTTAAGCATAAGACCGTGATTGGGTTATCGGGGTTTTTATAGATCTTAAGTACTCTCAAATTAAAGCACACTAGCTTTAAGTTAGAGAGTAGGTACTTAAGATCTATAAAAAAGCTTGCTTATAGACGTTCTTGATAAATCGTTGAATTTAAGCGACGTTCTGAACAGTCACTGTTTGGATGGGTGACCGCAAGTGGCATTAACGACTGAGTGCTTCTAGGCTTTGGAAGGCACGTTATATTGTCATTCAAGCCATAACGAAGGCCTTTAGGCTTAAACTCCGTCACAAGAGTTGAGGCGGCCTAAAAACTCCGTCACCAGAGTTGACCACTAACTTATACTAACTTTTTTGTAGCTTGATTTTTATCTAAGGAACAAAATCTCTGAGTTGTCACCATTTAAAACAGTTCTATGCAAATAAATAATGCGAGTGCAAAGTGCAACATTGTAACTGCATAGTATCGGGTTGCGGATAAATCATTGATATTGTTTTTTTCAATGAACATTCGTTTGCTAGAGATATCTTATGGTTGTCAACCATGAATATATTAAAGTAGGGACTTTTCAAGACACTTAATTTTAAGCATTTATTAAAACATTAATCGCACCTGCGACAAAACCCTTCGTTTTTTAATGAAAAAAAATAGAAACTAAGTAGGTACCCCAATGTAATTATTTTACGACACCATTCAATAATTTGAACCATGCTACAATAATTTGAAAGAAAATTGAAGATTTTTGATAGAATTTCTGTTTCTCGATTCTCCTTTCTTTATTTTTTATTCCTTAATTTTTTTTCCCTAAATACAAATGATTAGATATTTGTCAGTATTCATCTTGTTTTTGTAGAGAAACTCAAGATACTAGTAAAAAACATGTAATATTTTACACAACCTTTAAAAAAATTTCATGTATCCGCACCGCATTGCCTTTTCGGCCTTCACTTTTGGATTGCGATGCGGCATTCCGCTGACGTTACGAAGTTGATGTAGTGAGCGTTGGTCCATAGAATTCCATAGAATACCGAGGCGATGTGGTTTGGGTGCGGACTTGACTGGTCAGATATGACCTTAAGCATGAATACAAACAATTACGAGCCTTGTTCAATTGTTCATCTCTGTTCGTACAATTGACATGGAATAAATCAGACTTCTGTCAATTAAACAACCATTAAAACTTCAGCGACTCGATCGTCGAAGGTAAATTAAAACGAGACGCTACCTTCCTATAAAATAATTCATTTAGTTGCCTTTAGTTCCTGGCTTATCATTATTAAGTACCTATATAATATGAAATTAATGATAATAGCGAATTTAAATATAAAAAAAACCGTCTTCAATGTTATGCACAGCAATTTTCTGCACTCTCGAGGTGCATTTCTGTTAAAAACTCCGAAGATCCTCTACAGATTGTCACCAAATTTTTGTGGCAGCAATCTAAAAGTATCCCATTTCAAACAACAAAAAAAAAATTCCAAATCGGTCCAGGCATCTTCGAGTAATCGGTGAAAATACATTAAAAAAGCACATAAAAAGGATTCCGACGAATTGAGAACCTCCTCCTTTTTTGGAAGTCGGTTAAAAATCCTATTTGTCTAGTGAATTGCGAATATTAAAAAAATACATATTTGTAATGGAGATAGATTTGCTAATTCTATTCTCTGACTTTGACTCTCTTGAGGACTATGATTTTGATAATTTTATCAGTGCTGACCAATATTTTTGTCCACAGGAGGCCTCTCAACAACCGCCATGGTCAAGATTCAGCTCATTGACATCAATGACAACGCACCTGCCTTTGTATCCCGAGACTACAGCGTCTCTTTGAAAGAAGGTCGCATTTCCTCTGAACCAATAATAGCGGTCGCCGCGACCGACGCAGATTCTGGTCGCTTCGGCACCATAACATACAGAATCATCAATGGGAATGACAACGATGTGTTCAGGATCGACAGAGCTACGGGAGAGATTCTGGTTACAAAGCCGGCTTTGGTGTCGAACAATGCAAAGTTTGAATTGGAAGTCTCAGCGACGGATGGTGGTGGTCTGACGGCACCTCAGACGGCAGTAGTCCATGTGACTGTGATGCCTGCTGGTTTAGGAACAGCATTGTTCGACAAGCCTCGGTACAACTTCAGAGTGAAGGAAGATGCGAGGGTCGGGACAGTAGTGGGGAACCTGAAAGCTACTGCTGGTGACAGAGGTAAGGGAATTTTGTTTATTTTTAATGACAACACTATTTCACGGTTTTGATCATAAGAGCGCCTAGTTATTAGAAACTATTGATGATTTTGACAAAAAACTATATGAGTAAGTATCCATAATGACGGTTGCCAAATCAGAAAATTGATTTCTGAAACAAAAATATACATATAGGACGATTGAAAATTCTTAAAGCAGTTCTCATAGCAGTTAAAAATAATAATGTTCTTTGTTCTATTAAAAGTGCAAACTCTTTTTTAACGTTGTAAGAAATATTTTCAGGAACTACACTTCTATTTCTCAAAAATCTCACACTAGATATACCTATCCCTAAATACGTGTTTCGCAAAATCACGTCCCTTTTAAGCCTTTTTTATAAAACTGAAGACTGCACTAAAAGCTTGTATAATTTATACTAAATTATACAGGAACTTAGCGTTTGTCAGGTACAAAATCCAGTTTTCATGACAAATGTAGTGAGCCAGCAAATGCCATGTAAATAGATAGTTACTACTTTCCGATTCAAGGCAAAAAGCACATTAAGTGTAGGCATAAACAGGACGGTGGATCGTCAAGTGTTGCAAAGGAAACTGAGCAAGTTTACTTTCTCTCAATGAGTTTTGTTGCATCAAAACTGGAAATCTAACATAATACTTTGTTGCAGTTCACCAACCTTATCAGACAATATATGAGTTAAATATCTTAAGCAAAGGTCGCTCAGAGTAATTACATTAATCGTCATCATCCAAATGCGGTAATTATTTTTTAATTCTATTCTACATTAGGTATGACCTACATAATATGACCCATATCATGGGAGATTATCAAACGTAGAGAGTCTAGCTGCACCCCGCGGTGTTTTTTTTTTTTTTTTTTTAACCTATGTCGTCCCACTGCTGGGCAAAGGTCTCCCCCAAATCCCTCCAACCATCTCTGCTCTTCGAGATTTGCCACCAAGTCTCCTCAAAGGCGTCGAGATCATCCCTCCAACGTTTTCTCGGCCGACCGGTGTTACCCGCGCACAGTGTGGGATTTGACGTGATTTTCGGACATGGTCTTTTTATTGCAGAATTCGTTAGTATTAACGATTTAAAACGTTAGAGTAGAACTCCCGTGTTTCAGTTAAGTTTATTTTCAGAGATATGAATTTTTGAAAATACCTATATTTTTAGTGCCAAAAAATTTTAAAGTGTTGGTGCGCCTACATAATAAGATTATTTAATAATTTGATTTCTGTATACCTAAGAATGTCTCAAGCTGCAATTTTAGAAATTATTTTGAATATTCTATATGGTGTAAAACGCGAGTAATTAATTATTTTATATTTTTGGTTTTTATTTTTTTACTCCGAATTTAGGTCGCAGTAGCACATAATTTCTTCACAACACATAGCTCCAGATCGTAAGCAACAATGTGGTAAAAAAACGGAAAGCTAATCTCGCGTGGATTGGAAGTTATTAAATAATAACGTTTTTGCCGAAAACTTTACAGTCGGGGTTGTCACTTTTTAAATCATAATTTTTTTGCCAAAAATAAAGGAACTTATTCTTTTTTTTACTTTCCTTTAGATCGTTTACAACGATCCTTAGATTATGCTATCCTCAATTACTTTATATTATTGTGCATATTATTGAGGATAACACTTTTTTTACATTTAGAATCACTATATCTCAGAAATGGTGAATCTTAGGAAAAAGAATAAGCGGCAAATTTTGTGGAAAATAGCATGATCTACATTTATATTAATAAATAAATCTGTTTTTCATAAATACCTCGTTTCGTTCTATTACCCCAAAAAAAATAAAAATTACCCTGCAGGGGTGAATAAATATCCACAGACACGGTATCACTGAGATTTTCAGCTCTATCAATTTTTTTAAATTTACGGCCAAAAGCGTTCATAATTTGACCAAATATTTGTGACAACCATAACGGAAAAACTTAAATCACTGTAACTTCCAATCCACGCGAGATTAGCTTTTCATTTTTTTACCACATTGTTGCTTACGATCTGGGGCTATGTGTTGTGAAGAAATTATGTGCTACTGCGATCTAAATTCGGAGTAAAAAAATAAAAACCAAAAACATAAAATAATTAATTACTCGCGTTTTACAGCATATAGAAGATTCAAAATAATTTTTAAAATTGCAGCTTGAGACATTCTTAGGTATACAGAAATCAAATTATTAAATAATCCTATAATGTAGGCGCACCAACACTTTAAAATTTTTTGGCACTAAAAATATAGGTATTTTCAAAAATTCATATCTCTGAAAATAAACTTAACTGAAACACGGGAGTTCTACTCTAACGTTTTAAATCGTTAATACTAACGAATCCTGCAATAAAAAGACCATGTCCGAAATTTACATCAAATCCCACACTGTGCCGCGGTAAAAAAGTCAACGAAAAAACTGACAGAAGTTGTGTTTTTTGAAAGTCACTAAAAAATTTGGTACCGCAGCAATTCCAGAATCTAAAGTTCTAAACTATCTACATTACAAAATCGATTTAATAGTAATGGGGATACGTGGTAACAAAAATACACACACAAACACGCACACACGGACTTGCACCTTTTATTATAGTAGGATAGCAGAAGTATATCTGATTACATGATGAAAAAGTTGAAAAAAAAACAAGGTATTACTCAGCAGTGGTTGAAATCGGGCTGTGAATGATGATTACATTGAAACTTTAACAACTCACTTTCACCTTTACAAAAAGTTTCAAGTGAAATTGACTTGTCTGCTAGAATGGAGACATGAATTTTCCTTAAACAATTTGTAATTAAGTCGTGGCTTGGTCATTTGTATTCAAATTAGAAGCGACGGAAGCGAAAGCGATTGAGTGTACAGTCAGCAATAAAATTAGATTAACAGTTTTATGGTTTGATAAATTAGTTTAAAGCTTTATTACGTTTAGAAAGTTTAAAGTTGTGCTGTGCCAAATGGGATAGTAATCAAATCAGCAACAGAATAAGATTTATGTTGACACTCCACAAAAGTGGAAACAAGAGGTGATGTGTTTCAACAACCGTTAATTTCGTTAGAGCCTTGTTGGCCGAGGGGTATAGTACCTCGACTATCGATCCGAAGATCGTGGGTTCGAATCCTGGCCGTGCATCAATGGATTTTTCGTTTCGAAAAATTTATATAAGACGAGCTCGAAACGGTGAAGGAAAACATCGCGCTTAGTCAGCCCCACACGTATTGACCATGTCTTTCCTGTGGATATGGCCGGATAAGCTGAGAGGATTGTGTAAGTGCTGGGCAAGCTTGTTCCATCTCAACGTTATTGCAGGCACTACAGTGTCCCGATAAGTGTAGACAAAGATTTATTCCTGACACTGTTTGGGGAACATGGTGGAATCGTTCCCCAAAGGCAGAGTAAGTGGTTCTTCTGCAACAGGCCGGCTCATCTGGCCCACTTGCCCGTGGTCTTTCGACCAACAGTTTTTGTTGGTTGGTCGGATATTTGTCTATTGCTGCTGAAACTACCGCTTGCGCGATCTAGACATATGACGTAAGTTGTGGCGCCATCTATGCTGAAAGCTCTTAGTGAGAAGCATGTATTTCGCTACACACTGTATAAATCATATATTAAAGATATAAATAACGAAATTATATTGGTATTTTAAACTCATCTCGTCTCCAGTTTGGTGGAGTCTCAAAACAGTCAAACTATACACATCTTGTAATAACCGCCACCCATAAAGCGGCATGAACAATAGTAATCGTCTATTGTCTATGTGATCACGACTGTCTTCGAAGCTTTCGTCTTCCTAAGCATCGCTACTATCATATAAATGACGGTACAATCATAGAATAGATAATAATACTACGTATAGAATGGCCACTGTCCCCCGCCCATCAATCGGAGCTTCCTCACCGCGCGACCGAATTTGAGCTGGCGAGGGGCTGACTATGAGCTAGGGACGCGCCACGCGCGCAGACGCGATGACGATACCGAGACCACAGTGTACAATAATTTTATTATGCGGTGACAACCTTACTTCACGCACACAATTGCGCGTACAAAAATGACATTGTGTCTGTGTAAATTGGTAGTTAGACGCCGCTTTTGCATAGAGATTTCGTCGAGTGTCCGGGGTGTGGTACAATGACGGATTACTTAATTTTGTCACAACTATTGTCAGTTTATGTTTTTTTTCACTTTCCTTGTAGTATTGCTATCCTGTTAGGTAATACTGCGTAAGTGTCTTGGGCACGCTCCCGATTGGCATTGCTTGGATCAGTTGAGCTACCTATAGATCCTTTCCAACGATCCTTAGATGGCTCAACTGGTTCTTATTGTATTTTATATGTTATGTCAATATGCAGTAGTTTTGTTTCTTTCCGTAATACAGAATTTTACCCGACCGTCCCCAGAAAGGAGAGTTATGTTTAATAATATTTTCCAAAGCCATACATAAAATCCGCCCTCAATAAAATTCTCAATCTAGATGATTATCAATAAAATCTCACACATCAATTTAATGAATCAAAATCACTGCTTCCTTTTCTTTGAAGTACCGGCGTCTGAAGTCACACCGAAAGCTATATATTTTATAGGTAGGACCTATAGTTTAAAACTCTATTGAGTCAATATTAATAAATAGCCAATCACCTACTTTGAAGACGATTTCAAGTGATTCTCTTGTCTTATGACTTTGAATATAATTTTATCAAAAATGTAATGTAAAAATGTAATATGATCACAACTGTATTCCCAAGGAGCGGTAGACATAATTCTTTCAGCGGGCTTAAAAAGGTCGCTATTGCAGAATGGCATTAAAGGAATTGAAACTATTGTCATCTCTTTTCATTGACTGAGAGTGAAAAGAGACGGCATTATAGTTAATTTCAAATTGTGATTCAGATTTAGCGGCCTTTTTAGGTCCGCAGATCTTTAGGCATTTTTAGATCTCTTGAAGATGTCTAAGGGGGTAGTCAGAGGTATGTCCAAACACATCTATTACATTCCTACATTTTGAATAAGTTAACATTCCATACGCTTGCAAGCCCATCGATGCTAATTTGATCATTTCGCACATCCGTACCCAACCCATACCTATTATAAATGTGAAAGTGTGTTTATTTGTTTGTTTATTTGTCCTGCTTTCACGTTAAAACAGAGCGATAGATTGACGTGATTTTTTGTATGGAGATAGTTGGAGGGTTGGAGAGTAACATAGGCTACTTTTTATCCGGGTACCACGCGAGCGAAGCCGCGGGCAGCTAGTTTTCCATAATTTTAACGCAAAAACAACTGCCCACGGGCAATATTTCACCGTTTAATATATATGCAGCTTGTCCAATGAATCTAGCAACAATGGCGTTTCTATGGTGTACTATTCCCATGGACAAGTGCAACGTATAAATGAGCGGAATAAGGAGTAGGGGCTAAATTTAATATTTTTAAAATTATACTTTTAATACAAAATAACAATTGACGTTTTAGTAGATAGATCATTAAGTAAGTTCGTATGAGCAAGTGGCCAACTCTGGTGACGGAGTTTTTAGGCCGCCTAAAGGCCTCCGTCATGGCTTAACGATCTAAAAGCCGGGACTGACAATTTAACGTGCCCTCCAAAGATAGATCATTGAGTTAAGCGACGTTCTGAGCGGTCACAATTTGGATGGGTGACCGCAAGTGGCATTAACAGCTCAGCGTTTCCATGCTTTGGAGGGCACGTTAAATTGTCGGTCCCGGCTTTTAAATATTTAAGCCATGACGGAGGCCTATGGCGGGCTAAAAACTCCGTCACCAGAGGCAGCCACTATCAAAGATTAATATCTCAGGAGTATTAATAGTCCTGATAGGCGTGAATAGGCGCAAGCGGCTTCGCCCGCGTGAATTACTTTTTTTATCCCACATACATTTTTCCGGGATGAAAAGTAGCCTATGTGTTATTCCTGAACTTAAACCTACATTCCAAATTTCATCAAAATCGGTTTAGTAGTTATAATCGGTTTAGGACTTTTGCCTTTATAATAGTATTCAAAAATATGTTTTTTAGGGTTCCGTACCTTAAAAGGTAAAAAAAGGAACCCTTATAAGATCACTTTCTTGTCCGTCTGTCCGTCTGTCCGTCTGTCCGTCTGTCCGTCTGTCCGTCTGTCCGTCCGTGTGTCACCATCGATTATCTCAGGAACGGGTAGAGCTAGCAAGTTGAAATTTATACCATATACTAAAGTCTATAGTCCCTATTGTGACTATAAAAATCAAGGTCCTGAGTCAACACTATAAAAAGATATAGGCAAATTTAGGTTTTCGTGAAAACTTGTGAGTACCAAAACTTACCTTAATTATCAACTTTTTTTATTTTTCGGAATTGTTCCTTTACTTGTGCTAGAAGACCTTGCTTGTAACCAAAATTGACAATTCTAGGTCAACCGGAAGTACCCTAGAGGTTTTGGGTCGAAAACCTAAATGGTAGTTCCCGTTGACCTAGAATAACGAAATTTGGCAAAAAGCAAGGTCTTATAGCACAAATAAAGAAAAAATTCCAAAAAGTTAAAAAAGTTGAAAATTAAAGGGTGTTCCCATACATACATAGTTGACGCCAATTAAAATTGTCCTCCGAGTTGTATGGGCGCTCATACAATTAAGCGGATTAGCTTAATTGGCACCATGGCTAGGTACGGAACCCTCGGCGTACGAGTTCGACTCGCACTTGACCGGTTTTATTTTTTAAACTGATCACAATTTTTTTGTTGTGTCTAAATGTTTGCACATTAACTCCTCAAAAGCCTCCCTAGCCACAACTCTGCCATAACGGTATAGTTTGCAATTCAGTGATTTACCGCACCGCTACAGAAACCGGGTATGGATGCGTGCACTGTCGCTGATCAGCTGGCCGATATAGCACTGTTTCTAGGAATGCAGATACAACTGTAGGTACTAGATGAAAAACCGCTCAAACTGAGGCAGAAACTTTGAAAACTGACTGCCTGATAGGTTAAAATCGATAAAATAAACAAATCACTACATAGTATAAAACAAAGTCGCTTCCCACTGTCTGCCCCTATGTATGCTTAGATCTTTAAAACTACGCAACGGATTCTTACCGCTAATGCTGTAAGCATTTGCGGTAAAAACTTAGGCTAACTGTACTTTTTTCAAAAATCTAAAAATGCAATTATTTTTTTCTTCAAAATAAAACAATAGTTTCCTAAGAACAAAACTTTCTAACTACAAGAGAAAAGGTACAGCTACCCTGAAGGGACCAAAATTTTACCACACCTTGTATAAAACATATTCTTCAGACACTTCAAACTAAGGCTGGTTTTAGGCTGGTTTTAGTGTCACTCGTACCATCGGCGCTGATAGACGAGTGATCTTTATTACATTGAAACAAGGATACTGATTGTTTAGCAAAAATGGCAACGCTGATTGGACTCGTCAGTATCTCTATTTCATTGTAATAAAGATCACTCGCCTATCAGCGCCGACGGTACGCGTGACACTAAAACCAGCCTAAGAGATTCATTACATTTTACACCGACACCTAATTAGTGCCTACCAGGAAGACAGTTCCAAACCAATGTACCTCGCACCTGCGATACAAATCACAAGACAGTGAATTGGAGGAGATAAAAGGTATCGTAGAGTTCAAAACAAATATACAATACCAGTAAACGCTAGCGGCTTCTCCCGCGTGGACTACTATTTTTGTATCTAATGGGAACCTTACATTTTTCCGGGATAAAAATTAGCCTGTGTTATTTCAGAATCTAAGCTATCTACATTCCAATTTTTATCAAAATCGGTTTAGTAGTTATGGAGATACGTGGTAACAAACATTCACACACACACACGCGGACTTTCGCCTTTATAATATTAGTAGGATTTAGAAGAAGTTTCCTCATTTTTTTTTAATAATAAACGATAAAATGGATAGATAGATTTATTAGCGGTCTAAAATGTAGAATGGTGTATACATACACCATATAGCATACATGTATGCTAGAAGAATAGTTGGCCGTTCAGTATTTTTTGCGTGAATGAGTAACAAACATCCATACATCCTCACAAACTTTAGCATTTATAATATTAGTAGGAATAGAAAGTAGGATGATGATAATGATAAGAAAATGTGTAAAAATGTTATACATTTCATACTATCACGAGAAAAGCCGCGGGCAAATAATATTAAATCATAAAGTAATTAGCCTGGCAACAATAGCAATAACATAGTATCATATTATTGCGAATCGTATCTTTAGATTCATAAGATATCGCACTTAAAAATCACAGTGTAGTGTGGTCCAAGTAGCACCTGTAGCGATTTAAAAAGAATAGTATATTTCACTTTAAAAACTTTCGTGAGTTTTACTTGACATTGTATTAACACACGGGAACTACTCACGTAAAAATAATATCGTCGATTTATATACCGACAATGTTTCGATTCATCAGGAGAATCTTCATCAGGGTAAGGAGGGAGTTGCGGCCAGGTTACCCCTCGCGGTCGCATCTCACACTGTAAATCTCGTGTGATAATACAATGTCAAGAATAGGATATACTTAGTTTATTATTTAATTTTAGAATATTTAAAAGTGTAGTAGAGAGAGTAATAGAAGTAGGGGGTCATAGACGAAGAGGCATGAATGAGAACAGCACAGGGTCGATTAGAGTGACGTTCAAAGTTCTTCGTAGGGCACGTTTAATTATCGGCCCCGGCTTTAAGTCTTTAAGTCATGACGGAGGCCTTAAGGCGGCCTAAAACTGTCACCAGATATAGCCACTAGCTCACACGCACTTCATCATCATCATCATCATCTCAGCCGTTGAACGTCCACTGTTGGATATAGGCCTCCCTCAAAAATTTCCATGTGTTGCGGTTGGAAGCGCACACGCACTTATTAATAAAAACTTTTATTACATAAATGAAAAGCAGTGTCAAAGTTACGAAATGTGTCTTGATTCGATTTGTATCAAAATGCGTGTTTTATTCCCTTTAACGCGTCCAGTGCTCATGACGCACATGTGCTCCAGGTTGTGAATGATCCGGTAGCAAGACAAGGAATGGGTATACACTATCACGTAAAACCCATTCCATGCGGGTTGCCAGATGCTCCGGGTTGCACTGCAATACCTGGGCAGGGCATAGGTTAAGATATCCGTACCCATATTATAAATGTGAAAGTGTGTTTATTTGTCTTGCTTTCACGTCAAAACAGAGGATTAACGTGATTTTTTGTGTGGAGATAGTTGTAGAGCTGGAAAGTAACATACGCTACTTTTCATCCAAGTAACACGCGAGTGAAGCCGCGGGCAGCAGCTAGTACTTCCAAATTTTATTCGTGTTTCTATACTTTCTCTCGTAACTTGTTCTTCCTCCGAAAAGTCAAGTTTAATTAGAATTAGTTATAGCGTAATGCTCAATGTACAAAGACACGCCCATCAAAGATTTATAGCCTCTGGTATACCACTCTACATTAATATAATTGAAAAATACACTATAAGATCCCGATTTTAAGATTGCTTTTATTTTTAATCGACTTCAAAAAGAGCGGGAGATAGAGAGAGAGAAAAAAATATCCCAGCGTCCTGTGTAACGTAGGCATAACTGACGGAGTGAGGTCATGGAAAAAATATCTAGTATAAATAAAAATAAGAAGCGTTTGTTATGCCACTTAGATCATGCGAGCTTACTGCTAAGCTGCTTAAGCGCAGTGTTGGACATCTACCGACAAGATGGATAGACGACCTTGTAAAAACTGCAGGTCAGCGGTGGATGCAGGCCGCTTCTAACCGCAATACATGGACATTTTTGAGGGAGGCCTAAGTCCAGCGGACGTCCAATGGCTGAGATAATGATGATGATGATGACGCTACGAAGCGGAGTGAATATTATGTTCCTTACTGTAGTTTATTCTATGGCATAAGCCCGGAGATAAACATCCATTAATTCAAAAATACATATTGAACAAGAGATTTAAAGGATATTAAAACTGCAGCCATAATTTTGGCTCAGCGTAATGAAACTAATCGCTTTCGGGTTTTTTTGCGAGTGTTACTTGTTTGGAAGTAAGAACAAAAACAGGTCCACGGCTGTATACTTAAGAGTTGGAGGAATCCATAACATCAAACATTTATAATCTCTTTTACTCCCCCAAAGTTTCATCACAATCTGATCAATGGCTTAGGAGCGCAGAGGGGACAAAGATATATGAACACTAGCTGCTGCCCTCGGCTTCGTTCGCGTGGTACCCGGACGACCGGGTGACGACCTCTGTGGCGCAGTGGGCGAAGGCCCGCCTGTGACGCAGGAGCTTGCGGGTTCGATCCCCGCCGCGGGACAAATGTTTGTATGATCTGCAAATATTTGTCTCGGGTCTGGGTGTTTTCTATGTATATTATGTATGTATTTACAAAAAAATGTATATAAGTAGTATATCAGTCATGTGGTTGCCATAACACAAGCTCTGCTTAGCTTGGGACTACATGATGCTGTGTGAAATGTCCAGCAATATTTATTTATTTATTTATTTATATCTTATAAAAAGTAGCCTGTAAATGTTACTCTCCAGCCCTCCAACTATCTTCACAAAAAAAATCACGTCAATCCGTCGCTCTGTTTTGACGTGAAAGCAAGACAAATAAACAAACAAATAAACACACTTTCACATTTATAATATGGGTACGGATTTTACTCCCCCAAAGTTTCATCACAATCTGATCAATGGTTTAGGAACGCAGAGAGGACAAACATAATATGAACATTCATTTTATTTATATAAATAGAAAATTATAGTTTTACGTAGATAATAAACAAGACAGTGCTTAGTTTTTAAGTATGGTTATAAACTGTTTTGCCAAGTGGGTCTCTATTTTAAAGTGAAAAAGTTCAAAATCCCGTGAGCCTCTCAATGGCGATTTATTCACATCTGATAAATGAATACAAAACCTACAACGTCCTTCTCGTGGATGTTAATTAAGAAAATGGAATATTGTTCAAAGACCCTTAAATGATACAACGATAAAAGAAATATCTTGATGATATCAAGGTTACGTTTTGCATGAAATTTACGAATTAATGTGTCATTTCATAATTCATTTTAAAAAAAACTATATGTGTACCTAACTCAAAAACTAAATAATTATAGAAACCAAAGCTAAATAAAACTGTAACAAAATAATACAAACCTCTTATTAAAGCATCTTACACGTAAAATACATGAGTGACTATTGAAAGAAAGAACAAAAAATAATTCAATAAAACTATGTGTCCAAAAATATTTAATGGGCATATACAGCGTGACTGTATATCCCCATTAAATATTTTTGGACACACTCCACTCGAAATCACTCCAGTGTGCGTAATCTACGTAAATAAAAAATAATATTTGTATGTTTGTCTTATCTGGACCAAACAATCAAAATAGATAGAAAAATGAGGCGGTACCAATGATCTTCTATATAAAGTGAGGTAGATGCGTTGTACCCCGCTCTGCGTGGCAAACAAAACTCAAGCTAATTAGCTTGAGTCAATTCAGTCGCACTCTGTCTTGCTCCGATGTTACACGCATTTACACAAAGCACGCACAAAATTTATCTATTTCTGACATCGGGGTTTTTATAATATCTCTGCTATCTTTTAGTTTTCTTGTGTGATATAAACAAAACTGCGGATAATCTACCTACCTGAGTAATTATAACACAATTTCGCCGCATTTTAGAGCTTTTTATAATGAGTATAACGTCCCTATTGGTAGTATCTCATTGGGCGGTACGAAGTTTGTTTGCCGTTTGCCGAGTGAATAAATCATAAATTGATCTCTAACCCTGTCCCTAATTCGAGTCATTATTACCTACGCATCCATAACATTCATAATTACATTGCTGTCTAATCATAACTCGATAGAGCCTCACATGGACCACACACAGCATGTACTCGTAGCTACTTGAACTTATTTCAACACTAAGCTACGATAAGCATTCCATACGTGACAGGTTGCAATCTATCGGCTGCTATCGGCATTAAGTATCAGGAAACTTACCTACTGATTTTTTAATTTTTAAATAGTGTTAAATCACATATAGGTACTATTTACATTTGAAAATGAAAAATCTTATCAAAAGTTTTAATTCCGACGGGATTCGAAACCGCAATGATATAAGCGATCCTCCTTTAAAATTTTTATTTTTGATTGATAAGATTTTTCTTTTTCAAATGTAAACTTACTGATTTCTTCTGCTTTCCTTCACCAGTTATGCGCATGCGCATCAACAGCTCGTGTTAATGCGCATATAATTTTATCGAAACGAAAAATCCATTGGCCAGGATTCAAACCACATTCGAATCGACAGCGGCCTTAGATATCGAACATTTAAAAATCCAAATAATCCATCAAACATTTTCATAAACTTTCACATACATAGATCTGTGTCGGGCCAAGACATGAAAAGGCATGGAGACGAGACATGGCCCCTCATTTGCGTAATTTTATTCAACTTGAGATATTGTAGGGTTTTGGAAAATACTTTTTGTTTTTCTTTACAATTTTAGAAGTTAGCATGCTTATAGTTTTAAGCTGTTTAAAGGTTCTGCTGGATAAGCTGAGCCATGATAGTTACCAAAGACTTCTCAGTTCCAACTTTACAGTCGTTAAGCCAAGATAAACGCCTTCAAACGGCATATAAACTTCATCGCAGAATTAGCAGCTAGCTATAAATGACAGGAAAAATCAACATAATAAAAAAAGTGTACGTATTTTTTTATTTATTTATTTACATTAGCACAAAAAGGGTTTCATCGCTGATCGACCCCAAATCCCAATCAGTAATCTTCTTTTACATTTCAAGTTTATATAATAATATTGTCCATAAAAGAACCAGTGGGTCGAAACAGCAGCATAAAAATCCAATTTTATTTCACGCCACAGTCGTATAGTAACTGAAAAATTTGAAATTCAAAAGGTACCTGAGTCGAAAGCCTCCGAATAAATCTACACGGACGGCGGCCCCATCACGACACTTTTTGCCCCGAAAAGTTTTGTACCTCCTTTTTTTAACGTGGTCGGTTACCACAATTATTTTCAACTGCAGGTTAACACGATTTATGTGTTGAAATTTTTAGTGTTGTTGCGGGTAATAGGTTAGTAAGTGTGATTGCAATGTGGATTGGGACTGGGGCTTGTGGCATTCTGTGGGACGATTGCAATTTTGAAATAGTGATGAGGTTATTATAAAGTTGAAAATAAATTAAAAGTTATTTCTGCAATTTGAAATTAAACAAAGGCCTTACGAATAAACGCCTCTCAACTTGAACACTGATTAAACAATGCTCAAAACTCACCATGCTTTTTTATGTAAGTTCACCGATTTCTCCGTCAATTTTATTGTGGACCGATTTTGAAAATTCTTTTTTTTAAGTATCTCAGAGCTTTCTTTTATTTTATTTACGTTTGGCTTCGTAAAAAAAAGGACAATTAAAATGGAAGTATGTTATTTGCAATGCAAATACTGTAAGCAGAAAAATGTAGCTATCAGAATTAGATTGGAACAAACAGATCACTTATTACAATGCCTAGTCAATATCCAACAAAAGTGAATCACAAAATATACGACAACTTCAAATAATTACCTATTTTGTTAAGTAATTACTTAGATTTTTTCTCATCCTTTTAACAATCGTTAAACAATAGAATTAAATAGCCCCCGACCGGCCGTGTTATTCAAAACCAAGATTATCTATTAAGAAGATAAATTAATTCATTAAATTAAATCAGGAATCGCCAACAATTCACATAGGGAAATCTCTACAACACTTAATTGAAACATAGTTCGGTTCTCGTGAGTAAGATAATCGGTAAGCCATTAATGATTTCAATTTAGAAGGGCAAGATGCAAAGGAGACGGGTCACTGTTGGCTCATGGTAACAAATAACAAATAAATAAATCAACTTTGGTTGACATTTCACACAGCGCCATCCAGCCCCAAACTAAGCAAAGCTTGTACAGAAAGCGTCATTAATTGGTATCCCCCTAGTATGAAGTCGGTTTGCAAGCCGTTGATCTCAACTTTTGTAAAAACTTCCTTGCTTACTTATGGATATCTAATTTCGCTGGAGTTCCTAAACGAGCCGATGCAATAGCTGTTATAATACCCGACTGAAATCCAAGGTTGAAATGAAAAGGGTCTTTGTTCAAATCAATAGGGGGATACCGATTGATGACGCTGACTGTACTATGGGAACCACTTAACTGATAAAATACTTATATATTTTGTAAATATATACTTATAATACTTTATTACACTAATATTACTACACAGAACAAAATCTACATTCATTGCACAATGTTTGTCCTGGTAGGAATCGAACCCACCACCTACAGTGTAGAAGGCAAAGCTTTTACCAACTGAGCTGAGGGGCCAGTCAGATCCAACTGACTTTAGTTGATAAATTACTACATTACTATGGTTAGACAATAGGTATTTACATTTTTAGAAAACGACTTAGTATTTACCACAGCTTCTGCCCGCGGCCTCGCTCGCATCATACCAATATTTAAATAGTTTCAGTATATAGGTAAGTTATTTAAAGCGACTGTAAAATGTAGTGAGAAAAGAATGCATGACAGATAACAAGTTAATCTTTAAGAAATCGTCTCAAAAGCTTATGTGCTAATGAATTAAGTCATTAAAATCTGTTGCCGCTTTGAACCAATCACTCATACCTTTAGCCCAGTCTCCTTTATGCAAGGGCCGGTAAGCCACCGGGGCACCGAGCGCGTGACTGCCGGGCTAATGAATTGAGCAGACACCCAGCCAAAACTGGCGCAAATTCTTTATTGATATCCATGAATTAAACCTCCAAGGTCTCTGCTCCTTAATCCCTTCGCTCGACATATTTATTTCACACATGAATTTCAGATTATGAACATGGTTTTAATAATCTTAAATCATCAGCTCACCGGATTAAGCGATATTAAAAGCGAAAAATTATCGAAAAATCCAAAATAGCGACCGCGCAAAAAATGAACAGTGATGCCGAATCCAGCCGAAATAAGACGAGGTCTCGCGTCACCAACTGCATAAAGAGAGGAGACAAAGGGACGGCGAGGGGGTGGGGGGTTGAGGGGGGGGGGGAGGCACAGGACCAGTTACACAAACAAAGACTCCCGGGCATGTCCACGAATAAGACTGTATATCAATCTCCCGTCAACGGATCTGCCCAAAACGACCGGCGAAAAAACGACGGCAAAAAGTTTGCGCTCGCCAAAAAAATCTACAATGAACCCTTTAAATCGCTGTGAGAACTGCCAATTAAAAATTGATAGATTTAAATGCTTTTCGGGTGCATGCACGATATTTGGTGACAGCGTTCAATTATTGAACGATTCTGATAGTAGGTACGTTGCTATTTATTCAGAGCTTATTATACATAGAGCAGAGTTGTTATTTGTTTTGAATGAAAAATACATTAATAATGAATTCATTTGCGACATTCAATTCAGAGTTTGAAGGAATTCGTTTCATAGCTAATGTCTGACCTCTGACATAGATATTTTTTACCCATTTGATTAAATTCAGTAGGACCACTATGATCACTGGTAATTCTACTCCTGTTCTTTCACGACCAACACCGTGAAGAATCAGGGAAACAAACACGGTAGGTTCCTATTTTATTAATGCAAAAAATTGCATTATCTACCTAGCGTATATTTGGATCTGTTGAACACATATCCAATTCTACAAAGGGGATTCTATGTCTGAAAATGAGAGCGAATATAGCGCTCTTGGGAATATAATCATGGACCTGTTTCCACATTTTTTTATAAGGGTATCTATGCGTGAACATCGCCTATCTTCGTTGTAAACAATGAGTAGGCAGGTTAGACCACCGATGAAACATACTTTTTATTTTAGATTATTGCAAGCCTGTCATTTCGAACTCACTGACATAAGGTGCTATTGTTACACGTACACAATTCACAATAACAAAACAAATTAAGAAAAAACGACGATATCATTCAACATTGCAAGAAATGCTAATATCCGACCAACTATGGATCGAAGTACAATTAGTTAAAGAACAAACAGTCTGAAATAAAGCAAAAGGGAGTATTGAAAGACAATACAATAGGAGACAGGGAACATAGGGATTTTATTAATTTAATCTTTCAGGAGGTATAATTAACCGGACGAGGTAGTCCGCAGTATAAAACAGGATAGCTAAATCACTATAAAATTTAGGTCAATATATTCAAGATGATTTAAAATACATCAAAACCTCAAGAGGCACCCCAATCAATCCAGTAGTTTCGGAGTCTATTCGTTATAAACAAAAAAACAAAAAAATCTTTCCTCTTTATAGTTTAGTGTAGATGTAGATAAAGGTTTATAGATAATAATTAAAAGGTTATGATTTCTGTTGTTGATTGGGTTTGAAATTTTTGGTTATAATGAAACACATTTTTTGTGTGTTTTAATCCAAAACTTAACTTTTTGTGTTTTTGTAATAGTGTAATTTTTCGTTTTTAAATAATACAAGCGGTCGATTTATGGTACTAGTACGAGTATTATAGATTTTTATAGCAGCGGCCAATTTGTAAAAGAAAAATTGCGACTGCAGTTTAGCCAGACTTAACAATAAAGTATACTTACCTATTAAAGGATACTTTAAATTCCTTAAATAATTTCAAAATCATTCAAATAAATGCCAATATGAAAATAATATTATTATTTTCATATTGGCAGTCAATCTAAATGGATTTTCCGAGAAATTCTAGACGTTTCGTCATTCGTCATGAGTAAAATGATATCGTAGACATAAATATTGAAGTGTCGTAAATGGTGCGCATGCGCAGTTAATTTTGCTTGAAGTTCAAAGCTATCGGAGAAAATTGAGACGAGTAGGGTCACAGTGGGACTTAGAAACTAAATCTACTTCTTGGTTAGTTAATCAAGAGAAATCAAAATTATAGCGTTGACGCTTGAACGTGACCGAATACTAGTTTTGAATTTACAACAGCTTTTTCAAAACAACCTATTATGTTAAGCTGAATATTTATAAAGGATTGCTGATAATTTAACTACCCAAATTGTTTAAATTAAGTAAGTACCTACTTAAAGTAAGTTGCTTATTTTCGATCGAAAGGGTGATGGAGTTTTAGATTTTATCTGTAAACTAATAAGCATAAATTTTTGTTTACAAACAATTTGTCAGTGTGTATCAACAAGTGCAGAAGCTATTTAAAGGATTAAAGTAGCTACGTGAAGTTTCTAAAGGTTTATTAGATACAGATAGATCTACGTGTTAGACATTTTGGGAATACCAATAGATGATAAAGAAATATACTTAATCAATGTTTAAATATGTACTTATGTATTGTCAAAAAAAGGATGTAAGTAGTATTTAGTCATGTAGTTAGCCATTGTGTTACTCCAGAACCTAAACTACCTATACATTCCAAATTTCATCAAAATCGGTTTAGTATTTATAGGGATACGTGGTAAAAAACATTCACACATAGGTACAGTCAGCGTCATCAATCGGTATCCCCCTATTGATTTGAACAAAGACTCTTTTCATTTCAACCTTGGATTTCAGTCGGGTATTATATCAGCTATTTTTGTTTAGGAACTCGAGCGAAATAAGATATCCATAAGTAAGCAAGGATGTAAACGTTTTTACAAAAGTTGAGATCAACGGCTTGCAAACCGACCTCTTACTAGGGGGATACCAATTAATGACGCTTTCTGTACACACACACACACACGGACTGACGGACTGTCGCCTTTAAGTACCTACTAGTATTCTGTGATATTAGTAGAATAAATAACAAGGTTAATGTCGATATGTCACTCATCCTCGATTTCTCTTACAGGGAAACCTCCGATCCGGTACAGCATCATCTCAGGAGACGCTAACCACCACTTCACTATCGAGCCTCTGACTGGAGCCATCAGAACAGCCGGCCAGCTGGACAGGGAGACCATACCCTCGTTTCTTCTCAACGTGCGAGCTGTGAATGGAAACCAGCAGAGTTTTGATCAGACCCAGGTATAATGATCGTTTTTTAGAAGAGAGTCTGAAATGATTTTAGTAGATAAATAATTTAGGTAAATAATTTATGAGGAGTGTATTTTCAAAAGAGTTTATTTCACTTTTTTATATTATTTTTTAACGTAATATGGTCCAAAAGCTCTATTGGCTATGATTTTCATCGATATTCGGTTCTAAACAGTTTAATTCCTGTAGAAAATCGACTTCAAAAAGAGTTTTCCCATACAAACAGACAAATATCTAAAGCATTTTCTCCTTGTTAATCAAACCACACTTTTAATTTTTTCCATTTTTTGAATTTGTTAGTGATAAAATAAGCCTTTTTGAAAATATACTCCTCCATAATGCTTAGTAGATATCATTCGTTGCTGTTATAATTTTATCAGCCGTTGTGATCTAACTTTGCTGCTAGGATAATCTCTCAGTAGGTAGGTACTATAGAATACGAGTCCTTAACTGAGACACAAGATTTCCATGTTCGATTCCTATAGTGAGTCTTTGGGTCTTTGGGTCTTTTGTGGTTCTCTTATTTTCTTAGACAACACCCAGATTCAGGATCTAAAAAAACTTATTCGAAATTATTTTCAGAAAACATTTTTCAGATGCAATTTGTTATATTCCAGCTTTTCTGGTGTAGATTCTCCCAATGTAACAAATTAAATGAGCTTTCTAACCAAACTTGTCTTCCAGGTCCAAATAACTCTAGAAGACGTGAACGACAATGCTCCAGAATTCATATTCTCCCAATGTAATGTCCTTTCTGACCAAGCCTCTCTTCCAGGTCCAAATAACCTTAGAAGACGTGAACGACAATGCTCCAGAATTCGGTACCTCATCCGTTCGCGTGTCAGTGGCTGAGTCTGCTGCCGTGGGCTCTGTGGTCTACGCAGCCAGGGCCACAGATGATGATGAAGGCAGAAACGCTCAGATCTCCTACCACCTGGTGTCTGCGTCAGGACCTTCGAACACTTTCGCTGTGAATGGACAGCACGGATTGGTGACTTTGCTTAGGTAAGACATGATGTTTTGTTTTCAAGCGACTGAAATGTTTACTACACTTACACTTTTTTATACGCGAGATTTTTTTATAATTATTTTTATTCAAATACACCGACCTAGCCTAGGTTCCCGTACATACATGAAAAATCTCCTTTACTGCATGCTGTAGCATCCTGTAACTAAAAAAACGCATAGATTTAAAACATGCTTTAAACATGACTGTTCATATTTTGATGAATTATTGCAATATTGATGATGATGATGATGATGGCATCCGGAGCAACCGTTTTTATGTTGTCATCCTGTTTCCAATAACCTTTTATGTAATTTTTCTATGTTGTTCGTCTTCTATGCATCTTATTTTATCGTATGCACCACGCGGGATTTATGTTTGAAATAAATGCTTTATATTGCAATGACGACCTCTGTGACCGTGTTGCGCAGTGGGTGATAGCTCGGCTGAAACACAGAGGGTTGCGGGTTCAATTCCCACCGCGAAGCAAATTTTTGTATGATCTGCAAATATTGGTCTCGAGTCTGAGTAGTTTTTCTATGTATAATTATGTTTTTATTTACAATAAAAAACAGTTGATCAGTCGTGTAGTTCCCATAGCACAAGCCCTTACTTTGGAGCTAGATGATGCTGCGTGAAATTTCCAGCATCAACTATACTTCTATACTGAATATTATTAAGAGGTAAAGTTTGTTTGTATGTAGGAGGTAATCTCCGAAACTCATCCGATTTCAAAAATTATTTCACCAGTATTTATAATAAACTTTCAAGATGAACATAGGCTATTATGTAGGTACCTCGTGGGTAACGCCGCCTGCGGAAGCTAGTTTATTTATATTCAGGTGAATGACCTGAGTGGACGTTGACAGACAAGCTGTCGGAATCCCATTTTGACCCACTTCGTATAGTGATCGAGCTTAGTATTTACATACCAGTTAAGTCAACAGCAAATAATTAATTATGCATCAAGATAGTCGAAGATATGGGTGAATACCTGGTCGAGACTATCGAGGAAACCATAAAAAGATTCACGTACAGTTATGACGTCGTACGGCTTGTCTTTATATCTTCATTCACATTTCCTGGGTAAATAAGCATCAATGCTTACTTCTCAATCATTTCGTTCGTCGTTTTATGGAATTCCTATCTAGCATTCCTGTCCTCACCATGTCGGTGAAAAGCTCTTTAAGATTTATTTACGAGTTTATTAGTTTGCTTGAATGAATGGGAACAAAAATTTAGATGTAGCCTAGCAGTCTGCCAACGTGATAACTAGTGAGAACTAGCTGCACCCTCGCGACGGTGCCTGCTTAGTGATGGTATATGATAATGATGATGAAAGTAGCCTTACCTTTTTTAGGAATTCATCTATCAAATGCAGAAAGATTTTTTCAAATCCGATTGCTAGTTCTTGAGATTAGCGCGTTCAAAAACCAAGCAAAAAAACAAACTTTTCCGCTTTACTAGATTAGTACGGTAAGTTTTTTACACAGCACTTGCGTGAAACTCGCACTACAGGACTTGAAAAGTCATAAAATAATACGATAATTCATACTTATTTGTGAATCCTGTGTGTTGTATTATTTGATAATTTGCCTGTATCCACCCACTGCTTGATCATCTACTGTATATCATAATTTTTTATGGTTTAATCATTACTCATACATGGAATATGAAGAAGTAGACGACTAGACCTTCTTCCCTATTTCATTGCTATATACATCTCATATTCTAGCTTCCACTTGCGGCTTAGTTTGCCTGATACTCGGATAAAAAGTAGCCTCTGTCCTATTCCCGGTCATTATCTATCTTTATTTTTCAGCCAAGTCGGCAAGTAAACTGTATGAAATATGTACTTGCCTTTTAAATTGTCCGCCCCAAAATTGGACATTGGCTGGTACATATTTAATACATTAAACTTGCCCCGATATCGTATTGGCGTCCGATATTGAAATCGGATCGGATAAGAGCGTTTCCACATTATCCGATCCGATATCGGTATCGGACGCCGATACGATATCGGGGCAAGTAAAATGTATGGAATATGTACCGGCCTTTCACATTGTCCGACCCGATATCGCATGTCAGAGCGGCCATCTTTCATACATTTTACTTGCCCCGATATCGTATCGGCGTCCGATACCGATATCGGATCGGATAATGTGGAAACTCTCTTATGTGTACCTAATTGCTGTTTGGATACAATACAACCTGTATTTCCTTGGTTCTACCATTAATGTATTAATAAGTTACCTTCTTTTATGTATAAAAAGAACACAGTATCCTGGACAAACCTAATACAGGTTTTTTTGATACTCCTATCAAAACTTTATGTAACTTTTTATTCAATAAATAAATATTAATTTTCTTCACAGGCCTTTGGACTACGAGAACCTTGTCCGTCATAACCTGATCATCACTGCGAAGGATAACGGAGTACCTTCACTCAGCTCCAACCTTACCCTGGTGGTGGACGTCCAGGATGTGAATGATAACCCACCGATCTTCGAACACGACTCTTATACTGCTAATGTGCTGGAGTCTGAAGCTCTTAATGCTAAGGTAATTGATATCTTGCGACTTTGATTCCCTGAATTATGCTGCATTTTTCAAACTGAAAGCTTTTAGGGATTTTATTCTGAAGTGGTTTTTAAGTCTACAAATTAAACAAAATACCTGTAGGTACTAAGGTCATCTTTCTCAAGACTAATTTGTTTAATAAATCAGATACCTAGTTGAAAGTTGTCCAAATCAATAATAATAATTATTCTACTTCATAAATTAGACCTCACCTAGGTCTAATTTATGAAGTAGAATACTACTTTGTAAATAATTATCTTCAAACAAAGAATGATGATGTTATTTTAAATGTGATGATGTTATTTTAAATGTGACAAACAGCAAGATTCAGCATAGATTTTCAGGGAAGTTGCTTGGAGAAAACGGCAATGAAGACTTTTTCAACCACAAATTACCAACACTATAGTGCTGCCATCTGTTAACGAAGAATAACATCTTCCTAACTCCTAAACATTGTAATGCGTAACAGAATTTATCACTTAGATCGCTAAACAAGCAGTGATTACGATCTACAACCATTGCTCTTACCTTATACGGCGCCAGTCGCATTCTAGTAAGCCATCCATGTAATGAATTTTCTCTTTGCAGATATTGGAAATACAGGCGATAGATAAGGACACGGGGAATAACGCAAGGATAACATACCGTATATTAACAAATACTACCGAAGACTTTTTTAAAGTTCAACCTAGTACCGGCTGGGTTTATTTGTCGAAATCTTTGGATAGAGAGACAACAGACAAACATAGAATGGTTATAACTGCGACGGATAATGGAATTCCACCTCTGTCCGCTACAGCCAGTCTAGTTGTGAATGTGATTGATGCGAATGACAATGACCCAGTGTTCTCGAAGGCTGGATATGAGTTCCAAGTAGAAGAGAATCAGAGGATTGGCGCGTTTGTAGGAAAGATAGCAGCGAGTGATGCTGATTTGGGTGACAATGCTGTGTTGAGATATAGTCTGTTCCCGTCGAATACTAGCTTCAATGTCCATCCTGTATCAGGTGAGTTTTGACAAACAAATATGAAGGGATGAAGTTTGGTTTCGGAATGATTTGGTAACTCTTCATGTATTGATATCAACATATTTATTTTTACTTATATCAGTATTGACACAAAAGCTTCAAACAGACGGCGCTACACGCGTCATTACAACACGTACTTACTTAGAACAATGCAATTTTACCGTAATACCGACTTCAGCTCTTATTTGAACAGGCGAGGAATCATTCCAGTGACCAACAGGCCACTCGATGCTTTGTTTAGACCGGCGGCGCGTTTGAAAGCTAAAACCCAAAGTGTGTTGTGCCTTAAGACTCATCGACTGAGCAAACAGTTTGGGCAAACATGGGCTTAATACCTGCACAATTTAAATGGATAGGGAGCAGATCCAATGGCGCACATATTTGTTTTAGGGCCTTCCCATGAACAACTTTCTATGGACATCTGTCGCATTCCTGTATTAAACCCCATTTTATATTTACGGACTATGGATTGACAAGCAAGAAAGAGTCCAATAATTTCTTAGTTATCTAATTTTGGAAATATCTCTATTGGTGCACAAAACCCTCTTAGAACCTTAGTGCATTTTATTCGCTTTTGCCTGCAAATAGTTTGATATTAATTATATTTAGTTTACTGTTCACAATATGAAAATCATTATGAAGATATGCACTTTAAGTCAAGTTTTATTAGTAATATACATTACGATGTCAGCAAGACCCGTGCAAAGAGCCGCTCGGCATTATAACCGCTATCGCTCGATAAGATTGGACCATTATTCATAAATGGGCATATTCTGAGCCCACATGATTCACCGATTCTTAATCGCATCGATGCTTATCTAAGGAAATCGTGTGAGTTTTTCGCTACTCAATATGGGCGTCCGCAAAAAGGGCGTTTGGCGTTTCGTTATCGCACCGATAACTGACTGATGAATGGTGAATCTTTTCGTCTCAATTCGGCTTATCGGAGATCAACACCCCACGAGCTAGTTAGCGAATCTTTGCCGAGCTCACCCTTTACTGTTCCGGCAAAATTCGTAAATCATTCGACGCAACCGACGTCTGTATGTGGTCCCGATTGGCTCCGATCTCGGATTCAGATTTGAACAGGTGCTTATACCATGTTTCGGCAAAAAGCCCAGCCTTTTATGAGCATAATCACTTCGCCCATTTCATTCGGTAGCGGCTCAAATCAATCGGTCCTTAGCACCGACTGGTATGTCTCTCAAATTGCGATTGTTAGAGTTTTACGGCAATTTTTATCGGTAAGGTCGGGCCGTTAGAAGAACCGGCTCTACGCACCGGGAGACTGCTTACAATTTATGCGCGTCAATGCGAGTTATAAACGTCGTCGCGCGCGCATGCATCGTGACCCACCATTAACTATTATTAAAATATTGCTATGTAGGAGCCTTGCTATTCTCTCGCATGTTTTATTAGGTACGAGCCGGCCGCGGCCAGATACTGTCGTCGGGTATTTAAAGCTCATACGTTACAAATGTACGTGTAGGACGCTCAGCGGACCTACAACTCGTTTGGTTGACGGATTCCTTTTATTTTCGTATGTTTGCAAATGAATTGTAGGTGTAAAATGTAGCTGGAATCTGAGTCTTGAATGTGCAACTATAAATTGCAATATAAAGCTGAAACAAAAACGGTAATTGCGATCAAGGGACGAGGTGACGCCATTGTAAATGAATTTGCAGACAAAATTGTCGGCTTTACTCTAATTTGTTGAGTTGCAAGTTTATTCGTTTACAAATGTATTATGTTTCACCGAAATTGCGTCACCCCATTTGTGAGTCAAGAAAATAACAACGAATAAGTTTTTTTCTAAAGCTCACCTCCATCGCTCATTATTATGGCTTCTACCACATCTTATTATCCCTCGATGACTTAATACTTTGCTTCTGTAATATCAACTCTAAAATCATTGTGGTAAACATTTTTGTCCGTTGATCCTCTTTGAAATACGTAAGGGACCCTTTTGTCTCTCTGTTTCTGTCATCATGAGTTTTAGACCCAATAAGGAATCATCCTTTTGATAATCATAGGTATTATGCCACAAGCTATATCTTTTATGAGTCCTTAATTTTGGGGTTCACGAATAATAATCGTCTCGAAATTGACAAAATTCTTAAGCAATGTACCGGTGAGCTTATCAAAGGCTAATTTGCTTGGGACGTGCACAATCTTCAGTAAACTTCCCAATACTTATTTATAATTTCTACAAACGGGTTTCGTATAGAATTACCAATGCTGTGTTTTGTTGACAGGCGTGATAACAACAAGGGAAATCCTGGACAGGGAATTCAAAGCATCTTATTCCTTATTCGCTGAAGCAAAAGACCAGGGAGCTCTACCAAGGTCTACTCGAGTGCCTATATCAATCAAAATAACTGATGTCAACGACAATCCACCAGAAATAATAGATCCTAGAGAAGACGTGGTCAGTGTTAGAGAAGAACAACAACCTGGAGCAGAAGTAGCCAGAGTCAAAGCTATAGATAGAGATAATGGAGAGAACTCTACGATTACTTACTCTATCTTGAATGAACGGGACATGGATGGATTCGGAGTATTCGTTATTGATTCAAATACTGGAGTCATCAAAACAAGCACAGGTAAAATAGATAAGAATAATCACATTTAATTAAAAACTACGGTTAATTTGAAGCTGATGGATAATCTATTGTTTTTGTTACAGTTCTTGATCATGAAGAAAGATCTATCTATCGACTAACGGTAGCAGCTACAGATGGAGGTAAACCACCTAAACAAACTGTGAGACAGCTAAAAGTTGAGGTATTGGATCTAAATGATAACAGGCCTACGTACACTAGCTCAAGTCTTTCATTCAAAGTAAGTATACACACCTTTGGTTAGAAAGTAAAAGATTTTGTAGAATAACATGAATTATTATCCATTAATGCATGAGCTATATTTAAAATGCTTCTAAAAAGACACTCATGTTGCAGGTAAAGGAAAATGCTAAAATCGGACACGTGGTTGGTACCGTTGCTTGCTGTGACTCTGAAATTGACAATAATTCAATCAATAATGCAGAAGAGAAACAAATTTCCTACCTACTGATGCCATTGACTGCTGATCATTCACCGGGAACTTTTGAAATCGACAGAAGAACCGGGTCTTTGGTTGTAGCGAGACAGTTAGACAGAGAAATTCAAGATGAATATAGATTGGAAGTCAGAGCGTTAGATACGTCAGCTACCAATAACCCTCAGAGTAGTGCTGTCACAGTCAAGATTGAAATTGTTGACGTTAATGATAACGCCCCAAAGTGGCCTCAAGATCCAGTGAATATTGAAGTTTCAGAAATTACACCAATCGGTACCACTGTCTACAATTTTACAGCTGAAGATGCTGATTCTGGTGTGAACGGAGAATTGAATTTTCGAGTAGTCTTTTCCTTGCCTTCCACGAAAAACATTTTCAATTTAGATCCTCTTACTGGATCACTTTCTTTAACAGCTGCTCTTGATTACGAGGTTCTAAAAGAATACTGGTTGATTGTTGAAGCAACGGATTTAGCTACTAACGAATCAGAGAGAATGGCTACATCAGCAACAGTTCATATATCCGTCACTGATGCTAATGATAATGCACCTGCATTTGTTTCGGCAAAGAAAGCAACTGTTTCATTGAATACTCTATCAGGAACATTGTATCAAGCATTGGCAGTTGATGCCGATTCTGGAGATAATGGAAGAATATCATACTACATTTCAAGTGGCAATGATCATGCGTACTTCTCAATGGAATACGATAACGGGAAGCTAAGCTTCTCAAACAAATACTCAACGGATATTTCAAGAGTCAGACCAGGACAATACAGGTTAAATCTGACTGCATCGGACCATGGAGTCCCATTTCCAAGGCAAAGTCACATGACGCTACTACTGACTTTGCAAGAGTCCACTAATGTACCTCCGAGGTTTACAGATTTATCCTACAGAGCAAATATCAGTGAAGATATTCGTCCTGGAAGTTTTGTCACCAGATTTTCTGCTAAATCATCTAGAGGAAGTGCAAGTAAGTATTAAAACTAGGTAGAAGATAATCTAGTTAGTTGTAATATAAACACGGCAATTCACTTATATTTAATCTTTTGTTTTAGGTAATCTGACTTACACAATTCCTGCTGGTGTAGCTGATGACAAATTTGCAGTAGATGAACGCTTAGGAACATTGACAGTCAAAACAAGAATAGACAGGGAAGAAAAAGACCAGTACATATTTCCAGTATACGTCACTGATTCCAGCACATTCCAGTCTACAACTAATTTTGATGTAGCTACTGTGACAATAAGCATCATGGATGTCAATGACAACTCTCCAACATTTAAACCAGGGTCTTGCTATCCCTTAGCTGTCCCAGAAAACAATGAACCCGAAGTAATCCACACTGTAGCGGCTACCGACAAGGATATTGGTGCTAATGGCGTTATTACTTACAGTATCACGTCTGGAAATAATGGCAATAAATTTTCAATAGATTCCACCTCGGGCAAGCTGACAGCTCGGACATTAGACCGCGAAAGTCAGGCTCGGTACCACTTGACAATTACCGCTTTCGACCACGGATCGCCCGTGGCTCTCCAAGGATCCTGCAATATTACAGTAATAGTTGAAGATCAGAATGATAACGATCCCGTTTTTGATACCGGTCATTATTCAGCCGCAATTCCCGAAGACGCTGCGACTGATACTTCAGTTATAAAAGTGAGAGCTACAGACGCTGATTTGGGATTCAATAAGCGAATTGTTTATTCATTGGCGAACGAAAGTCAAGGACTGTTCAGGATCGATAACAAGACCGGAATAATTTTTACGACTGGGTAAGAAGTGATGTCATACTTATCCAATTAAGAGCATAAATTTCACCGAACTGAATTTCTAATATTGTATTTTATTTACAGGAACTTTGACCGAGAAAAAACAAACGTTTATCACTTTGAAGCTGTAGCCACAGATGAAGGTCGGTATATCGCTCGTTCACAGAGAGTATCAGTTGAAGTCACAGTCAACGACGTGAATGACAACAAACCAATTTTCACAAAGTACCCGTTCCGAGAACAAGTAGCTACACTCACACCGCCGGGACAAAGTTTACTCCGAGTCTCAGCTACAGATAATGACATTGGCACCAACGCGGAAATCATTTACGAGCTCCTGGACAGTTTTAACAATAAGTTTCGCATCAATCCTACAACAGGAGTACTGACAGCAACACAAAGCTTAGCCAGCGAAAATGGAAAACTCATACATATAAAAGTACTAGCAAAAGACAAAGGCAATCCTCCACAAAGCTCCATCGGTCTTATTGAAATACGAGTAGGAGATTTTCCTGACCAAACCCCTACTTTGAATTTTCAAAATGCCACTTACAATGTAACAATAGAAGAAAATATGGAGTATGGAAAAGATGTGTTGCAAGTGACAGCGGTAAGGAGTGATGGACGTCGCCAGAAAATCATTTATGAAATCGGCAACGGAAACGACCAGTATGCGTTTGAAATCGACCCTAACTCGGGCGTGATAAGGGTCAATAACTCCGTGAATCTGGATTACGAGTCGTACCCGGGCCCGAGGAGGCAACTCGTCCTAGTCGCACGCACGGAAGGCGCGCCCGTCTTATACGGCTACTGCGACGTTATAATAAATCTGCTCGACCAAAACGACCACGCTCCCAGATTTACGCAACAGCAATACATCGCAAATGTTCTAGAAGGGAATACTAAGGGAGAATTTGTCGTACAACTCGCGGCGACAGACAGTGATCGCGGAGCGAACGCGAGAATTTTATATCACATCGTGGATGGTAACCATGATAACGCGTTTATTATTGAGCCGGCATTCTCTGGGTCTGTAAAGACGAATATCGTCCTGGATAGAGAGATCCGTGAGATGTACAAACTGACGGTTATTGCCACGGACGAAGGTGATCCTCAGATGACGGGCACGGCCACTCTTCGTATCAACGTGGTGGATGTGAACGACAACCAACCCACATTCCCGCCGCCAAATGTCATCTCCGTTTCGGAAGGTACGTTCGATTCACTTTTTACATCGCCGCACCGCGTACTCGGCCTTAAATTGCTGTTGGGCAGCCTATCGACTTTTCGAAATAAATTGGTAGAACAAAAAGCGTTTCACAAAGAGGGAGGCATTTTACATAATTTGTATTCTCGGCTCCGCGGCCGGGTTACATTGCGACTTTTCGATTCCAGCGCCGAGATTAAATAAAAGGGACTCCTTTAGGATCAATATTTATTGGATGGTATTACATTTTTTCCGAGTGCATGTTTTAGCGGTGCCTCCCCAACGGTTCGCGTTTCTTTTGCATTTTTTTTTCATTTCTTTGTTTTTGTATCATTGTACGTCGACAGAGTTTTTGTTTTAAACGATTTTATTGTGTTTTGTGGATCGTTAAAACGGCAGTCAAACGAGAGTAGCGTCAACGTTTCAAAGTTTTTGTTTTTGCTTTTTGCAGGAGCGGAAGTCGGCACGGTACTTACATCTGTTACCGCGAATGACGTTGACACATATCCGGCCCTGAAATATTCCCTCATACAGGGAGACAACAGGTTCTCAATCGACAGATACAGTGGGAAGGTTGTCTTGAATAGACCTCTCGATTTCGAGATAAAGAAAGTTTATGAAGTCAATATCACGGCGTCTGATAGCGAGCACGTGGCTAAGACTACGCTTACGATCAAGGTCACTGATATAAATGACAATGCTCCTGTTTTTGACGACGTTTCTTACAATAAAATATTACCAGGTTAGTTTAATTACGCTTATTTGGCTGATTTAAATTAAACTTGCCAGCATTGGGTAATTATAGGTTTATAAAAAATTATACTTCCTTATGAAAAGTATTTGCGTAATGTAAAACTATTTAATACAAATTTAATGTAGGTATGTATTGTTTGTCCTCTATGTTTTCCTAAGTCCAAGTCATATTTTTTTGAATTTAAGCAAGTAATAAAAAAGTACTAATCATATATTAGTACTTACTTTTTTATTACTTACTATTTTATGCATATTTCAGAGGGCAGCGACACGCTAGAAATCGGAACAGTAAGCGCCAAAGACAAAGATAGCGGAGACAACGGGAAAATTTCCTATTCTATCCTTCGTCCAACTAAGGGCTACTACATCGATCCGAGCTCTGGGGCCATTTTCGTGAACTACAGCGCACTATCCGGGAACCAGAGAGATACTCAGCTAGCTGTGGTGGCTACGGATCATGGGAAGCCTAATAGAAGTGCTGTAGCTGCTGTGAGAATAAGCACTGGTGCTACTTCCGAGATCAAGCCGTTTATTGGCCGGGACACTTACAGGTGGGTTTCTTTATCAAACTGAGTTTCTCTTTTTGAAAGATTTAGTTGATATAAGTAGACAATATAGAAACAAATTGTATTTTCGGAAGCAGTGTAAATTGTTGGTAATTTTAAAAATAATTAATTGTCATCTAAATAAAATACTAATAATTTACCTTTGCCCCGTAGTAGGACACGCTGATACCAAGAATAAAAGTAATCTACATTTAAAAATTGCCCAAATTATTTTTTGTTGTTGTATACAAATCAATAATCCAATGTTTTTCAATTTCAGAATTACTGTGAACGAAGACACTAAGAAAGGATCATCACTTCTTCAAATCGGTAGCATCAACGATGTGCTCAAGAAATACAACCTAGAGTTCCATATCACGTCCGGTAACGATGGAGACATGTTCGATGTCACGTCTGAAGGAGCTCTGATGCTGTCGAACACATTAGACAGAGAAACGCAAGACTCTTACACTCTTGGCCTTGCTGCAGTGGAACAAGGAAAAATGCTCAGCTACAATCAAAACAAAACATCTATCACTGTTTTCGTAACGGTCGCAGATGCGAATGATAATGCTCCTATTTTCTCAACAAATGATTTCGAATTGACAGTGAGTGAGGATGTTAAAATTGGTTACACTCTAACACAGCTATCCGCTACTGATGCTGATTTATACGGAACACCTAACGCTGCAATAATTTATAATATCACTTCCGGAGATGATGAAGGTCTATTCTCCATCCATCCAACATCAGGAAAGCTGATAGTAAACAAAACTCTTGATTACGATACTGGTCGAACAGAATACAAGCTTATAATCGTAGCCTGCGATCAAGGAGTACCTTCACTATGCAATGCAGTTTACGTTAAAGTAGGCATATTAGATGAAAACGATAACGCGCCTACCTTCCCTGTCAATGAATACTTTGAAACTATCGGCGAGAATGAGAGAGTTGGCACTTCCATATTTACTGCGAGAGCAACTGATTTGGATAAGGGAAAGTATGGAAAACTTGAATATTCTATCATACCATCTACGAATAATTACAATAGAGATGACGACTCGTGGAAAATGTTTCAAATAGATGCAACATCCGGCTTGGTGAATACGAATGCCGTGTTCGATTATGAACAGAAAAATAAATATGAATTCTCAATTAAAGCTTCTGATTTGGGAGGGAAGAGTTCTACTGTGAAAGTAAGGATTGACATAGAAAGCCGTGATGAGTTTTATCCACAATTCACACAAAAAACTTACAAATTCCGAGTGCCAAAGTCTGGGGCCTTACCAGTTGGTTACGTAATCGGTCAAGCAACTGCAACTGATAGAGACAAGGGCTTGGATGGTAGAATTGTGTACCAACTCTCCACATCTCATCCGTTCTTCAAAATAAATAGAACCACTGGTGTGATTATTATTAAAAAGAAAGTAGATTCGGTTCCAAACCTCTTCGGATCTGACAAGTCAATAAGTTTGGTTGTAACTGCAAGTTCAGGGAGACAAGGCTCTTTGACAAACAAAACAGCTGTTGAAATTGGGTTGAATCTTGCATCTGCTGCAACTGATGCTGACCAAATCACTGACGCAGCAGCTCCAAGTGGTGGCCTCTCTGACTGGGCATTAGGATTACTGATAGCATTTATCGTAGTTATAATAATTTTCGCCGCGGCATTCCTATTTTTAAAGATGAAAAATAAGAGGCATAAGAAAGAAAATAAGCCAGGTCTAAGCTCAGAAGGTGTTGGAGCTACAAACAGCTACGTAGATCCGGGTGCATTTGATACAATTCCTATTAGAAATACAGGTAACGTTCCTGCTAATCAATTCGCTCCACCAAAGTATGACGAAATTCCACCTTATGGTCCTCACACTGGTAGTTCGAACTCTGGCGCGGCTACTACCTCAGAACTCTCAGGTTCCGATCAATCAGGATCTAGTGGGAGAGGTTCAGCAGAAGATGGAGAGGATGGTGAGGATGAAGAAATTAGAATGATAAACGAAGGTCCATTACAAAGGGATGGTGGTATATTGAGACAATCAAATGGCGTGGACGATGACAACCTCTCTGATGTTTCTGTACATAATACTCAGGAGTACCTCGCACGCCTTGGCATTGTCGATACAGGCACTGGTGGTGGTGCATCTACTTCTTCAAGAAGATGCTCGGAAAACGTTGGAAATAAAGACACAATGCTCCATCACGCTCCTATAGACTCAATGCATATGTTTGATGAAGACGCAGCACATGAAAATGAAATCACAAATTTGATTTATGCGAAATTGAATGAAGTTACTGGGAGTGAAAGAGCAAGTAGCGCAGACGAAGCCAGTGCTGCCGTAGACAGAGCAATGGCTTTAGGAGCGTTCCCTAGCGCTCCAGGAGAAAACACAGCCGTACCTACAGCCGGACCTTCAATGACAGGAAGCCTTAGTTCTATAGTGCATTCTGAGGAAGAACTAACAGGTAGCTACAACTGGGACTATCTGCTGGATTGGGGTCCTCAGTACCAGCCCTTAGCTCACGTTTTCTCAGAGATAGCTCGATTGAAAGACGATGCGGTTTCTTTGCAAAGTGGTAACAGTGGTGCGTCTAGTGCTAAGAGTAAAGGGACTTCGTTATCGGGGGGTAAGAGTGTTCCGCCGCCGTTGTTAACAACGGTAGCTCCTAGGAGTTGTCCGGCGCCGTCATTGTCGTGTAGACAGCCTCAACTGTTACTTCCTAGGTCTCCTATCAGTCATGATGTTCCTGGTGCTTTCTCAGCAGCTGCAGCTATGTCGCCATCTTTCTCTCCATCATTATCTCCTTTAGCTACTAGATCCCCTTCTATGTCGCCACTTGTAGGGCCAGGGCTTCCTCCTGCGCCGGCAAACAGAAAACCCCCCCACTCGACTATGAGAATATGAACTGTAGATTAGTTTAGTTAGATTTGTATTTTTGTAAATATAACAACGACATTGCCTATGAGTATTCATAACTGTATTTATTGAACACCGATATAATCGGGTTTTTTTATTCTAATTTCATTTTGTGCATGTTATTTTGTAACTGACTGTCTTGATGTGCTCAAAGTGATTTGTTAAGCGCTTATTACCGATTTTACGGTAAATGTATTATATAATTTAATTCGTGTTTAAGTTAATGTAAATATTAGTGTAATATTGTACATTTCTGTATCTTGTAAAATGTAAAATCAAGACTGCCATGTTGTATTTTAAACAAATCAGCTTTACTGTGAGCTATAAGTATTTTATTTTAGACAAAAGTTTTGTAATTTTGTACTTAGTTTCTTCACAATGTATAATTTTGTTAAATTGAATTAAAATGATAAGTAATTGCTTGACATTTAATTTTATTTAAATACGGTTTTACTGTGATTTTCGTTTAAACTAAATGTATTATAACTTTTCAAAATGATTGTCATATCAGAATAAATAGATAAAATAGCATTTACCAGAGGTAGCAGCAAAATCACTGAATCAATTTCCAATATTATGACAAAATTCTGACTTATGCAATGGTTCCAAATAAAATTACATAAATCTTATCAAAGTCATGCACTTGGATATCTAAATTGAAATTATTAACCGTGCTTTTTAGTGTTTTGTTCATAATTTACTTTAAAAACTGGTATAAACTGTGTCATTATGATTTAAATTGTGTCTAAATATTGTAAATAGCTCGTTAAAATTTGTAAAATAATAATTATGTTCAGCGAGACTCCCTAGGGAGTGTTTACAACGAAAATAAAATGTCAAAATTAAATAATTGTTTCATTATGAAGTCATATCAAGTTACCTGTAGGGAATATAATCATAGGTAGGTAGGTATGTAGTTTTTTTAAACAGAAATTAAACAAGAGACAGCCATTAACAGTCGTACTACAAAGAATAGTCTAAACACTGGTCTAACACGTGTTTAGCTAAACACTGTCTCAACAGCTAACGCATGCTTAGCAACTGTAAGAATTAGGTAAGTACAAACATTATCTAAGCCGTGTCTATCTCTAAATATTCGTAAATAGGTTTATTGTGGTAAGAGTTTTTTAAACATTTACTCAATAGATGTTTAACTTTTTTGTAAAAGTTTAACACAAACCTTCTTACCATCACCATTGAGTATATTTTTTTTTTCTTTTTTTGGTTTAATCTCTGGTTTTGAAAGGCTTCCTTATCGACAAAAAGGGACAAGTTTAGGCACATTTTACTATAATATTAAAATCTATTTTAAATAAGTCTGTGGGGTAGTTAGTAATTCTGAAAACCAAAATATACAGGACACAACAGAGAATAATTGTTAATTCTATTTAGATCAGTAGGTACCTACTATAATGGTTTTTATTTTGAACAGCTTTTTAAACGTAGAGAATTAGAAGCGAAAGAGTTTGTTTATGGTAGATCAAAATGAAAACAAGTAAAACAGTTCTTATTGAATACGAAATATATAAATCTAAAAGGAAAGCTTAAGGGACCGGCGAACGTACCTACGTACCTAGGAACGTAATACCAAAATAATTTAAAATTTGAGCATATTTTTATCACTTTATTATTTGGATAAAGGCAGTATTTATCTAGGTTCCTGTTACACATTTGTTCCAAAAAACTTACTATAGAACAAATGAAAAGAAAAAAAAATGGCATTTTTGGTGTACCTACCTACAAAGATTTCAATTCAATTTGCTTACCTACATTTCTTTTTAGGTAAGTAAGTGTTTCGGAACAAAAGTTTAACAGGAACCTAGATAAATACCTACTCTCTTAATCTAACAACATAAACTGATAAAAATAATATGCTTAAATTTTAAATGATTTCGGTGTTAAGTTTTTATGGAAATTCGCCTGTCACAGGCCTCTTAAGGATTTATGAAATAAAACAATTAATTGACGAAATGCTTATATTAGTTAAAACATTTCTTAAGGCAAGTATTACACAGTCATGCGTTTGATATCCGTACAAAACGATGCGAATTTATCAATTACGTATATATTTTATCCAAAAGTTTTATACCAAATTCTCTTAGATACTTATCAACTTATTGCACACCTGAAAATGCGTACTTAATAAGACCAAGTAGGTTAAAACTGTAACTAAACTGTATCTAAACTGTAACTAACTGTAAAAAACTCCTGTCAAAATTAAAACAGCGTTTAAATTAAACTATTGGCATCCTTTTTTGTGACATAGGGACAAATAGTGACAGGGCGAATTTTGAGCATTGTTTAGCCAGTGTTCAAATTGAGAGGCATTTATAAGGCCTAGAATATCTACGGATATTTCCTAGCAAGTTTCTTGTTGAGTTGTTGTACGGTCACTTTATCTGAAAGTTTACTTTGAACCATACTTTGTTGAAACAAGCAGGGTCTTACTTATGAAAGATATTTAAAGTTGAACACTGATTAAACAACGTCCTGTCTTTATTTGTGGATAGTGACGAATAGAGACTGGACGTTGTTTAACCAGTGTTCAACTTTAAACATCTTTCATAAGTAATGGGGGCCAAACTTAAATGTCTCAGTCAGGTATACAATAAAGGTGAACGCAGACCTTGGCCGCACCGCACTAGTACCAGAAGTAAAGCGATAACTGCGGCGACTGAGGCGGGTACGGTGCGGCCAGGTCTGCGATCACCATAATTGACAGCTATCTAAAAGTTATACAATACGAAAGCGTCAAATAACACGGCAAATCATTGGAACCCTTAAAGGGAACGCAAACATTTTAAGTCAAAATTATATTAAATGGTTATCACAGCTGGATCTAAGACTACTTGTCTAGTGATATCTTGGTGATATAGTTCCCCCTTACTTTAAAATAGTTACCAATGGAACACTATGGTTTTTTTTAGTAAAAGTGACTACAATAATAACCACTATGGTTTTAAAGTAAGTTTAGAAAATTTAAATATTAAAAAGGACCTTTTTTCCTGTTTCAATTGACACTGTATGGACATCTCTACTAAACATCGTTCAGGTTTATGCCGCAAATCTTTGTTTTTTACGAAAACTAGATAATTTGCCTCTAGGTACAACTTTAAATACTCGTACCTACGTTCCATAATTTAGACGATTTATCTTCTAAGCATAATTTCAATTAGACCATATTTTGAATGCAACCTCATCTTAGGTAATCTTGCTCTTTGGTATCAGTCTAAAAACAACAAATTGAAACACTACAAAACTTCCCCCTTACTTATGAAAGATGCTTAAAGTTGAACGTTGGTTAAACAGCGTCCTGTCTCTATTCGTCGCTATCCACAAATAAAGACAGGACGTTGTTTAACCAGTATTCAACTTTAAACATCTTTCATAAGTAAGACCCCTTTTAAGTATTTACAACTTAGGTAATACGTAACTATTTTACTAAAAAACTTTTGCTCTATACTTTTGCTCTATCTTTTGCTCTACCAGATGTCAGAAAAACACTGTTTTATATCGCCCAATGTTTTTGAACAGTGTCTGTTATAATCATTTCAATATACTATTAAAACATCTTCCAAATACAAATTTTAGATAAAAGTAAGGGGATTTTCAGTCTGTGGTGATTTGATTATTAACTTGCACAACACTACAAAAACACATCTACTTACAATCTTGCTAACATATTGTATTACATTTAAAGCTTATATTAATGTGGACATCATTCCTTATATAAATTATGAATCGGCTTAGTGTTCGTTACGGCCGCACTCATAATCCTCAATGATTATTATAATATTACTTCATTAAACAAAACATTAAAGAATGCTGTCAATTTATGTTGTATTTACGACAGAAATAAATAACTACTATAGGTAATTATACCAAAATAAAAAAGAACTAGTCGAGTGAGTCATACAGAAAAAAAAAAAGAGATTTGTCTAGATATAATATGAGGGAACTAATGAAAAACTTTAAGGCAAAATAGTTCCCAAATGGTTGCCTGCCTACATTGCAACGCTGACATTAAACACTTAATAATAAATATAAAACGTTTATTTCAGGCATTGTTTACTACGGCACATATAAATATATACCTTATAGTCTAACATACATATTATAAACTTATCTACTAGCACGTAATGTCTGTCACGTGTGAGATTTATATAAAATCACTATATAACAAAATAATGCCTCTTAGATGGTATGGTATCTTCATGGTTCTTGACAATACTTGATAACTTTTGAAGGTAAACTAACCCAATGGACCAAAAACTTAACCTGTACCCTATCAGTATAAATAACTAATACTATAATTTATCTTATAAATAGTTAATAAGAAAAAATAAAATACTTTCAATTAAAACAATTGAAATTCTCTAGGAAATAGAGAAGAAAATCAAAGGAAACGATACGGTATTTTCGATATTTTGGTTAGAATTTAATTATTAATTAAATTATAAATTAATTAGAATTAATTCATAACTTAAATTGAGGACTATGAGTATGGCTGTCTGCCTATTTATTGTCAATTGTTATTTTATTTTTTGATTAAACTGCGAACTACTTTCTTAACTGTTGTATTACAATTTGATTCTACTTTTTACTTCATACACGAATACGTCAAATTGAGTTGTGAAAGAGGCTATACAATATTGCTTCCTAAAAACTACCTTACCACGAAAGATTTCTAAGCTTGACAACTGAGTTGGAGTGTTACACTTACAAAAGTACATACAAAAAATACACATAGGTATTTAAAAACCCCCTTTATAAACTAGAGAACTGATGATCTTCAAACTGCTGAACCGATTTTAATGAAACAACGAACCATCGCTAGTAAGTCAGCTTTGAAATAAAATAAAACTGCATTAAAATCGGTTCACCCGTTTAAAGCTACGGTGCCACAGATACACACACATACAGATATACATAGCGGTCGAAATAACATCCCTCTTTTTTTATTATCTTATTTATTAAATAAATAAATAATTAGAGCGATACCACAGAACAGATAATAATACTATACGAATACTATACGAAGTTCGCTGGGTCAGCTAGTCAAGTGTAAACTGGACCAGTCTTTACTCTGAATTTGGATAAAAGTCATGGCTTAGACATCGTTTTGTGGTAAAGTACATTATTTCTAGACTATCCTTAGTTCTACTGTCTTGGTGTTTAGTATCTCTCTGTCTTATGAACTACAAATGCCTAAATACCTTCTAAATCTAAGTGCTAGTGCTTATTTCAATTACGCAGTTTTCTTTCAAAATTACATATAAACTGGGTCTACAGATGAAAAGTCTATTAATGCTTACTTTAGTATTACAAACCAGTAACATAAAGTGCTACACTGAGGCTGGATTCGACCAAAAGTCATCTTACTCCAGAGTAACTAGCTGACATAATTCGAAATACAATTGTTTAGAAAGCGCAACCGAACATTATTGTGTGGTGTGCATACAGATTATCCTGGTAATAAGATGTCAACTTTACAATGTCAAAATATTCAAACCAACAGTAGTTTACTCTCGAGTAAAAACTTAATCCAGTTTGGTCGAATCCAGCCTAAAATCAGAAAGTAAAATTACTTGTCTTACACCCGAATACTGAAACGCTACTTAGTTTAAGTGGTGCTCATTGAAATTAACTAATCATTAACTGTAATTTTTGTAAACGATTCTGAAAAGTAAGAACATCTGAAATAGATAAGTACGTCTCAAATATTTAAGTAGCGTTTCAGACGTTTCAGTATTCAGGCATTAAATATTTTTTTATTGAGAAAATCAATTTTTTTCCTGGATAAACAAAATCGTATACTTATCTTCTGTTTTTTATGAGCAATATTAGGCCTTTTACGATTTTGTTTTCTTAACTTTAAAAACAAAAGAATGTGATAAGTACTATTAAAAATAATGATAATAACTAAAATTATAGTTTACTTCAGGAAGACGAAAAAAAAAATTAATTCTGATTTTCAAAATCTTACTTTGACACACTATCTCCCCAACAAATACAAACCACACAATTCATCCACCAACAAAGTTTATCAAAAACTCACAGTAGCTACTCAACTCATCACTTTTTCTTTTTCTTTCCAACAACTCAACTTTAGTCCCATACTCACTACTCAACATTTCATTCTCACAACCAATACCAACCCTTCGACTTACCCGATTAAAATTTCCCTTCTTTACTATTCACAAAAACAACTCATCTAACAGTCTCACTATCCAAACTCACTTGCTACTCAACTCATCGTACTTTCCCAATAATATAGGCCATTCAAAAACGTGCCGTAACTCACTGAAATAGGAACTAGATCCGCGTGACGGGGTTGTGATTCTGTAAATGCATGTCGACAATGACGTCATCAGATGCTAGGGATTTCTTACCAGGGGTTATAATTCCTATATCGCCTTCAGTTGGTGTAAGGCCTGTGGCTGTTGATTCCTGAAAATCATAAATAAATAAATAATTAAATAAAAAACCGGTCAAGTGCGAGTCGAACTCGTACGCCGAGGGTTCCGTACCTAGCCATGGTGCCAATTAAGCTAGTCCGCTTAATTGTATGAGCGCCCATACAACTCGGAGGACAATTTTAATTGGCGTCAACTATGTATGTATGAACACCCTTTAATTTTCAACTTTTTTAACTTTTTGGAATTTTTCCTTTATTTGTGCTATAAGACATTGCTTTTTGCCAAATTTCGTTATTCTAGGTCAACGGGAACTACCATTTAGGTTTTCGACCCAAAACCTCTAGGGTACTTCCGGTTGACCTAGAATTGTCAATTTTGGTTACAAGCAAGGTCTTACAGCACAAGTAAAGGAAAAATTCCGAAAAATAAAAAAAGTTGATAATTAAGGTAAGTTTTGATACTCACAAGTTTTCACGAAAACCTAAATTTGCCTATATCTTTTTATAGTGTTGACTCAGGACCTTGATTTTTATACTAACAATAGGGACTATAGACCTTAGTATATGGTATAAATTTCAACTTGCTAGCTCTACCCGTTCCTGAAATAATCGATGGTGACACACGGACAGACGGACAGACAGACAGACAGACAGACAGACAGACAGACAGACAGACAGACAGACAGACAGACAGACGGACAAGAAAGTGATCTTATAAGGGTTCCTTTTTTTACCTTTTAAGGTACGGAACCCTAAAAACATTACACACAAAAAGTAAGCAGAGCTTATGTTATAGGAACTACATGACTAAAATACCACTTATATATAAGTATATATTTTTTTATAAATACATACATTCATATCACATCACACTTCACACTATCACACTATTATTAATATTATAAATGCGAAAGTTTGGATGTTTGGATGGATGTATGTTTGTTCCTCTTTAACTTGACAACCACTAAACCGATTTGGCTGAAATTTGAAATATAAATAGAAAATGACCGAGAATAGCACATAGGCTACTTTTTAACCGGGTACCACGCGAGAGAAGCTGCGGGTAGAAGCTATGCATAGATAAACACCCAGACCCGAGAAAAATATTTGTCTCGCGGTGGGAATCGAACCCGCAACCTTATGTGTTTCTCACCGTAACAGAATCGCAAGCCATCAGCTCGTTCTTGGACAGATGTTCGACCACCGCGGCTGCGTAGCAGTCACCCAACATGTTGTTCGTTGTTCGTATCCGATCTCTGGAATATTGAAAAGTTACACATACTAACATTAACGGCTTGTTTCACCATCATCGTAAAAAACATTTTAGCATTTAATAAGAAACCATTAAAATGAGTGTAAACACGGGTAATTTAATGTTCACTAAGAAGTTCCGTTAAACATCTCTTTACTATAAGTATCTTCAAATCAACTGGAACTATCATATATCAATCATAATAATAATCTTTTATTGTTACCGAGAAAATTGTCATAGAAAGTTGTCGAGAAGAGAGGGAAGATGATTGACCATCTTTTACGACATGACAGCTTCATTAAGAACATCATTGAAGGAAAAGTGAAAGAAAGAAGATGAAGAGGAAGACTGAAGATAGGCTATATGAGCCAAGTGAAAGAGAAGGTTGCTGTCATGTCGAGTAGGGAAGTCAAGGAGGCTGCCCTGGAAAAAGCTTCGAGGAGAGAGAAGCATCAGTTATGCCGACAAGGGGCTACCCCTTTAATAGAAGAAGAAGATCGAGAAAGTGCCATACGTGTGCCAAACAGCTCGACCTTGCTTTGAATTCAGGTGCTACATTTGTCTTTCTTTAATAACAAACATACAAACGTGAAGTAAAATGAAAGCTTAAATATAAAAATATAAAATTTTAGTCACTTTTCTGCACATTTGGTTTACGAGATACTCACACAAGCCAATCGACCGCAAAGAGAAGAGAGACATCATGCGCCGGCGCATCCACCGCGGCTAACACCACCAACAACAGTACTAAAGCGGCTGACGGAACTGACGCTGACGATACTGATGCTGCTGTTGACGTCAGGCTGAAATAAGACAGACAAGAGGACTTTCAAGGCGATACAATTAAAAATAGAAGCACTTTGTAGATTGTTGACGTCACAAGCTATAATATCAAGGGTACCTACATATCACTATACATAAATAATAGTAAACGCAAACAAAATATGGAAGCATTCCTTCAAGAGAATTGGGATACACATTCAATGCTATCTCAAACGATGCGCTTTATTAACATCAACAACTTTAGACTTTTTGAAAATTCAAAAATATCTAGTACACCTTTGCTAATCAAATCAATTGATTGGCGGAGGAGTGCTAGATATTTTGGAACTGTCAAAAAATTTGAAGACAGACTTCCGAAAAGTCACGCCTGAATCAATTAACTATCAACAACATTACTTACATCCTTCTAGGTTTCTCAGTTTCCTATACAGGGTGTGGCAAATTCTTGGTCACTGAAGGGTAGCTACCTTTTCTCTTGTAGTTAGAAAGTTTTGTTCTTAGGAAACTTCAGTTTTATTTTGAAGAAAAAAATAATTGCATTTTTAGATTTTTGAAAAAAAGTACAGTTAGCCTAAAACATTACATTTGTCAAAAAAAACAAGTTGGTCTTAATCGACTCTATTTCCCACCAGGAACACTTCTCCCAAAGTAACTTATCAAATCAAATCGTAAGTTTTTGCAATAAATCAAAAAAACACATCGCATACGTTTTCTATGAAATTAGGAGTTGTAAACATTATAGTGCCACTTATTCGATCGTTCTTAATTTAATTTCATAACTGCTCCGGCAAGCTGGGAGGCTATTGTAAAGCGCGTATTTAAATTTAGAACAAAGTGCTTCCCTGCAGACGTACAAATAATAATAATAATAATAATAAACTTTATTTCAGGCAACATTAGAATAAGTTACAAGATGTTATTTTACTTAGTCTACGTATTATGGTATGCTCCATGCATACTATTCTCTCTTGCGGCTCTGTCTTAGGCACCTGAGGCTTTACAATAGCCTCCCAGCATGCCAAATCAGTTACGAATTTAAATTAATAACCATAGAATAAGTGGCACTATAATGTGTACAACTACTGATTTCATAGAAAATGTAGGGGATGTGTTTTTTTGAATTATTGCAAAAACTTACGATTTGATTTGATAAGTTACTTTGGGAGAAGTGTTCCTGGTGGGAAATAGAGTCGATTAAGACCAACTTGTTTTTTTTGACAAATGTAATTTTTTAGGATAACAGTACTTTTTTTCAAAAATCTAAAAATTCTATTATTTTTTTCTTCAAAATAAAACTGAAGTTTCCTAAGAACAAAACTTTCTAACTACAAGGGAAAAGGTAGCTACCCTTCAGTGATCAAGAATTTGCCACACCCTGTATATTGGCTCCTGACTGTGACCCAATAATGGATCGAACTTACAAGACTGTAGCCAGCTGCGCAAAACCAAGATGCATAGTGTTCATTTGACAGACAAAAACGCTAGCTACAGCCACGAACAGAGCGGTTCCATCCATGTTGATATTGTAACCAATGAAGACGAATCGAATAATGTGCGGGTTGACTATACAAAACTTTGCAATGTAAAAGACTTAAACTATCTCACGTTTCATAGCGTTCTATATTAAGTGTACACGGATATGCTCCTGACTAAATAAAGAAATATGGCGGAGATTATACAACTACTCACAATATAGTAGCCAGCTGAGCAAAACCAAGATGCATATTGTTCATCTGACAGACAAACACGCTGGCCACAGCCACGAACAGAGCGGTTCCATCCATGTTGATATTGTAACCAATGAAGACGAATCGAATAATGTGCGGGTTGACTATACAAAACTTTGCAATGTAAAAGACTTAAACTATCTCACGTTTCATAGCGTTCTATATTAAGTGTACACGGATATGCTCCTGACTAAATAAAGAAATATGGCGGAGATTATACAACTACTCACAATATAGTAGCCAGCTGAGCAAAACCAAGATGCATATTGTTCATCTGACAGACAAACACGCTGGCCACAGCCACGAACAGAGCGGTTCCATCCATATTGATGTTGCAGCCGATGGGGAGGACGAAGCGAGTGATGCGAGGGTCGACGCGGAGGGGACCCTCCATCGCACGGAAGGTCACTGGGAGGGCTGCTGCCCTGGAAGTTAAGTAAACCCTTCTAAATTTATCTAAAAAATTATGTTCATAGGTAGATCCACACTGGAGCTTTAATTTGATATTGGCAAAAATAATATTGAACGAAAAGAACTAATCAAAATCAAAACTGTATTAGGGAGTTACCACAATCGATCGATCGTCGATCGACGGCATCGATTTGTGGTAGAATGGATTAGTCGACGTCTATATGTGGCGACACCAATCGCTCAAGAGCGATGCCACACGGGCGCTGCCACTCCGTTGCGTCGTTGCAGCGCTATAATTTTTGTTCTGTCAAAGCGCGTCATTTCAGCGCACCGTGTAGCATACCGGACAAATTTGTATGTAGAACTACGGAGCGTCAACGCTGCGACATCACAGCGACGATGCAGCGCAGCGACAGCGCCCGTGTGGCATCTCTCCAACTTCGGTCGACGTCGATAGACGCCGTCGGCCGACGATCGATCGATATCAATCGATTGGTGTGGTAACACCTTTGGGCGATGGTGCAAGCCCTAACAATAACTCACGTAGAAGCAGTTGCACTGGCAGTGAGCATAGCATGGGAAAGTCCCCAGTAGAACTTGTAAGGGTTCCGGCGGAGGAATACGAAGTAGATGAGCTGCATCACGATCAGCTGGTACAGGAAAACACCAATCGTCACCGTGGTGATGAACCACGCTAGTTGGGACATCACTTGGGCTGGAAGAAAATAAAAGCATTTGAAAAACATATGACAATAAACTTTATATAGCTTTTTCTGCCAGTGTCAGTTAAGGTAGGTACTCGTAAACAGTAAAACATTCAAAATCTATGGGATGTAAGTAAAGCTTCGTGGGTATGTCGTCATGTCTGATGATTTCAAAGAAAAAGGTGAAAATGACAGAACAATTTCCGAACAGCCTCTGACTTCATCATCAGATCAGCTCGCTGTCACTATAACATTGAATCGTCAACAAGAATCAACGAGTCTGCTGAATTTCAGACTACCGCAAGTCAAATTATAATAAATATTTTTCATAAGCTTTAAGTAGGCAACTGCTAGCTGATCTAAACCGCCGTTGAACAGCTCCTGACTCCATCATCAGATCAGCTCGCTGTTATTGCATATTGCATTGTCACCAAAGATATGCAAGTACTTATACCAAAGACTCCAATCGAATTTCAGGAAGGGGTTTTAGTTTTTAAGATTTGACCCAAGCTAGCTTGTAAATAAATTATATGATTGTGAAATCCACCAACTGTGAAATATTTCAAGCAACATTTAAACTAAACACAAAATGAAGATAAATAAGTTATGAAAAGTTAAAAGACAAAAATTCTGCAACCGCAAGAATGGAAGACTATGTGTAGTTTTTGCCCATTGCACCGTAGGCAAATAACTTTACTGAATTCACAAGCTTTTCTAGTAGGTACATTATAAAGGTTAAATCACATGACCTTTAGGCCTGAATTACGGCATTCTAGACTTAACAAAAGCAATTTTCATGACATTATGCTGAGTAGATGGTATGAGTCATGGTCGGGTACAAACTGTGAAGTTTAATCTTTTAAGTAATTGTAATGCTGACAATCCATTAGGAACCACCAATCTAGTATCGATATGATCGGTGATAATATTTTGTTTATGTAGGTACCTAGTTTCAACAACCATTTGTGTTGTTGGTAGTACCTGCCACAAATGTTTTTTGATAACAACTAAGTATAAAAAAACACAAAATTCTTATGATATTTTTCAAATATTCCATCGACCAGGCCTATTCACTCATCATTTTGCTCATGTTAGCCTGGGTACTTTTGACCGGTTAAGATTGTGGTAAGTGTGGTCTCTACCTAGCCTTACGAGAAATAGGTACGCGATTTTATTATATCTAGTAGCTACTATTTAAGCTGGAATAACTACCAAACTTCCACGCAATTATTTAAATGTTGATATCACACGAACAAAAGCATTACGTATTGCTGAATAGCATGAAGTATTAGATTATTTCAAGTACTTTTATGGATTCTGGTAGAAAAATATTATTGCAATGAAGAGTCATGTTTATTTTTCGCTTATTTCAGTATCTCATTCGGTCGTTTCATCATTTTTATTCAGCAGTAGTGTTGAGTATGACGTGACTGACGCGGCTCTTTTGTCCCATACAAAATTATACTTTGTAAGATTGGCTCAACTTTTAAAAATGTCATGCTTCAATTCAAAGGTCATGTGACCATACACAAATGACAAAATCAAAAAACATGACGTTACTCTTTCCTCAAGCTTCATTCAATCTTCAATCATTCCTCGCACTTCATGAGTGAGTAGTCCGCCAAAATAATGAACAGTCAATTGAAAATGAACGGCTCTCAGCACCGGCTCAAAATGAAAATGAACCCACTCTTACAAAAGTCAATCTAAAATCATGTCATGACCAACACTATTCAGCAGGCAGTAGATATTTTAATATTTTGAGAAAGGACAGTTCTTAATTTTTTGTCGGAGCTTTTATTACTACCCTTTGAAAATCAACTCACCAACGTTTTCGACTCCCAGTATCTTCCCAGCGATGACACTGCTGACTCCAACAGGTGTGAACCACATCACTCCGGTCACCATCTTCATGATCACCTCGAAGATGGCTTGGAAGAAGTCTATCACCACCTGCCCCTTCGCTCCTAGGGTGCCGAGTAGACTACCGAAGACTAGGCAGAAGAAGACTAAGCCTAGGGTGTTGGTTCCAGACCTAGAAAATAAAGAAGGTCATTCATTTTGGGTCCAAAAGCCAATAGCCTCCTTAGAATCATTAATCGCAAAATTGAAGACAAAAAGATACAGACGTCCTGTTTAAAATTCTAGTTGAATGAAAAAATAATAATCTTAAAACCTTTTTCAGAATAATTACAAATATTAAAAAATAGTTAAATCAAATGCCCAGGCAAGGAGCGAAGTCAAAAGCTAACCTATCTTAAATAAAAAAAAACAGTTGAGCCCGTCGCTCGTCGTTATTTAGATATATTAAAATGAAAAACCGAAAATAAGCCAAGATCCAACCACATTTGTTGCTCTTACGAGTATATTTCACGATATTAGTTGCGAAAGAACAACAGTAGAATAACTTAACTCCAATCCAATAGGGCCTCTACTTTTGACCCCAAAGGTGGGGAGTTCGAATCTGGGCTGCATATCGATATTTGGTTTCGAAAAAGACTCCGACGGGCTTGCAACCTGTCGCGTATGGTATTAATAATAATAATAAATAATCCAAATATTTATTTAACTGTGCCTCTGACTACCCCCTTAGGCATCCAAAATCCAAAGAAAATAATAAACAATAATTAACTTGAAGAGACTTTGTAAGAAATTTCGAAGAACAGAGATGGTTGGAGAGATTTGGGGGAGACCTTTGCCCAGCAGTGGGACGACATAGAATAAATAAAAATAAAAATTAAGTAGGTAACTGTCTAAAATCTGAGAGTACATATGAAAAGTCCGAAAACCAAAATGCCGATCCTCAAAAGCTCAATTGATAGAAGTTTGTAAGGTCGAAACCTTAAAAGCAGAATGCTCGAAATGCCGAATGTCAAACGCCTTGGGAATACAGTCGTGATCAATCCCGTTTTCATTTCGTGAGAAATAAATTCAGGGTACGTTTACGTGTTAGAAAAGTCAATACATCAATGAAAGTTAGATCAAATATTTAATAATAAAAAAGTTCAAACAAAATTTCTTGTTTAACAAAACCGCCTCGCCGATCAAAACACGATGTTTCACTTAATAGGCAGTAGGTAGGTACTTGTGAAAGCTAACGATGTTGAACACGCAACAATCTATTTTTATTAGAAGCACTTACGACCAATGAAAGTTATGCAATCCACTGAACACAATTCAGGATCGATTGAATACCAACTAACATGACTTTGAATAAAGTACGTGTGATTTTGAGGTAGTCTTCTTACTTTACAGGTTTTTAGAAATATGTACATAGACATAGACATAGACATAGAAACATTTATTTAGCACACACACAAATGATAGATAAAAAGGAAAAAAATACAACACGAGAAAGGGCTTAAACTAAGGTCACATTCTGTGACATAAGGCATGTGTACAGGGGGCGTACCACCAAGTCTTAGAGCAATGTCAAATTAAGCTTAAAACAGGCTTACTACTTTAGGAATGACATTCGTTGTCATGTGTTAAGCTTGTTTTAACATTGCTCTAAGAGTTCATGGTACGGCTACAGACCTTGACATCAAAAGTAAGTAATCATAATAATCTAAAGCCAAAATCAGACGGTTCATTTTGCGTTCAATTCTGCCTTTCATTCGGCATCTTTCACTAGGAATGAAGCGTCTGAACTTGAAATTAAAGAAAAATGAAAAGTAAATTCACTAATGAAACAATCCAACACTGTCGGATCGGTTAAATCCGGAATGAAAGGAAAATGAACCGTCTGAACACGAAAATGAACGTTCACTCGGAGTCGGCCATCAAAGACGCACGACTTCATTCTATGACATAGATAAGACATGGACAAGAATAGAAAATGAATGTTCATTTCTTTATCATTCCGTATTAGGTATACGTGTGATCATGGAATGAAAGGGAAATGAAGCAATCACTCGAGTGACCTTTCATCCGAGTGAACAGTCTGATCGCGGCTTAACCGTTTCCCTTTTTGTTCTAAAAAATCTTGTCACCTATTATAATCTAGAGAATAGCGGCCTTTACACGGTAGAGTTTTTACCACGGATCTGGACTGTACAGATATCTGTACAGATATCCGCGGATAAAACTGTCAAAGGTTGGAATGGCGCGTGCTATTTCCCGCGGCATCTGGACTGTACAGATATCTGTACAGATATCTTTACAGATATCTCTGTGTGTAAATGCTGCTTAAGTGAGCTCGCGTGGTCGATACAACTCTATATTTACTGTTCTGTCAAACAGTTGACTGCCTCTTCAGAAACTATTACTTTTTATGAGTCTAGCCAAGTAAGAGACTAGTATGGAACGTTTTATAGGTAGTCATGAACGGTAGACAACTTTGCTTATTGTCTACATTGAACATAAAAGGGCCTCCAGACTCTCGTAGAGAACCCCCGAGAACACCCGAGAAGCGTGAGTGTGAAGAGCTTCTCGCCTTCTCGTTCTCTGGCTCGCCTGTTCTCCGACCGGTGTCGGTATTTTTGGCCGAGCCAAAGGATTTCTCGGGCGAGAAAAGAGAAGGGTCCTACACTCACGTTTTGTCTCATTGCAGATTAATGAGCGGCGGTGGGCAGACATCCATATTGTTTGTTTTTTCGAGAATTTTCTTTCGTAAAAATGTGGAATAATAAATAGAGTTGAAATTTATCGATTTTTTTCAATCTGAGCCTATTTTATGGGATGCTAAATATCGAAACTACTAAGATAAAAGTTTTTTACATTAAGTATTTTTTTTTTTTTTAACATTATTTTTAGTTACAACATTCACAAAGTTACAGTATGCAATGGCACACAGAGCCAAACCGGGTGCAGTTTCAAAATCGACGTCCATACCGGATAAGCAACAGATCACGACTGAGAACAATTGAGAGTGTGGATAGCTTGTTTGTTCTTCGCGAAGTCTCGGGCGAGACTTCTCGCCGAGCCTTCTCTCGAGAGTCTGGAGGCCCTATTCCAATAGATTTTATAGATCTGATGAAATAATGATAGTGAAAACTTTTTTATTTAGACTTATTTGATTTGAGCTTTTATTTAACTTGCCATGTATGTTTATTTAGGTATTTATTTATATATTTTTTTATTTATAAAGTACACACACATCATATTTTTATATTATGTTTGTTCAGTGTCATCTAGCAAAAGAATTTTAAAGCAATAATCCTCAATCGATTGAGTTGAAAGGCACACCTAAACATTCTAGGTAACAGTGCAATATTGCTGGTGATTATCTTGTACACTGACTAAATAAATTATCACTTAAACTAATAGCTTTTATTTCAGTCACGCTAAAGATGAAATCAGAATGACATTGAAAGTAACATTTCTAAAAGTACCTTGATTTGCGTCGTTTTCTTCGATCGAAGGTAGTTTTTATCAGAATCTGAAATTGACCTCGACTAATTCCCCGCAAACACTTTATTTTTACTAAATTATAGGAACTTTATAAATGTCACTCAGGCTTTTTTGTTTTGGTGTTTAGCGTGAACGAAATAAGAGCGATTTTAGTTTTAATTAAGTTAGTCAGTGTATAAAGGAATCGGCGCTATTATGTTTGTACCATCAGTTTAAATAACAACGGTCTCCTGTCTACGGTTCTTTGTCTACTGTCTCCTTCGCGCACTTGTCTCTGCATGCTGATTGTCTAACTAACTTATCTCAAACCTCAAATTGGTCTCAGACTGTCAAAACGATCGCGTAGGCTTCTTTGGTCGCGTGCGGTCTCGTTGAGATGAGAGTGACGGAGCTACTTGCGTGGTCACTGAACTGGCATATTTGAGAGTTTAAGACCGATTTTGGTCGCTATCAAAGATAAACAATCAGGGGCAGATCTCGGTCTTCGGTTTTGGTTTTCGATGCGAAGTTCCGCCTTTCTTGAAATAGTTATGTATGTAGAAGCTAGATAGTTATGTCAACTACATCTAAAGTAGCTATTACACTATTCAATTTATCGGAGTCAACCTAGAAATCATCGCTCTGTCTCGCTCTTTGGCCTACGAATTTCGTATTGTGCATCCTACTTTTTTCTTCCTACATTTGACTGAAGTTGGCAACAGTTAGGATGATTAATGTAGGATGCACAATACGAAATGCTTAGGCCAAAGAGCGAGACAGAGCGATGATTCCTAGATTGGCTCTGATAAATTGAATAGTGTAATAGCTATCTAACCCTCCGAAATGAAACGGAAATACACACAGGAACAAAGTGATACTCTGTCTTGTTGAACCAAGTGACTTGTTTATTTGATAGTTGTTTTGCAATCAGAGTCACGCGCTTCTATTAGTCTTAATTGCTACAAACAGAGGAGTGATTGCTTTAAGGCATCTTTAATTGCTGTGGGTGCCAGCGACAACAAAGAAATGGCGGCTTGAATTATGAAATGAAATAATTTAGTATTGTACTCTTGTTGTTGTTATTTTGAGGCTTGCTGGGACATTGTTTTAAGTTCAAAATGGCTTGGCTCAGTTAACACGTTCACTGCGTGATCTAAAAACACGTCTTGTATTTAAGTGCGTTACGGGACATATTGCGCCCCGTAATGAGCAACTCCATTGTGCGTTACGGGGTCTAAAGTGCCCCGTACGCCCTGATTAGTTAAAACACCTATAAAATTCTGAAATTTAACTTTTTCGTGATTATTATTTTTTTAATTGAAAGATTACTAAATGTGCTATGTAATAGTCTTTTCGCATGTAAATACAGCTAAAACTGATGAAATTATGAAGAAAAGAAAGGTACGGGGTGTTTTTGACCCCGTATCGCACTATAAATGATAAAATACGGGGTTTCAAGTGCCCCGTAACGCACCTACATATTTTTTATCGATGAAATAATAGTGATGGGAACGAATGGAAACGATGATTTTTAAAGAAAATATTTATTTCGGAAAAATAGCAACAAATAACAAACTATCTTATTGAGGCATTGAAAATAAAAACTACCCATTTAAATTGAAAACACTGCAGCAACTAGGTAAAATAGAAACATAAAATATTCAAAAACAAACAATTAGAAATATACAACATTATTTGGTTTATTTATATTTTAAGGAACTTACTATACAGGTTGTGGCAAATTTTTGGTCACTTTAGGATAGCTTTTCTCTTAAAGTTAGAAAGTTTTGTTTTTAGGAAACTATTGGTTTATTTTAAAGAAAAAATAATTGAATTTTTAGATTTTTTTAGAAAAGGTCGCTTTTTTTCTGTAAATTATCGATACTTTGTGCGCTATTGACAACACTAACGTAAATGCGCTCATAACCCCGTACGGGATGTGCAAAAAAATATACGGGGTTTTTTGGATCCCGTATCGCACCTAAAGGTAATTTTTGCTTTCTGGTCGTTACGGGGTTCATTAAGCCCCGTATGTTTTTAAAATATATTTTGAATGTATATTCGACACTGATCACAAATATATAGTCATCTCAATCATGCGATAATTAACGGCAGAGATATAGCTTTCGCACCAGAGGGTAGACACTAATTTTCTGCTCCGCACTGAATGAAAGGAGCGTACGGGGTTGAAAAGGCCCCGTAACGCAGTGAACGTGTTAAAACTAAAAATAAGGCAAATCACTTTAACCTACAAACTTCACCACACTACTTTGGGGGTGATTATAATATTTTCTATTTTTCATAGTCTGTCATAGGTTTCTAAAAAAATAGGTTATTTCTGAAAAAATAGGTTTTTCGAGTTACCGGGGTTTTTATCTAGGGGTGCGAATATTATTGAAGACAACAGTACGAGAAGATATTTAAACTCACCGATAAGAGACCACACGTACTAAAGCCGTGCCGTTCTCGCTGATATTCTTCCCAAACATGTTGACTGGCTCCGCGTAGACAGTGTGAGCCTGCTGGAACGCCGCCTGCACCAGGTTGTCGGGGAAAATGTTCCTGAAATATGTGTTTATTAGCTGATATCCTCGAAATGTAAGATAATACTTGTATTATTAGGACTCATTATGATGTCGTAATGAAAAACTAGCCAAATGGGGATTCCGGGTCCAGTGCGACTGTGGAGCTCCCGTCCAAGACATGGTGCATTTACTTTCTTGCCCTATGTGCCCTACCAGCTGCATCCGAGAGGATCACAGTACACAAAGTGACAGTAAGGGTAGTCTCCTAAGAACGTTTTCCTGTAGCACAACGGTTAAGGTAGCCCTACAGCCCCAACTCAAAAATAAATTTTAGCGTTTTCTGACTTTTCTAGTACTCTAACCTCAGTACTCTAACCCTAACCTCGATTGGCATCAAAAAAAGTTTTTGTGTAAATTGCCCATTTACTCGCTGACTATACATTTTTTTCAAAATCTGTGAATGCAGGTCGAAATATTTTCAAAAGTTAAGGATAGTCTTTTTAGAACGTTTTCCTGTAGCTACTACGGTTAAGGTAGCTGCCCTTACTGCCCCGTCTCAAAAATTTACCTGTATAACATACACCGTTTATTTTTGGTCAGTTTAAAGCCGGCGCCTACGTAATCTATATCGATAACCTTACTCAAAAATAATAATAAATATGAGATCTATTTTTTTGCAATTAATATCATCACGAAACATAGGCAGGATAAATCACGGAGATACGTGATCTGTGCTCAGCTGTTGCTACGGCATAGAGTCTATGCTACGTCGTAGTCATACATACATACCTAGGTCATTAGCTCTGCGCGCCTACGACACCATAACAAGTGTTTTACTCACTTTTGTTAATCTTTTCAACTATTTAATTTCGTATGAAATACTTTTCAAATTCAAAAACTAAACCAACGACACGAATACGATTAAGCAATACAAGCAGTGGGTGCTGGCTTTAAACTGACCCAGAATTAACGGTGTATAATATCAATGCAAGGTACATTCGTTATATTACTTTCAAATGACGTATCTAATAAAAAGTATTTCAGTGATTGGATGAAGCCTAATGAACCAGAGTTCAGGCTTTTACTTCCGCTTCAGAGATCACAGGTTTTCAAATTCACTGATTTTGATCCCGATAAAAATATCTGAGCTTGATTTTACGGTAGGTATAGATATAGACCGATTGAAAAAAATATTTCAAGTACAATAATTAAAATATATGTAGTACATTTTAAATAATATTTAGAAATTAGAAATTACAAAACAATCGAATTTATCGTCTTCATTATAAAACAAAGACAGCTAACTCTAGTACTAACGGAATTTATAGGCTGCCTTGCCTAGTGCCTATAACTCTAAACTTCAAAAACTGTGATTGAAAAGACCTGCCTTTTACACACAGTTTTTAATTTCATCGACCCTATTCAAATTGTGATAAATCAGAAAGTGGCACAACATCAACGATTTATCAAAAACGATATGAGCTAACTGGCTTTCACCAGGACTTGCTATTAGTTCTTCGAATAAGTAAAGTTGAAAATCAGTAAACAAACAAAACGAAGGTCGAATTAGACGCAGACTGATGTTTGCATCATCATTACCTTGTCTCTCAAGGACAAGTTTTAGTATTGATGGTTCAACGGAGTAATTGAAGCATTGCACGCTACCAACCCGGTCGCTATAAACCAAAGTTTTTATGACGTTCAAGAATCAAAACAAACTTTTCAATTGAAATGTGTTGTATTCCGAAGCACGAAAGCCATATTTTGAATGACCTTAGACCAGTGTTCCGTAAAGGGTGTGCCGTGGCACACTGGTGTACCGTGGTCATTGGTTGATGTGCCTCGGAAAATTAAAGTTACCTATCTCAGTTAAGTTACTCCAAATTTGGAGGCATAATGCTCAACTAAACAAGCTCATGTTTCGCATTAAAAAATGATTTTTCATTATATGGTGTACTTACTTCAAAAATTTTCCGATTTCTTGGATACCTTGAACACAAAATGTTTGCGGTACACTGCCTTAGACCATATAGATATTCAAATACTCTTGTATTGGTGAACATATTTAACATTTAAAGATGAAGGGACAGGGAACCAGATAAGAGCATTTGATAAAGCAAGTATAGACTCAGCAGTCGGTATTCAATATGAAAGAGACTATTTATTTGTCAACTTACCTTCCAATATCCAGAAGACTATCCAAAATACTATGACTGCTATTTTCCACTGGTTCTCCATAATCCTCCTTAATTTCTATCTGCCCTGGGTGTATCAGAACTGCCAGTAGAATTCCAAGGAAGGCATTGAACATGGAAGTCAGGATGAAGTATAGAAGAGTTCTGATTGCAATTTTGCCACTCATCTTCGCGTTGAGGCTTGCGGATCCAGCTATGAGGCTTGCGATGATGAGAGGTAGAATCATCAGTTTCAGTACCCTCATGAAGAGTTCTCCAGGGTAGGATATTATCACGAGAGCGTCGGGGCCTAGTTTGTAAGGACGGAGGCCGAACCCTGAAAGTGGATCAAATTTTAGAATGCGCTTGAAATAAGGTGATGCTACCGTTTCTGGGTATTGTTGTTGTGACATAATTTACGGTATTTAACAACTTCCATCCAAGGCATCGCTCGGTTGTACCAAATAGTCTATAATGATATTTTGGCCCACGACCTATGACATCGAAACTATGAATAAAGTGTAATACATAGTTTAATCTAAATCGGTCTACTGGTGGAGTGATTGAAACACAAGATCAGATTGTGATAAAACTTTGGTAAAAAGACTAAGGTCTTTAAAAAAACTAAATACCTACCTAAATAAGAAAACAATATTAAGGCGCTACGTTCATCGGTTTTGCCGGGTTAACTATTTAGTCCTAGATTTTAAGGTATTGATTGTAGTCGTGTTCTATTTCTAAGCAAGTACCTACTCTTAAGTATTGTTTTTTGATGTGAACAATAAAAGCGATTTATTGTTCTGATAACGATTATAAGTGCTCACATCAGATAACAGTCTAGTCATTAGGAACTTTGTTTTGATCAAATAAAAGATGAAAGGGCCGAGTTAGCTTTCTTTTCGATGATCCATCCGCCAAGCTCTAGTAGCCAGTCGAGCAAAGTAACCAAGTTTTCAAGTGTTCTTTCAAAGTAAAGTGTACATTATCACAAGACCGAGATTCAATCTCACGAAGAATTATTTTAAATTTTGGTAGATACTATTAGATAGCTCACATTATCTTATCTTATCATAATAAATATTCCTACAACTTTATCCATTTTTGGAGATAAAATTATGTAGGTAAGTATAAATAAAAATAAATTTTGCTTGATTTGAATCACGGCGCATGTGATCACTTATTACATGAATTCTTGAACGGAACCTAGAAGAATATTTTTAAACTAAACTATAACTAAACTACTTATTCATGAGCATTAAAATACTAAAAGTATTAATCCAGAGTTTTAATATTAAATACGCATCTAACTAACAATGCTACGTACTCATTACGATCCAACAAAACAACGAGCGGTTTAACCTAAAACCAATTTCATAAAAAATAATATAAAAATTGAGAAAATTAGGGAAAAGTATTTTAAATCCACTTCGTACAATCATCTGAACTGTAATTAGATTGATGAGCTAACTTATAAAAATGATGATGTAGTTATCCAAAAACAAAATCATGACAGAAAACATATATAGAAAGACTCACCAACAGCAATTCCAGTCAGCACACCAGCTAAGGTGACTACCAGCATGGTGTTGTCGACGAAACACTTCCTCAGGCCCGTGGGTTCCACCGGCGCCGACCGGTCTTCCGTGGTCTTCGGCCCCCTGTCTGCTGGGCCCATCTTCGCAAATAGATACTCTGAAAACCGTTCACTCTTCTCCATTACAATTTGGAAGAACCCTGAACCCGGAGCTGGTCTGGACCCCAGCGGAACAGGTCCTTTCTACTCCACTCAACAACACCGAATGAGGTTTTATTGAGACGTCAGTTAAAATTATTGTTCATTGAGTTAATTGTGATGTCGCGTCTTCATTAGATCTCGTTTGTGAGTGTCATCTTTTCAGGAATGTGTGCTCAGCGTTTTTTTGCAGCGATGCGCCCGTTTTCGCTGCACTTCGCATAGTATCACTAACCTACAGGTTTAGCGCCTGTGCACTGTTTAGCTGTTTGTGCATTGACCTGGCATGAAACGACTTACAACAAATACATTGCTGGTTTTCTTTGAGAGCTAATGTACAACTTCATTTATACACCGCAATGGTTCACGTGTCTACTGAAAGTGATGTGTCAAGTTAATGTGGTGACTGAGGGAAGCCATGTCAGTTGCGCGCGCACTCATCGATTTCTTTCCATTCACTTAGATAAATTAAATACCTATAAATAGATTATTAAATTGTGGGCATTATGGCCTGGTAAGGTAATGTAGCTTCTTTAGTTCATTATGCAATAGACCGCAAAGGTAAGGAACATAAATGTAGGTATGTCTTTGTAGCATATGCGGTACCTCCGCCATTATTTATGGTGGATGTAGGTACGTACACCAAAGAATATTAAATAACGAATATGATTTTGCTGATGTTCATGGAGAAAACTATTTTTCTTAGACTGAATGCAATGACATTTTTTAAGAGTTATTCGAGTGGCAAAGCTTTAAGCTCTTACGAGGATCTTTCCAATATTCTTATTTTTTATTGAAGCACCCTCTTAACGACTGCTCTAAGCAATGTGTAAGGAAAATCATTCTGACCAGTGTTTTTTTTTTGTATTTAAATTTTATTAGATCTAGGTATGTCCCGTTAACGTACTGAGAGAGTCAACCTTGTATTTTGTAACTTTTATCTGACTTTATTTACATTTTTTGCGATAATATTCTGAATTTTATTTTTCTAAAATTTGACATAGACGAGAAAATCGCTTTAAATCACGCAGTATTTAAAAACAAAAAAGTTATACGATGCATACAAGTTAAGAAAATATTACATTACTAGCTTCTACCCATGGCTTTGCTCGCAAGGTACCCGGATAAAAAGTAGCATAAATACCCTATTTCCAACCATTGTCTATCGAAATTTTAAATTTCAGCCAAATCAGTGGTTATCGAGTTACTGAGTAACAAACATACATACATCCATCCTATAATATTATGAGTGATAGTGTGATGTGATGCAGTTTCTTACCACTACCACAACTGAATTAGAAAGTCAGACCTTAACCTTTCTTACAAATCTGGTCTAAATATATCGAGTACCATGCCGTGCCAGCTCTATTTCCGATGTCTGTAATCTATTCGTTCTTTCTGGGAAGGGCAGGGTGAGACAAGTGAAAGACGTAGGCATGTAGTAAATTTTCATGCCACGATAAATGTCGTAAGGTATATTATTAGGTATGTTATGTTGTCATACTGCCGTCCACTAGCTAAACCGCCGTTAAGTGACAAGACCATTTTTTGAGATATCGCTAAAAAACGCGCCGCTTCTTTACTATCTTGCTTCGCGCTTGCCGCTTTCTTACTATCTCTAATTCGAGAACTATAAGCGATAGGAACCCAGTTCCAAGACTGATGGATAGATAATTTTGAGCTTTATGGAAGTGGAATTTGACCAAATGTCTCTTTACGCTTACGGCGCGGCGGCGTTTTGGCTAGCGGATGGCAGCATAGGACTTGGTGCATATGGCCAGAAATCACGAAAGTGAAGAAACCGGATACAGGAAGTAGCTTGGGTTGGATTATGAGTAGGAAAGTGTAATTTTTAATTTTCATAGTAACCAAATATTTTACGATTTTACTTTGTATATCTGTGGGTTTGTAATTAAGTTTCGTTTTGTGGCAAAATAAAGCTCATTTTTTTATTCTAAATAGCAACAACAAAGTTTATATAAATTTTGTTTCTTGTTTAGGATGTAGCTAAATCTTTGAAAGTAATCTAAATGATCTTATTGAGAATTGAAAATTGAATGCTGTTGATTTTGTAAAGTTATTTTCTACAGGAAAACTATCTTTCAGTGAGTGAGTTCGTATGACCAAGTGGCCAACTCTGGTGTCGCCTAAAAGCCTCCGTCATATAGCCGGGACCGACAGTATAAAGTGCACTCCGAAGCATGGAAGCGCTCAGCTGGTCACCCATCCAAATTGTGACCGTGCACACTTCAACGATCTATCAATAACGATCTATAGTCGTATTGCTCATTATACGGACTAAAATCGGACTAAAATTGAAGGAACAAATGTCATTTTTCATATATTTTTAGTCCGTATAATGAGCAATACGACTATAGTTACACTGTAATGTTATATGCTACGTGTAATAATAATAAATAAATAAATAATCAAGAACGTCTAAGCGAGCTACGCCACGAACGCTTCCGTGCGTGTCTCTTTCAGTAATTTTCTAAGACAATCGATGACATCTAGTTTAACTAGTAGTTCGCCCCGAACTGAGATCTCGCGCACCGTAGATGGCTTACATTTGGACTTTCTTCTGACTACCCCTATAATTTCAAGTGATACTACTGCCGAGTATGCCTATTGCGCTAGCTCTTCATGGTAAAAAAATGCATGCAATACATAATGTCGTGTCTAATTTTTCATTTATTTCATATTTATGAATTTTCGTCGTATTTTTAAAAGTATACGTCCTAGAATAAAAATAATAACTAATTTGGAATGTACAAATAAAGACCTTTCATTTGACACCGCACTCAATATATTTGTTTACTTAACTTTTTTTACCCCAATTATTTTCATTCTTTGTCAAAAAAATTTTCATCATGAAAATAAATCAAGTAGCATCTAAAATCATTGCAAACCAAACCGCAACGATGCCACTCTCTTTTTAAGACCGACCAGTCAATGAGCTACGAAAACATCGAAACTCTATGAAACGGGAGCTCTTGCAGCTCTGGTTTCGTAGTTTTTGTTCTTTGGTCGTATTTCAAAAACTTTACATCCTAGATTAAAAATAAAAACCATTTTGGAATGTACAAAATAAGCCCTTTCGTATGATACCCCACTTAATATATTTGTGTAACTTTCATAATTTTTTACCCCCTTGGGAACCCAATATCTTCACAACCCTTTCATCGATTAAGCTCATATGCTCCACCGTAAATTTCCTTACCACAACCTATTGACCTACCAAGTTTCATGCAGATTGGATGAACGGTTCGACAGTTATGCGCGAACAACAATTCGTGAAACATACAAACATACAAACATATAAACATACAAACATACAAACATACAAAGCAAAATCGCCCAACTTACCACTAAGATCTTCGCTCGCTTCGCTCGCTCGATCGATGAATAGTAATCAGATGTCAGAGCATTCGGGCCAGATGCCAGATCTTGAAGAATTTATGCAATTCCATCTGGGTTTGCTCGTGATTTGTCTTATAGGGATATAAATAATGGTCACGTGTATAATTAGCAGCCAATAATAGACACGGGTACTGCCAGCTTTGGAAGTTTACGACATTCTCACTTCAGAAGTCAAGACTGACGTCATCGTAATTTAGAAACAGAATTTTACTGTCCGTGGCTTTTTTAAATTCAAAATGAAGTCTTTATCCGATTCCAACGGGATTCGAACCCGCACTGATTAATCAGTAACTGATACAAGCGATCCTCCTTAGACCGGAGTGCTTTTACCAACTCGGCCACGGAATCCACATCGTTGGGTCGAAAATTTTTGATAAGCTCATCATATTTATCGATTAGAGCACGGATTAGATTTTTATATTCTTTAATTCTAAAAATCTGAGGATTCTGAGTGATAGTGGTGAACCAGTTTTTAAAGTTCCGTGCTCTAAAAGCAAAATGGAAACCTTTAAGGATCACCTATTCACCTGTCAAAACCCTTTTTCTCAGTCGGGTATCTAGTGGAGATTCATAGCAAATATCTTGTAATATTTAATGATAATAATAATAACTAATTGTATGAAAAAAAATTGTGTCTGCAAAGGGTAATCTACATCTTCTAGGTACCTATACTAATTTATGAAGCGGAAGAGTTTTTCTGTTTGCTTCAACGCGCTTATCTCAGCAACTAGCAGTCGGATTTTAAAAAAACAATCTGCGTTGATAGCTTAATTCTATAGGTTACTTTTCGTCATCATCATCATCACCACATACCACCACTACGCGGGTAACGCCGTGGAGACGCAGTTGGCCAACCAGTGTGATTGGAAATTGGTTGGAAACTATTGTGTTGCCAGATCATATTAATCGTCACTACTTGTATTTTATTTAAAATGTACCTATGTATTTATAATATGAATTGCATTGCATGAATGACTGGCTGCAATGCGAGACGACACGAGGAAATAAAAATCTATGATGCCATCTGCAGGTGTGTTTATACAGGGTGTGGCAAATCCTTGGTCACTGAAGGGTAGCTACCTTTTCTCTTGTAGTTAGAAAGTTTTGTTCTTAGGAAACTTCAGTTTTATTTTGAAGAAAAAAATAATTGCATTTTTAGATTTTTGAAAAAAAGTACAGTTAGCCTAAAAAATTACATTTGTCAAAAAAAACAAGTTGGTCTTAATCGACTCTATTTCCCACCAGGAACAGTTCTCCCAAAGTAACTTATCAAATCAAATCGTAAGTTTTTGCAATAATTCAAAAAAACACATCCCATACATTTTCTATGAAATTAGGAGTTGTAAACATTACAGTGCTACCTATTCGATCGTTCTTAATTTAATTTCATAACTGCTCCGGCAAGCTGGGAGGCTATTGTAAAGCGCGTATTTTAATTTAGAACAAAGTGCTTCCCTGCAGATGTACAAATGGTATGCTCCATGCATACTATTCTCTCTTGTGGCTCTGTCTTAGGCGCCTAAGGCTTTACAATAGCCTCCCAGCATGCCGAAGCAGTTACGAATTTAAATTAATAACCATAGAATAAGTGGCACTATAATGTTTACAACTACTGATTTCATAGAAAATGTATGGGATGTGTTTTTTTGAATTATTGCATAAACTTACGATTTGATTTGATAAGTTACTTTGGGAGAAGTGTTCCTGGTGGGAAATAGAGTCGATTAAGACCAACTTGTTTTTTTTGACAAATGTAATTTTTTAGGCTAACTGTACTTTTTTTCAAAAATCTAAAAATGCTATTATTTTTTTCTTCAAAATAAAACTGAAGTTTCCTAAGAACAAAACTTTCTAACTACAAGAGAAAAGGTAGCTACCCTTCAGTGACCAAGAATTTGCCACACCCTGTATAAAACTAAATCATGCCTGGTGAACTTTTTATCAACCTCAAGCAAAACCTCAACTAAACCTTAGATTTTCGACTGTTTCCTATTCTACTAATGACAAACGACTCAGTTGTGGTGAGGTTTTAGCTAAGGTTTGGACTTTGGCAGAACACATTTTTGAAAAGCTATTCTACTATTCACCAAATGGCTGACATTTATGAGGCCGAACCAAAACGCAGCGGAAGGATTGACGTTGTCATCTAGAAGAATTGGGGGGCTGGTCTCACAGCTCAGTTGGTATGGTAGTACCCCTGCCCTGCCTTCAACGCAAATCTCCAGTGTGCTCAGTAGATCGTGGGTTTGATTCCCATGCATTTGTGTTTGTTCTTGGGTGTTATAAAGTACCTACTAAAAGTAAATTTTCACAGAAAAAATAACGATGTATTAAATCAACAATCTGGTTATGTAATGAAAACCTACTTTAGATAAATAAATAAAATAAATATTGTTAAACATTTCACACAGCGCCATCTAGCCCCAAAATAAGCAAAGCTTGTACTATGGGAACCAGATAAGATAACTGATAGAATACTTATAAGTACCTACTTACTTTTTGTAAATACATACTTACTATAGGTACTTTATAACACCCAGACACAGAAAAAACATCTACCTATGTTCATCACACAAATGGTTGTCCTGAATGAGAATCGAGCCCACCACACAGCGCAGAAGGCAGGAGCTACTACCAACTGAGCTAAGAGGCCAGATTAGATGCTATTAATAAAGTAGAAAAATATTAATTTAACACACTAGGCACCAACAATTCTACTGATTTACTACTGAATACTACTGACTTCTGAATGATGAAATATAATTATTCTGTTGTGTTAGCAATCATGTAGGTACCTACCTTAGGTAGGTATGTCAGTGCATAAAGTGTCTAAATGATGGTAAAAATTCTAATGAACGTTTTAAAAAAGACCAAAAAGACGTAGGTATCAAAGTGTCTTAGTTCCTCAACACTAAGCAATGGAAAGGATAATCAAATGTAGTCTACAGAACATGGCCACTAATAAAATGTGTCTCAAAGAAAGCGCCAAACAAATCCTATGCTACGTAGGTACCTACTATTTCACCAAGCGGGTAACTTAATTAGGTACCTCTAAGTACTCCTTTTTATCAGAACGTAAGACTCACCCTTTAAATGCTCAATTTTGGCAGTTGTTTTAGACAACGAAGATAAATTAACTAGTTATCACAATTATTTAAATCACCAAACCAAACGCCAGAATAAACAAAACACAACAAACAAAGCACTTTTTACTCTCATTTTCATTTGGCTGTTTGAATTCAGAATTCGATTTTCGGCGCCAATGCTTTTATTAAACTGAAGTTTTCTTTTTTTCTTTTCAGCCAATGTTTTTTGTTCTAAATTTGAAATTTATTTAGATCAGTTTTTAATGACTCCATCGAATGATTTTTTAATTTTTGTAATCGATTTGAAGTGTTTTCTTCCATCTGAAGTTTGTTGGCAACTGCAACGCATAGCTAGATTCTACCATCCAAGGTTATTTTAATCGTCTTGCCATCACAAATAATAGACTTTTACAAAGGGACAATAGATCATTGACAAAAGGGCACCAAGTTCAGAAAAAGTAAAAAAAAAAATATTTTGTAGGTTTATAAAGAAACTTGAGGACTAAAAATTATTTTGATGTTAGAATTTAATACCTAAGTAACGATACTCGTTACTTAATAAAATTTTATCAAAGTTCTTTTTGGTAAAAAAAATATTAAATCTTTTATCAAAAATAATAAGTAAAATATAATAACTTTACTTAATTATTATTATTATTAATTGCTTGTTGGAGGATAAAGATGAAAATTAAAAATGGTGCCATCTATTAAAAGATACAGAAACTAAATGGTGGTTGCTGGGCAGAGGAAGCAGTAAGTACTGGAGCGCAGTAAGCAAAACAGGAAGAAATTAGTTCTATAGTTTGAAGATAGGTGGAGCTATGAGATTGAAAAATTCAAACAGGAACAAAAAAAAACCTAAGCAGTACAAATGTCAGTTTCTGAATGAAAACAAAAGTTTTATTCTTCTTTATTTGTATGTAAGTATTATGCTACTAAAAAGCATGCTTGTTTGCTGCTACCTAGCATGTAATTATTATCTTAAGTAATTTTATTGAGGAAGGTTAGGTAAATCAGTCCAGTTGTTTTTTTTTTAATCCGACTGGCAGTTCCGGAGTTTAGCGTGTTCAAGCAAACAAAAAACAAACTCTTCCGCTTTATTATATTGGGATAGTAAATTACTGTCCCATTGTTGGCCAAGGGTCTCCCCCAACAAATTCATAAAAAAAAAACATTTTTCGTAGAAGTTGGTAGGTACTTACGATATTATCAATTGGTAGTTGTTGGAATATTAGGTAGGTATTATTTTCAAACAAAGGATATGACTAAAATACTTAAATGGAATACTTACCTACTTATAGGTTTGCGTATAAGAGCGTGTTTGTTTGTGATAAGCTTAATAGGTTTTAAATCATTTGAAATAAGTACATAAGTATATACCTACATACTTATTATATTACCTACTATGTAAGTAAGTACCTACCTATAAAAACTATTTAGTGAAGGACAATCCGATAAATGAATATTGCCTATGTTAATTGAACGTGATGCCTCAGATGAGTTAGTTCAAAATAAAACAAAACACGATGGAACTGTACCTATCCTCAAATCACGGCACAGTCTCTTAAATCTTTAGGCACCTTTAAAGTACCTACATCCAACTAAATACCTACTTACTTAGACCTTTACTAGATGATTTAAACAGTGCCAGGGGGCAATCTTTTGCCTACACTTATCGGGACACTGTAGTGCCTGAGACAATATTGAGATGGAGTAGGCTTGCGCTTGCCCAGCACCTACACCATCCTCTCAGCTTGCCGGCCATATCCACAGGCAAGACATGGTCAATACGTATGGGGCTGACTAAGCCGCGGGTTTCCTCACTATGTTTTCCTTCACCGACCAACTGAGTACACACATAACATTGAGTACTCCATACGAAAAATTTTGCAAGCTCATCGACGTCTAGGTATACTAATAATACTATTAGGAGGAAACGCATGGTGGGTTTTTCTCACTCTATTTTCCAGCAGCCCGACCGGGGAAGTACCTCCGCCTTACAGAATATCGCAGCCAAATTACATCATTCTTCTCGAAAGGTGTTTTGTTCCTGCGGTGAGTAAGGTTGCCAGAGCTCTGCGAGGAAGCGGTGACAACTGGTGGACCAGTCTTGTCCATTGTGTTGTCGGCGCAGTGATTCCTCTTTAAAGGGTCAGCAGCGCGAGTGTGACTCCTCTGGTATCACAAGCGTCCATAGGCTACCATGAGGTAACTGCTTACCATCAAGTGGGCCGTATGCTTATCAGCTACCTTATTAGTAGAAAAAAAAATATTAACCTATCACAGCTACAAAATAAACGAAAGTGATTTAAAAAAAAACTTTACTTTTTTTTACTAAAAATAATAAACAATAGTTAGGTGCTTTCTCTAGCTAGATGATCTTAAATAAAGAATAAGTACCTAAGTAGTGTATAATTTTTTTTTTTCTTTTTTCTGTTTTCACAATGATTTTAATTTGTAAGACCATACTTAATTAGTTAATAAGATAATTTGTTAGCCTACAGGGCGATGTGATCGCTCAGCGACAAAGCCCTTTTTTTTCTTCTAAATATAAAAAAAAAATAAAGAATGAAGTCAAAAATAAATTTAAGTAAACCTACAATCATGAATGTCAAAAAATTTCATACCTGAATATTTTTTGCCGGTAAGTAAGTGAGTAACACAACATTAGAAACACTGAATCACATTTCACTGTTGTTAAAACACAACAAAAAATAAAAAGATTAAAATCAAAAGTCCTGCTCAGATGAGTAGATATCACATGTCTGTGATCCTTCTAAATTTTACAGTCAACGCAAACCTGGGTCATTCTCAAAAAAAATATTTTAAAAAAATTAAAGAAAACCGAAAAAAAATAAGGACTGTTATTGTTGGTAAGTAAAAATATTACGAACTAGGTAAGTACCTATCTCATAATCCATTTCTTGGTTTTTATTTTGATATTATTTAAAATAAAGTACTTATTTAGTAAATTACATTAAATAATGATTATAATACCCGAAATTACCAACGTAAAATAACGTCGATCTAAATAGAGTGCGCCGCAAACTTAATGGCGGCTGAAGTGCGCGGCAAATTCGACTTTGCGCAGGTACAGTCAACGCAATAGAATACAGTAAACTTTATCTACCTAGCCCGCCTAGCCCCGCCCCTCACCACCTTCACTTCCCCGCAATTGCGTTGACTGTACCTGCGCAAAGTCGAATTTGCTGCGCACTTCAGCCGCCATTAAGTTTGCTGCGCACTCTACTTACCGACACTGTTTCGATTCATCCGGAAAAATCTTCATCTGGGTTAGATCTCCGTAAGAATCGAAGGATCGCGAACCGCGATGCGGTCATTTGCGGTCTCGTCTTACACTATGAAAATAAATATCTAGAATAAATATATTAACATAGAGAATCACCCAGTTCAATTACGTCCCCCTGTCACCACGTAGTTGTGACATAGACCCCACTGTGACACGATTCCCTGGTTTCCTCAAGTGCTATAATTTTATTAACAATATAATAAACTAACTAGCATTTTATTAAATAGAAGATAACAAAACTCAAAGGTCACATAACCTTGAGTCAACTGCGTTTCCATAATGTAGTTACCTAATTGAAATCTACAACCTACCAATCATAAAGATATTAACTATAGGTACTTAAACTTAGAAAAAAAATCCCCGACACTAGTACGTATTTGTTATTCCTCCTGCTTCGTTATCAGACTTTGATTCACCTAAGTACCTATAAAAAAATAAAAAAAAATTTAATATAGGTACCTAACCGACTTCAAAAAATACTTGCACTTAACTCAAACTACTAAAAACCCAGTTTTTAGTAAGACTGCTTCCGAAAAATGAAACGGAAGCATCTGACCCCTGGTTCATAATCGATATCCACAGAAAAAAAAATTGGCATGTACTTATTTACAATTTTAATTTAATAAAAGTCAAATCAAACTCTTATATCCACATTTTTAAGCATTCAACGTGACAGGTTGCAAGCCCATCGCCACCAGACTCTGACACGCCCAGTTTCCCACGAGTTCATAATTGTCTCAAGGTTTTTATTATCTCCCTACCTTTATTCCACTAAATGGAGTCGGGACAATATTATGTCTTTCGCTTCCTCTATCAGCCGTTATCTCATTCCTTTCACATATCCGTATTTGCCCAGTCCACCTTGACAAATGCAAATAATGCTGAAGAATTCTTAGGCATTCCCCTAACGGTATATCCAAACGGTATCATCCTTCACGGTATGATCAGCCCATACCCCGCTAACCATAAATGGAATTCTTCTTCTTAGTGGGCATCTTCATTACTGAAGGTCACTCGCACTATGCTTCTCCACGTTCTCCTGTCTTCGACGGTCTTCAAAGCTTCAGGTATGGGCAGGCTTATGAGTGATTTTACTTGGTCTGACCAACGGGTAGTTGAGCGACCGCGAGGTCTTTTCCCATCAGTCAACCTTACCCACTACCATCAGCTTTTCCAAGTTGTCAGACTCTCTGCAAGTAGCTGTTCGAAGTAGCTGAGTATGCGTTGGAAGCATGTAGTGGACTAAATGGAATATGATCCTTAAATTCAAAGGTTTAGATATGCCAATAAGCATTTACCTCCTCGGATAACATAGAATAGTCTTAAGAGCAAGGTGATTCTACTCCTGGTCACTCGTAACTAAACCGTGTAGAACCAGAACAAAAACATAGTTTGGGTTTAGTTTACTTTTCGGTGATTTATCTTTAATTTTTAACTGACTTCAAAAAAAAAGGAGGTTCTCAATTCGTCGGAATCTTTTTAAATTTATTTTTATGTATGTTTCACCCATTACTCAAAGACGCGGGCGTCGATTCTGGTACCGAACTTTTTATCAACCTCAACCAAAACCTCAACTAAAGCGACTGTTTCCATGACTACTAATAACAAACGACTCAGTTGTGGTGAGGTTTTGAACTTTGGCAGACAAATTTTTGAAAAGCTATTCTACTATTTCACTAAATGGCTGACATTTAAATTTGATCGAACCAAAACCAAAGCGGTTGTCATCTAGTAGAATTCAGGCCGACCGATTTGGAAAATTATTTTTTTGTTCGGGTGTACTTTTTGATTGGTGACACAAAAATTTGGTGAGGTTCTGTAGAGGATCTTCGGAGTTATGAAATGCACCTCGAGAGTGCAGAAAATAGCTCAATTTTAACATTAAAGTCGGTTTTTATTAATTTTTAATTTAGCCACTTATTTTATCTCTAAATAGTCAAGCTCAGTAGCTCAGTCATTTCAAATGCCTGAATGGTTCATAGACGCTTTCAAACTTCGCCTGTATTTTTCAGGACTTTACCTATTGTATTTGGCATACTGTGTCTAAATGACCCGTCGACCTCACCGCACTATCACGACACCCACATCAATTTATTTGGATGACAGCTTCCACGCGATATACTTCATTGAGTTTAAATACATTTTAGTAAGGCTGGATTTTACCAAACTGGATTAAGTTTTATCTGGAGATTAAACCACAGATTAAACTGCTGTTTGTTTGAATATTTTGACATTGTAAAGTTGACACCTTATAACCAGGATAATTTGAATGCACCTAATAAAGTTCGGTTGCGCTTTCTAGACAATTGTATTTCGAATTCTGTCGGCTAACGGAATAACTACTCTGGGAGTAAGATGACAGTTTGGTCGAATCCAGCCTAAGACGGGTTAGTTTTTGCAGTAAATAGTGATGTTCAGATTATCCTACCAATGCTTTTTTTTAGTAAAACTTAGATTTTTGTTCAAAATTATTTTATCTAGAATTTTTTAGGTATTTCAGCTTCTATTAAGCCCAGAATAAATCCTACTTAAAAAATTAATAAAATCATAAATATTGTAGGATTATTCAAGTAGTGAATGAGATAAGTAGGTACCTACCTACATTTTACACCTTGGCAGAATATTTAGGATAATATTAGGGCAAATGGTCATTGCGTATCCATATTTTTTACGTCACATGATTTATAGTTTACTAATTTCCTCTTTCGACTTCTCTCGTAATGTACGTAAAGTATGTAAGTGGTAACTTATACGCTACGAGTACTCCAGGTTACGATTAAAAACAAGATTAAGTTTCACTTAAATCAGTTTAATGGAGAAATTACAGAGTTCTAACTTACAAACTTTCGGACTATCTATGATAGGTTGGGCTAAAGAATTTCAGCATCATCTAAAATATCTCGCTTCTACGAAACACATTGATGAGGAAAGCCGAAGTTAGCCGATGATGATCGAAGATGAATAGCGTAATGGTAGGGTTCCTCGTAAAAAGAGAGGGTGATTTTTTTATAACATTTTTTTGTTAGTAATACTACCCTGTCTGAGGTTCTGAACCGTGATGCTATCAAGATAAGATTCAATTTTTTTGTCACTATTTTCATAAAATAAGTTTCTAATATTATGCTGTATTTTTTACCCGACTGCGCAAAGCAAAGGAAGGGTAATGTGTTTATCAGTCTATGTATGTATGTTTGGATGTTTCTATGTGGCACTCTAGAGGCCAAACGCATGGACCGATTTTGATAATTCTTACGTCAATCGATTCGTCTCAACCTTGGGAGTGCTACTAAAGACATGACAGTAAACAAAATTCACCAGTGCCACAACCAGACGCCATATTGTCAAAATTAAAAAAAAACAAAATCGTCACACTATATCAAGTGGGGTATCGTTGAATAGGTATTTCAAAATCAACTTTAGGTTTCTTTTACCATTTTTCATTTTAAGTAATAGTTTAGGAAAAATAACGGTTTAAAGTTGATTAATAATAATTCTCGCTATGGATGTTTCTATGTGGCACTCTAGAGGCCAAACGCGTGGACCGATTTTGATGATTCTTACGTCAATCGATTTGTCTTAACCTTGGGAGTGTCACTAAAGATATGACAGTAATCAAAATTCACCAGGGCTACAACCAGACGCCATATATTGTCAAAATTAAAAGAATCAAATTCGTCACACTATATCAAGTGGGGTATCGTTGAATAGGTATTTTAAAATCAACTTTATCATAACTAAAAAGTGTTAAATAAAAAAATATTTTAAAAAAACAAAAACCCGACTGCGTCAAAACTAAAAAGAAAAAAAACAAGCCTGCAAAGAATTACTCACAGTCGGGACCCATAACATTGGGAAGATTTGATTGGTAATAAAATGAATGGGTACCGACTGTGAGTAATTCTTTGCAGGCTTGTTTTTTTCTTTTTAGTTTTGACGCAGTCGGGTTTTTGTTTTTTTAAAATATTTTTTTATTTATCATACCCTTGGCCATTCTTGGACTGTCTAATGTCAAAATGGACATTGTCAAAAACATGACGGCATAACCTTTTGATAAAAATTAGGAAAATAAGTAAGTACTTACCTACCTACCTACCTACCTAAGTAATTTAAATACACAGCTTAGTAGTTCAGGTTACGTTGGTGGAAACTGAATTCGAAACATTTGACCAACTTTATGCTGAACTACGAAAATTTATTTTGGGAGTCCCCCTGAGCTCTTGTTTCACCATCTCCAAATAATGTTTTAAGTAAGCTATCTGTTAAGTTAAAGTAAAGAGTATAGCGCTGTCGCTAAGAGTCTTAAACCTTATTTTCCTCACTAACATTATATTACAAATTATATGAATCATAATTAATTACAATAAAAAATTAACGGAGTAAATAAAATAACTCGTGAGTCACCGCTATCGGCAGGAAATTCGAAATGATAGTTGTATACAATACTTAATAATTGTAACAAAATAATGTTATTATTCTTTTTATCTATAAGTATACTGAGTGTAATAAAAATATTGCCGAAAAAAATTTAACGTTTTTGATCTGTGGACATAACCCCCCGTGGTCACAAGAGTTGCAACGCACTCTACATCGGGAAATACTAAATTAAGGTTGCGGTACGTCGAGCTCGGAACTTCTCTTCCAACGTATCTATCTAAATTGTTCGTCCTTGTCACGCAAAAAACTCTATGTAGTATAGTATAGGTGTACTACTCAGTCTACTATGAGCAATCACAGCCCCGATTGGCAGTATTACCTCTACCTAATCTGTGATTGGCAGATATGAGTCTGACATGAGGCCCGCCCTTTTTGGCGCGATTCAGGACGCATTACGCGCAGCTACTGTTCAATAATTTCAAATACAAATGCATCAGGACGTTTGGCTCATTGGTTGTGAGCTCCGCTTGCAGCGCGGTAAGTACTTGCGGAATGGAGATCAATTCCTGTTGATATTGAGTTTTTGCATCTTTGGAGAGGCCAAAAATGTTATATTGTCAGTCACTAATGAATAATGTTCATTTTATTTCATGGAATCGTTAGATAAATGTATGGTAAAAATGCTTTTTTTAGAAATTTATCTACAATATCTAGGTAATTACCTACCCATCTTACTCTCAAGATTTTTAGGGAGGGATGAGATTGATATTATGACGCTAGACAGAATATGTGGGTTGTTACCTATATAAGTCGGTACACAATTACCTAAATTTTCAAAGGGAAGTAGGTACCTAAGTAGGTACTTACCTATGTTTTTTTCTGTCCAATGTCTATAGGTAAGTAGGTACTTACCTAACCTACCTAACTACTGAAGTCACAACGGATGTTTGTCCCTCTGAAATTAGGGGGCGTCCATTAATTAAAATTAAAGAATAAAAATTAAAGGTGATTTTTGCGATTTTTCAACCCCCGCACCCCCTCCCCCCTTGGTGAGATGTCCTGAGATTTGGCTCGATCCCCTCCCCCACCCCCTAATCTCACGTGAGAATAAAAAAAATAATCTTAAACAGGTACCTACCTAGATTTGCCGAGACCTCCCTTTCATTTTTAATCCCACATGGGATTAGGTGCGATTTGGCTCAACCCCCTCCCGCCCCCTAAAAGCCTGACGTAATTAATGGATGCCCCCATAAGTGCAACAAAGGATAACGCATATTTAGGTACTTATGACGTGGCGAATCAATTTGTGGTACCAATAGGCTGAGAAGGCTGGAGCCTAGGGCGGCAGATTTTAGGGGCGGCAAATAGGGAACAATTTTTTTTGTGTTACAGAAAAATAATATTTACCTATATTTATTGATAATGCTATGTTATTATGTACACACAAACAATTCAACATGTAAGTAATGTTTTAAAAATTGTTAGAGTGAGAGCTTTTCTTGCTTAAAACTTTTTTCCATAATTGGATTGGAAACGAGCGATAAAGGCGGTGCGTTTAGATGGGCCCGCGAATTACAGTAGTATCCCGAAAATTTCCAACAGTTTACCTGTTGATCATGTTTGTTTCTGTAGCTGTAATCAGCACGTGTAAGGTCGTCATGTACGAAAAATCCCTATGTGTACCGAAGAATTTTTATTTTCATTAATCATTAAATTTCACATCATCAATCATCAACCAATCAAACATCAATAGGTATCCGTACCCCTATTATAAATGTGAAAGTGTGTTTGTTTGTTTGTTTGTTTATTTGTAGTTGAATCACGTCAAAACGGAGCGACGGATTGACGTGATTTTTTGTGTGGAGATAGTTGGAGGGCTGGAGAGTAACATAGGCTACTTTTTATCCGGGTACAACTCGAGCGAAGCCGCGGGCAGCAGCTAGTTTATAATAAAACTGTAACAGGTCAAATTCTGTACATTGAAGATATTTTGAAATTTTTTTTGGAGGGCTCTCTATTGTCGATACTGAAGCCAAAACTGTAATTTTTTTCATTCATGTCTGTCTGTCCGTATCATGGCCGCGCATTACGTCGAAACTACTGGTTGGATTTAAATGAAACCTGGTATTATTTGAGTGCATACTACGAGGTCTAATATAAAATACTTTTAATCCTGAAATTCAGCACGGTTCCCTAGGGAGAGGGGATGAAAGTCAAAATAAGTATCTGGTTGTAATTCATGAGCGCGTAGTCCGATTTCATTGATTCTTTTTAGGGTTCCGTACCTTAAAAGGTAAAAAAAGGAACCCTTATAAGATCACTTTCTTGTCCGTCTGTCTGTCTGTCTGTCACCATTGATTATCTCAGGAACGGGTGGAGCTAGCAAGTTGAAATTCATACCATATACTGAGGTCTATAGTCCCTATTGTGAATATAAAAATCAAGGTCCTGAGTCAACACTATAAAAAGATATAGGCAAATTTAGGTTTTCGTGAAAACTTGTAAGTACCAAAACTTACCTTAATTATCAACTTTTTTTATTTTTCGGAATTTTTCCTTTACTTGTGCTGTAAGACCTTGCTTGTAAATGGTAGTTCCCGTTGACCTAGAATCACGAAATTTGGCAAAAAGCAAGGCCTTATAGCAGAAATAAAGGAAAAATTCCAAAAAATTAAAAAAGTTGAAAGTTAAAGGGTGTTCCCATACATACATACATACATAGTTGACGCCAATTAAGATTGTCTTCTGAGTTGTATGAGCGCTCATACAATTAAGCGAACTAGCTTAATTGGCACCATCCTCAAATAAGAAAAATAAATAAAATTGTGCTATTGTGTGAAAGTAAATAAAAGAAAATATTTATTGCAATATTATGCTCGTGTGCGCAGAACATTTGCGGCGCTGCTATCGCAGAACTAGGATATGTACAAAAAAATTACTATTGTTCAATAACTTAATGGGTATAATGGGTAGGTACGGAACCCTCGGTGTACGAGTTCGACTCGCACTTGACCGGTTTTTACTTTGTTTGAAAGTAAGTACTTTATATATTGTTCCGTAAAAATTTCAAGGTCATCGGTTTTGTAGTTCCGAAATTACAAACAGCCGGAATCCTTGACACCCGGAATGCACAGGAACCGTTGAATGTACGGCTCATCTTAAGCTGGTGTGCAAACAACTCCAAACGAGTTGTCGGTGCTGGTTGTTGTTGTTGGTGCTGGTTGTTGTTGTTGGTGCTGAGGTAATTGTCTGGGGGTCTAAAGTGGCCACTTTTGATGAAAAATCAGATGTTTCATAGATGCTTCATCTATGAAACATCTGATGAAACATCAAATGCTTCATAAATGCTTCATATATATGCTTCTTAAATGAAGCATCGATGCTTCATCAATGCTTCATCGATGCTTTATAGATGCTTCATATATGAAGCATCGATGAAGCATCTATGAAACATCTATGAAGCATTTCACAAAACATCTTTTTTGACAGATCTATGTGCGAGGTTAAATTTATTTTTAGAAAGTAAATAGGTTGAATGGAAAACGGATGGCTGAATGCAAAACCCATGCGAAGCCAAATTTAAGAAAAAAAAACCTCAGACCCGCTCCCGCGACAATTTACCTTTTTTATTTATTCGTGTGCCTCAAAAATATTTCCATATGTCCATCAGGGTGGCGCAGTGCAATCATTTCCATAAAAAAACTAAGTAGGTACCTACCTATTTAATTTATAACAATAAATTTAACCTCGCACATAAATCTGTCAAAAAAGATGTTTTGTGAAATGCTTCATAGATGCTTCATATATGAAGCATTTATGAAACATCTATGAAACATCTATGAAGCATCGATGCTTCATAGATGAAGCTTAAGAAGCATTTATGAAGCATTTGATGAAAAGTCAGATGTTTCATAGATGAAGCATCTATGAAACATCTGATTTTTCATCAAAAGTGGCCACTTTAGACCCCCTGTATTTGGTAGGATCAGAAGAATCTCATCTATTTTGAACTGTTAAAACCTAGTGAAACGATCACGGGAGGCCGAAAACAGCCACAATATGCGACATGTTATGAATCCATTATTATTCATCATGACAACAATGTTCTGTGGTGCTGAGGGCGAAGGCCCGCCTGAAACACAGAAGGTTGCAAATTTAATTCCCTTTGCCTGCCTGTGAGACAAATGTATGTGTGATCTACGAATCTCTGTCTCAAAATGATTCTCTCAAGAAGGCAAAAAGTCGTAGATTCTGACGAAAACTTTGAATAAAATACCTACGTTGTAGCACAGAATTATGCGACAAAGTTCAATTCAGCTCGCGTAAGCGTTCTTTGCCTAGTGCAATATGCACTGACACGTGTCTACACAAATTCTCTCTTTCTAACGCATAACTCTGTCACTGTCTGGCGCGGAGTGACGCGGAAGGGTTGTCGAGTTGTCACGCGATAGGTATTAGAGCCGAGTGGCAAGTGGGAACCCTGCCAAGGCCCGCCCGGGCGGGCCCACCAATGTACTTGTAGCTTCGTACCTAAAGTGCGGAGTGCGCGTAATTAGTAATTAGGTAAATAAATCTGTTTATATTCTTATGTTTTGATTTTTAGTGCAAGTATGTTTTAAAGTCGGTTAAGTATTTTATTTTTTATTTTTTCATTTTAGTGTTTATTTTTTATTAAGAATGATGTCATCTTACCTACTTATTGTGTTTCGCTCATCAAGCCCTTTCATTTGATATCCATGTCACTACTACTATACTACTAAAAACTAAGATACTGAAAACCAGCGCTCTAACAGCCATGGCGCTGCTGGAGCAAATGCTGAGGGGTAACCTTATTTTCTTGTCACTGTAATGTAGCATTTCTGATTTGTGTTGTATGTATCGTAGTGGCGAAAATAAAACTTATTTCTATTTCTATTTTACTAAAAAGTTCCATGAAACAGGTCCTGACTCCATCATCAGATCAGATCGCTGTCACCATATTATTATATTACATTGTGTCGGAACTTCACAGATATGCTGTGTTTTTACTCAATCGGCCAATTTATTGAGGAGTTCTGTTGAGCAGCTCTTGACTCCATCATCAAATCAGCTCGTTGTCACCATATTATTAAATTGTAATTGAAACTTGATAGATATACCGAGTTTCGACTCAATCGGCCTATTCACTGAGGAGTTCTGTTGAACAGCTCTTGACTCCATCATCAGATAAGCTTGATTGATACCATAATATTTCATTGTCACCGAGAATATATAAGTGTGCAAAATTTCAGCCCGATAGTTCTACAAACACAATAAATAACCATAAAATTTGAGAGTTCCCCTCGATTTCCATGGGATCCCCTCATCAGATCCTCCACTTCTGGAGTATATCCTTTGTAACAAAAAAAAAATAATTGTCAAAATCGGTCCACAATTGACGGAGAAATGGCGTAACACACACACAAAAAACTAAAAAAAATATATACCTAAAATAAAAAAAACACACAGTCGACTTGAGAGCCTCCTCCTTTTTGAAGTCGGTTAAAAATAATATTACACAAATCATAAAAGTTACAATTTCATTAACAAAAAAAATGTAATTAATATGATTGTGATGTGGTATCGAGTGTAGGGGCGGCAAAAGTTGAATAGCCTACTGGCGGCAAATTTGGAAATCCGCCACTGTTATAGGCAGTAGAGTAGGTAGGTATCTATGTAAGCGAGATAAAACATAATACCTACCTAACAGCCAACATCAGAGAGACAAATGTAAAATATACTAGGTTCCGCCCGCGGCTTCGCTCGCGTGATACCTACCCGGATAAAAAGTAGCCTATGTTTTATTCCAGGTCATAAATTATGGTAAGTATAGGTACCTACCTATATGTATTCCAAGTTTCATTAAAATCCGTTCAGTAGCACTGGTGGTCGCAGACTTTGATCTTGGGGGGGGGGGGGGGAGTCACTAGTTTTGGTAGTGCGTACCTACCTCTCTTTTTGCTGGATGTTACAGGTTTCTCAAGGATTTTGAGGGGGGGGGGGGTCATGACCCCCATGACCCCCCCCCCTCGAACCGCGCGTGTGTCAGTAGTTTTTGCTTGAAAGAGTAACAAACATACAAACATCCCTAGATAGCGGTACATCTATACATCCATACATCCTCACAAACTTTCACACTGTAAAATTATTAGTAGGATGGAAAAGCCCCTCTTGGCAGATTCAAATGGCCCGCCGTCATTTTGTGACGTCATTACAAAACTACTACTGTTCTATTTATAGACTTTGAAGTTTAAAAACATAACTTCAACTTCTTTCATAACTTCAACTTCATAACTTTAGTATGAAAATTACTTTCTTTTTAACCGACTTCAAAAACAGGAGGAGATTCTCAATTCATAGGAATATTTTTTTATGTCGGTAGGTATGTTTTTGGAATTTTTTTGATTTGGAAAATTCTTTTTTGTTTGAAAGGGTCCCAGGTGGTGCCATGGTCATCAGATCAGGTCAGGATCTGATGATGGCGTCAGGAGCTGTTCAACAGAACACATCAGTACCTACCTAAATCTAAATAGGCCGATTGAGCTGAAACTCGTCATCATCATCACCAGCACCATTTTTTGAACAGCTTCTGATTCCATCATCAGGTCAGCTCGCAGTCACCATAGGTACGCATAGGTATTACATATTACATGACATTGTAGTCGGAACGAAACGGAACAAGACAGCTTACATTATGCCGAGTTTAAACTCAATCAGCCTATTTACTGAGGAGTTCTGTTGAACAGTTCCTGACTCCATTATCAGATCCTGACCTGATCTGATGACCATAGCTCCACCTGGTACCCTTTCAAACAAAAAAATAATTTTCCAAATCGGTCCAGGCTCACCTATTCAAGTAGATACTCGAGAAACATACCTACCTACATAAAAAAATATTCCTATGACTTGAGAATCTCCTCCTTTTTTTGAAGTCGGTTAAAAAAAAAGTAATTTTCATAAAAGGGTCTACAAAACCTACCTACCTACATACCATTTAAAATTGAAATAATTGTTCAAAGTAAAAATCAATTCTAATCTACGCTAGGTACACCTATCTAGTTAGTGTGTATACTACCTACACCTATACCTACATACCTATACATCGAGCGAGCTAAAAATGCTAAAAACTATAAAAAGCGGTGGTCGTTGCAAACCAATTTTGCGTTAGTGTGAGTGTCGAAACTCCGCCTCCGGGACTATACACACACATTGAAGACATCCGAGCAACGCGTACGGCAATACTCGAGTTCAGAATTTACAAGAATTTACGATGTATTCCGTAATACCAAAAATGATGAATGAAAAGTTAATGATTTCGCAATTTTTTTTGTATGGCCTGTAACTAGACACTCTAAGCTGTGTTCCTATTAAAAGGATATTACAATCATTGTTGTTTATCATACAGAACAAATGCAACGAAAACACGATATTTTTGCTGTAAAAATGTTAGAAATACAATTTGGTTACATTTTGTTTCAGGTAAGTTTTTTAGATCAAAAGTTTAACAGGAACCTAGATTAATACTTCCTTAATCTAAATAAGTGCATAAAGTGGTGAAAATACGCTCAAATTTTAAATGATTTCGGTAGTACGTTTGTATGGAGAATTCGTTCATCGCCGCCCTCTTAAGGTAATTAAGTAATAAAAAGTAAAAAAAAAAAAATCCCGCTAAAAAAAAAAGATAAAAAATAATAATACCTACTAAAGCTATATAGCTGACCAGTCACCCCCGCACCCGAATCTCACCGCATCGCCTCGGTATTCTTTGTATGGAATTCTATGGACCAGCGCTCACTACATCAACTTCGTAACGTCACCGGATCGCCGCTTCGCAATCCAAAAGTGAAGGAACACGTGAACGCCGTAAAGGTGATGCGGTGCGGAGGCGACTAGTCAGCTATAACCTTAATTCGCTTAAAACAGTTCGTTCTTCGTTCGTTCAAAACTGTTTCAGTTCAAAAGACTGATAAATTATGTAGGGGTAAATGTCCTCAGAAACCTAATTAAAGTAAAAATAAAACGAATTTAGATCATGGTATGAGGTAAGTACCTACTTACTTAGTCATAGACATAAAAAACCAGTATGTTTGCACATCTGTTAATTTGTTCCAAATTTTTATACCTACTTCATTTGTATCCCGCACAGATGTAATGTAGGTACCAAAACAACACAATCATCATCCTAAAAATTAACTTAGGATAATAGTCTGTTTATTTTATAGACGTCTTTTTTTTTTGCTTCGCACGGCTTATACATTCTTCCAGTGTCAAGTTATTAATTTATGTCAAGTCAATAGAATAAACAAGATATATTAATACATATTACAATACCTACATCAATAAAATATCCCACCCCTCCCCTTGTGCCTCAGTAAAGATGTGGGGCTTTACTGAAACATCGACACGGACTTTTTGGGAGAACTCGAAATGCAATGCTATCCAATTTTGTTTCACTTGCCCACGCTGCACGTTCACGAACACTCATTCGAAGAAACATAGAAAACAAAACAAAAACGAAAACATGACTTCTCAAGTTCCCGCCAAAAAGCAATAAGTAGATGTCTTTATTAGATGATGGGTCACAAAAAGGTCAGAAAGTCCAGTTTCTTATCTGGTCTGCTCGAGCTGGCCGGCAATTTAATTTGAAAATGGAACGATCTTTTTTAAACCTAACATGTTGACTAAAGAGGTAACTCACCCATGTTTTATTTGAATTTGGAACTGGTACGACAAAAAGAATGACATGAAAGAAAAGTAAAAAAAAGAAATCCATATTTGAGTGCGCCTATTTATACTTTATACTGTCCATAAAGTTTATGTTGACTTTACCTTCTTTAATTTGGCAATGCTGCACTTGTGGGCCGCGGCAGTAATATAAGTAAGTACCTACTATTAGTTACTACAGTACCTACCTATAATATTTTATGCTTATATTTGAGCACTGGTTCTCACATAAGAGCTTCACATATGAGAACAGAATAGTAAGTAGATAGTAGTGTAGAATAGTAACTCTTAGTAACTCTTCAGTAGAATAGTAACTCCTCAGAAAAAAAAATCTAATCTTGCCATCAACGTTCTAATTAAGATAGACATTGGCCTTTCTGAATACCTAGTTAAGTAAATACATATAATCTGCTTACTTAGTTTATTTTATATACTCAGTAAACCAAAGAGAGTCACAGCAAAACACACTGTAGACTCATAGTCACAAAGTCCAAGTCCTATAACTCTGCTGTTTGTTTTACATACTAATTATTGCAATAACAATCAGTCTCTCTCAGTACTTACGCTGATATGGCAGTGTCAGAGTGAACTCAATTTGTCATTTACCAAATTTAGGTTACATCGAAAAAACCTTTCGTGTATTAATTTGTTGAATGAGAGTGCTTATTTTCCTAAAAATATATTTAAATTATGTTATAATCAAAATGTAGTAGGTACCTACCTAAGCAGATTGAAGTGACAATGTTAGTGCAAGAGTGATATTATGTAAATATTTTGTTTGTAAACATTTTTAACTCAATCATAATAATGTTTCGAAAAGTGCTGTTTGTGACTGTGTATTGTGCGTTTGTGGGTGGAAGTGGTATTTTTCATGAAAACAGTAATAGTAGATTGTATTATATGGGGGGAAAATAATATTTTTACGGCGAGGGCGCTTTTTTGAATCCAGAGCGAAGTGAAGGATTCTAGAGTAGAATCCCGAGCGTAGCGAGGGATTCTTTAGTAGAATCCTGAACGAAGCGAGGGATTTAAAGTACGTCGCCCGAGCCAAAAATATATTTTGCGCCCGAGTGATACACTCTACTTTTCATTACAATCTATGAGAAAATAAAAGGGAGGAGAAAGGAATGTGTTAAATCAACGAAGTTCCACTTGAGAAGAGTAATCGGGGATTAAATTTTTTTTATTCAGACGGTGGCCGCGCGCCGGCTGAATGGTGGGCGGTATGTTTATCCGATACTAGCAGCGCTCTCGCGGCGTTGCCCACGTAGTGATGGTTTATGGTGATGATGATGATGATGATGAAAAGTAGCCTATAACCTTCCTCAAGAGTTTAGCTATCAAATACAGAAATAATTTTTCAAATCCGACTGGTAGTTCCTGAGATTTCATTTCATTTCATTTATTTATTTATTTCTCTCACAAACAATATAAATATAAATAAATAGCTAAATAAATATACAGAATAATGAATATTAAAAACGTTGTAGGTAGCTATTATAAAAACCTGTTTTGTGAGATTAGCGCGTTCAAACAAAAAATCTCTTCCGCTAGAATTGCTCAATAGTTCCACGAAAACAAACTAGATGGCGCCAGTAGACCGTCTTTCTAGATCGCGCTGACGAAAACGCACAGGATTTTATCAGGTTGGAATTACAATTATGTATGGATAGAAAACTGCAGAGTAATAAATCTCTAAATGTGATTACAACTGTGGTGTTTTTGGAAGAGTCCTCCCTCATTCATCTTGGTAGATTTGAGATGAATGTGGAAAGTAGTTGTACCTCAAAAGTGCGCGGCAAAGATAATTCATAGATAATTCCGGCGCACTTAAAGGGGATTAAAAACTCATTACTGCCCGCTAAACTTATAAAGAGGATTAAAAACTCATTACTGCCCGCTAAAAGTTCCTTGAAGAGGAATCATCTACTTTGGGCGCACTTAAAGGCGAACAAAGTCGTCCTTTTCGAATAGATGGAATGAAAAGTTACTTTCTACCCGGACGACTGGCTTGGTTCTGAGTGTGGTTCTGAGTATTTTGGATATTCTGTGCTTTTGAATCCATACGGGTAAGTCACCAACTTAGATCAGTTTTTATTTGGATGAGAGCTTTGGAAGGAATCATTCATCAATCATTTCAAATGGGCAAGTGGCCAACTTCGGTGACGGAGTTTTTAGGCCGCTTAAAGGCCTCCGTCAAGCTTAACGACTTATAAGTTGAACTTAAGTTAAGCGTGACATTAACAGTTGAGCGCCAATGGCTTCGGATTGTCGGCCCCGGCTTGTTAAGCCATGACGGAGGCCTTCTGACCTAAAACTCCGTCACCAGAGATAGACATTAGCTCATACGAAAAAACATATACATATTACAACCTAATTTTCTTATAAGTATTCTTACCTACTTCTTTAATTTAGGTGTTTAGAATAACTAGTAGTTCGCCCCGAACTGAGATCTCGCGCACCGTAGATGGCCAACATTTGGACTTTCTTCTGACTACCCCTATAATTTTTCAAGTGCTACTACTGCCGGGTATCTCTGCCGCTAGCTCTTCATGGTAAAAAATACTAGCATGAATGCAATACATAATGTCGTGTCTAATTTTTCATTTATTTCATATTTATGAATTATCGTCGTATTTTTAAAAGTATACGTCCTAGAATAAAAATAATAACTATTTTAGAATGTACAAATAAAGACCTTTCATTTGACACCGCACTCAATATATTTGTTTACTTAACTTTTTTTACCCCAATTATTTTCATTTTTTATCAAATTTTTTTTTATCATGGAAATAAATCAAGTAGGTAGCATCTAAAATCATTGCAAACCAAACCGCAACGATGCCACTCTCTTTTTAAGACCGACCAGTCAATGAGCTACGAAGACATCGAAACTCTATGAAACGGGAGCTCTTGCAGCTCTGGTTTCGTAGTTTTTGGTCTTTGGTCGTATTTCAAAAACTATACATCCTAGATTAAAAATAAAAACCATTTTGGAATGTACAAAATAAGCCCTTTCGTATGACACCCCACTCAATATATTTGTGTAACTTTCATAATTTTTTACCCCCTTGGGAACCCAATATCTTCACAACCCCTTCATCGATTAAGCTCATATGCTCCACCGTAAATTTCCTTACCACAACCTATTGACCTACCAAGTTTCATGCAGATTGGATGAACGGTTCGACAGTTATGCTCGAACAACAATTCGTGAAACATACAAACATACAAACATACAAACATACAAAGCAAAATCGCCCAACTTACCACTAAGATCTTCGCTCGCTTCGCTCGCTCGATCGATTAAAGATTGATTTCAGGAATCAAAAAATATTTTATCTTTTAAAAGTGATCGCAAACTTTTTTGACGGCGGGAATCCATCCCGCAACCATAAAACTATACTTAGTTGATAAAACCGCGTTATGATGACTCAGAAATCAATTCTAAGAATACAGTGCTAAAGTGCATTCTCAACTGACTACGTTATTTAGTCAACAATGAGTCTAAATAATAGTCAAACAGATGGTAGGACTTAAGTACCTTAGTATCATCTTCATGGTATTTATGTTTAAATCTTCAAGCTACTTAATATATTATGTAAAGGCTTAAAGCTGAGCAAAGATCTCCCTGAAGCTTTCCTCTATCTATATTTTGATTCTGATTCTGATTCTATCGCCACCTCCCTAAATTCTGTTTGATAGTGATTGTTTTGTTCCAGCCTAATTGTTGGAGCTCCTAAAGCCACGAACAGAGACAAGAGCATAGCGTCAGGGGTGGTGTTCAACTGTACCCTCAAGCACTTGGATCGTAAGAATGCCTCGTGTGATCCATTACAAATCACTGGCAGAGGTGAGTTACCGTATATTAATATCTTCTTTGTCGTTCGTCGTCGTCTTCTTCATCGATGATACAAATATCACTAAAGCTTGCGCTCTCAATACTTTGCCACAGCTATAGGTATCGTTTTCAGTGACTTTTACGCAGTAGAAATGGCCAAATTTTGGGAGCACGTTATATAACACCTAGAAGAAGAAGAAGAAGTGGCCGTACAGAGTTCCCTCATAGTACAGGTTAGGTCACAGTGGGCAGGCCAGAAAATATGGCATGGACTGGGGTTCAGTGCCACATTCACAGCGCGTCATTGACTCCTTATTAAACCCCCACTTGCTCAAATTGAGCTTGCAGCGCAGCGGCCCACTTTTGAATGATGTATGATTAGTTCGTATGAGCTAATGGCTTACTCTGGTGATGGAATGTTGACCTCCTGAAGGCCTCCGTCGTCGTGGCTTAACGACTTAATAGCTAAGACCTATGATATGAAAAGTTTTATAGACACGGGATTTTATCGCGTAATTTACCTTATTTTTCCAGACTGGGCGGTCTGCCCGCGACCACGGCTATTGCAACATAGCCGAAACGTCGGGAAAAATAAGGTAAATTACGCGATAAAATCCCGTGTCTATAAAACTTTTCAATATGAATAGTGATCGCGAAAGTTTAAAAAAGACTATGATATGAATTTCAATTTAAAATATTTGGGGTTTGGCTTACTGTGGTAGATATTGTCATTTTTAAAATACCTAAGCAATAACACAGCAGGCTGATGATCTAACTTGTCTCAAACCTCAAATTGGTCTCAAACTGTCAAAACAATCGCGCAGGTATATTTTGTTGCGTATGGTCTCGTAGTGGTCACTGAACTGTCATATTTGAGAGTTTGAGATCGACTTTGGTCGCTATCAAAGATAGACAATCAAGGGGCAGAGCACACATAGATAGAATAATGAAAATGGTCATAAATGCACCCTTAGCTTTTAAAAGACATCTTCCTTTGCCTTGGCCGTGTGGTGTTGTGCCTTGAATTTGAATCCTAATGTTGTATGTTAGCATTCCGCCCATAGATTTTTCATTTCATCAAATGTTTGAAACTGTTTTGAATCGAATTTTAATATTTAACAAGTGAGTTATTATTTTAATAGTTTATTTTTGATTGCAGAGCATTACAGCGAAAGGTTTAGAAAAATGTTGCCAGATAACTTTTTTAAAGATGATATGTGGTTTGGAGCCACCCTTGGCGGCATCACTGATGGGAAACTAATGGTAAGCTGTTATGAGAACATACCAGGCAAAATTAGTTAGAAATGCATTTGCAACAGTTTTTGTAAAAATTATCGCTTTAAAATTGGGGAAAATGGAAACTGATAAATATTTTCTCGACAGTCATTTTTGGAAATTTTGTACATTGGTCTTAAATCGGGTGAAAACAGGTAGAAAGGAGAGAAGAAAAAAAAACCCTTTGCCAACATTCCAGGATTTTAATACTTAATCGCACTATCACATCACATCACACTAACAACACAATTATAAATGCGAAAGTTTGGATGTTTGGATGTATGTTTGTTCCTCTATAACTCGACAACCACAAAACCGATTTGACTGAAATTTTAAACATAGATAATGACCGGGAATAGGACATAGGCTACTTTTTATCCCGAAAAAGTGCAATGGTTCTTGTGGAATAAACAAAATAGTAGTCCACGCGGGCGAAGCCGCGGGCGTCAGCTAGTAAATAGTATTGGTATTGTATGTAATTTTAGAGTGAAGCATTTTTGATAACTTTTATGACAAGTGAACTTATTTTTCAGATTTGCGCCCCTCGTTACACTGAACCTTACAGTAATAAGTTTCTACTCGGCGGTGGAGTGTGTTACATAAAAAAAAATAACAGAGATATTACAGCCTACCCCCTAAATGATAAAAGTAAGTTTTTGTGTATATTATTCGATAATTGCTGCAGCTTTACTTTTTATCAAAATCGGTTACGAGACTCCTCTGAATGTTTTTCGCTATTGCTAAAGTTTCAGATTTGGCCCTAGAGGCACTCTTGAAAAATTCACCGTGTATAACTCGGTCCTGGCTGAGTGAAGCTGTATACTGTCCTCACAAATTCTGTTTGTTATACTTCGAGTTGATATTTTAATGTTTGATTGATCGCTGCGCGAAAAAAAGGCACCAACCGCCCTTACAAAATCGGCATGGCCATTTACCATGTTTAAGACAAGCACTATAGAAGCCTTGAGCATCGCCGGACTCTGTGATGCGTACTCCCAATCCTCTGGCGATACTGCTTTAGTGGACTTCGGCTGTAATGTACTATCACAGAATACTAGCACTACGTACAGAAGGGTCACTTCGCGAGTAAATTTGTTTAAATAGAGACTGTCGCAGCGAAGCTATAAAGTTCAATTCAACTCGCTTATGGGCCTATTACCTATCGAGATATTCGCCTAAACATTCCCATCCTTCTCTAACGCTTAACTGTGTCACTGTCTGGCGCGGTGTGACGAAGGGTTGTCGACTTTTCGCTTGCGACAACATAGACATAGACTAGACATAGACACATCATTTATTTGCTACTAAACACACAAAGTACACAGTTAAATGTAATAATTATGAAAAAGTAACAGCAAGGTACAAAACCTAATCACCTACAATATAAAATAGGATTGTTTGTGACACAAATAAATTCATTTATTTTATACTATATGGTACTATACTTACTCTTTTTTCAGGCCGCCTAGCCTTCAAAACTGACGGAATGAGACGAGAGTACGGCGAATATGGTCAGCATCTCAACTACTACGCGTATGGCCAATCCGGCATGTCTGTGAAGGTCACTGGAAAAAATCACGTCATTATCGGGGCACCAGGGCTTCTGCAGTGGGCAGGTTCGTGTTATGAATAAAAATAAACGACACGGCATGTAACGGCTTAATTTTTTAAATCAATCTCAGAAATTATAAAATACTCGTGAATAAAATTAAATATTAAAATCAATACAGTAGTTAGAAAGACATTCGGTAACATACGATAAATAAATAAATAATTAAAAGCTGGACATTTAACATAGCGTCATCTAGCTCCGAAGTAAGCAGAGCTGTGATATGGGAACTTTTTTGTAAATGGCACAAGATATTCATATTAAACACAAAAATAAATCACCCAGACCCGAGACAAATATTCGCAGGTCATACAAACACTTGCCTCGCGGCGAGAATCGAATCTGAAACCGTCTGTGGCTCAGTGGCCACAGAAGTCGTCTAAATAAAGAACAAACTGTAGAATTAAGAACCATTCCCTATCAAGTCGATTTAAAACTTATTGGTGCACAAAAGTTTTGAAAGAATAGAGTAAATTCTTTCGTATTTTGTTCAATTTCTTACGTTGATTGTTTACTTAGACTTTTATGAGCCTCACTGAGTTCTATTGGCGTTCTTATTCCAACAATCGAAACCTGGTTGAGTCTGATTACTTTAATCTTGTTACAAAGCTGGTAGACTCAAGTTATTTGATTCATAACTCTTATTGAAATCATTATAGTTTTTGTTTCGAAACAAATACACGAGCTCCTAACGGTGAAGGAAAACATATTGAGAAAACCAATTAGCTTTCTAATAACGTCAATGGGCTTGCAACTTTTCACGTATAGAATGTTTACTTCTGCAAAATGTGGGTATAATATACCTCTCCTACCCCTTTAGACGTCTTCAAAGGATTTCAAATGCCTAATTAGGAGATAATGTCTGCTCTTTGGGAAAACAGTCATGATCAACTTCATTTACTTAAATATTTTGAAATGTACTAAATATCTTCAAACATTTCAGGAGGGATTGTTGATTTCCTATACAGTCCAGATGACAACAGCATGTTTTTCAAGGAGCAAGCCGTCTCCAACCCTTACTATACCAAAGACCTGGGACCTGATGACTATTTTGGTATGTTATGTGATAATGATAGGGTTCATATTACAATGCTACTGTTGAGCTTATTTATCTGCTTACGTTTAGTTTAAATTATTCTATCTGTGATTTTGCTTATTATGCTTGGATTTAACCGTATTTCATCAAATGTTAAAATTTTAAGCTAAATAAAATTATCACTAGTATTGAGATAAGATAAATGAAATAACATTGGAATTGGCTCTTATGTATCAAAAACAATAAGTTATAGACACGGATCAAATATTTTCTGATCATGCAAACTCTCTGCGAGAATCGAACTAGTGTCGTATGTCATTTAATTTTGTCTCTGAGCAGTATAATAGTGTTAATGTATTTACATTTTTAGGGTATAGTGTAGAATCAGGTGTATTTGAAGTCGATGGACAGGTGCTGTATGTTGGTGGGGCACCCAGATCCAAATTGGGGTATGGCCAGGTAAGCAAGACTCATTCTAGATCGCACAAATTTTTGCTGAAGTGCGAAAACGCGCTAACCATTTCAAACCTGATGGTTTCGTTTTCTTCCGTATTTGCTTTAAAGTAAACCTGTCTTTCCGATAAGGTCCTAATCTTCGAGCCAGCAATACATGAGCGGGAAAGTCTAAACATCAAAGAAAAGCTTCGTGGACCACAGCTAGGGGCATACTTCGGAGCTAGTCTTTGTTGCCTAGATATCAATGGGGATGGTGCCGATGATCTTTTGGTAGGAGCTCCGACATTTGTGAAGAAGGATAGTGGTCTGCCGTATGATCAAGGAGCTGTTTTTGTTTACATGAACAAACAAAAGGTAAGCTGATATAGCTCTATTCAAGGCCGCCACCAAAAAATCATATAAGAGTGAACGATAATGATAGCAAAAGTAAACTTTGCCGCAGCAATGATATCAGAGATGAGTCACCCCAGAGAACTTGCAGCGAAGAGAATGTATAACTATCACTTTAATTTCTGATATTCACCTATAGCTCGAAACTTTTAAGCGTTTTAGAAATAAGAAACAGATTGTACAATCATTTTGAAAATTTCGCATTGGTATTTAATTAAATATTATGGAAAAAGACATAATGAATGCATTTGTACACGAGGTCCAACATATAGACATCTTTAATGATAGTCCTTCCGCTATATTTAACTCTCTGAGATCGTATTTAAGTTTTAATTAAGATAGATAGCGCTTTGGTTCTTACTGTAAGCTTTCTGTCATAACTGTATTAAATAAATAAATAAATAAATAAATAACAAAAACATTGCACCTTGATATTTTATAAGCAATCTGCAATTAATTTTGCTTCGAGTAAAATAAGTTCATAATTTCAGAAACCAGGCTTTGCATTAGAGGCTTCTGGATACGTGTCAGGCTCGAGAGAAAGCGGTGCTAGATTCGGCACTACCATAGCCGATCTAGGAGATGTAGACGGAGATGGATATAAAGGTAAAATATCATTCATTTTTACAGTTGTTCTATCTCACGAAGTCCGTTTGGTCTTAATTGTGTGTGTGTTCACATGCACGTTGTTTCTGAGTGCGTAAGCTCGGGAGCGCTCAGAATCGGCCCACGCACACAAAAACAATGTGCATATGCATCTACACACACAATTAAGACAAAACGGACTTCGTGAGATAGAACTACTGCAATATCATTCATTTCGTTCCTGCCAAAAATTTCGGTTTAGTGTATCCTAATGGACTTGATCAGTCTAGGTTTTACCCACACTTTTCTCAATATCGTCAACTCAGCTACTATTGCACGACCCAACCGGATTTCTTAGGTTTCGTAAGTGGCAAAATAGTTATAGTAAATAACCAATGAAACGTATTGAACAAAGACAATCTTCATACAATTATAATAGAATAAAAAAACGATTTGTATTCATTCTCCTACCTACCATAACTGCAAAATCGAATTTGAATTTGCAAAAAGTTGACATATCTTGTTTAGACTACTATAAAGGACATTAAACATCTGAAAGTAAGAGTAGAATCTGTTGTCAATGATGATAGAGCAGTAAGCCTGTTCCAGTCGGGAAGTTTCGATGGGTACGAGCTCAACTACGTCCCACATTACAAGAAAATATTATTTCAACTAGACAAGTTTTGCTAGACATTAGAGTAAATAATGTTTAATGTTCAGACGTAGCCATTGGAGCGCCATGGGAAAACGAAGGTTCTGGAGTGGTGTACATCTACAGAGGCTACGCCAAGGGTTTGATGAGCCAGTACTCCCAGAGGATCATTGCTGAGGGATCAGGCAGCTTCGGCATTGCTATCTCTAAAGGCATGGATGTGGATGGCAATAAGTGTAATGGTAAGCAACCGATTTTTTCAAGAGGGTAGATTTTTATGAATCGTGGACCAATACTTTCAGAAATAACAAAAATATACGGTAGTTAAGAAAGATACCCAAGCGACACATTATAATAGTCCTGATTCCACATTAGGATTCCCAGAGTCGTAGTTTTTGGAAACTATAAGTACCGAATCCACATCTAGAGCAAATATTTGTAGATCTCGCAACTTTTGTGATTAAGCTGAGAGGATGGTTTAGGTGCTGTATCTACTTCATCTCAAATAACCTCAGGCCCTACAGCTGCCTATAAACAGTAGATATAGGTTGCCCCGGCGTTGCAAACGTCATTTATTAAAAAAGTAGACCTTAACTTATTTTAGTAACCACTTTGCAGATCTAGCTATCGGAGCAGCTACAAGTTCTAAAGTGTATTTGTACCGTTGTGTACCAACGGTGCTAGTGCAAACTACAATCAAAGTACTTGATGATACGAACCTAGCACACAATGCCACTGGATTCACCGCACTATTCTGTATCATTCTACCAAAGAAACCCCTATGGCCGCATGTGAAGATTGGTAAGCTAGTATTCTTTTAATCATAATGATTCTTACGAATAAGAATTAGGAAAAAGATAAAATCGTTTAACATAATATTTACAGTACAGAAAATAAGAGAGTATGAGACTTACGAAATCGTGTCAAAGTGTAAAGTCGAAGTAAAAAGTATTAAGTACCGCGGTACAAAATTGATGGGTGATTGGTTTGGCATTAACATCTTGGTACCCATTCCCTGCTCTTCTGCTGTGCTCTCCGCAGGAGAGGGCTTTAAATAACACGCATCCGGAGCACAGGTGCTGGCTTTATGGGCACTGAACGCTTTAACAGATTACGACTATAAAGTAGTAAACTAGTGACAGAGACCTTCAGATGGTCTCAGAACTCCATCTTGGTGATGGAAGTTGACTAAAATGAGAATTCATTTATTCTAGTGATGCTTCGTCTAAGAATTTTCTATTGATTCCAGATTTTAACGCAAAGATAGTTATAGACCCGGAAGGCTTAAGAGCGACGATATCAGGAGATTCGAAATTCGAGTACCGAGTCACTACCACTCCTGGAAATGAAAGATGTGATGAGAAGAATGTGGACGTGAAGGTATTTCTTCCATACATCAGTCAGTATTATTGGTCCACAAACAGGTTTTATATGTTTTACGTATTTGTGTACCAGAGATGAAAGTAAAGATGGAATGGAGGCTTTTGCTCTGCAGTGGGAAACATTAGCCTTACAATAATAATATTACGTACGAGATCTGTCTGTGACATCGTAGCTCGATATGAAAAGCTATTTGAAGATGACTTGCTCACGGGTGGTCTTAACTATGATTCAAGAAAATCTGTTCAGCCGAAGATATCAGAGAGATTATCTCTTCTATTTGATGAAGGGATGTTTAAACTTCTACGGGATATTTCAAAATTTGGTATTCTGATACGTCAATGATAGAATTTTTTATTATTAATTTATTTTAAAGTAACAATTTTGTAAACTTTTCAGCCAACTGCAGATTTGTCAAAACCAATGTTAATAAAATTTGTATTGGAACCGGATGAAACATTAAAAAGTAAGTTTACTTTAAAACAAACTGACACCGCGAAATTCTTACTTCCTCAGAATTCAAAACATCATCAAAAAATAAAAAATCGTATAAATCGGTCCAGCTGTTTTTGAGTTATGAATGGTTTAACTAACCCGACTTTGTTTAACATTTTTTAGATTTAAAAACTTAACAGTATCATGACTTTTATCCCTAAGCCATGCTAGGTAATTAACGTAAAATTTAGTAATATTTATGTATCCAAAATATTTTATATGGTAAAAATATTATCCTTTGATTATCAACATCTAACATGCTTTCAGATTCATAATTATTTTCTGTCTCAACCATCTGAAACACATCCAAAAATGTAAAGCAATTGTCTCCTAATTTTTTCTCAAAACCAAGTTCTATTGTTTTCTAGATGACACCCCGAATTTTATCAGTCACGTTGCAAGAGTGTCAGAAGATTCTAAACTAAACACCGCGACACTAATACAGCTGATGAGGGATTGTGGTGAGGATATGATTTGCACACCATGGTTGGTGATGACTTTGGATCCTTTAGATAGGTAAGTTATACGAAATTGTTTTAAAATTTGATTTGCAATAGATTATTATTATTATTTCATTTAAGCTATTTTAGATTTAAAGGTTAGGTTAACTGGTTAGGCATAAACATGATTAACTTCTCTTATTTTACTAAACCAAAAGGTCTTTATGAATTCCGGTCAATACTCTTGGGTTTTGAAATGCTATTTGAGACAAATTAAACTATAATTGAAAATTTTATAGATGACACGATAATACATTTTTTTACATTTTTCAAAAATCTGTCATAACCTGTTTTCAGTCCTTTTATCCCAGGAACGGATACTAAACTAGGTGTGAGGGTAACAATCCTTAACAAAGAAGAACCTGCGTATGGGGCTAGAGTGAACATCTCCTTACCAATAATACCTCTAAGGCTACCGAGTCCTTGCTCTCTAGAAGATCTTGTCATGACCTGTGACGTCCCAGCACCTTTATTTAGGAACGAGAAGGTGGTGTGGGATATTGAGTTGGAGTACACATTGAACTCAAGTTCAGAGGTGAACTTGAAGATTGTGGCTGAGTTGGAAGATAGTCTGTACACCAGGAATATTAGCAAGGATTCTGTTGTTGAGTTAGAGCTGGATGTGGTACCTGAAGCTACTTTTAATGTTACTGGGTAAGTTAACCGAACTAGACACTTTTATAACTTTTTTAATACTACTAAGGTAGCAGACAAACATACTGCCCACATGATGGTAAGCTGTCACCGTAACCTATGGACGTCTGCGACACTAAAGAAGTCACACTCGCGCTGCTGACCCTTTATTTCAAAACGCCCTTTTTGAAGAATCCCATTAAAGAAGAACCCCCCCTTTTTGAAGAACACAAAAAACGATTTAAAACAATTTTGTAAGAGCATATTTTTTCTTGTTAGTCCCTTGCATAGGTTACTAGCTAATTAACAATAAAAACTCGTACCATCAAATATGAATAAAAGGTTAATAATTAATTTTATTTCTGTTTCAGAAAACCTTTACCAAATGCAACCGTAACAATATCGAGGGATAAATTGTACGATTCAGAAAACATTACATTTCTAAATTATATCGAGGTGAGTTTTCAATTGGATTTCTTTCTGCGTCGTAAAATGATATGTTCGTTTTATTTTTATTCTTTTACCTGATTGGCCAGTAACCTCTTGTTTCATTTCAGATAATGAACTTGGGCCCGTCGGATTGGTATCATTTGGAAGTTCATTTCCTTTTTGATGTGGTAAGTCTGTAAGCTACACAATAGTACTTTTAATACAACGATTTGTTGGCCACTTGCTCATACGAATTTACTTTTATACAACTATGTAATGTACCTAAATCGTTTTAAAGAAAGTTTATTGATTAATGTTAAGGTGGCGGTTAACGCCCGTGACCGAGACAGAAGACCGACACCAGAGACCGGCTTTAGGCGCTGGACACACAGAAAAGACGTAAGACGCAGACGGGGCGCGGACATTTGTCTCTTCCGCGTCCTTTTCATACAAAATGTATAGAAGCGTCGTGACGCAAAACATACAGAAGAGACGAGGCGTGGACTCAACACTGTTCGCTGGCGCCCTGTCTGCGACGCGTCCTCGTCTTACGTCTCTTCTGTCTGGCCTGCGCCCTAGGGGCGCGTAAAAGTGACACGAGACAGAGAACCGTCAGTTTATATGACAACGGTCTTCTGTCTCAGTTTCCCATCTTGGTCTCGGACGCGAACCACCACCTTTAGGTATAGAGTTCAAAAGTTATATAGAAAAAAAAGTCAGAAAGAACAATGTACCTATGTATATTATCATGAGCTATCTGTTCTTATAGTACAGGCTTTGCTTAGTTTGAAATTTCTTTTATAAAGAGTGAGCTCATTATTTCACGAACATTTCTACACGGCCGCTCATAGCTCGGGACAAATCTACAATCTATATTGTACAAAAAAAATATCAAGATTGTATCTCCAAAGCGTAGTAGACATTCTCTCAGGTCTTGATAGATGACTCGGTGGGTCATCAGAGGCACTTCCGAATACGAGTTTAGTATGCTCATATTGCTCATATTATTTTGCAGAATTCCATCCGCGACCGGTTGCTTGCCTATCGCCGCTATAGCAAAGACAACTGGTCCTCACGATGTTTTCCTTCACCGTTAAAGCTCGTGTTAATGTTATTCGAGAAAATAAGTTTTTCGAGATGAAAATCCATTGTTGCACGGCTGATATACGAACCCACGTCCTTCAAATCACAAGTCGATGATATCCCAGTCGGTCAACAAAGCTCATAGAAAATGTACCTATGCATTTTACCGTGCATTACTATGCATTTATACATATGACCGAACAAGTGGTGTCCACGTTACGTACGTCCCTGATATTGTGCATAGAATTTTTAGTCTAGACTAGACATATTGTTTATTCAGGTGACCCTGTCTACTCCAATAGAAGGCTGTGAAGATGAGGGAACTGGCATCGTCTGTGTGTGGTCGGTGCCGGCCAAATTTAAGCTGCCCGTCGTTTTGAATTTACGACTAGACTTGGGCGTCTACGGTAGGAATTTATTTATTGAGTTTGCATTTAGTTTGGCAAAATTTGGTCTTAGAAAAACTTCATATTCTTTGTAGTCTTGGTCTTTGGAATACGCTGATTCATCTGTAACTTCATCATGAAATTGTCGTGAAGTTTTTTCAAGTTTTCTTTTATATTATTATGTTTTCAGGTGACATTTTGGAGAAAGACACATCAATAAACACTACGACAGCAGTATTTCTTCTCTGGAAAGAATATGAACCGTAAGTTATATTCATGACTTGGCATTCTAAATTCTTTGAAGACGTATAAGGAAGTAATTTAGATTTAGTAGGTATAAGTCAACAAAATTGCCACGGTTCGGATGACGTATTAAGCATTTTTATGTATTTTACAGGAGCGTAGATTTCTTCACCAACACCACCATTACGACCACGCTGCTACTTGAGCCACGCCCGCCGATCTGGCCTCTCATACTCTGGATAGTTGCTGGATCCCTGGTTGGAGTTTTACTGCTGGCTCTCATTGTGTACCTCCTAAAAAAGGTAATCGGAAAATCAGAAAACAAAGATTTTTGAATAGTTCCCAAGAATTTTATCATGACTGGATTCGAACCCAAAATGATCTTAAAGATTTTTGAAAATGAAAAATCTTATCAAAATTTTCAATTCCGACGGGATTTGAACCCGCAATGATACAAGCCTCCTTTAGCCGGAGTGCCACTAATTCGGCCACGGAACCTTTAGTCGCCAAAGTTGAAAATCATGATATATATAATATCTATCGATTATAGCATCAATGAGCTTAAAGTTCTCTAAGTGTGAAGTTAAATAAAATAAAATAAAATATAACTAAGAACCACTAAGAATTAAGGCAACAAACCAGGTTTGGGACCTAACTTTTGTTTCAGTGAATCATCCGCTTAAACCTCAATAGTCTAGCTACAGCCAATTGAACAAAAAAGAAGGATCACCTGTCTCTCAAACATCAGACATTTTTAAAATCATCTTAGTGGTCTATGAATTTATTATTATAGCTTATTGAACCTTGACGACAAACTATTGATACATTCTCTCTTTTCAGTACGGCTTCTTCTCAAGACACCAGCATAAGCGACTCAAAGAGCTTCGAGAACAGAAACCTAAGAAGAACTCTTCGTACAGTGAACTGGAGTCTGAAGGTGCTCCGTCAGAAGCATGTGGTTCCAGCTCTACCAGGGAACTATTCGAAGACTCTGATTGAAGAGTTGAAGCTGTAAATACCTCATGTGGTATTAAAATTTCAAATGATACAAGCTGGTGATGTTTTTGGAGAAGGGCCAGGTCAAAAGTACCCTGAACCGGCGAGCTTGTATGAAAAATGTGATGAGAGTGAATGAGGCGAAAGAGGTGTGTCAGGATCGTAGCAAGTGGAAATCCGTGGTCTCTACCTACTCCTGTGGGAAAGAGGCGTGATTTTATGTATGTATGTGTATGTATGTATGGAATGATACAAGCTCAGTTGTTTGGATTATGCTGTAGTTCGAAGGTTTTTCGCAGCTTGGTATTATTTTAGAATATTTATGGAGGCTTTTCACTATTTGAAAACCAAAACTAACAGGTTCAAAGTTTTGAAAACATGTCAATCAAATTTTGAGAGCAAAGCAGGAGCAAAAGCGGTATTGAGTGTGACCAAATTATAACAAACAAAAGCCGTTAGAGTTGATTATTTCAAACTTATTAAACTTATATAACTTTGAAACTGAATCATAATTTTAATTTAGATTTTAATTGAGTAGGTCAAATTATGAATTGTAAAGTTCACCAAAGATTTAAAGATTTTATTTATAAATATTGTAGTAGTCGTAGTATAGTAGTAGGTAGGTAGTTTATTTTGCATTTCTACACTTTTATAGACTGGATTTTTTATATTAAAGATTTGCTATTAATTGTATATTTTTATTATTTTTTTTGTATTTGTATTTTACAACTATGATAGTTCCTCCAATTTGAGCTGAAATTTGGCATATTTATTGATTCTTGGTGACAATGCAATATTATCGTTACATCGTGTGATCCCCTCGATTCTACTAAACAACTTTTTCTCAACCACAGCAAAATGTCAACTATTTCGTTTTGTTTCATAAACTACTAATGACCAATGAGGTTAGGTTACTCTGTTGTGATGAAGTTTTCAAACAAATTACCAATGAGGTTTTGCAAATTACTGTCATTTTTTGAGGATCTCTCGAGGATCTTCGGAGCTATGAACAGAAATGCATCTCGAGAGTGCAGAAAATTACTGCAATGAAGACCTTTTTTATTTAATTTTTAACTTAGCCACTTGTTTTTTTATTGTAGATAGAATTTTGCTTAGCCACATCTCACCTGATGATAAGCGACGATGTGGCTGACTATGGATCACAATCGAAGGCCCTGAGGGAGATGATGTCACGTGGCGTGCAGAATGCATTAGGCCGGGATTCCACCAAAGCGGAGATGGTGTGCGGTGTGCTCACATCTCTCGTCTCCACTGCGCGTCGTCCGCGCACAGCTCACATCTCCGCTTCCATCGCGCCATACAAATATTACACATCTCCGCACAGCGATCTCCACTGAAGCTGAGCGGAGAGGAGATGTGTCAATGACACAATTCTATGGGTGCGTTTCCACTGAGGCGGAGCTGAGCGGAACGGGGCAAAGCGGCGCATGAATTAATCAATCAAATTTCAAACGACGAAATCGAAACGCGGCAAAATGCACCCTGATTGGTCAATTTACGCGCCACCGCTAAGCTTCGCTTCGCACAGCTCCGCGTCAATGGAAACGCAGCCTATTGGTTGTTTAAAAAACATCTCCTCTCCGCTCGTCTCATCTCCGCTTTGGTTGGAGTCCGGGCCTAAGATCTTGGCCTGACGATGTTACGTCAAATCGAGAAGAGTCGAAGAAAGGAAGAAAGGTCTTTGCCATACAATGAGACAGTAAGGTATGAAAAATTAAACGAATAATCAACTATCATGGCATACATAAATTTTAACTTCTAAGCCAACATCTCTACAAAATTCACATTAATATAAGTAGCAAGTGTGTGAGCAGATAAGTGTATCTTCTATTTCCTCTCTCATTTCCTCACCAAATCCAACACGCTATGATAAGAGCTGCCAAGCACCATCCCAAACTATTCTTTATCTAAAGAACTTAGTTATAAAGTCGAAAGTCAGCTAGCACGTGGCCGATTAGATGCTTCCTGAAGAACATGCCAAAACGGATGATTCTAGTTTCATGTACAGGGTGTCTAAGAATAGTGAAACATTAACATAAAAAGCTGCAATAGCCAATGCTAATACTTTTACACTGAAGGTAGATTATTCGAGGACCTAGTAAGCTAAAATTATAAAATAAAAATTAAAAATTAAAAATAAAATAAAAATTCTTTATTTCAGACTGTTACAACCATTATAATTGAAGCAGAAATAAATGAGGAATAAAGTGTTATTCCAAGAATATCCTAAAAATAAGCAAAAAATCTACTAATAAACTCGAAGTAGGTAACTTATACCTCATAGGGAGATGAATAAAATTACTTTCATTTTTGATGAAATGTGATTCCTGGGTCCTGACACATTATCGCGTCTCTACCCCGTCGCATAGTATGACCGTAGCAACACCGTCCCGACAAAAATGATATTCTTTGTATTGAAATGTACCTGACGCCCCACACCACACCGTTCCCACACCGTCGCGTGCCCTGCCCGTGCCATGGCCGTCTTGTCAATCTCCGGCCGCCATGATTATTTTGCTGACAATCAATGACAAGCCCCGCCCATCTGTCAATCCATGTAACCATCATATTAGTAGCGTAGCCAGGTCAGCCCCTAGGGGCAGCTTTTCAGCCTTTTTCTATAAATAAATAATGCTGGATATTTCACAGCATCATCTAGCTCCAAGGTAAATAGACCTTGTATGGAAACTATATGACTGATAAACTACTTGTAGGTACCTATCCTTTTTTTTTGTAAATACATAATATTACATAGAAAAACACCCAGACCCGATACATATATTTGCAGATCATACAAACACTTGTGTCGCAGTGGGAATCGAACCCGCAACTTTCTGTGTTTTAGCTGGACCTTCGCACACTGCGCCACCGAGTTGGTTCGTTTTGTTGGTACTGGATGTTGATTTATGTACACGGGATTTTATCGCGTAATTTAACTTATTTATCACGACGCGACGTTTTGGCTGTTACAATAGCCGTGGTTGCGCGCAGTCTGCCCGTGATTATGTCAAAATGACAGATCATGTCAAAATGAGAGATCATGTCAAAATGAGAGATTATGTCAAAATGACAGATTACGTCAAAAAGACAGATTAGGTGTATATTAAAATGACAGATGGGCCATATCTCGTAAACCACTTATCCCAGACTCTCCGTTCTCTTCAAGTGAAAGCTATTGAAGAGATCTACATTTAAAATGACAGTTGTCAAACTTTAAACGGCCACATCTCGGAAACTACTCGTCCTAGACTCCTCATTCTCAGTTCAAATGAAAGCTATGACCAAGATCTACATTTAAAGTGACAGCTGTCAAACTTTAAAAGGCCATATCTCGGAAACTACTCGTCCTAGACTCTCCGTTCTTAGTTCAAATGAAAGCTATGACCAAGATCTACATTTAAAGTGACAGCTGTCAAACTTTAAACGGCCATATCTTGGAAACTACTCGTCCTAGACTCCTCATTCTCAGTTCAAATGAAAGCTATGACCAAGATCTACATTTAAAGTGACAGCTGTCAAACTTTAAAAGGCCATATCTCGGAAACTACTCGTCCTAGACTCTCCGTTCTTAGTTCAAATGAAAGCTATGACCAAGATCTACATTTAAAGTGACAGCTGTCAAACTTTAAAAAGCCATATGTCGGAAACTACTCGTCCTAGACTCTCCGTTCTTAGTTTAAATGAAAGCTATGACCAAGATCTACATTTAAAGTGACGGCTGTCAAACTTTAAACGGCCATATCTCGGAAACTACTCGTCCTAGACTCTCCGTTCTTAGTTTAAATGAAAGCTATGACTAAGATCTACATTTCAGATGACAGATGTCATTTTGACAGCTGTCACTTTAAATGTAGATCTTGGTCATAGCTTTCATTTGAACTGAGAATGAGGAGTCTAGGACGAGTAGTTTCCGAGATAATGGCTGTTTAAAGTTTGACAACTGTCACTTTAAATGTAGATCTCTTCAATAGCTTTCACTTAAACTGAGGACGGAGAGTCTGAGATAAGTGGTTTTCGAGATATGGCCAACCTGTCAATTTAATCTGTCCTAATCTGTCATTTTGACATAATCTGTCAATTCAACATCTGATATTATTCATCAGTAAACTTTATACACTATATTGGTACATTTGGTGACAGCTGTCACTTTAAATGTAGATCTTGATCATAGCATAAGTATTTATTTATAACAATATCGATTTTATTTTTTGTTGATGATGAAGATTTATCTTGTTTTGAAGTTTATCAAAATACGGCCTCGCGGCTGTGCCCCTATTTGATAGTTTTATTTCGGGGTATTGTACCTTGACTGTCCATCCACAGTAGGAGCACTAGGATATGCTTATCCTTATGTTCCTACTGGTAGGAGCATAAGGATGTATTGGTCCTCGTGCAGGAGCAGTAGGAGAATCGAGTAGGAGCAAGAGGAAACGCTCCAATATTGGTTAGATAATAATTCAGTTATTTTTCTCACTTCACAAAGTCTTTCAAGTACCCCCATTTATACACATGTACATGTACACATTCTAAAAACCTATCAGTATCACCCCTAAATATCAAGTAGGTATACCTATAATTTATAATTTTTACCTACGAAAATTCCCCCAAAGGATTTCCTCCTGAGTCGATAAATACCCCAAATTTGAATTAAAAACCCCCCATCTAGCATCACTGAATGCGTTCCGCACGTTATGTGACATTTATCAAACGTCAAAATCCCATACTGCCCTCCGAAATCAAAGTGTAGTAACAGCAAAAACACGATTTCGAAAAAAAAGATAAGCTTACAAATTAAAAAATATCTAGAAGAGGTTATTCATAAAAACTTGAATGTAGAGTGAAAGTACACTTAATCTATACCAACCAGTAATAAAGCGGAAAAGTTTGTTTGTTAATTTGTTTGAACACGCTAATCTCAGGAGCTTTGAGGAAGGATATAAGCTACTTTTCATCTTTTTAAACACTGCAATATACTACCAGTACATAAGCAAGTAGATTTTCTTTTACTAAAAGAACAATATTTCAATGAGTCTTTGAAAGTAGCGGTGGCGCACCCTGTATACACTCGGGCCGTTTCCAAGAACTTGTTATGCACGCAGCGGGCGAACAATGCATACGGTGAGCGAACGACATCTTTTATAATTCCGTGACTTATCAACAGCCTGCCGCTTGATTTACGGAACAGTTTGACACAAGCTAACAGTAAATACAAGCTAAAAAAATATTTTTTAAATTGATATTTGTTGTAACTATGAGGAGCTACTATCTTTTAAAATAAGCTACCTACTACCATAGAATAGATAATAATACTACGTACTATTACCTATTGTTAAGTATAAAATGGCTCGCAATAGCACGAGACAAATCTTAGTGGTTTAAAGTGCTATTATAAATAAGTAAAATTTTGTATTCTTTTTGTGTATTTGGTAAATAAATAAAAAAAAAAAAAAAAAAATTTACTAAAGTATTTTACAAAAAAAATTGAGTGATAAGTTTTAAAATGGGCTTTCAGAATAATTGTGTATTTAGCATAAAACCAACAAAATGTCTATTACTGTGGTATAGGCTCGGGATTACGCTTCGCAAAACGGTTATGAGACGGTCCTAGTTTGATACGGTCTTAAGCTGGGAACAAACTATCGGACGCGGCTTACGGACGCGGCAGACAGCCGCGACTGAATAGGTATCTGGATATAGAACGAACATAGAACTGTGCACTTTATCTGACGAAAGTCGCGGACGCGTCCTTGGACCTTGAGACGTCCGAAGGCAATCTGGCCCGCTGGGTGTTCGGACGGTGTGCACACTTATCAGTCGCGGCTGTCAGCCGCGTCCGTCAGCCGCGTCCGATAGTTTGTTTCCAGCTTTAGTGTGTAAGGTGCTATTTTCGTGACGGGCTCGGTCATGGCTCGGCCCGCTTATGATACTGCGCAGTGAGCGCAGACCTTTTTTTTTTTTTTTTTTTTTTTTTTTTTTTATTTACAGCTTAGAAAATCTGCAACCAGACTTCCAACTACGCCGAGGGACGCAATTGGGGTGTGTGAGGTTGACCAACACTGGCCGACTCACTAAAAACTAAGCTGGTGGCCGGCCTCTCTGCAAGATGAGGGGCTCCGGGATCTCCATACGGAACGCACCGGTGACCCTCCTGCAGCTTGCCTCGAGCACAGTCCCGGTAATGGCACCCACAGCCACGCCCGGCACCCGCGCACATGGCTGTGACACCACATGCGCGGAGCTCACGACGACACTGGCCAACCCGGTGTCGCCGCCCTCCCGGGATCTGCATAATGAGCAGCCGGAGCCCTCGCCCCGACCACCCGCAGACCCGAAAAGCCCCCTGTATGGCAGGGGGTACCACTCGCCCCCTCACGGGGCAGGCGGATAGGGCTGATGTTGCCACCAACCCGTTGCCGCCCCCATCCCGAGCGGGTTTGGCCTCGCTCCAAACCCACTCAGCGGCCGGTGTCCTGCCGCCTGGTGTAATTTTTTAAAGAGGTTTTCTTCCTCCTACAACCCAGCTAAGGGCTCGTCGCATCACACAGGTGTGCTCTGCAACTTGCCCTTCCACTCGGCTGCGTTGAGCGGGACCGGCTCGCACCGACCCCACTCAGCAGCTTCTTCCTCCAGACAAACGGGACGGGCACAAGGCTTGGCCGGCCTGCCGATGGGCATGACCGACCACCAACCGACCGCCACCAAGATACCCAGTCCCAACGTCGGAGGTTTCCGCCACCAGAAGTAATTTTTTAAAGAGGTTTTCTTCCTCATGCAGCCCACAGGCTCGTTCTAGCAGCACAACCCTTGCGGGTGCGCCGCACGACTCGCCTTTCGTTGGGCCGCTAGAAGGGGACCGGCCTCGCTCCGTTCCCCCTCAGCAGCTTCTTCCCCCAGACAGTTAAGAGACTGGTGGCAAGGCAAGTCAGTCGACCTTGACCTAGCCCTGAGGTCTACCACGACCGAGTCACCAAGCCACCCACATCCCAAAACCATCGGAGGACGTCCGCCAGGGTAATTTTTTAGAGAGGTTGTCTTCCTCGCAGCCCGGGTGGCCATAAGGCCAGCCTAGCCCTCAGTTCCTCAAGGCCCTAGGGACCCTTCGGAGTTCCGAGCTCAGGACGCTGGCACGGAAGAACCCACTCCCGATGCCTACTCGGCGGCCGTGAGGAAGCACGCCAAGCACGTCCCAGCTTCATCCACTGCGCCCTCTGCTATTCAGAGGGATGCGTGGAGAAGCTAACCCCTCTGTCAGACCATTGGTTATCCGACAATAAGATCCCGGGACGAGAGAAGTTATTGTCGGACTTAACAGGGCACACCGTCCCTCAGCTGCCGTTCCCCCCGAATCCCCCACAGAGTAGGCAGCTCAATGGGGAGGGAGAGATTCAAAAGGGACAAGCAGCTTTGGGCTCACGAGAAGGTTGTCTGACCTGGTGCCCCAGTGAGCGCAGACCTATGTCATCTTAAGCTATGTTCTAGAGAACTTCGAAAGTACTACAAAGTTGCTTTTTATACACACTGTTATCTTTGCTCTTCGAAAAACGTAACCCCGCATCCACACGTTGGGGCCAACGTTGGGGCCAATGCCTCTCACCAACGTGTGGAGCTGACAAAATAGCTTGGCGCCAACGTTGGGGCCAACGTTGGGGCTTGGCCGTGCCGTGTCGGTTTTATCAAAGGAAGTTGGCGCGCCAACGTTGGGGATCCGTCCACACGTTGGCGCTATGCTCATTCCCGTTTCGACGCGCATCGTGAGCGCACGTGTCGACTGACGAGCGAGAATGTCATCGTATTCCTTATTTATTGTGTTTGTAGAACTATCGGGCTGAAATTTTGCACACTTATAGATTCTCGGTGACAATGAAATACTAGTAGTTCGCCCCGAACTGAGATCTCGCGCACCGTAGATGGCTTACATTTGGACTTTCTTCTGACTACCCCTATAATTTCAAGTGCTACTACTGCCGAGTATGCCTATTGCGCTAGCTCTTCATGGTAAAAAATACTAGCATGCATGCGATACAATAATGTCGTGTCTAATTTTTCATTTACTTATTTCATATTTATGAATTCTCGTCGTATTTCTAAAGTATAAGTCCTAGAATGAAAATAATAACTATTTTGGAATGTACAAATTAAGACCTTTCATTTGACACCCCACTCAATATATTTGTTTATTTAACTTTTTTTACCCCAATTATTTTCATTCTTTATCAAAAATTTTTTTATCATGAAAATAAATCAAGTAGCATCTAAAATCATTGCAAACCAAACCGCAACGATGCCACTCTCTTTTTAAAACCGACCAGTCAATGAGCTACGAAGACATCGAAACTCTATGAAACGGGAGCTCTTGCAGCTCTGGTTTCGTAGTTTTTGTTCTTTGGTCGTATTTCAAAAACTATACATCCTAGATTAAAAATAAAAACCATTTTGGAATGTACAAAATAAGCCCTTTCGTATGACACCCCACTCAATATATTTGGGTAACTTTGAAAAAAATTTACCCCCTTGGGAACCCCATATCTTTACAACCCCTTCATCGATTACGCTCATACGCTCCACAGCAAATTTCCATAGCACTACCTATCGACCTATCAAGTTTCATACAGATTGGATTAGCGGTTCGATAGTTATGCGAGAACATAAAAATGAAACATACAAACATACAAACATACAAACATACAAACATACAAAGCAAAATCGCCTAACTTGCCACTAAGATCTTCGCTCGCTTCGCTCGCTCGATCGATTATGGTATCAACAAGCTGATCTGATGATGGAGTCAAGAGCTGTTCAACAGAACTCCTCAGCAAATAAGCCGATTGAGTTGAAACTCGGCATATTTGTCAAGTTCCGACTACAATGTAATAATATGGTGACAGCAAGCTGATCTGATGATGGAGTCTACTATTTTTTTTTATGTTACGAGAACCGTGCAATTTTTTGGGATAAAAAGTAGCCTATGTCCTATTTCCGGTTATTATCTATCTATATTTTAAATTTCATCCATATCGGTTAAGTGGTTGTCGTGTTAGAGAGGAACAAACATACATCCAAACATCCAAACTTTCGCATTTATAATATAGTGTGTTGTGTGAAGTGTGATAGTGACATGATGTGATGTGATTGTGATAAAATTGGTATTCAGTAATGTAAAATCACTTAGAGAAATTTCAATTTCTATAACGGACGCGCAGACATCGGACGTCTGCACGTTGGCTCTGACGGAACAAGACTGGTGTATCGCCAACGTGTGGATGGTTCACGAAATCTTGGCCCCAACGTTGGGACCAACGTTGGTCCCAACGTATGGAGCCGGCGTAAGGCGCGACACTTAAAAGCGTATTTTTAATAGTTTCACCCCGCATCCACACGTTGGGGCCAACGTTGGCCCCAACGTCTCTCACCAACGTGTGGAGCTGAACAAAATAGCTTGGCCCCAACGTTGGGGCCAACGTTGGGAGTTGGCCGTGCCGTGTCGGTTTTATCAAAGGAAGTTGGCGCGCCAACGTTGGGGATCCGTCCACACGTTGGCGCTATGCTCAGTCCCGTTTCGACGCGCATCGTGAGCGCACGTGTCGACTGACGAGCGAGAATGTCATCGTATTCCTTATTTATTGTGTTTGTAGGACTATCGGGCTCAAATTTTGCACACTTATAGATTCTCGGTGACAATGAAATATTATGGTATCAACAAGCTGATCTGATGATGGAGTCAAGAGCTGTTCAACAGAACTCCTCAGTAAATAAACCGATTGAGTTGAAACTCGGCATATTTGTCAAGTTCTGACTACAATGTAATAATATGGTAACAGCGAGCTGATCTGATGATGGAGTCTACTATTTTTTTTTTATGTTACGGGAACCGTGCAATTTTTTGGGATAAAAAGTAGCCTATGTCCTATTTCCGGTTATTATCTATCTATATTTTAAATTTCACCCATATCGGTTATGTGGTTGTCGTGTTATAGAGGAACAAACATACATCCAAACATCCAAACTTTCGCATTTTTATTATAGTGTGTTGTGTGAAGTGTGATAGTGACATGACGTGATGTGATTGTGATAAAATTGGTGTTCAGTAATGTAAAATCACTTAGAGAAATTTCAATTTCTGTATCGGACGCGCAGACATCGGACGTCTGCACGTTGGCTCTGACGGAACAAGACTGGTGTATCGCCAACGTGTGGATGGTTCACGAAATCTTGGCGCCAACGTTGGGACCAACGTTGGTCCCAACGTATGGAGCCGGCGTTACGAGAATTTAGCAAACCACTGCGCCATATCGAAGTTATTTTCTACATCACCATCACCAGTAGTTCCGTAAAACTTCTGTACCATACAATAAACATACAACTGAATTGAGAACCTCCTTATTTCGAGTCGGTTAAAAAGAAAATGTTTTGAGGCACCCTGTGGACTGTATTCACGAGAGCTCTCTCTATTTTGGTAGGTAGGTAGGTAAAAGGTTTAGCAAAGTGCAGCTATATACCCAGAGTTTACCGGTATCAGTTATCTTTATCGGTTATATCGTTTGTTCCATCCAATTCAGTCCTACTAGTAGTTCGATTTATCTAACTGTTCGGACAGAAATATTCCAAATTTTTAGACTGACTAGGCTGAATTCGACCAAACTGGATTAAGTTTAGTCTCGAGAGTAAACTACTGTTTGTTTGAATATTTTGACATTGTAAAGTTGACACCTTATAACCAGGATAATGTATGCACGTAATAATGTTCGGTTGCGCTTTCTAAACAATAGAATTTCGAATTAAGTTGGCTATTAGTTTACTGTCCGGTATAAAATTAATCCAGTTTGGTCGAATCCAGCCAAGGAATCTGAGTAGGTACCTACCTACTATCCAAAAAGTTCGATTAGGCAGTCTAACAATTTGGAATAAGTAGTTTTTGGTGTTGGTACGAGTCAAACCTTGCAACTCAATTATGAACCTCTTCCAGGCGTCCGATCGATTTGAATGGTACACTTGTTTACTTTTGATGACAGACAATGCAATATTATGGTAACAGCGAGCTGGTGAAGGCCTTTAGGCAAACACTATTTCTGTATTACAGGTTAAAAGTTAGGTTACTCTTCCTGTGCATAGACCGTTCAAAATGAAAACTTTCCCGCTGGAAATTGCTTAGCTTACAACAGTGCAAGCCTTTCTTCTGACCATTTTCTATTAAAGTTTAGTTTCCGCTGCTAAATTGTGCTCCTTGATGAATTTCCGCTCACAGCTTATCTCAACTTCAACACGAGCAAATACAGTAGCGATATTAGTTTCACGTCTGCTGAGTAATTACACTTCGCTTTACGATTTCATCTGTGTTGAACGGAACGTTTTCAGGATTAAACATAACATAAGGTAAGTGTAGCTATAAGATAAGGGAATGATTAAATAAGTACGGGAATCTCCTCTGATTACCATATGGAATCCAAATTACATTAGACATAAGTAGTAGAAATTCGTAACCACAACATTCGGAGAAAAACCAATGAGCCAAAAATCAATTCATTACAAATACAAATACGAAGTACGAGTATGAATACGAATAGATACGAATACAAATATACCTATTTATTTGGAATCAATAACAGTGAACATAGATAAATTAATGAAAGCAATAGTAAAACTATGTCGCTACCTGTACTACCTAATTAAATGCCCTCTTGACAAGAGTTATTTATTTATTTATTTTAGGAAGACTATCGTCGCAAAAGTAACAAAAGAAGTAACTAATTTAGGCCACTACGAAGCCATTTAGATCGAAGTTATAGTTAATTGATTCAGACGTGACTTTGCGGAAGTCCATATTCAGACTTTTTGAAAATTCCAAAATATCTAGTACTACTTAGGCCTTTACATCTTTACTAGATGGTTTATACAGTGTCAGGAGGCAATCTTTGCCTACACTCATCAGGACACTGTAGTGCCTGGGGACCAGAAGACGAAGGCCATCAAGTTTTTGTTTTCGCGCTGGTGCTGTTCCCGGATTTGCCCTGATTAGTCTGGCATAGTAGGGCTAGGCTGCGGAATGTGGGTGGTTTTGACGTGAAAATTTTGACGAATCTTTTTTGGTATAGATTAGCGGAGGAGTAGGTAGGTACCTACTAGATATTTTGGAATTTTCAAAAAATCTAAGTTATCCAAAACAATTCATTATTTCAAGATTATTCATCAAAGCACGTTATAAAGCTTAGTTTTAAAGCGATTTATGATCCTGAAATGAAACAAAGCAGACCTATCTAGAATGCAATCATTTCAGGCTTAGCGTACAAAAGCACCAGCACTATAAGCTTTTTATAAGTCCAAACGAAACAGAGAAACGTGACGCAAATATTAATTCGAATTTATGAATAATTGTAAAGTGCACGTCGTATTGGTCTGTGATAAAGTTTCGGGAGGACGCGGATTTGAAGCCTAGCTTTCTTTTCGGATACATCTCCATAAAATATCCTTAGAGTTGATACTAACAGCCCCTTGATTAATCTGTTGGATAGCGACTAAAATCGGTCTCAAACTCTCAAATATGACAGTCAGTGACCACGCAAGTAGCTTTGTCACTCTCATCTCAACGAGACCGAAGGCGACAAAAGATACGCGATCGTTTTGACAGTTTGAGACTAATTTGAGGTTTGAAACAAGTTAGACAATTGAAGTGGCAATGGGCAGGCCATATAGCACTCAGAACAGATGGCCGACGGGGCCGAAAAGTTCTCGAGTGGAGGCCACGGACCGGCAAGCGCAGCGTTGGGCGTTCACCGACAAGATGGACAGACGACCTTGTAAAAACTGCAGATCGGCGGTGGATGCAGGCCGCTTCCAACCGCAACACATGGAAATTTTTGAGGGAGGCCTATGTCCAACAGCGGACGTCCAACGGCTGAGGTGATGATGATGATGATGAGACAATCAGCCTGGTTCTCATACAAACGTTTTTCATCTAATAACAAGGGCTAAACAAGACGTGTCAGATCGATCGCGATTCGTCAAAAGAAATTACCCGTATAATACCCTCAGAAAGTCCCCTCATTATCAGGACCCCTCGTTAGGAAAACTTTTGTGTGTGGATCTTTTTCTTATAATGACGTTACAAGTTGCAGAACAATGTTTTGGATAACTTTATAAATTCTTATTATGCCACTGCATTAAATGCTCTATTATTTATAACATTATTTATAACTCTATTATTTATAACTAGCTGACCCGGCAAACTTCGTATTGCTTCAAGCATAAATGGAGAGAAGCATGTATAAAGAGAAGCAGAGAAGCATGTAAGGAGAGAAGTAGGAAGCATGGAAGAGAGAAAACCCATGCCATATCACCAAATAGTTCCACGATGGTCCTGACTCCATCTGATAATGAAGAGCTTGATAAGTGAAACACAAGGCTGATATTATCAGCCTTGTGTTTCACTTATCAAGCTCTTTCATTTGATACCCATATCACTAAAAAGTTTCATGGAACAGGTCCTGACTCGATCATCAGATCAGCTTGCTGTCACCATATTATTACATTGTAGTCGGAACTTTACAGATATGCTGTAAAGTTCCGACTTTGCAATTTTCACTTTCTTGTTTCATTTGGACCTGAAAATCGTCGCACCATTTCTTTCTAGGTCTGTCTCGACGTCTTAGGTCTCAACGGAGTGTAAACTTTACTTGTTATATTTTACTACAATTTTACTTTGTGGAACCTACACACAAAATTATTTTATATTTTAGGTATAGAACCTTTAAAGATAAGAAGTCCACTCAAGAACTAAATCGAAGGCTATTGTACCGTTAATAATAGTGTCTAGCTCTTAATAAAGAAATTCTGTGGTAAATCTTTGCTCTTTGTAAAGAAACACGCAAGTTTATTGTTAAAGTTCTCTATCAAAAGGACGAAATTAAGAAATTGTGAGGAAAAAGCTTGAATATGTGAACTAAGTAGTAGAACTTTTAGTCCAGCCAACTAATGTCAATGCAAATGTGATCGAAAATTTTATATTGCCTAGTGAAAGCATTGGATTGCTGGAAATTTTAGTGCCACAAACGTGAAACTAAAATTTTGGATAGGTACAGTACATATACTTACAGCTATATCGAAAGATAAGGGCAAGATTTCCTTCTAGATCTTTCGAACAGACAATACACCTCAACGCAAGGACAAGCTGTGGGCAGTGCGCACTCAACCATTAAACAAGCGATAAGCATCCTTTGAAGCTTTACCAGTCTTTGATAGTTAACTGTTCAGATAATTTACAGTTGACGGGATACGATTCAAAGTAGGGACAATTTAAATTTATAAGTTGACCTGCAGATGCACCATCTACGGAAAGTCCATTTCTCTCTGTGAAAATAAATTGCCATAAGTTTCTCGTTATAGTTCCTTAAAGTTTCGCAGGACTTCTTCCGTGAAAAGCAATCTAACCTCTGTAGAGGTGTCTTTAATATTTGTACAGTAGTGCCAGTTTCAAAACCGATTCAATATAAATAAATAGTCACACTTCACACTAATATTATAAATGCGAAAGTTTGGATGTTTGGGTGGATGGATGTATGTTTGTTCCTCTATAACTCAACAACCACTAAGCCGATTTGCCTGAAATTTGAAATATAGATAAATAATGACCGGGAATAGGACATAGGCTACTTTTTATCCAGGTACCACGTGAACGAAGCCGCGGGCGGCAGCTAGTAAATAAATATTGCTGGACATTTGACACAGCGCCATCTAGCCCCAAACTAAACAAAGCTTGTACTATGGGAACTAGATAACTGATAAAATACTTATAATATTAATTTGTAAATACATACTTATAATACTTTATAACACCCAGACACAGAACAAACATCTATAATCATCACACAAATGTTTGTAGGTACTGGGTGAAAATCGAACCCACGACCTACAGTGCAGAAGGCAGAGCTACTACCAACTGAGCTAAGAGGTCAGTCAGAAGGGTATAGTAGGGTATATGCCTTTTAGAAGTATAAATCGCACTGTTACCATGGTTTTGCAGAGCGTTGTTTTTTTCTACCTATCAACATTATTCATCGCATAAAAAGGTTGATGACGAACTACGGTCGTCATTAGCTTTCCCGTTTTTTTGGAGACCACTTCGAAGTGTACAAAGCCTAGTGGCCATTGTATTTTTAGCGGCTTTTGTACCTAATGCTTGGGATTTTGTGTATTGTTTTGTTGCAAATGCCTCTGAATAAACACAGCTTTGGGATTCTATGCTGTTTATGTGAAGGCTTTGAGACCCATTTTAGAGTTGCACGATAGAAATGAGACATGTTTCAGACGAATATAAAGCTATATTGATTGTTCACATACAACAGCATTTATTAAATACGGTACTCTACTTACTAATCTATACCAATATAATAAAGCGGAAGAGTTTCAATGTTTGTTTGAATCTCTGGAACTACCTACCGGATTTATAAAATTGTTTCTGCATTTGATAGCTTTTCATCATCATCATCATCATCATCATCTTCATCATCATCCCTACCCTATATACCATCGTTACGCGGGTAGCGCCGCGAAGACGCAGCTTCTACAGATAAATGTTCTAGCTTTCCATAATTCAACATTTTGATACCACTTATTTATTTAAATTAGTCAGTGCATAATCATGGCCACTAATTACTTTGTGTATTCAATAATTCTTGAACTTTAATATCTCGTGGGGTCAATGTTATATTTTTGTGTACTTATCATCTCAGATGTTAGAAACAACTGTGCAAATAATCACGTTCATTTTTAAAAATTCTATAGGTGTATTATAACATTATAAATAATATAAATAATTTTAACAAAAACACAAGTAATTACTTCTAGTTAAACAATTATTTTAAGAACAATAGAAAATAAATCAAATCGTAACTGGTATAAATTAAATGATATAATAATAGGTAGTTGTTGTATAAATTGTTGCAAAAACAAGAAAAATATATTGTCAGGAAAAAAAGATGATCAAAATGTTGAATATGGTATTGATGTTGACGTTTTTGGTGGTGATTGGTGTATGTGATGAGGAAGACTATATCGATCCAGTGATAGATATGCTGCTAAATGGTGTGAGCGAGGAGATGGTGGATGTCAATGCCAATGGTAAGTTTACAAAACACATTAAAATCAGCAAGATTTCAGGATTTAAGATTGTAGCTGACCAGTCGTCTCCGCATCCGAACCTCAACACATCACCTTGGTATTCTTTGTATGGAATTCTATGGACCAGCGCTCACTACATCAACTTCGTAACGTCACCGGATCGCCACTTCGCAATCCAAAAAGAAGTGTATAAAGCAAATGATAGTTTTGGTGATAACTATGTTTTATCATTTTTAGATGAGTCAGTTTCGACTGCTGTCTGGAAGTGTGGGAACTGCACTGACCTAGGAACAGCCAAGCTGATCCATTCAGAGACAAACCTTGTAGACGCTGATCATGATGAACAGGATATGGTAGATGTTCAGGTAAGTTCTCCATTAATGTATTTTAGAGGGCAAAAGACCGAGAGGACGCAGTGCTAAGTGCTGGTGTAACCAGCCGGCCTAACATGTGCAACATCGAGAGAGATATCTCGATTGGTCGTACTGCTCTAACGCTAACGCTAGAGCAGTTTAACCGATCGAGAAATCTAGCTTCTCGTCTCTCGATGTTGCACGTCATGTTAGGCCTACAGGTATGGGAGCAACTTGAAATGCAGGTGAACAAAGCACCAAGCCACAGATCGCTCCAAATGGAGATCAACCATCCACAAGATCATGGGAAGGAGTCACGATCCTCAACAATAAAAGATCGAATAATGAGGAGGAATCTTATTCATAATAAGCTTGTTTTAGTTAAAACTGCCCCTAAATCTGTTGTCATTTCTTTTCAATGACAATGTTAGTGACAAGAAAAAAACATTATCTAAAGCCGTACTAATTTGATAGTTGAATATGAATAATGCTGTAAATAATATATAATGGATCGACGATATTGTTAGCGTCGCGGGCCGGCAGTGGATCAGGCTAGCGCAGAGCCGGGAAGAATGGCAAAAACAAAGGGAGGCCTATACCCAGCAGTGGGAGAGATCGGGCTGCGGATGATGATGATGATGATGAATGCTGTAAAATGCATGCATGTTGAAGGAAACATTAAAAAAACTTTTGATCTTATCTTTTCTTATCTTAAGACTATTCAAAGTGATAGGTATCATCCTATAGAATAAAATGCTCTTTAACATGTTTTCGTAACTTTGAACCTTATTTAGGTTAAAATAGGAAGTAATTCCAGTGAGCTAGACGGTGCTGTGTAAAATGTTCAAATTTTTTTCCAGATTTCCCTCGTAGTTACAAATATGCGATGTGTGACGGTGAACGCCGAGAAACCAGGAGCGGTCCGAAAGGTGATAGGCAGTTGTGATGGATCTTCGGTCACATTAGACGTCTCATCATCTCACAACTTTACTATTTTGGTTTACACATGAATAGGCATACTGACTGATACATGATACTGATACTGATACATACTGATACTGATACTCCTGATGCACCCTGATTGTATTTTCACTTAGTAATGTTTGTGTTAATATAATTTTGTTAATGTTTTTATTGAAATGTTAAACACAAGTTCGTATTAGTTAAATTTGTTTAAGACTAAAGGTGAACGCAGACTTGGCCGCACCGCACGCGCCGCAGTCATCGCTTTTGTAGCACACCTATCCGCGCCACAGTCACTGCAGTCTTTCCCGTCGCCGCACGCATCGCACTGGATTTCCGCATCCGGCCGGCCGGCCGCGATGCGAATGGCCGCCGGCCGTAGCGCCCGATGCGGGCGGGCCGGCGTTGGTGACGTCATCAACAGCGGCTTAGGGAGTTCGGCCGCTTTAGGTACTGCGGTGCACGGGTAGAAATGTTCCTAGTCAGAAGCTTGGACTTGTATATAATCTGTGCTTTGATCAGAAAACTATGTACAGTCCGTTCACAGTTATTTTACCTCTAGCCGTCATGTTGGCCAACCTGGGCGTAGGAACAAATTTGCTATGACCTTGTAAAGTTTGTTCCTACGCCCAGGTTGGCCAACATGACGGCTAGAGGTAAAATAACTGTGAACGGACTGTATGACAGTTCGTTCTCCGCTCCTCAACTCTTCCGATTCCGAATGAGTTGCTATTTTGATGACAATGTCAATGTCAATGAATGATTGAGATCTTTGAGGGTAGGTATCTCTATGGATGTGGGTAGTCTGTGCTCTGCGGTCTAATGTGTAACGATCATTGTGTATTTTGTTTGTTGATTTTCCCCGCCTATTTCTGTTCGTTATTAGCTGCAAACGGTTTGCACCTTCAGTACCTACGATGTATTTTATGTGTTGTGTTAACTTGTGTTGTACCAGGTTGTACAAATTTGCGAAAGGCCGCTGTATTCCATATTCCCAGTGTGTAGTGTAATCAGACTCAAAAAGTGGCTCGATTGTTTATGCAGTGATTTGTTGAGAAACGTGAGTTTGAACGAGATTTCAAGACGCCAAGTGTGTCACAGACATTTTGAGGCCTTTATGACCCGCCCCGGCTTTGCACTGGTCAGATCACACATCACATCACAGAAACCTAAGATTTATCAGTGTTTCTCTAGGTACTATATTACGCATGTATTATACATATAAACCTTCCTGTTGAATCACTCTATCTATTAAAAAAACCGCATCAAAATCTGTTGCGTAGTTTTAAAGATTTAAGCATTGCATACCTAAATCTTTAAAAGAACGCAACGGATTTTGATGATGTTTTTTTTTTTACATAGGGACAGACAGCTGGAAGCGACTTTGTTTAATATAGGTACCTACTATGTAGTGTTAAGAAAAAATAAAAAAATAATAATAAATGATTACTAAGTATCTATGTTTCGTGGTTTTCTATCAACAACACCTTCTTTCCCTTAGACCACTGACCTCTACTATGGCATTGATCTCAATAGTACACATTGAGATCAATGCCTTAGAAATATGAATGAAAAAAGCAATCCTACCAAATTAATTTGTTTGGTAGAATGACAATTCTGCTCGGTGCCGGTGTAGGAGAAAAAAAAAAAGAAACGTCATACATCGTTTTCTGATAGCCAATCAGGAGCGAGTAACATCTATATATTCTGTGAACACAAGTCCACACTAAAATGTTCCCGACATTTCCATCTGATACGTAGTATCTCTACCTAATCTGTGCTGCGGTGACTGCAGCGCGGGTAGGTGTGCGAGGTTGGGTAGAACTTCATATAAAGAATTTGAATGCGGGGACTGCAGCGCGTGCAGTGCGACCCAGGTCTGCCTTTAGCCCGACGTTTCCGCTTGACGTCGTTGACATTGACGCAATCTAGTCAAAACGTCGGGCCATTTAAAAGGGTAATTTACGTCATAAATACCCGCATACAATGTATTTATAATGATTAATTATTGTTTGTTAATAGTTTACGCAGTAATGTTCAATCTTATATTTTTTTACCATGAGACCTTTTTCGTGCTTAGATGTCATTAAACCGAGTGAATGATTTATTAATAAATGAATAAACAACTTGTTTACACAATTGTTTATAATTTGCATAATTAGTCACTGCAAAAAGTATTGATATCAAACAAAAGACTACAAAGTTGAGATCAGTTGGTTAGATAAAGACTGATTAGTACCTACCACAAAATCATCGCATCATCGGTTTCAGGAATAGGAAAAAAGGTTGTTTTTTTTTAATAGGTAGGTATCTGAAAAAACGTGAAACGAAACAGGCTCACGGCTGTATCCCCAGGGCGTGGTAGACATCCTTTGAGGATGTCTAAATGGGTAGTCAGAGGTATGTCTTACATATTTGGTAAACAATCAAACATCAATCACACACGGAATACCAACTTCTATAAAATGTGGCCACAGTCGTTAAAAACTAACTGGTTTCCTCACGATGTTTTCAGCGTTAGAAGCTCATGTTATTGCACATACTAATATGATAGAGGCAAAAGTCCGTGTGTGTGTGTGTGTATGTATGTGAATGTTTGTTACCACGTATCTACGTAACTGCTCAATCGATTTTGATTAAATTTAAGAGTTAACCTATCTTAAATAAAAAAATAAAATAAAAAAATTTGAATGTAGATAGTCTATGTTCTGGAATAACACATAAGCTAATTTTTATTCCAGTAAAATTTATGGTTCCCGAGGGATACAAAAATAGTAGTCCACGCGGGCGAAGCCGCGGGCGTTCACTAGTTGCACATATACTTATCACATACACACATCAACATTGCCTAGGGATATTTAATTTCGAAATGATTTGCTTACAAACTATTTGCTTTTTAGAAAAAGTTTATATATGGAATTAAACCTCTTTTGTTCCATTTTCAAAATTCGTAAAAAGTAAAAAAATAGAACGCAATAAACCAAAGATAGAATGGAGACTCCGATTCAAATTTAACAACGTTAATTTTGCCTAAGATTAATTTACTTTTATTTAATTATCAATAAGTGTTATCCAAGTAATTTTTAATTTTAACGGATCTTGTGATATTCGTAATGTCATGGAACGTCGACATTTAAGCAGAGAAGAAATGATAAGAGCGGTAGGCATGTTACAAGCCGGTGCTATCCAACGCGTGGTTGCCAATACCCTAAACACTAATCAAAACGTAATTTCTCGATTGTGGTCACATTTTCGTATTACTGGAGATGTAAGAGAGCGCCACACTGGAAAAAAAACGAGTTACCACCCCTAGACAGGATCTTTTTCTCCAAAATTCCGCCAGGAGGGAACCCGATCTCACAGCAAAGCAGCTAGTGCAAAGGCTTCAGTCAGACCATCAGCTGTCAGTTAGCGACCAAACCGTCAGAAGAAGGCTACATGAAGTCGATCTTCATTCTCGTAGACCGCTTCGTGTGCCAGCTCTACGATGGGGCAATCGCGGAAGGCGACTTCTTTGGGCTCAAGAACATTTGTTATGGAACAACAGCCAATTTGCAATGGTTCTCTTTACTGATGAGTCTCGGTTTGGATTCCACCCCGATTCACGTAGAACACGTGTTTGGAGAGTTCCAGGCAGAGAAAGTCGACTCCAGCATCCACAAGAGGTCCATTCGGATCAAGGTGGGACAATCATGGTTTGGGCGGGGATTCGTATTGGCGCGCGAACCGAGCTCATTTGAATAAGAGGCAGCACGACTGCACTAAAATACCGGAACGAGGTCGTAGAGCCTGTGATCGTCCCTCACAGAATCCAAATTGGCCAGGAATTTCAGCTCATGCATGATGCAGCCCCTCCACACACGGCGCGATTGGTATCAGCTGCCCTTCAGGAACATGATGTCGCGGTTTTGGACTGGCCTGCACAGTCACCCGACTTAAACGCAATTGAACACGATTGGGACATGTTGCAGCGAAAGGCTTTCAGCAATTTGCCGTCAAATTTGACTACAGAAGACCAACTTTTTGCCATTTAAAAAGAACATGGGATCGCATACCCCAGCGAGACTTTGACACCCTAATTTTGAGTATGAACAACCGGTGCAGATGTGTTATCAACGTTAGAGGAAGCAACACCGATTATTAAATTGTAAAAATGTAATTTTATAAAGTCATTGCAACGTAAAAATAGTTTTAACACAATTTATCGAACCTTGTAAATTTTCTGATTTTTAGAGTTTTTGTTAAATTTTCATTAAAAAATATTATCAAACAGTTGTATTTTATTATTATTAAAAACAACACAAACTATAGATTCTTGCGATACCTAGTTGTCTTAAGAAATTATGTTTAGTTTTTGTAAAAATCAACAAAATGTTGAATATCCCTAGACAATGTTGATGTGTGTATATTTCTTCAAATTCTTTGATATACAGCCGGGTTCGAACTCAAGACCTTCGGATTGAAAGTCGATTCACCATCCAAAATGGATCACGTTATAAATCACCTCATATTCAAAACTCTGATTTATCTGGATTTAAATATATTTTTAACCGACTTCAATAAACGAGGAGGTTCTCAATTCGTCAGAATCTTTTTTTTTTTTAAACGTGACGTTTAATTATTGTGTCTCGCAAAGGAAAAATAAGTTCTTTGTCCTTAAACGCAAACTTGCCTTCAAACACAAATAACAATACCGAAACCGGTATGCTTATGCTTGACCGAATTCTCGAAACCATCTTCATTAAATATGTTCAGTTAGTACAGTCAGCATCAGAAATAGATCGCTTGTTATTGACATGGAGAATAGTGGATTTTGTTAGTGAACAATAAAGGAGAATAGGCACAGATGACTCTTACTAACTTGAACAACCCTAAACATCATGATCCAATTTCGAATCAGGTTCAATCGGGATATGTTAAAAATAGTAAACAATAAGAATTTATTTATATATTTATTTGAAACATTTATTCTTACAGGTATGACCTAATACAATAGAGCAGGCAGCAAAATAATTTCAATAAGTTAGTAAAGCGAAACTACTATAAAAAAAACATACATACAGCCGAACATAGAACCTCCTCCTTTTCGGAATTCGGTTAATTAGAATAAAATTAAAATTAAATTATACTTGGATTGTAAAATGTTTTCAATTATGAAGCTGACCGTACCACAGATTGCTTAATGTATAATTCACCTTCATACATTAAATTTGCAGTTGTACATTCGTGTTCCAAAAAAAGATATTGATTTTTTGTTGGAAAGCAAATCATTTTGATCTTCATCTTCCTGCCCTTGTCCCACATTACGTGAATACTCAATCAGCCATCATCTCACTCCTTTCTTATACTCATGGTATTCACACAATCCACCTTTTCATTGGTACAGTACTTCAAGTTACATATTGATATATCGGTATATCGGATCTCGGTTATTTTCGTGTTTTCAGAATATGTCCGACAGCAGTGTATGAGTCTACAAAACAGAATGCGACAGAAGTGCACGTCGTTATCAGTGCTGAGCCTCGAGCACGAGTATGCACAGAGTCTACTATTCGATCCGTGACTGTAGTATAGTCTCTCAAATGTATTGGGATTTTAGTTCAGTCAAGTTACCACTGGAGGCGCTGCACCGGAATCCCATACATTTGAGAAACTATACTACAGTCACGGATCGAATAGTAAACTTGTGCATACTGGCGATCGAGGCACAGCTCGAACGGCTTGCAACTAATTTGCTTTTCTTAAAAATGACATTGATATTTATTTGTTTGCGATAAAGTTGAAATTATGAGTAATTTTCATTTCCAAATGTGTTTTCGTCAATCGTTTTAATAATTTTAAACGATTGTTTCTGATGTTTTCCGAAACGCATTCTTCTGGTTTTACAGTATATGGGTTGTAAAATATATAAATACTCCGCAAATATATTTATTAAACAGTGGATAACAACCACCGCAGATTCTAATTACGAGTATAACCTACTGACGTAGCGAAAAATACAAATCTGTTTTTGTTAATGGAGGTACATGTAACAGAGACCTTGTGAGTAAAATTTTAAATTTTGCAAGGCTGATGAGCCGTTCATCAAAAAACGAATAACCTTTATACAGGGTGGATTATTTTTGTGCGGAGAATATTATGGCTGGTTTCTCTGCTCATCTAGTAGTAGCTTTACTTTCTGCACTACAGGTCGTAGGTGGGATTCCCACCCGGAAAAGACATTTGTGTGATGAACAAGTCGAATTGCTCATTGTACGAACTAAAAATATATGAAAAATGACATTTTGATCGTCAAATTTTAGTGCGAATAATGAGCAATCCGATTATAGATGTTTCTTCTATGTTTGGATGTTTTAAATTAAAGTTTTATGTAAGTATGTATTTACAAGTGTTTATGTATTCCAATAGTTATCTGGTTTCTATCAGTTATGTACAACATTATCCATAGAGATGAGATACTGTATAATACAGCCACATTGGTATAGAACAGTACACTCGTAGGCCTATTTATTTAGTAGGTATGTGATAATTTGTGTCCAAAATGTTGAAGCGCACGATATCGATAGTTCAAATATTTCAATTCAATTATCTAGTCAAAAAAGTAAACCTAGTAAATGTACAATACACATTAACATAAACCTCAATTCAAGACTCAATAAAGTATCTAAGTATGAGCAAGTGGCCAACTCTGACGAAGGAGTTTTTAGACCGCCTAAAGGTCTCCGTCATGGCTTAACGACTCAATAAAATATTTAATCTTTTAGTTCGTTATTTTGATTTGAAATGAGAGAATTGAACTAACAATTCCATTCCTAGTTCATCTTACTCATACGAACTTACTTACATACTTACTTTAGTATAAATATAAAAAATAAAGCGATTGCGTAGCAGTCATTTTAGCCCCCATAAAATTTAAAAAAACTTTTGTTTCTTGAGAGAAGAAAAAACTGAATATGGAACTGATCAATCGTACTATAATGATGTAACGGCATTCTCGTAACTCTTATTAAGTTATGAATTATTAAGTTATTTCGTAAAGTATCACCTTTTAATAATAAATCTTCTGTATTCTTCAGTATGTAACCATCCTGTATATTCGGTCAAACAAAGCATATAGGTTAAGTAAAGTTTCTCAGTCAAATTTTTATTTAACATTCTGATTCCTTCGAGTACTGTGGTGTTTTATGTGTTTCTTAACCAATACTTATTCAAATGCGGTAGTGAAAGTGTTTGACGACCCTTGCCACTATCATAATAGAAGTGACTTTAGATTGCAATTTGCGTAAGTTGTCCATTTCAGCAAAGCATTTTTCAACCTATTACCGGTGACCGATTGAGCTCTAATACATTTATTGATTCTCGGTGATAATGCAATTATGGTGATAGCGAGCTGATCTGTTGCCATCTTTAGATGAGCTTACTTTTGCCAAAATTATACAGCTGCTCACTCCACACTTATGGTGAACGCGAACCTGGCCACACCGCACGCGCCACAGTCGCCGCAGTCATCGCTTTGCTTCAGGTACTGCGGCGACTGCGGCGCGGGTAGGTGTGCGAGGTTGCATAGTACTTCATATAAAGAAATCGAATGCGGGGACTTGCGGCGACTGCGGTGCGGCCCAGGTCTGCGTTCACCTTTATACGTTTTCATAGCCTAACAGAAACTCTTATAATTTTTCAATAATACGAGTAAACTTAAATGTTGTGATTCTTCTTTTAAAGAGTCAGCAGCGCAGTTCAGTCGGTTCACGGTTTCAGACTTCCCCTAAGTGGCCCTAAAAAAAAAACTCACTCGATTTAACTTAAAATAGAAAGATAGATTTCAAAATTTACCTTATTTTTACCCAACTTCAAAAAAGGGGTTCTACGAGTACTTATGTCTTACTGTATGTATGTATTTACCGTATTTTCTGTCAATTGTGGACCAATTTTACTTTTTTTTTTTGAAGTATTTTCCAGGTGGTCTTGCATAATTTGTCAAAATATCAAAGACGTCGGTTTTTAGTTTTGTTAAACATAATATGTTATCTTGTTGGTGCCCTCCGTTAAATTGTTGGTCCCGACTTTTAAGTCTTTAAGCCATGACGGAGGCATTTAGCCGCAATAAATCTTCGTCATCAGTTAGCTACTAAAAAAAACTTAGGCCTTTACATCTTTTTAGATGATTTATAAAGTGTCAGGAGGCAATCTTTTGTCTACACTTATCGGGACACTGTAGTGCCTGGGACAATGTTGAGATAGAGTAGGCTTGCCCAGCACCTACACCATCCTCTCAGCTTAACCGGCCATATCCACAGGAAAGACATGGTCAATACGTGTGGGGCTGACTAAGCCGCGGGTTTCCTCACGATGTTTTCCTTCACCGTTTAGAGCTCGTATTAATGCGCATATAAATTTTTCGAAACGAAAAATCCATTGATGCACGGCCAGGATTCGAACCCACGACCTTCGGATCGAAAGTCGAGGTATACCCCTCGGCCAACACGGCTCACAGTTAGCTACTAGGTCATACAAATACATACATCTTGTTTGTTGTTGTATTGAAGCTGACTGTTATAAACACAGTAAAGTCTATCATAACATCATGGGGTCAAGAATAATGTTTACTATTATATAGCCTTGATTTAAAACAAAATATGTAAAACATAGGAAAAAATTGCAGTCTTGTTGATATAAGTTAACAGAAAGACGTATATTTACCTTAGAAGTTTACCACACTATTAGTGAACGAGTGTGAATAGTCAATGTTACCTGCTAATATAGCAAGGCCTTAGACAATATATTTGTTATTACTCCCAAGTCGATAAAACCAGTTAGCAAACATTTTGGTAGTCTTATTAGAACCCTTACCAAACGCTAAGTGGGGTCGGAACAACATGTTTTCTTCTCCAACTCACCTCTATCATTCGTCAACTCTGAATCCACTCCTCTCACATTCATATCCTCTTTCACACAATCCAACCACTTCTTCGGCCTTCCTCTACTTGCGTACCCAGTTACACTCATACTCATCACTCTTTTGGTTAAATGGTTTCCCTCTCCATCATCCCTCTCATTACAGTTGTCCAAGATAGATAAATAGATAGATAACAATTTATTTGACTCCTTAGTCACACACATAGTAACAATCTAAAAATTTAGACCTTTACATCTTTACTAGATGATTTATACAGTGTCAGAGGGCAATCTTTGCCTACATATAACGGAACACTGTAGTGCCGGAGACATTGTTCGAGATGGAATAGGCCCAGCGCCTAAACCATCCTCTCAGCTTAACCGGCCATATCCACAGGAAAGACATGGTCAATACGTGAGGGGCTGACTAAGCCGCGAGTTTCCTTACTATGTTTTTTTTTTACCATTTAGAACTCGTGTTAATGCGCATATAAATTTTTCAAAACGAAAAATCCATTGATGAACACTCTAAACTAAACGAAACAGTATAAAAGTAAGATGAAAAAGGCATAGAAAAAGTAGCATACTTGATATACTAGCACCTACACACAATCTTAAAATTACTACCAAACCAAATAAAAACATGAACCTAAATACCTACCTACAGAGAGTGCTAAAGTGTTTATTTTCTGTATTTTTAGATTTAAAAAGCAATAATGAAAATGTACGAGACAATTGCAAATTTCTACGAAGGAAAGTCTATCTTCCTCACTGGAGGCACTGGATTTCTTGGAAAAGTAAGTAATTGACCGAGGGAGCGAAACAGGCTAAGGTTTTTGGGCTGACGTCATAGGATTCTGTGGCTGAGTTGGTTAAGGCGCTCCGGCTTTAGGAGGATCGGTTTGATCAATGCGAGCTTGAATCCCAGCGGAATCCAAAATTTTGGTAAGAAATTTTATTTTTGATGAAACTCTATTTTTAGGCGATTTTAAAAAAAGGAGGTGGTTATCAATTCATCGGAACCTTTTTTGTGTTTTTTTCTGTATGTTCAATGTTCACTGATTACTCGAAGACGCCTGGACCGATTTGGAAAATTATTTGATTTGATTTGATTATTTTTGTTTTTCCAACTGGTGCCACAAAAATTTTATGAGGATCTGTCGAGGATCTTCGGAGTTATGAACAGAAATGCACCTCGAGAGTGCAGAAAATTGCTCAGCTTACAACACTGAAGTCGGTTTTTTTTATTTAGCTACTTGTATTTTAAAATGTTCACATATAAATATTTATATATTTCAGGTCGTGCTTGAAAAGCTCCTATACAGCTGTCCTCTTATAGACAAGATATATGTGTTAATCCGAAACCATAATGGCTTGAGTGCAGATCAAAGAATCCAGAAGTTGGTGGATAATCCGGTAAGAATAATGTGTTACGTTTTTACTAAGCATTTTCAGTAGGCATATACTTTGTCCTTCGTGGTGTAAGCCGTGATGGCCGAGGGGTATAGTACCTCGACTTTCAATCCGATGGTAGTGGGTTCGAATCCTGTCCGTGCATCAATGGATTTTTCGTTTCGAAAAATTTAAATGCGCAATGCACGAGCTCTAAACGCTGAAGGAAAACATCGTGAGGAAACCCGCTGCTTAGTCAGCCCCACACGTATTGACCATGTCTTTCCTGTGGATATGGCCGGTTAAGCTGAGAGGATGGTGTAGGTGCTGGGCAAGCCTACTTCATCTCAAACAATGTTACAGGCAAACAGTGTCACGTGGAGGCAAAAGATTGCCACCTGACGCTGTATAAATCATCTAGTAAAGATGTAAAGGCCTAAGTTTTTTTATAATACTTTGTCCTTCGTGATGAACGCAGGAGAGCAAAGAGAGGCATTAAGGCCTGAAGACCCAGAAAGGACCCGGAAGAAAGTAATCATGTTCCAAAACATGATAAGAAAGAATAATATAAGCATGATTACGTAATAGCACAGAATACTGTGGTAATAGTAATCTGAAAACTATCATGAGCACACTAAACGCAAAATAATGATATTATTTAATGACTTAACGATATAATGTATGCTTTACACTTGTCTGAATATGTGCCCAGAAAAAATGCATAATTACAGTCTGTCTTTAATAGACATGACAATCTGTTGCCGTCTGTTTTCATTGACACGCAGAAAATTATTCTATTCTATGAAAGTGGCAAGAAAACGTTCTCTAAAGCTGTGCGTGCACTGCGTCGGAATCGGAGCTTAAGGGCTCGGCGAACGTATCTACTTACCTAGGAACGTAATACCAAAATAATTTAAAATTTGAGCATATTTTTATCACTTTACGTTATTATTTGGATAAAGGTAGTATTTATTTAGGTTCCTGTTAAACTTTTGTTTCAAAAAACTTACTATAGAACAAATGAAAAGAAAAAATGCCATTTTTGGTGTACCTACAAAGATTTCAATTCAATTGACTTACATTTCTTTTTAGGTAAGTTTTTCGGAACAAAAGTTTAACAGGAACCTAGATAAATACCTACTCTCCTAATCTAACAACATAAACTGATATAAACATGCTTACATTTTAAATGATTTCGGTATTACGTTTTTATGGAAATTCGCCAGTCGCAGCCCTCTTAAGGAGTGTCAAGATTTGTTAGTTTGTGTTGATTTCTATGATACAGTATAATGCCGATGAAAAATTCGAAAGCAGCGGAAGTACCCTGTGGTCGGAATTTTGTAAATAATGACGCGTAGGTACGCTCCGATACACAAAGTATCTTATTGAATAAATTAATTTGAGTTTTGAGTTTTGAAATATAAATCTTGACAGATCGCACCAAATATATTTTGTAATTTATATTCGCTGTGTGTGGTATTCCATAGAATTTGTAATGGCACGATCTCAAAATTTATATTTCAAAAGATATTATTATCTGCTGTGTGTGTGATGGGCTTTAGTCTTATTAAATTAATAAGTCTTAGACACACCGTTTTTTTTGTTGTTTTTTATTTAACTAATAATTACCGGATATTTCAAAATAGGTACCAATAAAAAACCGATCATTGCTTTGTCTAAACAAAAAAAATTAACCATGTGAATTTACTTTGTTCTAGCTATTTGAAAGGTTAAAAAAACAAAGACCAAATACCTTGAAGAAACTTATTCCAATATGCGGTGACGTGGGTTTGCCTAACCTCGGACTACAGACCGAAGATGAAGCCATTCTGATCGAAAAGGTTAAACTGTTTATATATTTATTTTTAATGACTTCTCGTGTCCCACTGCTGGGCAAAAAAAATATTTAGATAATTATTATCATTTCCAGGTGTCAGTGGTGATTCACGCCGCAGCAACGGTAAAGTTCAATGAACCCCTAAAACTCGCATTGAACATAAATGTTGAAGGCACACGGAGGATACTGAACCTATGCCATCGTATGAAGAAACTTGAGGTAAAATAAACCATGATTCTGTTGATAACTGTTTGCTCAAAACGCGGTAGACATTCTCTTAGTATTTAAGGTGCTTAAGGGGATAGTCAAAGGTAAGTCCATAAATCCATAACGTTCCGTACGTGACATGTCGTTAGCCCATCGACGCTGTAAGAAAGCTAACTGGTTTCCAAGATGTTTTCCTTCACCGTTTAGAGCTCGTGATGCGCATATAAATTTTTCGAAACGAAAAAATGAATGCACGGCTGGGTTCGGACCTACGACCTTCGGATCGAAAGTTGAGGCACTAACCCACTTGGCTAACACGGCTCTACCAAAACACAACAGATTCAATATGCTATAAGAAGTAAGATAGTATTGAAACTGATGTCAGCAATATTTTTTACCAATGTCAGGCCATTTATCACAAAAAAATCCGGTGTAGATTTATAAAAGTCACTAGCGGGTATCAGTTTTTAAAAATGTAGTTTGTGTAAATGGGTTTTTTTTACTTCTAGGGAATTTTAAAAAGTTAAATTGTGAACTTTTTGTAAGGTATGTATGTATCTCCATACGAAGAATGTATGAGGTAGGTAGATGATCTTACAGATTTGGGGAACAGGGTGGAATAGTTCCCCAAAGGCAGAGTAGGTGGTTCCTCTGCAACGGGCCGGCCCATCCGGCCCACTTTCCCGTGGTCTTTCGACCAACAGTTGATGTCTGATAGTCCTTGATATGTATATTTCAATTCGCTGGAAACTTTGCTTGCGAGTTTTAGGACTGTAGATGTTGAGTGGCGCCATCTGTAGTGCGTAGCATGTTTTCTGTAGGTAGTTCATCTAGCGACAGGTAGATGTCGCTACACAGATCAAAGTTGGAACTCCATTATTATTTTTAATACTGATGTTAGAAAGTCTTTTCAAAAAACTTTGTTTGAGAACCGTAAAAAGCCTATATTACAATTTTTTTTTTTAATTTTTGTTTTATCTAAAACAATCTCACAAACAACTTTTTCCAGGTGCTCGTTCATACTTCTACCGCTTACTCAAACACAGAAAAACCAGTTGTTGAAGAGATGGTGTTTCCACCCCCAGCAGAATTAGACGACGTGTATGCATTCCTTAAACAAGAGGAAGAGGAACAAACCAGTGATATTCTTAGTAAGTACAATAAATAAATAAATAATATTGCTGGATATTTCACACAGCGCCATCTAGTCCCAAACTAAGCAAAGCTTGTACTATGGGAACCAGATAACTGATAGAATACTTACATATTTTTTTTTATAAATACATACATAGAATACTTTATAAAACCCAGACAGAGAACAAATACCTATCTATTTTCATCACACAAATGTTTATTCTGTGTGGGAATCGAACCAACTACCTACAGCGCATAAGGCAGAGTTACAACCAACTGAGCTAAAAGGCCAGTCAATAAAATTGAATACTATTGGCATGTCACAGTGACGATCAGCATCAAGGACTACACGAGTTCCATGGTGCAGTCAGCGTCAAAAATCGATGAACATTTGGTGTTTTTCAAATCCCTTTTTACGTTGTGTGCGAAATCGGTAACTTTTGTTAAAAAATAGTAATAGAACAAAGCAAAACATCTAATATTAGCTGGACGTTCTGGATGAAATAACAGTCACCTTGGTCACGAGCAGTGTGCTAGCAGCGTGACCACAGTAATATTTAAAAAATGTTCAAGTCACTTGAAATATGTGATGAAGGCATAATCTTGAGAGCTGAGTTACATAGGCCATAGGCAGAAGTTTATCATACTATGCTCATATTTGCAGAAGAACACCCAAACACCTACACATTCACGAAAGCACTAGCTGAAGCACTAGTAGAGAAACAACATGGAGAGATACCAACCATTATCATCAAGCCTTCTATTGGTAAGTTAAAACCTTATAGCTTAGACTGCTATAAGTTACATGCCGAATAAGCGTATATTCTGATGGTATTTACCAAGCCAATGGACACTTTGTAACATCACCCCCTGATTGTCTATTTTTGATAGTGACCAAAATCTGTCTCAAACTCTCAAATAAGACAGTTCTGTGACCATGCAAGTAGCTCTGTCACTCTCATCTCAACGAGAACGAACGCGACAAAAGATACATACGCGATCGTTTTGACAGTATGAGACCACTTAGAGGTTTGAGACCATGTTAGACAATCAGCCTGCTTAGTTATCACTCACGAGTACGTACACCTACTTATTACGTTTACAAAGGATTGCCTACACCCAGCAGTATGTAACACCTATGGATTGTGGATGATAATGATGATGTATGTTGCCAGTAACAGCAATTATAGAAGAGCCAGTACCAGGTTGGATCTGCAATTGGAACGGTGCGACTGGTATCATCACGGCAGCAGCAAAAGGACTGACCCGGATAATATACGGCGATTCTCAGGCTATTGTGGACTTCATTCCTGTGGATTACGTCTCTAATTTGATTATCGCTTCAGCAGCTAAGTCTGACAGGTACTTGATTTATGATTGCTCACACAGATGAGAGTAATAAAAAACAAATTCCAATACATTCTTAACCACAAACTAGGACTCAAGTTATCAAAAGGATATTAAAAACTATAATGTAATACGGGAAAATCAAAATTAGTTCCACTCTGGAAATCAAATATGCACCTCTTGTATCACATTCGTACACTCGACGCAACTCTCACTTGTCACTGAGTACATAAATACCTACATTTGAATACCATACTCTTTGTCATTCATTTTACTGAGTTATTATTGCTTAAATTCAATATCCCTACTTATAGTTTTTTAAAGAGGCAATTGCTTTAATTGTCATCATTATTTCAGATCGCAAAGTCTTGCAGTGTATAATACCTGTAGCAGTGACTGTAACCCATTAATACTTGGACATTTTTTCAAACAATTTGCCGAATTGAATAAAGAACATAACACTCGTAAGTATTAAAATATAGAATGCTATAATATAAAACATTTAGTTTCTTCCAGTTGTCAGACCTAGTCTAGACCATGTCTTAGTATCCTACCGGCTGCGCCAAGCACTTGGCGCAGCCTCAAAAAATTTAAAAAAATTATTTGTGAATGAATATAAAATTAATATAAAATTTGCCGCCAGTTGCCTATGAGGTACTTACTATAATTATCATAAATAAATAGAAATGACGATCGTACTTTGCAGCGCCTTTTTTCTTAGCAATTAGTATCTTTGCGACTTTGCAGTAAAACAAACAAGACGTAGATTCCCTTAGCTCCAATGTTTTTTATAAGTATTTGTTTCTTTTTAAAAAGGCTTTTTCAGTTGCAAGAGCAATTTTTTGTATTCTTTTTACTCAACAGATGTAATGCCTCGTCCAGACCTCATTATTGTAACGCGGTGTCAATGGCTGGTTTTATGGGTCACATTTATTTGCCAAATTCTCCCTTCTTATTTCTTGGACTTCTGGCAATTATTAAGAGGAAAAGGAACATTGTAAGTGAAATTAAGTTTTTAGAAAATAAAAAAACATGTGCCGACCAGAGATAGGGTAAACGACCCTAATTTTGGCCCCCCACCGTTTATTATCACCCCTTTGATTTATCCTATTTATTAAGAAACAACCGAATCTCACAGTGCTTCAACTTATCGAAATCGATGAAAACAATCATTAGCTACAATTTGGACAAACCAAATAACGAAAAATAAACATAGTGGCGTCGGTACAACAACATTAATATAAAAACCGGTCAAGTGCGAGTCGAACTCGTACGCCGAGGGTTCCATACCTAGCCATGGTGCCAATTAAGCTAGTCCGCTTAATTGTATTAGCGCCCATACAACTCGGAGAACAATTTTAATTGGCGTCAACTATGTATGGGAACACCCTTTAATTTTCAACTTTTTTAACTTTTTGGAATTTTTCCTTTATTTGTGCTATAAGGCCTTGCTTTTTCCCAAATTTCGTTATTCTAGGTCAACGGGAACTACCATTTAGGTTTTCGACCCAAAACCTCTAGGGTACTTCCGGTTGACCTAGAATTGTCAATTTTGGTTACAAGCAAGGCCTTACAGCAAAAGTAAAGGAAAAATTCCGAAAAATAAAAAAAGTTGATAATTAAGGTAAGTTTTGGTACTTTCAAGTTTTCACGAAAACCTTGCCTATATCTTTTTATAGTGTTGACTCAGGACCTTGATTTTTATACTCACAATAGGGACTATAGACTTTAGTATATGGTATAAATTTCAACTTGCTAGCTTTACCCGTTCCTGAGATAATCGATGGTTACACACGGACAGGCAGACGGACAGACGGACAAGAAAGTGATCTTATAAAGGTTCCTTTTTTTACCTTTTAAGGTACGGAACCCTAAAAATGTCTCGATTTGTGCAGTGAGAAATTATGTTTTTGCTAACGTAAGAGCTTTCTTAATTTTATCGAATCTAAGTTTATCAGGGGGTTTTACTTTGCTATAGTTTTTAAATCATTTCAACACATATTATTCGAGCTTCCTGAGCACTAATTTTTAAGAATTACATTGTTTTCGTTCTTTTATTGCAGTGCCAACATTTGGTACAGAAAAATTAGTTTTTTTCCATTTTATTGGCATTGATGACAATAATTGGTATTTCTGAGATTTCTATGAGTAGACCAATTATCGACACTAGGCCAATGTTTGAGCATAAGTCTGCTAATAATTGGTATTCCTCTTTTTCTTGTTTGATTCATTAGTTAGACTCTAACTAATGAATCAAACAAGAAAAAGAGGAATTTCAACAATATCAGCCAAACAACAGAAATTAGTAAGGAAACAACAAAAGAGTAAACAAGTGTAACGAAACTTGTGTTACCTAAAAAGTTAGATACTGTGGAAATAACCTTAACTCACAAAAAGAAGACTGTAATCCGAATGAAAAACAAGACGAAAAGAAGAAAATGATAGTGACTATGTTAATGTTATAACAGACAATTAATGAAACCAAGCAAAACAAAATACTGCATCTCAGATGCACTAGGTATAGCTAAAATAGAGAATTTTTAGACTGAGTTTGATGACAAGAATGAAGAAAAATAATAAATAAGTCTTAACGAATGTATTTTAAGCTCTCTTTAAGCGATTTATTTCAATTTACTAACAGTTTCTAACTGTGGCCAATAAATTGGTCCAACTTATGCCCATAATTGGTAAAATCATGTTTTTAAATAAACCGCAAAAAATAAATACAAAACTATGTTTACGTACGTTTCCAATGTATTAAAAACATCAATTAACTTTCATTCTAACATTTTGACAACTTTTTTTTGTTCGCCACACATAAAAAAGACAGTTATCATGATTTAAGTACATCAAGATCCTTAAAGGGCCAATAATTGGGAGTTTTACCCTATTAACTTATTATTAAAAAAAATCGTTAAGTAACTATTTTCTGATTTTTTTTCTGTATGTACACAAGTGTTGACGTCTTCTTAAATGTGCTTCGGTTTTAAAGTAAACAACACACTCACTGAACAACTGAACAGAAAATAGCTCGTTATTCATATTTTAAAACACATGCACTGTTTAATTTTGTGAAATTGAACCCTAATTTACTTACAATAGACTCACAATCACACCTACATATTAGATGGTTATGGTTTGTACGTCCAGTAAACAATTTTTGTCTTTTAACGGGAAAAAAGTGCCTATAGGACATTGAGATGGAACACACAATAAATAATTATTTTTTTCCTTTAGCTACGTGAAACTCCAGAATATGCTGACCCAGAACCGTGACGCTCTCTCCTTCTTCACCTCCCACTCCTGGATCATAAGGAGCAGCCGCGCCAGAGCGCTCGCCGCCTCGCTCTCCCCAGCTGACCGCGAACAGTTCCCGTACAGGCCCCAAGATATCAACTGGAAGGAGTACGCTGCGGTCTACTATGCGGGGATACGACAGTTTTTGGAGAAGAAGAGTCTTTAGAAGAGCTGGGGGTTGAGTGTTTTATAAAGTACTTTGCGATAATGTTGACAAGTGGGAAAACTTAAAATTTAAAACAACCGACTTCAATGTTGTGCAACGCTGAGCAATTTGCTGCACTTTCGCGGCTTGTAAGTAGTTGTAGGTAGCACATATTGAATTTTTTTAATAAAATTCGACGGGCAAATGAATAATTCATTTAAAAAGTATAATTTTAACATCTCAGGAGCTTTATTTTACGTACGCTTTTTTTACTATTGACAACTCCGTACGTTGGTCGTCGTGCTACCAACATTTGTCATTCTTACTACGTACTATTATTATTATGCTACTTTTTAATGGGTAGGTACTACGTGACCGAAGCCACGGGCCACCATAATAAATTATACTAGCCCCTCCAGACTCTCGAGAGAAGGCTCGGCGAGAAGTCTCGCCGAGACTTCGCGAAGAACAAACAAGCTACCCACACTCTCAATTTTTCTCAGTCGTGATGTTTGAAATCCTTTGTCTCGGCCAAAAATACCGACACCGATCGGAGAACAGGCGAGCCAGAGAAAGAGAAGGCGAGAAGCTCCTCACACTCACGCTTATCGGGTGTTCTCGGGGGTTCTCGCAGAGAGTCTGGAGGCCCTATACCAATTTACGATGTCACACGTGTCATTCGTGTCACGTCACATTATGTCTCAAGTGTAAGTTTATAAAGCAGTTTTGTGAACTATACTATGTATATAATATTCAGGCATTGGTATACTTAAGGTGGAGTGCCGTAATTGCAACTGTCCGGTAATTGCAACTGGAGTCAATAACTCCCTCTAGGATCACTTTTTTGAACATCGATAGATGTGGTATTGAACTTCTTCTAAAAGTCTCAGTCTAAAAATATAGATGGTGTTGATAGGACCAAAACTAAGGAAATGACAGGCCTTTTTGTAAAACTGCCAATTTTTCGGAAGTGACGCCGCTCGGACGCTCTTCGTAATTTATTGAAAAACATTATTTATCGTGGTTTTTCGCCGGTGTGTTCACAGTGAGAGTGATTATAAGACACAGTAAGTTGTTTTTTATGTGTTTGTTGTATTCTACGATAAATCTACTCAGAGTTATGAATGTAGTTACATTTGCCAGACAAAAAGTGCATAGTCTTGTAATTGTAACTATTTTGTTTCTTTTTTGACAGTTGCAATTTAACGACCGGTTTTGTATGAAGTTGGTAAAACCCAGTGATGTAACAATGACGATGACTATGTCGATACGTAATATTTTATTGAAAGGGATACTATCTACTTCCATACTATGCTATGAGTTCTTAGCAATTAGTTTGAGTGATTGAGTCCCTTCATTATGTTGGCGCTAGCGGAGCCCTTTCCAAAGCCGTTCAATATGTGAAACGAATATAAAAGGATGCTTAACTTCTAAAATATTACTTATTGCGATTGAAATAAAGTTAGAAAAAATAATTAGTAAAAGATAATTGAAGACTTTAAAGATAAGAGTGAAAGAGGCTGTTTTATAACTAAAAGATTACTGTGATTAAAATAAACATCGAGTCGATAAAAATCACGATAAGGTTCCCATCACTATTTGTAGTAAAATAGTTGCAATTACCGGATTCTTTGCTGAAAAGTGTTTTCGCGCAAAATTTGACATTAGTAGCAAGGGCATAGCTATATAAATCGAAAGAACGATATTCAAGGCGTGTGTTCTGTATTTTCCAGTAGTAAGCGCCATAGAAAAATAAGAAGTAAAAACAAGTAGTTGCAATTACCCGCAAAAACGGGTAATTGCAACTATTGCTCCCTCTGTCATGAATTTATGCAATATAATTTTATTCTTTATCGCTTTACTTTATTCATAACAATGATATAAATCTACATAAAATTTACTATAGAACAGATCTTTCAAAAAATACATTTCTGATACAAAATATAGAATTATCAAGCGATGAAGTTAGGACTCCACTTTTTTTAGTTGCAATTACGGCACTCCACCTTACTACTTTGTTATTTATTTAACTTCGAGGGTTTATTTAGGCTTACACTACACATCCCACAAGGAACTCTGTCTCATACCTCATTTTCTACTCGTAGTAAACATTCCCTCATTTATCGATAAGATGTAAAAATTGTGTCTTTGTTTATCTAACTTTTTCCCCATTGTTGGGGAAAGATCTCCATAATCATTCCAAGATTAAGTAAAGTTTATTGAATAAACAAAATAATATTTACAATAAGTGATTTCAATAGAACCTTGGTCCTTGTACAAAAACTTGTACATACAGCTTGCATAAATGTTAGTCGTTTGAAATTGCATGCACAACAAATATTATTCAGCAGTTTACATATTTGAAATGTAGATTTATTTGCTGTAAGGTGGAGTGCCGTAATTGCAACTAAAAAAAGTGGGGGTCCCAACTTCATCGCTTGATAATTCTATATTTTGTATCAGAAATGTATTTTTTGAAAGATCTGTTCTATAGTAAATTTTATGTAGATTTATATCATTGTTATGAATAAAGTAAAGCGATAAAGAATAAAATTATATTGCATAAATTAATGACAGAGGGAGCAATAGTTGCAATTACCCTTTTTGCGGGTAATTGCAACTACTTGTTTTTACTTCTTATTTTTCTACGGCGCTTACTACTGGAAAATACAGAACACATGCCTTGAATATTGTTCTTTCGATTTATATAGCTATGCCCTTGCTACTAATGTCAAATTTTGCGCGAAAACACTTTTCAGCAAAGAATCCGGTAATTGCAACTATTTTACTACAAATAGTGATGGGAACCTTATCGTGATTTTTATCGACTCGATGTTTATTTTAATCACAGTAATCTTTTAGTTATGAAACAGCCTCTTTTACTCTTATCTTTAAAGTCTTCAATTATCTTTTACTAATTATTTTTTCTAACTTTATTTCAATCGCAATAAGTAATATTTTAGAAGTTAAACAGCCTTTTTATATTCGTTTCACATATTGAACGGCTTTGGAAAGGGCTCCGCTAGCGCCAACATAATGAAGGGACTCAATCACTCAAACTAATTGCTAAGAACTCATAGCATAGTATGGAAGTAGATAGTATCCCTTTCAATAAAATATTACGTATCGACATAGTCATCGTCATTGTTACATCACTAGGTTTTTCAAACTTCATACAAAACCGGTCGTTAAATTGCAACTGTCAAAAAAGAAACAAAATGGTTACAATTACAAGACTATGCACTTTTTGTCTGGCAAATGTAACTACAACCATAACTCTGAGTAGATTTATCGTAGAATACAACAAACACATAAAAAACAACTTACTGTGTCTTATAATCACTCTCACTATGAACACACCGGCGAAAAACCACGAAAAACAATTTTTTTTAATAAATTACGAAGAGCGTCCGAGCGGCGTCACTTCCGAAAAATTGGCAGTTTTACAAAAAGGCCTGTCATTCGCTCAGTTTTGGTCCTATCAACACCATCTATATTTTTAGACTGAGACTTTTAGAAGAAGTTCAATACCACATCTATCGATGTTCAAAAAAGTGATCCTAGAGGGAGTTATTGACTCCAGTTGCAATTACCGGACAGTTGCAATTACGGCACTCCACCTTAAATGTTTATAGTGACGAACGATTTGCAAAGTTCCATACTAGTGTTATAATACTAAAAATAACATTAACTTGAAATTTCCTACGTAATCTACAGACTATACAAGGTGTAATAGAGTACTTTCGAAATTTAAACGGAAGTGACTAAATAAGTAATGTATCAATTTATTTATATTGTCTGTTTATTGAACCTAGTTTTAGAAAAGTAAAACTTAAGATGACGGTTGATAGAGTAAAGTGGAAAAAAGGAAAGCTTGTGTGGAAGAGAAAAGCTTGCCAGTTCATGTGCGGCTGTCCTACTCGTATGTGGGTAATAAGCTAATAAGAGTGAGATAGGCACAGGGATCTAGGATTTAAGAACTGTGTTTTTATTTTTATATCATTGAAAATGAAAAGTATTATCAAATTTTTAGATTCAAACGCATGTATCAATGCGGGTTCGAATCCCGTCGGAATCGAAAATTTCTTCAAACCAGTCGATTAAAATTAATATTCCTTTATATCCTCACTTTATTCACTAAATACTTCTTCACTCCGTGAAAAAAAGTCACACTATAATCCTTCCAACAGATGTCGCGAGGGTCGCAGGGAAATGTTCGTGCATCTTCGGGCGATAGTTCGGATATCATTGTGAATATATTGTCAGTTTGAATCATCCACGAACGACCAGTAAAGTATCCTAGAACATTACGCATTTCTTCAACTTGCGCTTGTAATTTCATGAATCTGAAAATAATTGCTAGGTAGGTATGCTGTTTTGAAAATACACATACTTATACACAACAATTTGTAATAATGTAGGTTAGATTACACTTTAAGATATAAATGAGTCTATTTTACTATCGTTACATAACTTTTATAATGATGTTATGGAACGATTATTAGTAAGATTATTTATTTATTTACTTAATAAAAAGTTACATAAGGTTTTGTTGTAAGTATCCAAAAAACTTATAGATAAAATGGTATTTGACAAAAAATTTACATAGTAGCTTTCAAAATGCTAATTTTTATTTCACATACGAGTATATAAGTTACAAAAACCAAAATAAACTTTCTTACTAACTTGGTTGATTTTCCGCAAATGTACAGCCACTTATCTGCCAGGTAAGCCGGTATCAATTCAAAGAATACCACGAAGACACCTTTAATCCATTTGTTTTCTATCCCAAAAGCATAAGGAAATGGATAATCATCTGAAAAAAAGCAATTTTACCACATTCAGACCTGGGCCTCTAGCCAAGTGGCATCAGTCGATTCTATTTCTACAATTAGCTTCGCTTCGCTTACTATCGCCGATGTTTCATTGGTGGATAAATGAAAAGAAGACCACGTGACCTTACGTTCGACCAATGAAAGTCACATTCGAGTGTTAGCGAATTATAGAAATCGAATCGCTTCATAGCGAATGCCAGTTGGCGAGGCCCTCTGGTTAGCTAACATTCATAAACAGCATAGTTTTTAATAATATTTTTCTCGGTGTCATAGTGTTGGTCCGAATACATTCAGTTTATGGAAGTGCGATTATTACACCCTGTATGTTTTATTGTAGGTATCTGTGAAAACAAAATATTAAACAAGAAAGCTGGTAAAGAAAGAACATGGTAGATATTTTTTCTGATCTTTACTCTCTCTAGATCCTTTGAAAACTTCTTAGAAAGTAGTCAGTGGCACGTCCAAATACATTATTCGGCACTTGTTCACATTTTGAGAACTTATTATTCTAAACGTGACAGATGGCAAGCCAATTAATTACCAACTAATATAGTAAATTAAATGGTTTTCTCACGATGCTTTACTTCACCGCTTTGTGCTTGTTACATTACCATAAATTATTATGAAAATTGAAACTATTAAAATAAATTACGAAATTCCTCAAAGAATTTAAATTTCACAAAGCAAATACCCAGATTCTAATTAAACCTCAGATTAGGAGGCTGATAACTTAATATTTTGATTAGAAAACTTTCTCCGAAAAGCGGTTACCATCAAAACGATTTGGCTTTTCAACTTTTAATACCAAATCAAATAATTTGAGAATACCAACGGCTAAGGAATAATTTAATTAATTTCCATGACTGTAATTATTCTCGTAACAAAAACAAACTTATTTTTCCAAAAACATACGGTGTTTTTATCGTTATTTTCATTGACTCTGTATTTACTGTATTTTTGTGGGTATTTGTTTTAATAAAGATAATAATATTCTATTTAATCTGTTCTACGGTCACATAATGAACTTAGGCGGGATTCGACCAAAAGTCATCTTACTCAAGAGTAACTAGCCAACTTAGGTAATTCGAAATACAAATACATATTTTAAACTTTCGCGACTTGAACACATTTTTAAATTATTATTAACGGGACTTAGGCTGGATTTTACCAAACTGGATTAAGTTTTATCTGGAGATTAAACCACAGATTAAACTGCTGTTTGTTTGAATATTTTGACTTTGTAAAGTTGACACCTTATAACCAGGATAATTTGAATTCACCTAATAATGTTCGGTAGCACATTAGGGAACATGCAATCGTAATATTTTTCAATATTTTGAGTCTTAAATGCAAAAAAAACATAAAAGAAGACCCAGTGCAACGTTTTTATTTTAGTTAGTATTGATTTTTAACAATTATTACGAATTATAAGTACGTGAAACGGAACGTATTTCAATACACCAATCAGCGTCGAGTAACATGAGTGACGTAAAAATCTTCTCAATTAGGGATGTGACCCTTTATACTGATGAATGTGGTATCGATAACTTTAATGGTTATGATTACTAATCATAAACATAAGCAACACAAAAAGCCTGAAACATATATATTTAGTCAGAAACAAGGGTCGTTCGCGATTCATCTAAAATGCAATTTGCCTTTGTAGCAATATGCCTGACATGAATATCTAAAAAGTAATATGCCTGATGATAAGTTAAATGCATTATTCTCATAATTTTTCGCCTAAGATTTGAAACACATAAGACGCAATATGCCTGAATGGCAATTTATTTTAAACTCAGTTTACCCGAGTTGTACAGTACAGTGTCTAAAACGCAATTTGCCTATGTAGCAAAGTGCCTAACATGAATGTCTAAAAATTAATATGCCTGATATAAATGCATTAATTTCATATAATGCCTAAGATTTTTCATCATAATCAGTTCAAGTGAAAGCTATTGAAGAGATCTTCATTTAAAGTGACAGCTGTCAAACTTCAAACGGCCATATCTCGAAAACTACTCATCCTCGATTCTTCTTTCTAAGCTCAAATGAAAGCTATGACCTAGATCTACATTTTCAATGACAGCTATCAAAATGACATCTATCATCTAAAATGTAGATCTTGGTCATAGCTTTCATTTGAACTAAGAAAGGGAAGTCTAGGACGAGTAGTTACCGAGATATGGCCGTTTGAAGTTTGACAGCTGTCACTTTAAATGAAGATCTCTTCAATAGCTTTCATTTGAACTAAGAACGGGAGTTTCCGAGATAAGGCCTTTTGAACACACACTAAAAAAATATGTAGAAAATGACACTAGATGTAAAATATGACAGATTATGTCAAAAATGGCAAAAAAAATCTGTTGTTTTTAATCTGTCAATTTTGACAATTAGTGTCATTTTTTATTTAATCTGTCATTTTTGACATTTTTTCTCATAAGTAATAACATCTAGTGTCATTTTTGACATGATCTGTAATTTTTTATATAATTTGTCATTTTTCCCGGTCTTTATCTATTCTATATTTTAAATTTCAGCCAAATCGGTTCAGGGGTTGTCAAGTGGAAAAAAAATACATCCAAACATCCATCCATCCAAACTTTTGCATTTTATATTAGTGTGATGATAATCAATAAATTAATGAACAAAATCGCCTAACTAACCACTAAGATCTTTGCTCGCTTCGCTCGCTCACTCGCTTCGCTCGCTCACTCGCTCTAATATTTTTCAAATATTTAGAATATAATATAACTTTATTGTACTTACCTACACCATAAAAAGAAAACACAATAAGAAAAAGAACCATTATTTTAAACAGTGATACAATTTACGATTTTTTTTTATTTTATTTGTTTGTGTAAATAATTTACTTTGATTGTGAACTAGAAGAACTGAAGATAAGAAAAGCTTTTTATTTCGACCACCACAAATATAACCTGACGTGCTACCGATCGTTACACATCAATTGGTAGGTAATAGTAGATTTCGATACATTCGTCTTGTGGCACATCCCTAAGTGAATAGCTGTGTTTAGTGGACCATGAATAATAGCCATTGTATTATCAATCTTATGTCTTGTAGATAAAGACTAACAGTAGATAACGCCATCTCGCGACAAGTAGCTGAATAAAAATATTTTGCAAAACGCCATCTCTTGACAGGTAGACTTTCATTTTAATTTATTATTATTTTATTAAGTTTAGAACCATGTTCCGATAGCTATAGGGTTTATTATCAATAAAATTAGTTTTATAGTTTTAGGTCCTTTTTAACGTTCTCCTCGACACGAGTGACGTCATCGTAACTGTACATCCGTTTGCGCGCGAAAATTTAAACGGTCAGTTTGAAACCGCAATTTTTTACTTTAAATTGAAGTATTTTAATTTTTTTTTAAACTCGTGGTCTATTCTACATAAAATTCATTCAAATGAAAGCAAAAATAAAAATAATGCAGGTTCTCTATTGTATTTCGAATTCTGTCGGCTAACGGAATAACTACTCTGAGAGTAAGATGACAGTTTGGTCGAATCCAGCCTTAATCGCGTAATGAAATTATTTTATTTACTTCGACGTTTCGGTGACATTACAGTCGCCGTGGTCACGAGTAGACTGGCGGCCGTTGTTCGCTCGTACCAAACGTCGAGGTAAATAAAATAATTTCAGTACGCGATTAAGTCCCGTTAATAATAATCGAAATACAAATGTTTAGAAAGCGCAACCGAACCTGGTTGTCCTGGTTATCCTGGTTATAAGGTGTCAATTTTACAATGTCAAAATATTCAAACAAACAGCAGTTTACTCTCCAGATAAAACTTAATCCAGTTTGGTCTAATCCAGCCTTAGTTGATTATTGATAAGAATATCAACCTTCACAATGCTCTTCATATAGCCAAGGACAGAACCAGCAGGCTGATTGTCTAACTTGTCTCAAACCTCAAATTGGTCTGAAACTGTCAATACGATCGCGTAGGTATCTTTTGTCGCGTTCGGTCTTATTCATATGAGAGTGACAGAGCTACTTGCGTTGTCACTGAACTGTCATATTTAAGAGTCTGAAACCGACTTTGGTCGCTATCAAAGATCAATCAAGGGGCAGATCGCGAAAGATTGTCAGGAACAAGATACTTCTGCGGAGGAGTCAAGTACCTTCAGTAATGAGGAATGCGATGCGAGGAGGATTGGTAAGACTTACTGAAAGAGTTCCGGACACACTCCTCTGCAAAGTGATCCGACAGTGTGCCCATTGATATAGGATTGGTCGAGCTACTGCAGAAATTTAGGACCTGTACATCGCCAGATCTGGAAGAAGAATCAAAGATATAAACCAAAATATAACTTTTTGTATTAAAAACACACTTATAGCGTTCGCTAAATCTCAATAAAAGTTTTCTTGTGAATTGATCAGGGGCCTTACTATGAACTCTTAGAGCAATGTCAAAGTAAGATTACTCTGATTCCGTGCTAAGATAAAACGGTAAGGTTAAAGTAAGTAAGCCTAACGCAGGAATGTTTTGGTAACGTCTCATCGTGGAGTGTCAAGTCATTGACGCGATGCAGGACTGTTTTCACCTTGTTTTGACATTGCTCTAAGAGTTGGTGGTACGCCGGCTGTAAAGAGTTCCGATACTATTTATAATTGACACAGGCTTCAGTTTAGACAGCCGATAAAATGCTCCCATCTCTTTTCTTTGACAAGAATAACAAGAAAAAAACAATGTTGATGAGAGCTGGGTGTATTCTTCTTACCTGCAAACCTTAGCTGCAGCAACAAGTATAGCGTTGGATACATAATCCACAGGCACAATATCGGGGACATTACGTCTGCTGCCGATTATCAACCTGCAATACCCTTTGCCGATGGCTATTAGAACTGCCGTGGCTCCATAGTAGTTGTCCACCCAGCCTTCGAGGGGTTCCGATTTTGACGGCGTCACTGTTTGAAAAAAACATTCGGAATAATAAACTATAGGTCTTATTGTCATGAACGGTACACTCTTCCCCCCTCACTTATGAAAGATGTTTAAAGTTAAACATTGGTTAAACTAAACAACGTCCTGACTCTGTTTGTCACTATCCACAAATAAAGACAGGACGTTGTTTAATCAGTGTTTAACTTTAAACACTTTCATAAGTAAAGCCGCTAGATTTTAGCACTCAAAATCCTTTGAAGATGTCTGAAGCACAGATATTTGATTTTGTTTTGTGGTCTGAGGAGTCACTATAACATACGTTTTCGTATTTTCACATGATTCCTTGATTGTGTCACTTTCACGCGCTCCTACAAAACCTGTCTCGGTCTCAAGCGCAAACCGCGCCGCCTTCACTTATTTTGATTTTTTCTGAAAAAATAAGTCCTAGACAACGCTAAGCGGAAATTTTCGCATCGAATTCTCATTATCTAGCTACTTTTTGGGATTAATCATGGCGCATTGGCGCATTCAATTTCATTGAAACAGTCAAACTTGCTCCAACTAGGACTGATTACCTAATAGTACCTAATAATAATAACACAGTTACCTATAGATGGTCTGAAGATGATTGTGGGGATGTCACCATGAAGGTCCTTAACAAGGTTCTCGGTTAAGGCCTTAGTAAATGTGTAGGTGTTCGGTCTTCCACCTGCAAATGAAACAACCTTGAAACTTTGAAAATGCGAAACGTTCATCAGGTAGTCTAATTTACATTGAATAACATTCGCTGCACTCCGCGTTGTTAGTACCCGTCCGTGTTTAAATGGTTCGCCAGTGTTCCGTCCAACTCCATTTGAGTTCCAAAATCCGATTACGAACATCTTTGACCTTAGTTCGTTTTAGGATTTCGACATTTAAGTGTCTTTTCAAAAGGGTTTATTTTATCACCAGATTTTTCAGAAAATGGAAAAACTAAAAGTATGGTTTGATTAATGGTGCGTTTAAACGGCGCGCCAATACGCGAGCCTAGCCTGGCTCGGCTCGTGACTCGGCGCGCCACGCGCCGTTTAAACAGCTACGCTCGGCTCGGCTCTAGCCGAGCCGCGCCTCCACGGACGCCTCGGCTCGCGTAGGCTCGTGATATCCCACGCCGTTTAAACGCACCAGAGGGAGAAAATCCTTTAGATATCGGAAGGCTCTTTTTGATGTCGATTTTCTATGAAGGAATTAAACTGTTTAGATCCGAATATCGTTGAAAATTCATATCCAATAGAGGTTTTGGACCAAATTGCAATTGCAGACCAAATTGCTCAAAACAAAGTGAGTTATGCTCTTTTGAAAAGACAATCCTCTTTTGTAACTGTATAGTAAGAAGTAAAAAACCATTAAAGTGTTGAACGAATGTAAGCCAAGCGAGCGAAGCGAACACAAACATACTAAATAGTCATTGAATTGACTTACACAAAGCCTGAGATGTAATCTCCTCCCCAAGATCATCAGCCATTATATAGGCTTTCTCTAATTCCATAAGAGGGGTATACAACTTTTCCTCCACTACGTTACCAGTCGCGTTGCAGTAAGCAGTAGAAATGTGAACGAATGCCTAAAAATATATAAATAAAATAATAAATAAATAAAAAAGCTAGCTAGGCTCTTATATAGCTAGGCTTTTTTATAAATTCTTTAGGTTTTTTTAGGATGAGACTGGCGAGGGATCGAAGAGAATGGCGGAGTAGAGAGGAGGCCTATACCCAGCAGTGGGTGTATACAGGCTGAATAGATAGATAGATAGATAGGTTTTTTTATATTCTTTTTTTATATTTTTTTGATAGCTAGGCTTTTTATTGACGACATTGATTTGATTTCTCAAATTCGTCTTATACCTTTGGCTCGAGGGGTAAGATCATCAAGGCGCATCCCTGTCTGAATTGCGCCTCAGGTTACCTTAATACTTTTCATCCTGTGACATAGTTCCAAGACCTTTTTAGTGCCTTCCACGTTGATGCTTAGAGCTACTCTCAAAGGTTCATTGAACCTTACCGTAGCTGCCGAATGAATCACCACAGAGACCTAGAGAGGAAAGTACATGAAATGAAGATATGAAAGTTTGTCAGTGATATTTGAGTGAGGAGCGGGTCTTTTTAGCTGAATCATAATAATGAATTGTATTATAATGATGCCATCTCTCTTCATAGACATGAGAGTGACAAAAAAACATAATACGAATCATATTATGATTCATAAAAGGAATTGTATCCTCCTTGAGCGAGCTAAAATCTCAGTCTTCACATTATTTTTATCTAACGTTTTATACAATACTTAAAGAACTTTTCAGTACTTTATTTAAGAAGTCAATAGGGGTAGTCAGAGGCAAGTGCAATCACGTTAGGTATGCCCACAATAAAAATACAATTTTACCAATAGCGTTCTAAGACGGGATAAATCTTCTTAAACACGCATCTATAACTCTATTTTTATACCTTATCTATCAAAAGCTGCTCATCGTCAGCATTGATTCCCAAGTTTGGTGATAATATGTCACCAGCAATCAGTACTACTTTTTGAAGATCTTCGGGTCTTTTCTCTCTCAATCTGTCGAAAACCTGAAAAAATCACTTAAAATAAGTCATTTTTCATTTTTTTTAGGTGATTTATTTTTTTAAGTGTTTACACATGTTTGTATTTTTTTTTCATTTCCGCTTTGCGAAAAAAAAAATGATTTAAAAAAAGTCATTTTTCGAACTTTTATTGTATTTTTTTCCATTATAAAAAAAATTATGTAAAAAATGTACTTTTTCGAACTTTAAGGTATTAATTTTGATACTCCTTCTTTGCACTTAGTGAATTTATAATTTGCCTATACCTATTAAACATGTAAATAACATTGTGTAAAATCACTTATTTTTTATTATGTAATTTAACAAATACTCAAAGGTGGCATGGACTATTAACTATAAATAACTAGTGACTATGGAGGTTTCGGCAGAATACCAGCGCCTTACCACTACTCAGTGACACGGCATAATGCTGAGTCGAGGCCTTTTTGCTGCTGTGACAAAATTTAAAAAATCCAATGAGCCTGTAACTTACAGGACATTCTAGTAGACATTTCAATCTCTCAGCTGGTTTTTCCTTCTTCTCTCTCACCAATAAGTATACTTTCTCCACCTTAGGGCAGCTGTATAAGATTTTTTCTACGATTACCTGTAAAAGACTCTCTCTGTTATTCATATATGTATATTATAAAAATACAATATAATAAAAATAATATACAGGAAAAATTTATATAAACACGAGCTCTAAACGGCAAAGGAAAACATCGTGAGGAAACCCGCGACACGTATTGACCATGTCAGCAAAAGGCTGAGGCAAAAGGCATGTCTAACAAAATAGAATAATAGACGTACTTTTCCCAAATATCCAGTACCACCAGTTATAAAAACACTAGTCCCGGCATAAAACTCCGGGACTGATTTAATCCCGTTTTTACGTTCTGGGATAACCACCATTCTTGCTAAGGTATCAGATAAAATATAGAAAAGTGTGCTATGTATCTGAGTACTAATATTACACTACAAAATGTTCTCTAAAGAGACTGAAGGGTTTTTATATTTTATAGACTACTGTACAGTCAGCATTAAAAGTAGAAGACTCTTCTAGATTTTTTTTAATCACTTATTTCTTTTCACGGGACGAAAATGGAAGAAAAATATGTCGGACGTGTGAGTTCACACTTCCACAGTGACAATGCGTAGGTTATCGGCGCATCTAACTATATTGTATCGATAAAGTAGGTACAAAAATTGCCTGGCGTCAGTCTGTTAGTTTAATTTACCTTTCCCATCATCATCATCATCCACAGCCCATAGCCCACTGCTGGGTGTAGGCCTCCCTTTGTAAACGCCACATAATCCGGTCCTCCGCTGTGCCAAGCCAGGAATTGCCCGCGACGTGTCTAATGTCGTCGACCCTCCGCGCTATTGGACTTTCCCATCAGCAGCCAATCAAATTTTCTGGGACAGGACACTTGGCCAGATTTGGTGATGGCAGATGGTGCTAGGATGTGGCAGACCATCAGCCAAGTGGGTGGACAATATCGAGGCCATAGAAGGAAAGGCATGGATGAGACCGGCACAGGGCTGATTATAGTGGCGTTGAGGGAGGAGGCTTATATCCAGCCGTGGGCTATTATTTGAACTGCCAATGATGATGATTATTATCAGCCAATAAAAAAGTCTCAATACTAACTTTGAAAATGGTTGTAATTTTTCATCGGTTACCTCCCCGACTATAGTTACGTAATATTGAAACTATGTCTTCAATAAAATGTAGGTTAATATGCCCTACGGGTCAGATACACGTATTTAACAAGATGATGTAAAGTGCGGGTTCTAGAATCTACTTTAAAAATATGCTAACTAAATAATAAAATAATTTCAAGTAGGTAGGTAAGTAAAGGTCGATTCACACTTATGAAAAAAACTGAAGCAATACCAGCAATACTAGGTTCACCAGGTCAGCTAGTACTAAATGTTTACACGTTCCTAACCCTTTAAGCCAGTTTATACATTAAGGTTCGAACGTATTATAAATAGCAAAATAAGATATTTACCTACGACCTACGATCATTATCTTGTTTACCTACTAGACTAGACAATCAAGGTTTATACAAATATTCACTTCTCACATTTAATTTATTTTTATAATTAACTATTATTAATTTATACACGCGTAGAAGGGTTCCGTAAGGAATTAGAAGAGCTAGTGGCTGAGCCGAATATCATCAGCGAAATAAAAGCTCACAAACTTCGCTGGCTTGGCCATCTAGAAAGAATGGGAGAGGATCGTGCCGTGAAAAGAGCGTATTTGGGACGGCCGAGTGGCCGACGCCCGGTCGGCCGTTCCAAGTACCGCTGGAAGGACGAAGTCGAAAAGGACTTGCGCGAGCTCCAAGTGGAAGGCTGGGAGGAGGTGGCGCAGGACAGATCGAAGTGGAGGCTCTTAGTGTCGGAGGCCAAGACTCACTTTGGGTCACTGCGCCATCCTAGTTAGTTAGTTAGAAGGGTTCCCTAGGTACAAGCGTTTCAAATAATCATTGTCGAGCAAATAATGTTATCGTCGATTGTAGAAATATTATTTACCTATAATAAAAATATCACTAGTTTCTAATATACACTAATTTAAGCTAAGTTTATAAGTAAAAACATAATTATAAATACCTGTAGGAGTTATTTCTAGTAATCCTTTAAAAAAAGAACCTACTTAACACTACTAACACAAATACTACTCGTAGTACTGTCAGTATTTCCATTATGGGAATAATTTGAGAAAAAATTGTGTTACAGAACCCTCGTGGCGCGAGTTTTACACAAACTTGACTGTATTTACTAAATTAAGTAATTGTTTTAGTATTAGTTTTAATCCAAGCCTGTTTTAATGAAGTCGTTGCTCTAAAAATGAATTCAAGTTATATATCAGTTACTGATTATTATGCGGGGAAATCGATTTTTGTGACAGGTGGGACCGGTTTTATTGGCAAGGTAATTGATTTACTTTCTAGAAAGTTAAAAACTTTAGAGATAAAGTTTTCAGTCCGGTCTCTTCACTATATTGTGACTTTAATTTAAAAATTTAATAATTTAAAAATTGAATAATTTCAAATTTTTATTCTTATTGCTTGTTCTTGTGTTCGTCTGTAGATGTAGATATTTGTGTTTTATTATTGTACCAGAGAACGTCCGCGGCTTTGCCCGCGTCAATTTGTTTATCCCACGGGAACCATACATCTTTCCGGGATAAAAAATCGCCTATGTGTTATTCCAGAACCCAAACTCTCTACATTCCAAATTTCATCAAAATGGTTGAGTTTAGTAGTAGAGATACGCGGTAACAAACATTCACACATACACACACACACACACACACACACACACACACGCACGTAATTTTCTATAAACTGCTAATTATTACGCAGAAATAAATGTATTGAATTTAATTGCTTCCGTGAGCGCATAATTGAATCAACGACAATAGGCAATTTCGTGTGAAATAAATTTATATAAATAAGAAGTTTATCATCTGTATGTATATTAAAATATATCGAAGCGAGACCAACAATATTTTATTTCATATTTTTAATATTGTTATAAAACTTTTAACTCGGACTCCCGCGATACAAGCTTGGCCTAGTGCGGGGTTCATTGTAAAAATTATTTGCCCTAAATATTTATACTACCTATGTGTGTATGTTACAGTGTTTTAGGAAATAAATTATTATTCTTATAAACGGTTAAGAATTGAATTAGCTACATTGTACAACACTGACTACCCCCTTAGGATTCATTGATACCTACGTCGTCGGGCGTCACTCATTTGTCATTTTTTTACTTTCGCGTTCAGAACAGATTATAAAAATATAAATGTATCCGGGTATTTGTCACGTAAATTACCTTTTTATTTAGCCCGATGTTTCGACTAGATTGCACCAGCCGTGGTCGCGGGAAGACGGCTGGTCTAATCTAGTCGAACGTCGCCGTCGGGCTAAATAAAAAGGTAATTTACATTTTTTGGCTCAACATATCAGCATTGCCATTCAGCGCGGTAATGCTGCCAGTGTCTTGGGCACGCTTCGGTCTGGCAGTAACTTGGATCAGTTGAGCTACCTATAGATCATTTCCAACGATCCTTAGGTGGCTGAACTGGTTCTTTTTGTATGGTATTTTATACTTTTATATAGATATGTAGTAGTTTAGTTTCTGTAACTAAATATCTTTATATTCAATTTACTTAATAAATACCCGGATTCATATGTATTTATAATTCGTCACTGATTTCTTGTTATTTTGTAGATACTTTTGGAAAAACTTCTTTATACCTGTTTAGACGTCGACAAAATCTACGTACTCGTTCGTGAGAACGAGACCGCTACAAGTAAACAAAGATGGCACGAGATAATTCAAGGCCCGGTAAAAATATTATATTCAACTGTTTTAGTTTTATTTTTTGACATAAAAAACTCAACATCAATTTTATAAACATCCTTGATATCAAGCGAGATACAACCTAGAGAGATCAAAAAAAGTTTGCAATTAGTTTGATTTTTTTTGAATGCTGAAATACTATTAAAAGCCGTTCCGATGCGCAGTGTAGCTTTTTCATTTTAAATTTTCTACTGCGCAGCGAAACTGCTAACTTCACGAATGCCTAGATCCATGGTACGTACTGTAATTACTATGGTTTTTTCATTCCAGGTTTTCGAGAGGTTAAGAATATCAAGTCCTCAGGCTTTTGATAAAATTATCACTATTTCTGGAGACATACAGGACAATAACCTTGGAATCAATTCTGATGATGAACAGTCTATTATAGATAAGGTAAGAGTTGAGGATGAATAATGTAAAAACATGCACAAATCAAGACTCACTTGAAAATTTTATAGCCGGTAATTTCATAAAGTAGGTAAGTACAAAGTAAAATTAGTTTACATACATACATAAACTCACGCCTGTTTCCCATCATAGCAGAGACCACATATCTCCACTTGCCGACACACTTCTTTCGCTTCATTCACTCTCATCACATTCTTCATGCAAGCTCGTCGGTTCAGGGACCTGGTCTTTTTCCATTAACTCGCCAATTTGGTCCAGAAATGTGCGCCTAGGTCTTCCCCTTCCGACGGTCCCATTCACACTCTCCTTATGGACCTGTTTCGTCAATCTTCTTTCATTCATCCTCTCTACATGACCGAACCATCTTAGCATACCCTTCTCAATTCTCATCACTACATCTTCTTTCAAATTATTTTACAAAACCGATAAACAACGACGAGTGACTGTACTGCAAGTTACTGCAAGGTCTGAAAGGGTTAAAAAGGGAGGGACCCTTTTTAACCCTTGCAGACCTTTTATCGGTAATTTGGTCGGCTGATTACGTAAGATTTGCAATAGCGATGCGACAGCAATCACTACGCGATCGATCGAAAAATATCACTAAAAGGAAGGCAATCGCACGTTTATAGCTCGCCTGTCGCAAAATGCACTTTGGCCATAGAGCATTTTGCGACCGTAATACGACTTTTAGTAATATTTTTTGACCGGTCGCGAAGTGATTGCTGTCGCATTGCTTTTGCAAGTCTTGCGTCATCAGGGCGCCGGTTGGGCTGCTTGTGCATACATGGCCGATACTAAATCGTAGTAGTGTGCGCCCTTGCATACATCTTCATACTGATTAAGAGCCTGACCAGTAGCCGTACCATGAGCTCTTAGGGCAATGTCAAAACAAGGTCAAAACCATTCCTGCCTTAGGCTTGTTTTGTCATTGTTTTGGTCCGAAAACTATCTTATTTTATTCCTGCCTTGGTCTTGACGCAGGATTGCAGCAGGACTTGCGCATTACACTCTCTCGACGCTCTCTCTGCGCATGTCTTGCTCGATGACATCGAGCAGGACATGCGCAGTCCTGCATCTAGTCGATGTCATGTCATCAAAACATCCCTGCGTTAAGATTGTTTTGGTCCTAAGGCAGGATTAAAACAAGGTTGATTTAGGCCTGATTTAGGATGGAGTTATGCCTGCGTCAGTCTTACTTCAGTATTATCTAAGTACAGACCAATGTAATCTTACTTTGACATTGTTGTAAGACTTGGCAGTACGACCGCAGACTAGCGGAGTAAACAACAAATTTTATATTTTACTAAAGGTATCGGTGGTGTTTCACTCAGCTGCTACCGTTAAGTTTCATGAGAGATTAGACATCGCTGTTAACTGTAATTATGAGGCTACGAAACGAGTGGTCAACTTATGTCGCCGCATGAAGAATTTGCAGGTATTTTACTAAAACATGAAATTTCTTTATTTTGTAAAAATTTAACCAATGTTGGCTGAAGTTTGGTGTCTCAATTTTCGATGCTGAATAATGGGGGTTGGTGCTTAACTTTTTCCCTCGACTAGTTAATATTTTCTTTCCAGTCTTTTGTATATTTTTCAACGGCATTTACAAATCCTAAATACAAGTACTTGGATGAAATGGTATACCCTGCACCAGTGGGAGACAAGGAACTGCAAGCTTTCATAGACCAGAAAGAGATGGACGATGAAGAAAAACTTACAAAATTTCTTGGTAAGCATAATTTTTTTAACAATTTCAAAAAAGGAAATTCTTTAATTCTTAACTATTTATTTGTATATTGGATAATACAACCAAACTCCATAACCCGTGAAACTTACTACTATCTGATCTGGGGCCGTACCACGAACTCTTAGACTTCTTAGAGCAATGTTAAAATAAGCTAGAAACAACCCTTAGGCTTTTTTCAACATTCCTAAAGCAAGACTATTTCAAGCTTGTTTTAATATTGCCTGGATTCTTACTAAAACAGTATTGTTTCAGTCCTGCTGCATAACTGCTGCAGTCATGCAGCAGAACTGCTCATGCTCTCTCAGCAGGACAATCAACAGCTAGTGACCAATAAATCCGTCACAGTATAGAATATATTTACTAAATCTAATCATATAACAGTAAAATAGAAAATCATTTTCAGGTGGTAGGCCCAATACATACACGTTTACAAAAGCTCTGGCAGAAAATTATGTAGCGAAGTACCACGGCACTATACCAACTGTTATAATAAGGCCCTCAATTGGTAAGATAATCGTAACACCAAATAATTATAAATGAATATTATGGTACATTTCACACATAGCAGGTTACCAGAGCTGGCCACTCGCTAATCTATACTATTATCTATACTATTATAATAAAGCGGAAGAGTTTGTTTGTTTGTTTGAACGCGCTAATCTCTGAAAGTACCAGTCGGATTTGAAAAATTATTTCGGTATTGGATAGCTAATTTATTGAGGAAGGCTATAGGCTACTTTTCATCATCACCATAAACCATCACTACGGGGGCAACGCCGCGAGGGCGCTGCTAGTAAGAATATACATCAAGAACTTTCGCTAGAGAGTTACAGGCTCATTCAAATACATATATGACATTTTTAACATATTGTTTAAATTTTTTATACTTTTGACGTAAATTTTTTAATACAATGTACAAGTAACTGTTTCATACTATTCATTTTTGTGACAAGAAACTGATCGCGATTAACCTTGTTTGATTATTGACGTTACATACTGTTTCGTTTAATTATTGACAACACTGTTAAGACGCTGTTCTTTTTTAATAAATGAATTTCATTTCATTTCATTTCATATTTAGCACATGCTTGCTCATAGTTTGCAGAACTTCTCAAAAAGTTGGCATTCTACAGTGACTGATTGCAAGCCAATTGAGCTGAAATTTGGCTCATTGATAGATTCTCGGTCATAATGCAATATTATTTTAGCATCGAGCTAATCTGATATGGATTCTGTTCAACGGATCTCCTCAGTGAATAACTACGTGGAGCCACATCTAATGACACCCATACGATAAAATCCATCCAGACGTTTAGGGTGCAGAGTGGCACAAAGAAATAGACAAACATACATACATACACTTAAAAACCATAATCCTCCTTTTTGCAAGGTTAAAATGTTTTTTCAACAGAAAATTTTATTTGCCAGTGACGTCAGTAGCCAAAGAACCTCTACCTGGTTGGTTGGACTCCTGGTCGGGCGCTGCTGCAGTCGTGGCTACCGCCAGCCTTGGGTACAGTCGCGTGGTCGTTGGCAAGAGTTCCAACCTGATAGATCTAGTTCCAGTGGACTACGTCACGAATCTAGCTATAGTTGCTGCTGCTAATAGGTAAAAATAAAAATAAATGTAGAGAATACTTTATCGAACCGACTTTTTGGATTTTTCGTTGGCCAGCTTCATGGTTAATGGCAAAAGGCTGGGGTAAGACAGGGTTTGCGTCTTTTGGCCAAGCCGGCAGGACCAATCTGTGAATAAAAGCTCAAGGAATTTTCAGCGAACCTTTTAATCAATTTTGTCAAATTATGATGTATTTACTGGTGGCTTTGTGAGCTGTAGACCTCGCGTCTTTGCATAGCTGAAAACTGAATATTCACAATTCTCTCAATTTGTGATAAGAAGGTGGTCCCAGGTAATTTTTCAACCCCTACCTAGTAGTCAAAGTGCCGATTCCACTGTTAAAAATTTAAAAATGAGCAATTTACTGCAGTTTGAAGATCCTCATCGGATCTTTACCAAATTTTTAAGAGACCAATTTAAAGTTACAATCTTTTAAATAAAAAAAGAACCATTGGAATCGGATTTCACTAGGAGGAGATATCCCTTTTTGGAGGAAGTATCCCTCCAATCAAAAATTCCCGTCGACAAAAAAAAATATTTAAAGTCGTAAAACCTGCCCCCCTAGCCATATTATACTATCTATCGTCGCTGTAGAATAGAAACACTTCAAAATGTATAGGATTTGACGTTTCAAGTAGATGAGTCAGACCGTCAATTCCTATACATTTTGAAGTGTTCTATTCTACAGCGACGATAGATCGTGTAATATGGCTAGGGCCCCTGTATACTTACCGACCTGTTTTGTCCAGATCGGCTGAGAAATGCGTAGGCGAGAACAGACAGACTGAGAGACGGACTAAAGCAATTTTTGGTCAATCTCGAAGTGACGCTTTGCTCGCTTGGTCATTATAAGTATAACTCCCATATTATAAAACGTTTTTTTTTTTTTTTTATAATAATAGATTCGCGTTTGACCACGCTCTGCCTGATGTAAAGCAACAGTGTGGTCTAAGATGGAGCACTCTTACCTAGAAGGAACCTATTAACTCTCGATTTGTAGACACCCAAATTATACTTTTCTGGAAATACAGATCCCGGCAAGGAGTTCCACATTATTTATAAAAATTATTTACATAAATTGTTTACATTATTTATAAAAACAATTGACAATCATAAGTAATTCTGGATAGAATTCATGCTAATTCTTAATTATTAAATGGTGAAGGCAATCATTGTGAGGAAAATAAAGTATTAGTTTTAGTTAAGGATATAGTCGCAAGCCTGTTTTCTTGTGTTTAACGATAAAATTATTTTCATTTTCCAGCCAAAAGCACCTTCAGGTCTTCAACAGCTGCACAACAGCTTGCAATCCAATTTCTTTGAAAGATTTGAATATGATAATCCGGCAATTTACTGTGAAAAATGGCTACAGTAAGTTTTTTTTTTTAATTATTATGAAATCATTTTGCGTCAGTCAGGCTAGTCAGTCAAGCCAGTCAGGGCAGTCAGTCAAACCAGTCAGGACAGTCAGGGCCGTACCATGAACTTTTATAGCAATTTTAAAACCGCAGGACTAAAGCAGAACTACAGCAGTACCAAAACCATATTGTTTTATTACGAATCCAAGCAATGTTAAAACAAGCTTAAAATAGTTTATGCTTTCAGCTTGTTTCAACATTCCTACTTCATTTATATTGCTCTAAGAGTTTAAGAGGGCAATAATTATTTTTTTTTTGTTAAATTTTCGGAATCTCAATTCATATTTAGAAATTAATTAATGCATGAGAATTAATCGCTTTATTTACCTTATTTACATTCTAAAATGACGGCAATGTTGGAACAGCCGTGGTTGCAGGTAATTATGAAAACTTTCGTCGCTTTTCAATGGTACTCCGATAAAAGTATAAAAATTTAAATACCTACACACTATAAATTCCCGTGTCTTGTTTTTCTAAATATAAATGTTTTATTTTATTTTAAATTAGCCTGAACCATAATTATGACATATGACGGTATAACGAGAGAACGATAAAAGTATAAAGATTTAAATGCACGATAAATTCCCGTGTCTATGTGTTTCTAAATATAAAAGTTTTATTTTATTTTAGATGAGTTGCCTGTACCATTTGTAATTATGACAAATGACGGTATAATGAAAGAAGTTGCAGTGTTCTCCTTTGAAAGACTTCCCGCTATGATAGCTGATCTTTTTATGCGCATGCAAGGAAAAAAGCCAAGGTAGTTTTCAAACAAATCCATAAAACTAGTAGTTCACCCCGAACGAAGTTCTTGCGCGTAGATGGCTTATATTTGGACTTGATTCTGACTACCCCTGTACTTTCAAGTGCTACTCTACTGCTGAGTAGGTTTGTCTATTGCGCTAGTTCATTATGGGAAAGAATACTGGCATGTCTATTATCCAGCCAGTCTACCCTGAACTATGAAGACATCAAAACTCTTACAAACGAGAGCTCGTTTTCTTTTTGAATTTTCAATTCCTTTTAAACACAGATTTAACTAATTTAAAACTTGCACATAATGCACATGATAGCCCTTATTTTCAGAGGCCATTTTCAGATCTTTTTTTTTTTTCAAATTTTTAGAATCTAATTTTTTTAGGCTATGATGGATACTTTAATGTTTTGATTACCATAGACATTTTTTTTTTTTTCAGATACGTAAAGCTTCAGGCTAACGTGACATTAAGTCGGGAGCTGATAAAGTTCTTCACCTCTCGCTCTTTCGTGATGAACGCAGATAAAACCATAGCGCTATCTCGCTCCCTCTCAGAACGGGATGCAAAGCTCTTCCCCTTCAATCCTAAGGAATTGAACTGGAGACAGTACCTTCCATTGTATTTGCAGGGAATAAGGAAGTATTTGCTAAAGAAATGATGATGATAAATGTATAATTATTTTAACTTTACTTATCATAGAGTTACTTAATCTTATAATTTTTCATATGTTTTAATAGTTTTAAGTGTTTAACTAAACTTAGGTATTATTTTTATTGAAAATAGTTATTATGCAAATCAAAAATCATGAAAATCGGACTCTTCGTTCTTGACTTATAAATAGAGTAGGTACTTAAGTACCCCACTTTCTTTTAGTTAATATTTAGTGTTTTACAACTTATTGCAGGCGAGTTTGCATGAAAATTATAAAATCTTGATTATTAGTAATAGGTAACCTTCGTAGAGTCAATTATTAAAACAAATGAATTATCATTATAAACTGCTAATTAATTAAATAAGTTATACTTACTAGTTTTAAGGATGGTAATTTGATCCTTTATCAACACAGCTGTTTATTATGCAAGCGGTACCTTACTAAAGCCTTAATTATAAAGGCTCAGCTATCTACCTCGCCACTTGGATTACATAGTCAGATTGATTTCAATTTAATGTAAGATGTGAGAAATATAAGTTTTGGATATGACTTACGTGTGTAGTAACATGCTGGCGCAGGCTCGCCAAGTGAACGCCGGTGCCAACGTGTGGGCAGCACAATTTGCTTTGACTTGCCATCGCTCGCCTAGCTGGCCGTAATGTTGGGTATGACATGATTTTAGATTGACTTTTGTCAGAGTAGGTTCATTTTCATTTTGAGCCGGTACCGTGAGCCGGCTCATTTGAGCCAGTCATTTTCAATTGACTGTTCATTATTTTGGCGGACTACTCACTCATTCTCATATGACAATCTGTCCGATCAGTTCTGAATTCTTTCTTATCATTGTCAAGCGAGGAGTGATTGAAGATTGAATGAAGCTTGAGGAAAAAGTAACGTCATTTTCTGATTTTGTCATATTGTGTACGGTCACATGACATTTGAATTGAAACATGACATTTTTAGAAGTTGAGCCGCTCACACAAAGTTGAATTTTGTACGGGACAAAAGAGCCGAGTCAGTCACGTCATGCTCAACACTAGCTGGCCGAGTGAATACCAGCGCCAACTTTCATTGGTTTGCATAGACTCGCCAAGCGTCTGCATGGTAGCACTCGCCTTGCATCGACTCGCCTTTGCTCGCACTGGCTTAGGCTCGCCCAGCATGGAAGTATGTACTTATAGGCGGCTATACCGTTGGTTGGTCAATAAAACGCGACTGCGGAGAGTAACCGTACTATGAGTCCCTCCCTCTTATCCAAAGAAGCGCTTGTTAACTTGCTTAGCCATTCTTGATTGATCATTGAATCAGCAGCGTTGTGCGCAATAACAATTTTGATGGGTGACCGCAAGTGGCATTACGAGCTGAGCGCATCCGTGCCTCGTTTTCAAAAGATACATAGTCATTAAACATTGATAAAATCGCCTTTTAAGTGAAAAATACTTGTCATAGGCGATTTCGCTTTAAATTAAACCAAAATTTTACAATGTATGTTTATTTTTTTACAAAATATAGTCCATAGCGTGTTTAGGCTTCCCCTGACTACCTCCTTGAACATCTTTAGTGCTTGAAGATCCCAGAAAATATTTAGTACCTGCAATGAAGACGCCTCTATTATATTTACCAGCAAATTTATGTGGAGCTTGCTAACACAATAACACACTGAATAGACCACTGATAGTATTGACAGGCATCTATAGGACATAAAAAATGTTTTATCCTGATTGAAACGTATATGACGAATATAGACGTATTTCTGTATAGCACTAGTGGCCATTTTCTCTAGGGATATACTTACTTTCTGGCCTAAACAGAAATGCCATTAAAATGCGTGACGTTGATCAAAGTTTTTGATTAAATTCGAACCAAAATATTTTAACCATTTAAGAACTTTAACAACAACATAATTTAACCAAAATTTGACAACAACACTTTAACAATTTAACCAATTTTAACCAAACTTTTTTGGTTTGTGCCCGAGCTGCGAGCGTGCAAGATCTGTGCCATCATAAAGTTGATTATCTCATATATAAGTTTTAAAATAAAGATGTCATTGTCTCCTTCCTTTTATATTATTTTAAACATACCTAAGCTATTTATATTTTGAAAGTGATTATTTTATAGAATTAATCTGCTATTATAACTAGTACTTAAGTACTAATAATTAAATTAAAAATTAGTGTTTTAAAACAAATACTATACATTTGAAAATAAATGAAGACAGTATCTAGATAGTTTTCTCGATATTGTATTGTTTTTCTTTTTTTATGTGGTGTGCAATAAAGTATGTTCTATCTATCTATCTATTAAGTTATATACGATTCCTTTGTGAATCAAAGGACAGGCACATACGAAACATGAACCAGCAGTAAAAGACGAATGACACAATCGTAAAATATCTAATTATGTTATCTCAGAGGTTACCTTACATCTTATCATAAATAAATATATAATTCTGGACATTTCACACAGCTTCAGTAATGTGTTACAACGTTTTTTATCATTATAAGAAATTAGAAGCGTAAACGCATTTTGGTTTCTTTACGATATTTTCACTTCGCTGTTTTGTGAAAAGACGATCAGAAAAATCCACAGGGTTAGGACATAGTGCATTCAATAGAACATTTGAAGCTCTACATTTTCTTGATACTAGCTTAAAAGTTCATCTTGCAATAAAATAATAAATAAGGTAATCATTCTAATAAACGATTTCAAAATTGCCAAATATTCTTTAGTTTTGTTTGAGATTTCGAGTGCACTGTCTTCTCCAACAATAACTTGGTTTCAAAGATCTGTGGTCAGGGCATTACTAATGTAGGAACCCAAACTCAATCGCAGTAGGCTTAAACGGGCAGCTGCTAGTCGAAATCTAAAGCATACCGTAGGCTCAACTTAGGCTGGATACGACCAAACTGGATGAAGTTTTTACTCGAGAGTAAACTACTGTTTGTTTGAATATTTTGACATTGTAAAGTTGACACCTTATAACCAGGATAATTTGTATGCACATAATAATGTTCGATTGCGCTTTCTAAACAATTGTATTTCAAATTATGTCGGCTAGTTACACTAGAATAAGATGACTTTTGGTCGAATCCAGCCTTAGTATTTCAATATTTTTATCCTTACATACCTACCAATCCTACTAATATTATTAATGCGAAAGTAACTCTGTCTGTATGTTACGCTTTCACGCCTTAACAGCTTGACAGATTTTTATAAAATTTGGCTTGACGTTATATATTTTACGAGCTGCTGCCCGTGGCTTCGCTCGCGTGGTACCCGGATAAGAAGTAGCCTATGTTACTCTCCAGCCCTCCAACTCAACAAAAAATCACGTCAATCCGTCGCTCTGTTTTGACGTGAAAACAGGACAAATAAACCCACTTTCACATTATAATATGGGTACGGATAATATAAAAGAAAAGGCAACAACTAATTTAGTACACTGGCTCATTTTTCGGAGCTTAAAAGTCGAAAAAACAATGACCTTCCATATAAAACTCAGGGAGAAACTCGAGAAACTACATAAATGAGGCTTTTGTCACGTTTACAACACTTCTTAACTTTGTTATACTGTTCGAGCAAAACAGAAACTGTTTTTGTGAGAAATCTAATTTTATAAAATGTGAAATGAATAATATAGTTGGGAAGTTTGTAATAAACAAAGATCTGAGAAAATGGCTACCGCGCCTTGGCAATACGGTCGTAATGATGTAATTGATCAGTGTGAAGTACATATCAGTAAGTAAGGAGTGACCATTCCACGATTATCTCTCATGGAAACATTGATTGTCAGTACAGCGCAAAGGGCAGAGCTATTACTACCAAATAAACTAAGAAGCCAGATACGAGTAGGTAGGTACACAACGAGTGGCAACAAGTGGCTAAATAGAAAATTAAAAAAAACGACCAAGCTGAGCAATTTTCTGCCCTCTCGAGGTGCATTTCTGTTCATAACTCCGTAGATCCTCGACAGATCCTCACCAATTTTGTGTGGCACCAATCGGAAAGTATACCTTTCAAGCAAAAAAAGAATTTTCTAAATCGGTTCAAGCGTTTTTGAGTAATCGGTGAACAATGAACATACATAAAAAAGCACAAAAAAAAATATTCTGACGAATTGAGAACCTCCTCCTTTTCAGAGTCGGTTAAAAATGATCATGATTTTTAAAGATAGGTACCCAATTACTTCGTTTCAGGTAAGTATGTGTTACAGACAAATGATAAATGAGACAGCTAGGCATGTCCAAACTTTACCAAATCCAGCAAACATGAGAGTTGTAAACAATTAATTAAATGCAGTGCGGCGTTTTGCAATTACCAACTTTATGTGCAATGGCAAGTTGGAAGGAAGTGTAAAGTTTTGATTCATTGGGAATTCGCCTCTCTTGGTTTATTATTTAGTTTTCAATGGTAACAAATTAGTAAACGCCCGTTACTTAAATACACAACTGGACTAAAATAAAGTCAAGACAGTGACGGGAAAAACTGTGTCGCGAAGGTACAGGAGTAGAATCACCTAGCTCTTAAGACGATTCAAAGTGATATAATGATCTTATTGAAAAAATGATTTTTTACTTTTGACTTTTTGACTTTTGTGTACCTACTTATTTGATATTTTCTTTAGTTTCATTTTCAGTAATTTTCGTAATTTAAATTAATTTTTTATAATTTAAAAGTCTAATTGATGCTCGGCCGGAATGCAATCAATCTTCGCATTCAAAATGGAGGCATCGCACACAGCCACTCATTTGCTACTGTTGGTTCATTACTCTGTTTTGTAAAAAAACGTTCGCAAATGTCTTTGATTAATCAAACTCCCGCCAGCTACACCCAGCTTGGGTTCTAAGCAGTGCCTTAATTAGGCTTTTATGCGCCCGGTGCGAGCTTCTACGAGTATAACGGCGTCCTGGGCATGTACGTAGCTATAGCTTTATTATAGGGGGTCCAAGGATTAAAAAATACAAAGATTGACTATGTTTCCCCCGAAATCAAAGGGTTTCAACTGTTCAAGTGTTCCTAAGTGGGGGGGGTGGGTCCGGACCCCCTAACCCCCCCCCCCCCCCCCTTATATACGCCCATGGTCCTGGGCTTCAATTCCTCTATTTTACAACGTCAACCATTCAAGTATCAGTGCCGCTGCGTTTTGGTTTCGTTCTCCATAATGTAATGTGCGAAACCTCAATAGTAGTTTGTTTGAAAACGTCATTACAACAAAGTAAATCTAACCTTATTTGTCATTAAGTAGGTTATGAAACAAAGCGAAACAGTTGACGTTTTGCTTTAGTTGATAAAAAAATATTTAATAGAATCAAGGGGTTTGTGAACCTGCGTGCTGATTCAGACTTCCGAATTAGCATCCGATGATTTCAGTTGGAAAGTTGACGTTTTTTCAACGAAGAAACGTCACTTTACGACGTTTCACGAAGGTCTGAATCAGCTGGGCCTCTAGCCAAGTGGCATCAATCGATTCTATTTCTACAATTCGCTTCGCTTCGCTTACTATCGCCGATGTTTCCTTGGTGGATGAATGAAACGAAGACCACGTGACCTTACGTTCGACCAATGAAACGTCACGTTCGAGTGTTAGTGAATTATAGAAATCAAATCGCTTTATAGCGAATGCCAAGTTGGCTAGGCCCTAGGTCTGGTCATTTCCGCGCCCCTCCAGGGTCTGCCCCTGTGCCTGGGCACGCTGGTACCGCTCTAGTTACGGCACTGGTTCTAAGCCCCCATGGATAAAAAAATACCCGAATTTAAAGCATCCACGTTTGCCACAATTAAGAACGCCCCGTTGTTAATTATCAATTTAATAGTCTCAGTTACAAATTACACAAAAATAAAGTAAAATATTGCATATAGCTTACATACAGTACGGCCAACGGATCTCGGCGTGCGTGAAGTTAGCCGTTTCGATGCGCAGTGCAACGTTTTCATACAAAATTTTCTACTGCGCAGCGCAGAGCCTGACTTCACGTACGCCTAGATCCGTCGGCCCAAGTGTAAATTACTATCATCTCCTAAAGATGCTTAAAGATGACGGATTTGCCACTTGTCACGTTTAAAATCAAATATGTTTTGGACATACCTCTGACTACCCCCTTAAACATCTTCAAAGGATCTAAAAATTCCTAAATATCTGAAAGTCTACCGCAATTTGGGAATACAGTCGTGATCAATTTTTTTTTAATATTTCGTACGCTGTTCACAAAAAGAAAGAAAATCTAAAATACCTATGTGCACTCGCATATCATAAAACTAGACTTATTTTTACTTTGCTTCGATGTAGTTTGAACTAATTCTAAAGCGTTGAAATAAAATGATACCGCTTCTTTATGCCCATGTTGCATTGTAAAAATTGTTAAGATATTTATAATCTGTGAATATGTTAGTGGTAACGCCAACATTGATTCAATTTAGATTTACTCTTTTATAATATGAGGCAGTTTGAATTTCCCGCTCCTTTTCCCTAACCTGTATATGCAGCGCTCTTAGCACCGTTCAAGGACGTGAACATGGAACGGAAGAACGAGAGAGTGATCGCTGACAGCTGTCAGTTCAACGAAGACTTTGCATACGGATGCACCTGTGCAACGGATCTCGCCTTTGAACCGCCACCGCAAGACAAGCCTCTTGTCTGATCACCCGCGAAGAAACGAGGATCATCTCGAGCCTTTCTCTGTACCTATCTTCAATACATTCCCGCTCCGCCAAACGCACCCCTGTGTTTGACTACCCAGTGTAGTAAGAACATTTGTTTTCGAACATTCTCTGGTCGCGCGACCCCGCGAAGTGAAGCTGTGCTGTGCGACATTCGAAGGAGATTGGATTCCTGCTGCGCGAGCCTGGCTTCCCTGGCTTGCTCCGGTGAGTGCTGCATGTCCTTCTCTTCCTTCCTCTACCGCCTCGATTGTCGTAACTGCCGTTCACCGTAATTTACACGTCCGTTTATCGAAGGTTGGTTCCGATACTTTTCGGGACTGAATTTGTTGTTGGCGCGACCAGTTAGCTTATCTGTGGTCACTAGACTGCTTCTCTTTCCTATAAAATTGGGATCCCAAGAAGATGTTGTCGTGTCTCATTATAAAATACTAATTAGCTAAACACAGTTTTTACTTTCATTCCTATCAAATACCAGTTCTCATATGGTAGGTCAACTCCATGAGTGTTGAGTTGACAAACATCTTGGGATCGCAATTTTACAGGAAAAGGAAACGGTCTACAGATAAGCCAACATAATTCACACGTATTAGTAAAAGTGTTTTAATCTAAGAGATAAGAGATCAATCTGACAGATTCCACTTACATTTGTATCAATGAAGCCTCAGACGCTCATCCATAAGAAAGTGGCTACGCCAGTCGCTTCGTAGACCCCGTAGCAATCGCCCGCTACGAAACGCGCTACGCGAAGTTGCTCCGAGATAATTCATGATGCTAAAGTTTTTCTCACAGATAAATTAGTCTAATAGTACTAGTGATTTCATTAGAAAAGAAAATAGTTTATTGTTACAGAAATATAGTGGTTCTATTTGAAATGTAGGTTTTGTGAGAATGTTTGTGAGTTGAAGAAGATGGAGACTTTGCGTCATGTGTTTTGAGTTAATGGTAAGTGTTATCGAAAAATATCAAAATTATTCTAGCTTTTTTTTATTTTACAGACATTTTTAATAATGTTAATATAATGTAAATCCGTTATTGGCTGTCAGTAATAAATTTAAGTTTTTGTGCACACATTTTCTAAGAGCTGTAGATTTTGTTTAAGAAATAAATAAAATAAAAGTAAAAGTCACCTATTTTGCCAAACATATTATTTTAATACAAAAACAAATAGGCTTCAGAAATTTTCTTAATAGTACGCAAAATATAAATATTTAATCATTATTCTTAAGCTTTTGAACATTTAAATCTTTGCATAAATATTTTCTTAAAAAAAAATGAAATATTATCACGACTGTATCCCCAGACACGGTAGACATTCTCTCAGATCTTTTTTAGGCCTTTTAAGATCCTCGGAAGATGTCTAAAGAAGTAGTCAGAGGTATGTCCAAATACATTTGGTACATGCCCACATTTTGCGGAAGTTAGCATTCCATACGTGACAGGTTGCAAGCCCATCGACGCTATTAGAAAGCTAACTGGTTTCCTCACGATGTTTTCCTTCACCGTTTAGAGCTCGTGTTAATGCGCATATAATTTTTTCGAAACGAAAACTCCATTGATGTACGCCCGGGTTCGAACCTGCGACCTTCGGATCGAAAGTATACTATTTTCTTAGATCGAATTTATTAAACCAGTTTAAGAGGGCTGCGACCGGCGAATTTCCATAAAAACGTAATACCGAAATCATTTAAAATGTAAGCATGTTTATATCAGTTTATGTTGTTAGATTAGGAGAGTAGGTATTTATCTAGGTTCCTGTTAAACTTTTGTTCCGAAAAACTTACCTAAAAAGAAATGTAAGCCAATTGAATTGAAATCTTTGTAGGTACACCAAAAATGGCATTTTTTCTTTTCATTTGTTCTATAGTAAGTTTTTTGAAACAAAAGTTTAACAGGAACCTAGATAAATACTACCTTTATCCAAATAATAACGTAAAGTGATAAAAATATGCTCAAATTTTAAATTATTTTGGTATTACGTTCCTAGGTAAGTAGATACGTTCGCCGAGCCCTTAAGCTAAGTATTTAAATTTTCATCATACAAGAGTTGTCAAAGAACAGTTATAAACGGTCACCCCTTATTCTAATCTTCTTTAAACCAATTAATATTCTAAGAAGTCGTTAAAAGTTTTATGGGTTCTTTACGACACGACGACGTAACGATATGTAAAGCTATTCGGATTGTAAGGCATTTTATCTATAAGGCCTATTTCACTGTGAGCGCTCGTGGCGTAGCTTGCTTAAGCCGGACGGTTCACTTGGATGAAAGGTCACTCGAGTGATTGATTCATTTTTCTTTCATTCCATGATCACACGACATAGACGGAATGATATAGAAATGAACATTCATTTTCTAGTCTTGTCTATGTCATAGAATGAAGTCGCGCGTCTTGGATGGCCGACTCCGAGTGAACGTTCATTTTCGTGTTCAGACGGTTCATTTTACATGCTACAAGAAATCATTACGATCGCACTGTACCGATAAATCGAAACGTTTGTGTACAGTGCGTTTGTAACGATTTCTCGTAGCGTGTATGCCCTGCATAAGGCGCGCGCGGAAGATTATTTTCTCAGATTTTAGGCGTCCAAGATCGCCTTTCCAAGATTGCCTTTTTGCCTTTGAAGTGCTTTCAGGGCACTTCCGAATACATTTTGCTCTTACCTATACCTTTTTTAACCGAAGTTCATTTAAGTATAACAGCATCAGGTATCATACTGCGACATATCCAGAAATACACTAAGAATATTGAAAACACAAAAGTGAAACAATTAACGATAATATCAAATATCGTTGAACAACCAGTGCCATCTAGCCCAAAATTATTTAGGATGATAACGGGGAGAATAATAGATATTTTTTATCAAACACGTAGGTACACATAATACTCTAGTACAGTGTTCCGCAAAGGGTGTGCCGCGGCACACTGGTATACCGTGGTCGTTAGTTGGTGTGCCTCCTTAAAAATAAGGTTACCTATCTCAGTTAGGTTACTCCAAAGGACCGCATTTGGTCAACTTAACAAGCTCATGTTTCGCATGAAAAACTTGATTTTCCATGGTGTACCTCCAAATATTTCTGATTTCTATTATGTACCTTGAACACAAAAAAATCTTTTTGTGTTCAAGGTACATATAAGAAACGAAACACTGCGAAACAAGCGAAACACTGCTCTATAGTCGTATTGCTCATTATACGGACTAAAATCGGACTAAAATTGAAGGAACAAATGTCATTTTTCATATATTTTTAGTCCGTTTATTGAGCAATACGACCATAGTAAACAAGTAAATACAGAATATGGCGCTTTTGTTCAAATGGAGTATTACATTTTCTTGCGCTACATCAGCACAGTGAAATTGGCTCTAAGCTCTAATAAAATGGTCTCTTAAGATACGGTTTTACAATGCGATTCGGTTTTTTACGTCCCATTGTGTTCTTACTCGTACATACATTGTTGTACCGCCAACTCAAAATTAAGAGAAATCTTATGAAAAATCGGTCGTTTAAGACTGATTAGACTGATTTAAGACCAGCGAACGCCCGTGGCTTCGTCCGCGTGGACTACTTTTTTTTTATCTTGCGCGAACCATACACTTTTCTGGGATAAAAAGTAGCGTAATGTGTTATTCCAGAACCCTAACTATCTACATTCCAAATTTCATCAAAATCAGTTTGTAGTTATGGAGATACGAAACATTTACACACACACATACACACGGACTTTCGCCTTTATAATATTAGTAGGATAGGATTAGAGAAAACAGGTAATACTTATTAGGTATTTAAGCCTAATAATCCTAATAAAAGCCTAATAAAATCCTTATATCCATTATCAAATCGAGAGAGAGTTTATCAAGTGAGGCCAAAAAACCGCTTAGCAAGTTTTTCAAGTTGACTGCTCCAAAACCGAACATTGATAAAGCTATCATTATTCGTGCGATTTAAATAAATTAAGGCCTATCCAAACAACTCTCTCGTACCGTCTGCGCCGGCCTTAATTCAAAAACAACAAAAGTGATGGAACTCATTGTGCCCGCGCGAAGCCAGCGATCCGAGTTATTATAATTAGTGACTAATTTTCGATTCGATATTTTGGTGGGAAATAGGTCTGGTGAGTATTTGTGATTGTGAAAAGGTTTGTTATTCAATATTAGCTATAAAACTCAAAAGGCAAAAACAAGCTACTTAACCCATTCCCTGCCCCATTTCCAGCCTTCTGCCGGAGCATTTATGCATTATGGGCACTGAACCGGTACTGATTAACCCAACCCTATTCGAATCAAGGTACCTACCTTGTAGCAACATCTTTCTGTCGCTAGACGAACTACATAGACATGCTCCGTCAGAATTGCTGTATTGAATACCACCATTACTGACCATTCCTTGATATTTTTAAATCTATCGTGCCAAGATTGCACTAACACCAGTCTCAAAATTAAAACCACCACAGATTTTGATAAGGCTGTTCTAAACTTAGCTGCTAAAAACATATCCGAGTTACTCTTTTGTGATGACCCAAATACAGTTACTGAGCGTCTAATATATAAAATAAAAGAGTCAATAGAGGAAAGTACTTACACAGTACGTGTTCCTAGTAGTAAACGTATTATTAGGCCATGGATAAGTACTGGTATACTAAGATGCATTAGGAACAGAAACAAACTTTATAAAAGAACCCGATTAGACCCTTACAATGAAATACTTAAAATAACTTACAAAAGATATCGTAACTACTGCAACAAATTAATAAGAAAACTTAAGCAAAACTACGAGAGAGGAAAATTAGCTGGGTCTCTAAAGAACTCTAAAACACTTTGGAAAAACATCAAAACGATAACTAACATGAGCAAATCTAAACAGGATAACATTAAATTACTAAACATAAAATCTTCTCCTGCTGAATCGGCCAATCATATAAATACCTTTTTTGCTAACATAGGCAAACAGTTAGCGGAAGAAATACTTCTTGATTCGACCTCACCTACCGAAGTTCACTTTGATCACGCTCTGCCCCAAGTCAATTCATTCGTCCTTTTGGAGACTGACCATACGGAGATATATAATATCTTGATGAGTCTGAAATCAGACAGCGCCCCCGGATGGGATAACATTCCAACGAGTTTTTTGAAAGCTGCCAGTAATGAATTGATTCCCATAATTAGCCATCTGGCCAATCTCTGTTTTACGAAGGGTGTCTTTCCCGCGCTTCTTAAGCAATCTATTATTACACCGGTTTATAAAAATGGTGACATGGATGACGCTAACAACTATAGACCCATTTCTGTTTTACCTGCTATATCAAAATTGTTGGAAAAACTAATAAACTCTCGCTTACTTAAATATTTAGATAAATACCATCTCTTATCCGAGTCACAGTATGGATTTAGAACATGTAGATCAACTGAAGACGCAGTAACAGAACTCACCTCATGTATTGTAGACCAAGTTGATAGAAAGAAAAAATGTCTAGCTGTGTATTTAGATTTAAAAAAGGCATTTGATACTGTCCATGTCCCAATTCTTATTAGAAAATTGGAGAACATTGGCATTCGTGGTATGTCTTTGGCTCTACTTAGAGATTATTTGAGTGGCAGAAAACAAAGGGTAAAAATCGGTAATGTCACTAGTGAAGACGCTAATATTTCCTATGGCGTTCCCCAGGGAAGTGTTTTGGGGCCAACACTATTTCTTATTTATATTAATAATTTATGCAACATGAAAATAGATAACGCAAAAATTTTCTCCTATGCTGACGATACAGCAGTGGTTTTCACAGATACGTCTTGGGAAAAGGTCCGTAAAAGATCTGAAGTAGGTCTAGCCAGGATTTATGAATGGTTAAAAACTAATTTACTTACCTTAAATGCTTCAAAAACTAATTACATGTGCTATACTATTTATAATACAACTCAACCTGATACTGAATTTAAACTAAAGATACATAACTTCAAAAATGATAAAATTAATCACAATGTCTGTAACTGCCCTGTCATACAAAAAGTAACATCAACTAGATACTTAGGAGTAATATTAGATCAAAGACTGACATGGTATGCTCAAATTGAAGCTCTCTCTAACAGAATTAGAAAGCTGACCTGGATTTTTAAAATGCTAAGACATGTTGCCCCCGAGACCCTTCTTAAGAATATTTATAAAGCATTGGCTGAATCCATTTTGAGATATTGTATTCCAGCCTGGGGTGGAGCCGCTAAGTATAGATTTATAGAAATAGAAAGAGCCCAGCGTTTACTGATTAAGGTTATGTACTTTAAACCATACAGATTCTCCACGGATTTATTATATTCCACTTGCAGGTTACTATCAGTAAGAAAACTATATATTCTACAAACTATATTACGAGTGCACAAGAATCTTGTTTATGTCATGGAAAGTACACAAAAGAGAAGAAAGGAAAAGGTAGTAAAAGTACTTACAGTAAAAACTACATACGCCAGCAACCAATACTCAAAACAGTCTGAACACTTATTCAATTCCATTAACAAAATTTTAGATATATATCCAAAACGATACTGTGATTGCAAAATAATAATTTCTGATTGGCTCTTAACAAAAAACTATGAGGAGGCAGAATGCCTCTTAGAAATAAGTTCATAACACAATAACGTCGTAAACACTAACACACTTGAGCGCACATATATACACACAATACACCTATGCACACACATACCCACACCCACACACACACCCATACCCACACCACACACATACACACACACACGCACACACACCCACACCACACACCCACACAAAGTCACGACACACACACACACACTACATAACCTACATTTCAGATGTTTCCTGTTGCACATACAAACATAACAGTTGACATAAATGTTTAGATGTTTAATTAATTATTTAGAAGTTCACATTTTTAGTTTACATTTAAATCAAAGTTTTTCATGTAGGTAATAAATAAAATATTAGAAATAGGCCTTAAATTTTACCATGTTTAAAGATATGCAAGAGCAAGACTCTCTAACACAAGTATTATAATACTTAATAGAGGGTCTTAACACTGATGTTTATGTTAAAATATAAGGTTACTGAAATAAATAAAATAAATTGAAAATTGAAATTGAAAATTGATGCTACGCACTATGAGCTTCAGCAAAGATGGCGCCACACAACATCAGAATGTCTAGATCGCGCAAGCGGTAATTTCTGCAGCAATAGACATATATCCGACGAACCAACATCAACTGTTGGTCGAAAGACCACGGGCAAATAGGCCGGGCCGTTGCAGAGCAACCACCTACTTTGCCGTTGGGGAACGATTCCACCATGTTCCCCAAATACCTTGATTCAAATCTATTCAATTAAAAACTTGAAATGCATTTTGTAAGTATAAGTGCGAGAACACACACAGCGTTTCTTAAGCTACTCATTTTACGTCGAGTTACGCGTTTGCATCGCGCTACATACAAATTCTCATGCGTGGCCTCACAAGGCGTATTATACGTCGTTACGCCGAGCGTAATTGAGCATAGAAGTGCTTTACGTGCCGCATGATACGCTGTGTTTTTTCTAGCAATCTCGCTATCTCGCAATTTATTTGTCAAAAAAACATTTATATTAACAAGAAATACCTAATTAATAAAACATAAAAGAAAACTACCTATTTACTCATAATATTTTTATATTTTTAATGATGATGCTAATCACAGAATATAGCCAATAGTTGACGTGACTAATAAACTAATCAATTTATGTTATCCGTACCCATATTATAAATGTGAAAGTATTTGTTTGTTTATTTGTCCTGCTTTCACGTCAAAAACGACGGATTGACGTGATTTTTTTTGTGGAGATAGTTGGAAGGCTGAAGCATAACATAGGCTACTTTTTATCCGGGTACCACACGAGCGAAGCCGCGGGAAGTAGCTAGTTTAGCCATAATTATGGCTTGGTTCTGATTAGACATAAACAACATGAGTCATCAAAGAAGGAAATTAGAGGATGCCTAACAGGTCATCTAGCCAGCGTGAATTAAACCAACAAAGCCTTCTCAAAGGTCGTATACCTAGAGTGTATCGGTATCGAAACATGCCTATTTGCATAGTAATAACCGCTGACACGCTAGATTGAGAGAGAGCGTAAACATGAGGAGTATGTTTACGCTCTCTCTCAATCTAGTGTTCAACTGTAAACATCTTACTTAGTGCTTACCAATGGGTCTTACTTATGAAAGATGTTTTAAGTTGAACACTCGTTAAACAAAGTTCTGTGTTTATTGGTGGATAGTGACAAATAGAGACAGGACGTTGTTTAATCAGTGTTCAACTTTAAACATCTTTCATAAGTAAGGGGGACTAAACCGACGCAAAGTACAAAACAGATAATTAACACTCTGCCCGCCTGAAACACTGAAGGCTGTGGGTTCGATTTCCGCCGCGAGGAAATGTTTGTATGATCTGTCAAAATTTGTCTCCGGTCTGGGTGTTTTTCTAAGTATAATATGTATGTTTAAAAAAAAGTATTTAATTAGTATATAAGTCATGCTGTTCCCATAACACAAGCTCTGCTTGCTTTGGGGCTACATGATGCTGTGTGAAATGTCCAGCATTATTTATTTATTTGTTTAGATGATAGGTTCACTAACTGCCAGTTAATCCTCTCAGGTTAATTTTTATTCAGGTTACAGTCACAAATAAATAAAATACACCTTTAATTTGCATGTTATAATATAAAAAAGCGTCTTAAACAGGTATTTTTATGATTAAAACTATTTCACAGTCTTAATATTCAATTTGAGACTGTTGCAAGCATCCTCCAATGTATAAAAAATATTAACCTTTCTATGTAACTATATTAATCCATAACGTAGCCTTAGACATAGCTGACATGCCACAGGTTCCTTTAAGATGTTTTCCATCATCATTTTTGAACATTTTCCGAAACGAAGAATCCATTCCAAGATCGAAATTCGAACGGGAGTGCATGGTTGCATCCATTAGACCAAAACAGTTCATAGCTTAGCGTATTCGTAACATTATCGTTGCAAAAACAATCTCTGAATGATGCAATACTTAACAATCAATCCAAGGACTTTGTTCCACTGATAATAATTCAATCTTTTTCATTCAAATCTTTGTAATCATAATCTTCATTCATAGCTTCCCAGTAAGATGGCAATCCATTTCCTGTAGCTTCAACAGCTTCTTCACTAGTACCAGGCATATGTACATACCTAGCTACATCTGTATTCCTTTCATCGTACTTCTCACCAATGACTATAGGTAGCTCGGCCGATGCATTTATATAAGGCATAGGCAGCCGTAAAGTCAACTTCACTGTGTAATCTTTCTGTATAATCTTACAGTTTTGAATTGAATACAAATGTGCTAGTATTGGCAGCACACTAGACATATTTGCAACTGAGTCTGGTGGAACATTTGGCGTCTCAACTGTACTCTCTTTTATAACCTTAGTTTTCTCTTTTCTTCGTCCGCAGTTCGCTGTGTACGTTGTATGACATAACAGTTCAGTCTTTACAGAAGTAACTTTTACATCAGAAACGTTTGTAACTGTGAAAGATATGTCAGCATTCTCTCCCGGACAGAATATAATGTTGGATATATCAGCTTTCACATTGATCATTTGCGTTCGTTTTGAGAACGGTCTTAGAAGACTCTTTTCTAGTCCAAATAATGTGTTACCTTCTGGTGCTGTAGGTTTGACGTGGCCGTACACATTGATTGTGGAAGTGAAAGATTTGTTGAGGCTGAAGAAGTTCGGCTTTTCGAATTTCAATCTTATCTGGTAAACGATCGTACAAGTAGAGTCTTTGAAAGATGGTGGGATATTTTCTGGTAGTACAAAACTGAAGTTGTATTCGTAAGTCCCAGCTGAGAGAGTAGCAGTATACCCTGGTTGCTTGTTGAGAATGCTAACGTAGTTTGCGACGAAGACTTGTGTTCCTTTGTAATGTTTGAATCTTGTTTGTCCCGAATGTCTGTGGCCAGAGTGATGTCTTTTACTTTCTGACCATGAGCACTCTCCTTTTCCTATTAATGAGAGTATTATATCTTTGAATTCTGTAGGCTCATCTATAGCATATTTCACTGTACCGATAACTGCACTACCTGCCGCGTGGACACCTTCTCTCGGTCGTTGAATTAGAATCTGACAATTCACGCCCATGTCTGCCTCTAGCAGAGTGTTCTGAAAGACTACCATATTTATATATCAGTCATTGATTGGACCGTTTTATCGGTTATCGTATTGATATGCTATCATTATCTATGCGATTATTTCGATGGTTTTCCTTATAATTGAACATAGTTTGCATTAAAAAAAATTCATGTTAAGTATAATAACTAAATCAGGTTATCTAAGAATATCCTTTCTTTCAGCACTATCTATCGACAGCTATATTATCTACTCTATAATCATATAATATAACGACTATAATCGTTTATCACCTCCACTTATATTCTAAGACGTTTCCTCGAATCTTTCTCCTCCTTAGGGCACCTCGAACAATTCGTCAAAACTTCTTTGAGTTTGGCATTCTTAAGTAGCTAGTTGGTATTTTGACATTCCTTACCTCGACTCGAATAAGGTTCAAGTCGAGTTATTACATCATCAGTTCGAATTCCACATATGAAAGTTTTTAAAGTTAATGAGTAGTTTTGAAGCGCTCTTGTGGTAGCTTTCTTAGACCTTCTTGATAGATTGTTGAAGTTGAGCGACTTTCTGAGTCGTCACAATTTAGAACCGTTGATGGTTTTACTGAGCTTTCGTTCTTTTAACGTTAAATTGCCGTTCCCTGCCTTCAGGTGTCTTAAAAACTCCGTTCTCAGAATCAGTTACATCTATATACAAGTTTTTTTTTTTAAGATAAAACAAGCAATAGCAAGTTTTTATATCAAAGAATCAAAAAGGATATTAACACTAGCAAAAAGTTTTTATAAAGTTATGGCGATTTATCTTTTGAAGTGCTTATTTTTATACAAGGTTGTATTTTTTTCAATTTTCACGATTCAAAAAAAATCATACAAAAAAAATCATTACGGTACTCATTCCATGTTACAGCTACGTGCATAGTAAAATATATATAAAAGACTCACACATAAGGTTTATATTCGATAGCAAATAAAATCGTCGATCATAATGCTTGAAATGATAAGATAATCGTTTTTCTATAATGACGATACTGAGTTTAAGCCGCTTTTGCAATGAATATCCGTTCGCCACGGATTTTAGCGGGCAGTACAGTCAAACATAAAAGTTGATTGATCATTTCATAACGGGTCACTGCTACCCTATGCGCATATTGTTTATTATTTTTAACTTGAGTTACTTGCAACTTAACAGTAATCGAAGCCGCATATAGTACCTCGACTTTCGATCCGAAGGTCGTGGGAGCGAATCCTGGCCGTGTATTAATGGATTTTTCGTTTCGAAAAATTTATATGCGCTTTAACACGAACTCTAAACGGTGAAGGAAAACATCGTGAGAAAATCCGCGGCTTAGGGAGTGTCCACATTGCGTTTTCTGCACCGCGTTTTTGAGCTGCGCGTTTGTATCGATACAAACGCGCGTTCGCAACGCGTATTTTTCCATACAAAAGCGAACCGGGAGGGGCTGCGCGGGGGGCTGCGCGTTCGCATCGCGTTCGAATCGCGTTTGTATCGATACAAACGCGCTGCAAAAAACGCAATGTGGACACTCCCTTAGTCAGCCTCACTCGTATTGATCATGTCTTTCCGGATATGGCCGGGTAAGCTGAGAGGATGGTTTAGATGCTGGGCAAGCCATCTAAAAAACAATGTCCCAGGCACTACAGGTCCCGGTGAGTGTAGGCAAAGATTGCCTCCTGACACTGTATAAATCATCTAGTAAAGATGTAAAGGCTTAAGTTGTTATTTAAATAAATACTTTAGTATATAAATAAATAAATATTTATTTATATTCTTAAGTATTATTTATATATTATATTTACAAATATATTTATTTAAATATTAATAAATATTTATTTATTTATTAAATGATCTGAAAATATTATTAACAGGATGTAATCGTGTGTTTCAAAACAGGATATCAGCAAAACAGGATGTACATTTTTTTATATGCCTTATCATTAAATTATACACAATAAAAATGCTGATAAGTTGATATGATTATTTATTACATTGTAAAAACCCTGTTTTCATTGATACCTATCTCATTTTTGTAGACACTTAAATTATTTTTATTAAACTAGTTTGATTGTCAAACGTTGATTCTGAATAAATATGTTATTGAAAGTCAAATAAAAACCATCCAAATAATCACATGTCACAATGAGTAAAAGTAAAACAGTGAAAAAAAGAGCTTTTTATTCACTGTTTTCAGGGACTAATTTAAGCTTTTTAGAGGGTATAAAGGTAATTTACGTGATAAATACCCGGACACATTTGAATTTAGTAATGTGTTCGAATCGCGAAAGTTTAAAAAAGACAATTACTTCAGTTGGTAAACAAATATTTTGTCTCATCATTGAGACACTCCGACAACTCTCTGGTGACTGTCACATTAGAATTAAGGATACCCTCGTTATGTGTCTAATTTGAACTGTAATTTGCCCGATGATTGTAATACCTAACGCTCTGTGAATGTTTAATAGAGACTCTTAAATGTTATGAACGTCACTAACTGTATAAGGGGGCATGAATTCTTAAAATAATACTAGTAAACGCCCGCGGCTTCGCCCGCGTGGTCTACTATTTTGTATCCCATGGGAACCATACATTTTTCGAGATAAAAAGTAGCCTATGTCCTATTCCCGGGTATTATCTATCTAAATTCCAAATTTCATCAAAATCCGTTTAGTAGTTATGGAGATACGTGGCAACAAACATTCACACACACACACACACTCGGAATTTCGCCTTTATAATATTAGTAGGATTGCTGAGTATTAAAAACACAACTTAAATATTTTATGTCGATTGTATAGTTTGTAAAACGCATTTTGCCCATTTTAATGTGACTACATTTTCAAGCAATTGATCTGACCACATAAAACCACTGTTAAATGCTAACCCAAAAACCCCTTCTTCATCTCGGTCAAAAAATTATAATCCTGGCTTATACTTACAACGGCCTATAAAAGGGGTTGGATGGGACGAGCTGTATAATTTATGATTTTGGTCGTAAAGTAATAACTAGATTATTAGACTATTTTTAGTACACCCTTTTGATAACAGTTTTATACTCGTATGCAGACCGTATTCTCTTGTTAATATTGCCTATTATTCGGCAAAAAACGGATTACGACTGAATCCCCAAGTTGCGGTAGACATTCTTAGATCTTTAGGCGGTTAAGATCCTTTGAAGATGTCTAAGGGGGTAGTCAGAGGTACGTACAGATGTATATTTTTCCGTCCCGCCGTGTCCGTGTAATCACCCTAAAAAGGCACAGTCTGAATATTTTTTTTTATCCCACGGTTCCCGTGGGATAAAAAAAAAATAGTAGTCTACGCGGGCGAAGCCGCAAGCGTCTGCTAGTCAAATATAAAAGTTTAAAAATACATAATTGTAAGTAAGTATATAAAGCGTCAAGGCACTAATAAACTTTATATCTAAAGATTTCCTGAAATAGATCATATTGCTATACATTTTGGTTTTCTTTTTCTTTACCTTGAATACATACCTACTTAAAAGGTGTCACTAAACAATTGTCCTTATTCAGTAGGTAATTAAGCTTTCAATTTAAATTATAAACTTAAATTAAAGGCTCCAACAGACATGCTACTTTTAGCATCGACGATCTGCGATTTAGTCGCTTTTCAGAAGCAAAATGCGGCGACCAACATTCCACATCGCACACAGTTGTTAACTAAGGGAGTGGACACATTGCGTTTTATGCAGCGCGTTTTTGAGCTGCGCGTTTGTATCGATACAAACGCGCGTTCGCAACGCGTTTTTTTCCATACAAAAGCGAACCTGGGGCTGCGCGTTCGCATCGCGTTCGAATCGCGTTTGTATCAATACAAACGCGCTGCAAAAAACGCAATGTGTACACTCCTTAAAACGCGCAATTTCGATACTGCGATCGAACACAGTCGCTAAAACGCGCTGCAATCGCAAAGTCGCCGATCGCCGATGCTAAAAGCAGCATGTCTGCTATAGCCCTCAAGTATGCATGATTTACCATCAGTTGAATATTTCTGAAGCCCACGATAACCAGCAAATAACTCAGTAAATTCCATTTCTGACCTAAATAAACTTAACGTCCATTAAACACGACTTTAATTAAATACCAACTTGAATAGCCCCTACGTTTTTTTAGCCGCGGGATTAACAATACTTGTTCATTTCATACGAAACTAGTCTGTAAGTTGTTAGAGATACGGTTGATTTTCTAATAATCGTAGATTTTGTAATATACTATATATAATAGGCCAGATCTTGAAGGCCTCTTGTGCAGTCGTAAGAGGCCTAGCATCGACTACGAGCGGCTTAAGGGCGCTTCATAAATGTGACTCATGGATTTTTTGTTGGGCTCAGCTGTTTTTGACACTTGAGCAGCTCTCTCGATTTGAAAAGATGCTTTGAGGAGGTTTAAGGCTTTGAAGGTAACCAACGTAGCGGTTACCACCAAATAGTGCTGGTCTTTTCACACAGCATCATGTAGCCCCAAAGTAAGTAGAGCTTGATGAGTTATGGAAACCAAATGACTACTTACATACTTTTTTTTTTGTAAATACATACATTTTATACATAGTAAACAGACCCGAGCAAAATATTTGTAGATCATACAAACATTTGTCCCGCGGCGGGAATCGAACCCGCAACCTCAGGCGTCTTAGGCGGACCTTCACCCACTGCGCTACAGAGGTCGTCATAAATGTGATAGATAACCAGATCTAATAAAGTATTATAAATATGTAAAGTATTTACAAAAAGTATTCTATCAGTTATCTAATCTGGTACAAGCTTTGCTTAGTTTGGGGCTAGATGGCGCTGTGTGAAATGTCCATATTTATGTATGCAATATTTATTTATTGATCTGCTAAGAGGGTAACAGGCACGCGAAAATTAGACTAGAACAATTAACTTTTACTTTTTAAACATCAAATTATTCTCACAAACTACATTTATAGCATTAGCAGGATTAAATTGTGTTAAACCACCCCAACACAAACAAAACAGTTTCCACACTCGGTTTACTGAAACGGATGATCCAACCAGATCCGAAGTAAACATCAGTTCTGGTTATCCGGTTAACTTATCATAATTTATTCAAAGGATTCTTCAGCGCATTTCAGACTACGCTACAATATTATAGCGTATAGCTCATAGCACAACAATACGTAAATGTATTAGTATATTTTATATAATTATGCCCCATATTATATTTAAATTGTCCATTATCCATCCACAGGTTGTCTGGTAGAGATCGCTTTTTAGCGATAAGACCGCCGATTGTATACCTATCATTATTAAGTTAGTTTAATTTGTTATATTGTTTTCTTTTATTATGTGGTGTGCAATAAAGTATTTTCTATCTATCTATGTAAAGAGCCAGTATGCGCCAAGAACGCGTAGACAAGCCATGGAGCCAGCGGAGTCCGCGTGGACGCAACCGGCTTATTACTTTGTGTTGAAGTACTTCCATGCCGTTCTATGAGAATAAAAATATAATTATGATGAATATCGCGCACCATACATTTATTATGGAAACGTTCACACTGTACTGTACGATATATTTATTTTTATACATTTATTTACTACCTACTATATTATTGGCTTGCTATAAAAATGTATGGTGCGCGATATTGTTGTGCTATGAGCTATATGCTATATTATATTATAGCGTAGTCTGAAATGCGCTTTAGGCGCTGCGCAAACGCGGACACTTTTTGTTACCAATAGCCGATTGTCATTTGTTACGCGCCTGTGAAATAGCAATCACGGTTTTCTATGAAAGTATCTTGTGTCGGTATATAAAATTAAAAAATAAAAAAGTCCACGTTTTCGCTGAAGATAATCAACTTTTGTCTACATTTAATTCAATGTACGAAGGTTTCGAGTTACGTTGTACTCTTTCTTTTCTCTTACTTTGACATTGAGATTTATCCCCAAATTACATTCGTAGCAAGTTGTTGAAAACGTAATAGTCAAGTTTTCATACATTATCCGAAGCAGGCGCTCCGATTTGTGACCACTCAATTCGGCTATGTTTAAAAACTTAGGCGCTGCGCAAACGTAGACACTTTTTGCTACCGACACGGATACCAGTTGCTGTGTTGGCTAGCGGCAATTGGACACAGTCGTCAGTTGCCTGTTACCGACACGGCACACCACACAAAACCGTAGTTGCTGTGTACAATTGTAAGGAAAGTTAATGTTGCTTGTGTCTCCAACTGTTCCAGTTACCTACACCGAATCCTTTTTGATTGGCGATCGCTATATGTCAAGTGGAAGCAACTGGGCACAAAAATGCGTCTGCGCAGGGAAAGGCTGATTAGTGATTACATATTGATAATATGAAAATAAAATATTCACTGATAGCTTGTATCCCACAACACTTACGTTTGCGCAGTGCCTAAAGCCATAGAGACCATTTAACACATGCTGATCATTGGCGCATAAAGGTAATTTATAAATTAGTTTTTTTTTATTCATACTATGAATTTTAACACACAACTATATTATATTTTTAAAATGCTAATGTAATGCTTATTCATAAAAAAAAGGCCAAGTACAAGTTGGACACTCACACACCGAGGGTTCTGTCTGTTAGTTTTCAAACGACTATGACCAAAGTAATTTGCGAGTTTTTAATACCAAAGGTATTCTTTTAGAAAAGTATACTCTAATCGCCCAAGACTAGGGCTCAAACCCGTCCTGATTGTGCAACAACGGTTGTACTTGGTATTCATATAAACTTACAGCCGAATCATAAGTTCTCGAATCGGTAAACTGGAATGTTTGAAACTTGTTAGGCTCCGGCCACATAGGATTTGAATTAAAACTTTTTGTTACTTACCGTATTTCGTATTTTGTATACTTGTTTGTTCACTAGAAACAAAAATGAACTAAAATTGGTTTGTAAAGGGACATTTGGGAATTATAATCTCAGTTTTTCTTTGAGCAGATAGGTCTTATTTTATCATTTGATTATCTCGTCTGATAAAATAGCCACGTTGCTACTTACGGTTTTGTTTTCGTGGGTACTATCCTATCTCGTAGTTTGATTAAAAAAAATTCAAATGGTTATTGACATTATACTCCATACATTCATACATCCTCATAAACTTTCGCATTTATAATAATAGTTGAAGTAGGATGTTCTTAGCCTCATTGTGCCATTGCATTTGAATACAGACAAACCTAGACATTTCTAGCAAATTCTGAAGTTGAATTTGTCGACCGGTGAAATATCAACCAAACCACGATACCTACGTATCTAAACTTATGCTCGAACAAACTTACGTCGTCCGTTCAAACATACAATACCTACCGTCCCAATTTTCCCCTGAGATGTTAGCTCGCTTCGCTCACTTGGTTTTATTTATTTAAGTGAGGCCTTTGCCCTACAGTACAGACTATAAATTATTAAATTAAGTGTCTAATAAATACGTAAATATAATAATTAAACGACTGTATCCCCAAGGCGTGGTAGACAGTCTCAGATAAAGGAATAATAATAATAAACTTTGAGGAAATACAAATTAATAATAATTATAATGCATTTTAGGTTATATTGCCCCACATTGCAGGACAAAGGCCTCCCTCATTATTTTCCAGACATTTTTGTATAATTAATATTATTTTTCTATACTAGCTTCCACCTGCGGCTTCGCTTTCGTGGGACGTGAATAAAAATAGTCTTTGTCTTATTCGCAGTCATTATTTATCTATATTTTTAATTTCATCCAAATCGGTTCAGTGGTTATCGAGCTAAAGAGGAACAAACAAACATTACAATACACTAGAGTGATTATTTTATTGAAGCCTAAAATTTATTATAATGTTTACCACAAAATTAAATTTTATCAGAAAGGTGTGGATAAAGGTTGGATCCGCAAAATGGATCACCCTCTCGATTATTCATAAAACTTGAATAACCTTTTCAAACCGAACTAACCATTTGGAAATCGTACGTTTCGCTTTTATTCCCTTGTGGCCAAAAAGGTAAATTAGAAGATATAATGTATACCAAGTTACGGTAAGTGCTTACAATAAAATTTGAAACTAAAATGGCCGTGGAAAAAATCCTTCTATGATTTTTTAAAGTAATACTGTGTAATACAGGGCCTGTATTCTACTAGATGACAACCGCTTTGGTTTGGTTCGATCTCTTAAATGTCAGCCATTTGGTGAAATAGTAGAATAGCTTTTCAAAAATTTGTTCTGCCAAAGTTCAAAACCTCACCACAACTGAGTCGTTTGTTATTAGTAGTCATGGAAACAGTCGCTTTAGTTGAGGTTTTGGTTGAGGTTGATAAAAAGTTCGGTACGAGAATCGACGCCCTGTACAGCATCTGCGACACGCGTTAGTAGTTAATTATTACAATTATTTTTTAATTTATTTTAATACTAGCGGACCCCCGCGGCTTCGCCCGCGTGGACTACTATTTTTCTTATCCCACGGGAACCCTGCAATTTTTCGAGATAAAAAGTCTGCATATGTCCTATTCCCGGTTATTATCTATCTACATTCCAAATTTCATTAAAATCGGTTTAGTAGTTATGGAGATACGTGGCAACAAACATTCACACACACACACACACACACACACACGGACTTTCGCCTTTATAATATTAGTAGGATAATTTTTATTTCTTAATTAAATTACTCTAAAGTTTTCCCGTGAGAGAAAACTACCGAAAATAGTTAAATTAGAAAGGTTTCTTTGTATAAATAGAACGTACCGGTTCTGACCCTTTTCAATGAAATCGTATTTCGTAACTTCATTTAGTACTCATTAGGTGCTCTATTGGGATTTTATTGATTGAGAACCTACTGAAAGCTCTTTGACTGGGGCCAAAGAAGCTTGTTAATTTGTAAGCCATTCATTTCAGTCTGAGTAAAGTGAGTGATGGTTAAAATAGAAAATGAAAAGTACCTATTAAACATTCTCGGCAAAACGTCGACATTTGGTTAATTCCTTAGAATAATAATTCAGGATTTGACAAGAAAATTGTAACTCTAGTTTTAAAGAAAGAACAGACTTGTGACCAAAAGAAAAACCTTACTTAAAAATAATATGGAAGAAATAAAAATAATAAATGAAAGCTTTTAAAAACATAACTTTTACTAATTATAGTTTTAGGCATCTTTGAAAATCCTTGCAGTTATAAAGGGGTAGTCAGAGGTATCACACGGAATCCCCATATTTTAGCATACATTTAAAAACAAATCACTAGGCATGTTTATTGTTACTTGTTTGATTCTAAACTATCTTATCAATTTGAGAATTGAAGCGCTCGTGGCGTAGCTTGCTTGAACGTTCTTGATTGATCGTTGAAGTTAAGCAGCGTTGTGCGCGGTCACTCTTGGGATGGGTGACCGCAAGTGGTATTACGAGCTGAGCGCTTCCGTGCTTCGGAGGGCACGTTAAATTTTCGGTCCAGGCTTTTAAGTCGTTAAGCCATGACGGAGGCCTTTAGGCGGCCTAAAAACTCCGTCACCAGGGTTGGCCACTTGCTCACACGAACTTACTTAATTTGAAAATGAAAAATCTTATCAAAATTTTCAATTCAAGAGAGTCAAAGATAGTGAAGATAGTAAAGTAACCAGTGAAACAATAACATACCTTCATTCTTCAAAATCCTTCCACCTAATCCTGACTATCTCTCACGCTGGCAATAAGCCATACCAACAGACAACCGTAAAACCTAGGGTTACTTATATTGTGACAGCTCGTGAGTTATCAGTTTATCACCCATTTTTTGCCTAAACGTGTGAAATGAATTTAGAAGTTTCTTTGTTGGAGCTATGAGCTATAATATAATAGCATATAGCATATGTTCATAGCACAACAATATCGCGCACCATACATTATTATGGTTACGTTCACACTTCTCTGTACGATTTTATTATTGGCTTACTATAATAATATATCGTCGGTCCAATGCATGTCACCAAACTAGCATTTCAGCGTTTTTCACTTTTTGATGGGCATAGTATTGGTTAGGCCAAGAGCACAATGTGGCAAAGTTTCACAGCTGTAGCATAAAAAATGACAAAGATATCACCAATTTCTTTTTCAGCTATCTGCTAAAAAATTACTTTTTACTATTGTCAACTGTTTTTGTTTTTATTAACATTTTAGCAATTCGTTATATACTGCCCTAGAGACCTTTACCTAAAGTAATTTTATTGTCATGATTTACATACTGATTTGTAGCAACGAATTGAACTTTGTTTTCGCTCTCCTGAACAATCACGAATTTACAGTTTAGCGACTTATGCTCTGGACCGACGATATGGTGCGCGATATTGATGGGCTATTATGAACTATATGCTATAATGCTACATTATAGCGTAGTCTGAAATGCGCTTTATACGTATATCAATAGAACGAAGCTTGGGATAATGTTTACCTAGTCTTTGTCACAAAATTCCACAGCCAGCACGGCTCTAGATCATAAATCTATTTTTTACTTCCGGTTAAAACAGTTTTATGAAAAAGATTTCAGTTGCTTGTTTAAAATTCTGTCTGTGTCCAAAATTATTTTGATTTGTTGTGCAATGTTCTGAGTGCAGTTTTTAGTAATTCAGTGTGTTTGTGTTTTCAGAATGAAATTTAAAATATAGAACTGGTTTTACCAGTGTTTTAGTTTTGATTCTGTGATAAAAACAATGATCTTCTATATTAGTGTTCCGCAAAGAGTGCCGCGGTACACTGCTGTACCATGGTCATTAGTTGGTGTGCCTCAAAAAATTAAGGCTACCTATCTCAGTTAAGCTACTCCAAATTTGGAACGCACATGCTCAACTAAACAAGCTCATGTTTCGCATTAAAAAAAAGGTTTTTTATTTATGGTGCACCTCCAAAATATTCCGATCTCCTAGAAAAGTTTGCGGAACACTGTTCTATATTATACTGAGGTAGATGCGTTGCACCCCGCTCTTCGTGGCGAACAAAAGTCAAGCTTGAGTCAACTCGCACTTTGTCTTGCTCCCTTGTTACACGCATTTACACGGACTTATTCGTCAACTCGTCCCAGCACGCACCTAATTTATCTCTTTCTGTACCCCGATCGCGAGTTTGCACAGAGTCTACTATTCGATCCGTGACTGTAGTATAGTCTCTCAAATGTATTGGGATTTTAGTTCAGTCAAGTTACCACTGGAGGCGCTGCACCGGATCCCATACATTTGAGAGACTATACTACAGTCACGGATCGAATAGTAGACTCTGTGCATACTCGCGATCGGGGTACTGACAACGGGGTTTTGTTAATCTCTGCTAATTTTTAGTTTTATTGATTTATCAAAGCTGCTTATATTCTACCTAAGTAGCTATAGCAAAATTTCGCCGCATTTAGAGCTTTTTATGAGTATAACTTCTGTTTTGGTAAAATCTCATTGGATAAAAATTGCAATCTTCGCTCGCTGACGCGTGTATTCCGAATTTGCGCTTATTTATTTTTATCTCAGAAGAAATAAGTGTTACGCTGTGGAGATAAGAGTGAATTTGTTATGTTAAGTTTTCGATCAACGCTTAAACACGAGTCGACTCTGCGATAGCGTAAGTTGACCCTTACAAAGTCAATGTTGGTTTTGATCTAGCGATAAATTAAGGCTCAACTCACATTGACGCAGAGTCGAAGCGAAACGAGACGTGTCATGTTTTTTATTAAACTTTAATATATTCATCTCTGTTTCCATTAGGTAGAGTACAGAAAGCGTCATTAGCTGGTTAAAGTAAGTAAAGTAAGTAGTAAGTAAAGTAAAAGGTTGTTTCGCAAGCCGTTGATCTCAACTCTTTGTTAAAACATTTGCATTATATGAAATTTGTCATCCTTGCTTACTAATTTCGTGCCGATGGAACAGCGGTTACAACACTCAACTGGAATGCCGGAGGTGCGGCTTCAAATCCCGTCACAACTTCGTGTATTTTTGTTTATTTTATTTACGCTTACACAACGAACAACTATTCAACTCCGTTCCTTGCGACCAACACCGTGAAGAACCAGGGCAACAAACAGGCTTTGAGGGCTCGCTTTCTTTTCGGTGATCCATCCTCTTAAATCTAAATAATCAAGCTCCAGTGGGCTCCAATCGACCAATGCGAGGCTTGTCTTTTTATCTTTTTATACCAATCAAAAAGAGTGCAGTCAGATACAAAGTACTAAATCTTTATCATTGTAAATCCCTTCAAATCAAATTTTTTCGAGTCATTTCATTCAATCCAAGATCCAAGCCACATAATACCCTTCATTGAAGCAATCTCATTTAGGAGAAAGATTTCTTGTGTTTCTCGTAAGGAACAGAAGCAGGCAAACGACAGGACCGCGGGTGTTATGCTAGAATGTAACAAAATGTTTTGAATCTAAAATGAGTTGTATAATTTTTAATTTTTATGACCAAAGGGCTGGTGCATACCTCGGACAGAGGATAAGTATGGCAATCCAACGGGGTAACGCTGCCAGCCTTTTGGGTACTTTACCTGCGGTCGGTGATCTGAACTCTGTCTTCTATCTTTAGTCATTTAAAGATAGAAAACAGAGTTCCTTTTAATTTAGTTGTTAAAGTTAGGAAGTATCACTATTTACTGAGTGTTTTTTTTTTGTTTCTTTATCGAATAATTAACTATTTTCATAGTGTTAAATCACACTTAGGTATTACCTATTTCATTAAAAATGAAAAACCTTATCAAAATTTACGATTCCGACGAGACTCGAACCCGCATTGATACAAGCGATCCTCCTTAAGCCGGAGTGCCTTTACCAACTCGGCCACGGAATCCATATTCACCGGGTCGAAAATCTTGATAAGCTCTTAGATGGGTTGGTAAAGGCACTCTGGCTGGCTTAAGGAGGATCGCTTGTATCAGTGCGGGTTCAAGTCTCGTCGGAATCGTTTTTGATAAGATTTTTCATTTTTAATAAAATGAATTGGTTGTAAATCCAAAATAAGGATGTGTTAGATGAGTGGAATAGTGCCTTAAATTTCGATCCGAAGGTACATTAATTTATCTCATGTCGAAAAATTATAAGATTACCATGAGCTCAAAACGGTGAACGAAAACATCATGAGGAGACCTTGGAGTAATCTAGTTGGAAAAAACTACTTTTACCACTTGGAGAGGGTGTAAGCAGCTCTAAATGAGGTTTATTGTTAATTTCAATAGAATCATATTTCTTTGAAATGAACTCTTAGAATTACAACGTTCCAAAATGGAAAAGTTTATAAAAACTGGTAGATTCGTTTTGCATTTCAATTTAAGAATTTTAAGAATTTTGTATTTATAAAAATGACTAGCTGCTGCCCGCGGCTTCGCTCGCGTGGTACCCGGATAAAAAGTAGCCTATGTTACTCTCCAGCTCTCCAACTATCTCCACACAAAAAATCACGTCAATCCGTCGCTCTGTTTTAACGTGAAAGCAGGACAAACAAACAAACAAACACTTTCACATTTATAATATGGGTGTGGATACGGAAAGATTAAGATAGCCGCATACAGGAACCTCAATCATCACAAGTAAATTGTATCTTTAGGAGATAGCTACTTATCCCTAGAGATCCATCGAACCGCATTACCGAATACATTACCACATAAAACCGGTTTTTTTTTTACCAACTTCCATGTGTCTTGAAGTTTATATTTAGTAGGAAAGTATTAAATTATTAGATAGATAGATAATGCTTTGTTGTATACCAAAAAAAATCACAAGAAATAGGAATATCACAATGGGCGGCCTTATCGCTAAAAGCAATTTCTTTCAGACAACCTGGGGATGGAAAGTAATAAGTGAAGCAGCATGAACGGCAGTGCACAAAGCAACGTAAAATAAATGAAAAATGATTTTCAAAAGTAATTTTATTTACATACATATATATTTAAAATCTTGCCTGTTTCCAATCATAGGGTAGGCAGAGTCCATAGCTTTCAGATTCTACCGTTCTGACACAATTCTAAAATTAAAACTAATAAAATCTTCTTTATTTATTCGTGAGCTAAGCCTGGCCGCATACGAGCCACCGAACACAACCACAATACACCGCTACCGATCTATTTCCTGTAGTTTTCATATATTTTGCATAGACGCGCCGCACACGTGTAGCCGGTGGCGGCCACTCGCTACACCTACAAAATATATGAAAAGTCACTGTCGCTGGCCACCGGTGGCTGTGGTCGATGGCTCGTTTGTGCCGAGCTTAATAATACAAAATGCTTTTTTTTTCTTTTACTCTATAAACCGGTACCGAGAAAACCAGTTTTCTTCAACACTGTTCTGAAGAAAACCAGTTTTCTCCAAACTATTTCTTTGATCTAACTTTTCTTATTATCTAACGGACATCACATTTTATATCTTTCCATTTATGGTTTCATGGTTGTTGATTTAACCGATTTAAACCCGGAAGCCAAAGTAATGATTGTTTATATATTTTATATCTGAGAAATAAAAAGATTTTCGTACATTTATGAAAAATAATCGTCTCCGTACTTGCAAAATCTTTCACCATCTACTTCAGATGTAAAAAAAAAAATATGATCACGACTGTATTTCCAACATGCAGTAGGCATATTCTTTCAAATCTTTTAGGTATTTTTAGATCCTTTGAAGGCATCTAAGGGGGTAGTCAGAGGTATGTCCAAACACATTTGGTACATTCAGTTTCAGGTTAATTACGTTTTCAACCAATTTTATTTGTTCCACCTAGAAGTAAACCTCACCATGTAAAATAACCTTTTGTGATGAGAAAAATAAAGATTAATTTAATTTAATTCCCACATTTCAGATGAACTTATTGTAATATACTGAGGTCCTTACCATTCCTACATTTTTAACTACGGGCACGATGCTTTTAGCACTGCCAATCGGTGATTTCGCGACTTTATTAATGCCTTTAAATAGCGTTTAGTCGACTAATCGGTATCGAAATTGCGCGTTTTAATGACTGCACTCGTTTTAATATTTTCATTTCAAATGAGTGCAGTTAAGTAAATAATTTATGCATGTGCGGGTCAAGATATTCGAACATTGCATAGATAGAGCTTCAGAAAAGCTACTATAAATGTTTCCTATGCGTAATTTTTCTGAGATAATCGATCAATAGTGTGTAAAATTGATAATTTACGAGTATAACCAAAATATACAGAAAACTATTTATTTTTCTCATTGTATTTGTTGTACTCGTAATTCTAATACAATACCAATATTTCCAGAACTAATTGATTCTTATTTAAGGACAAAATTATCCTTATTAATATTTATCTTAGATGATTGAAAAATTATAATTGGTTTTCATATTGGCCCGTTTTATATAAAGAAAGAATCAACAACTAGATACGAAAGATCAATTTCTCGCTTTTTCATTAACAAAGTCTTGGAAAAACATTTGAATACGCGTTCGAAAGCTATTTATGCTTATCACAATGGTTCCCTTCGAACATTTTGATAAATTATCTGCCTTTAACGCTGTGAGAATACATAATAAATGGAAAGGAAATATGACGGAGAAAATATTCGTGTTTTCACGGTGAATTGATTATCGAGTTTTCATGGCACAGTGAGATCTTGGCACTCAAACGGGTGATGGCGTATGGCATTCAAAAAATGAATAAAAAACTTTTATTTCATACGCAAAGAAACATTGATATATAGCTTTAGATAGGTAGGTATATCTGAAATCCGTAACATTGTTTTTACTCGCACGTCAATTTTAAAACTTTATTTTTGCACGTTTGAGCGCTGTCGTGCGAGCTCACTCTTTCCCGATGAAAATATTTTCACGCGGTCACTCATAGCGAAATTTACAATATACGTAAAATACATAGAAACACTATAGGTACTGATGATAACAACAAAAGATTCGACCACAATTTGGTTACCAAAGCTCTAAGCTTGAATGAGCTCTGATGACGAAGTTTTTAGGCCGCCTAAAGGCATCCGTCGAAAGCCCAAACCGTGTTTTTTACCAAGCCTTTGCGGTGCTGGTCACGAAAGGAGTAGAGTCACTTAGCTCAAACGGTTCAAAGTGATATCAGTGGTCTTATTGTTCATTGAGTCACTGTGACTTTGTCTTGAATATATCCAGGTTTATGTAGGTTTCTTTGCCCGCTGCCAAGAAATAGCCAATTTGTTCGCCGTAACTCTCTCATTTTTTCCTGACATTTAATTTCGCATTTTATCTAAAAAGCCTTTAAACTGGAGTGTCTTTTTCATCTAAAATAATAAGGGAAAGTGCTCTTGGTTTCATAGAATGAAGCTGTTAAATAATTGAAATTTACAGTGAAGAGATGGAAAAAAAGTAATCTCAAAAATGCTAGTAATTTTGACGTAGGATCAGCATGGCGATGGCGATACAGTCTTCGAAAACATGTGTGATGCCAATCCGTGAAAAAATAGTTGTCGAAAACTTTCCGAGAAACATTAGCTGTTATTTAGAATTTAAATGTCAAAAGTTTCCGATCCGACGCCGAGACGCTATGATTTTTAATATATTAATTTTAATAAATTAATATTAATAAAGGTACATAAGGTCCACCGACAAGATGGACAGACGACCTTGCAAAAACTGCAGGTCGGCGGTGAATGCAGGCCGCTTCCAACCGTAAGGGCCGAACGAAACACATTACGGCGGTGCGGCGCAGCACTATGGGTCAGGAGCGTAATTATCGTCTCTAAATTCTGTAACTTCCTCAGTTTTTAAAATATCTTAATGAATCTTTCGCTATTATAATCTACGATTATATAGGCTTAAAATTAAAACAAAAAAATTCATAAAAAAACATTATTAATATAAAAAAATACCACTTAAGTAAATAAAACTTATTTTTTATATATTTTCGCGGATTTTAACTACTCCAATGGACACAATTAAAACAAAATCTACATTAACATTATAGAAAATAATACTAATACATAAAAAAATATATTTTAAGTATTTTTTTGCGTTAAATTAAAACTTAGGTAGGTACTATTTGAATGAGTAATAAGTTACTTAAATAAAACTTATTTTAAACATTATAAACGACAAATTGGAAACTAATATATAATAATGAAGAACTGATTATAAATATATACAAAAACAATATAGTATAATAAAAATTCTAATAATCGTAAAAAAGTAAATGCCAGGTTTTGTAGGTTAAAAATCTAAAAGACATAGCTTCTTGACACAACATAAACTCCCGCAATTTCGGAACTGCAATGGTAGTTCTGAAAAAATCTACTAGCTAATAATCTATCATCATTACTATTGCCAGATCCTTGTTGTGGTTTGTCTATGATGTAAACCCATTTGATTCCTAAACTGCACTTGTACACTTCTTTTGTTCCCTTGTTTGAGTCTCTGGTTTTCCGTTGTTTTAGCCGATCATTTTGAAATAAGAGATTGTTAGATATTGTAATATTATAGATATTGTAATTCCATGCATCGAATCCACGCATGGAGTGTTGATAAGCCATACTGATAGGCATTTTGATTTTCAGGCTTGGATGCAACCTTACTTGAATCGTTCATTTCAGTTGATCTAGCACCACAAATACGCTCACTGCTCCAGAACTGGTGTTCAGTGATCAGTGATTTCCTGAATGACTTTTCCATCAACCATTGTCATAAAAAATTTAACAATTTATCAAATAATGCAGTTATTCATGCAGTATTCTCTACTTGCAGCTAAAATAATTATGAAATAAATATTTTCATAATTTCAAAAATAATTAAATTTAATTAAAAGTTAATCAAGTAAAACTAACATTAATGGCATGAAGTGAATTAAAACGAGGATAAATGCTACATTTTAAACCAAAATTTCCAAAAAAATACCTTTTTATGATTTTTCAGATTTTTCCACCGTACACATTTTTGCCTCTGAGTCAAAATGGGGCAAATTGGGGCAAGATTTTATTTTAAATCCTATTACTATACAGACCAAGAAATGTTATGGTAGTCGTATCTCCTTGTCGGGAGACAGCGGTAAATATGAAAAGTCGATTTGAATTTTCAAAACCCAAAAAATATTAGGACTTTGGAAAATTGACTATAAAAGCTAGCTTTATTTATCATAAAAGAATTTACTTGAATTAAGTAAAAAGCGTAAAGTACCACGCTTCTAATGATGTATAATACGTTATAGTTTATTAACAAATAATTAAAAAAAAAACGATCTGAAAGTGCCATATCAAAAATTTCCTAAGTCTGTGAATCTACTTCCTTACATTCAAGTTCTTGATATGGCTATTTAAATGTGTTAATATTGCCCTTTTTTTTGTGATATATGATAGTTCAATTATCCTACTACATATAATCATTGAGAAATATGAAGAAATCAAAGTTTTATAAAGTGATTAAAGAGACGATAATGACTGTCCTGACCCATAGTGCGCCGCGCCGCTGAAATCGGCGGTGGCGGCAACGCCGATTTTAGCGGCGCGGCGCCGCTAAATCCAGCTTTATGACGTCATACTTGTTGACAATGATTCAGTTTGTTTCTATCACTCTTTCAAACAAAACGCGTAACCCAGAAGCAGTTTGTAAACTCAGGATAATTTCAAAACTTACCGATGGTATGTGATGAGCTTTTTATCATCAGGTTTCCCGCGGCGGTTCTGATGAAGTTGGACAGCACACACCGGCATAATAAAACAATTTCCTGGAGACCCTTACGTCATGATCTCAGGATGACACTGAAGTAGCAGAAATAAGTATGGACCTTTTATGGTCAATAAATTTGAACGTGTTTACGTGAGTGAGACTAAGAGGGTGTCTACAGGTAAAAGTTCTTTGTGGTTACCCTACCATAACGCTCTTTTTCGCGACGCCGCAACGCCGCAACGCAAACTGCCGATTTCAGCGGCGCGGCGCCGCAACGCCGTTATGTGTTTCGGCCCTAACACATGGAGATTTTTGAGGGAGGCCTATGTCCAACAGTGGACATACAACGGCTGAGATGATGATGATGAAAGGTGCATAATATTATCTTACAGCGAATGTCAAAGTTTTTGTTCCATGTAATTTATGCAAGCAAGATCACGTGATTTCTGGGCGGATTTCCCTTTGCCGGATATTCGGCATCGGAAGCCCTCGCTGGTTATCTTAAATCCGGACTCAAGCCAAACCGTTGCATCACATTAATAAATAAAATATTAACCAAGTCAGAGTCTGACACTCACACCAAGGTTTTTAGTAAAATAAATCGGATTGAATAACTTAGCGTCGATGGGTTTGCAACTCGTCACGTGTGGAATGCTAACTTCTGCAAAATGTGAGCATGTACCAAATATGTATTTGAACATACCTCTGACTACCCCCTTAGACGTCTTCAAAGGATCTTTAAAAATGCCTAAAAAAGATCCCAGAGAATGGTGGCACGCTAAATGGGGTCGGCACAACATGTTTTTCTCTTCCACTCACCTCTATCATTCGTCAACTCTGAATCCACTCCTCTCATATCCTCTTTCACTCAATCCAACCACTTCTTCTTCGGCCTTCCTCTACTTGTGTACCCCTGTCACACTCATACTCGTCACATTTTTTGTGACATGGGTTTCATCCCTCCGCCTAACGTGCCCACACCAAGCTAATCTAGCACTCCTCACCTTTTCAATAATAGGCGCCACTTTCAAACTTCCTCTAATATACCTACTCATTCCTTAGGTACTTTATCCAAACGGATCACCCCACACATCCATCTAAACATCCGCATCTCAGTAACATGCACTCTCCTTTCATCAGTCTTCTTCATTGCCCAACACTCATACGAATTGTAATCCTGTTTTGCTTTTCGTTTGTTTTTCCATTTAAATTGTTTCCCCTAATCAGATACTTTTCTCTGTTGGTAAAGACCCTGCACCAAATAGTAATGTTATTGCCGCTCTTAAACACAAGACTCGAATCGCGGGATACGATCAAGAGTAAAAACAAAATAAACGATCACAATGTCCTACCATTTGCGAAACAAGCTGCTTAAGCCCTGATTTTCAAGAAAACTATACACCACATAGTTTTCTATGCTACCACTATGTATCATAATATGAACTAGCGTCTTATGTCTGGTGAATTTTACAACTTGACAACACGAAAACTATTAGCACATTTTGGAAGGCAATTGAGTTATCAAACTAATATTATAAATGCGAAATGGATGCTTGGATGTATGTTTGTTCCTCTATACCTCAACAACCACTGAACAGATTTTGGTGTTTAAAATATAGATAGATAATGACTGGGAATATCTACTATTCTAACAAGTGGCCAAATTAAAATTTAAAAAAAACCGACTTCAATGTTATAAGCTGAGCAATTTTCTGCACTCTCGAGGTGTACTTCTGTTCATAACTCTGAAGATCCTCCACAGATCCTCACCAAATTTTTGTAGCGCCATTCGGAAAGTATATTCTTTCAAACAATTAAAGAATTTTTTAAATCGGTTTTGTGTAATCAGTGAACATACATAAAAAAGCACAAAAAAAGATTACGATGAATTGAGAACCTCTTTTTTTTAAAGTCGGTTAAAAATACATCTATTTCTGATGCTGTCTTTATATTTACAATACGTGACGGTTTTCGTCTTCGAAAGGCCAAAGTCTACGTCCCAATCAACATTTAGTTTCGAACTCTTTTACTTTGAAAAGGGCAACACAATGGATTTGGGAGCGTGATTCTGAATCGTTTACTTCTAGTGATAGTGAGAATATGGCCATTACCATTGCCCTATTTTCACGAGAAAGAGAGAAAATTACTTTTGTGTAATTTTCAGAATCAGGGGCCATACCATGAACTCTTAGAGCAATATTAAAACAAGCTTAAAACAGTCCTACTGCTTTAGAAATTACATTCGTTGTCATGGTTCAAGCTTGTTTTTTACATTGCTCTAAGAGTTCATGGTACGGCTACTGTATGACTTAGGTACTTTATCACTTAGGTATTAATGATACTATTAAAATAATCACAAAATATTAGTAGAAAAATCAGGTGCACAAGTAGACCAATATACAAACGCTCGCTAAAAATAAGCCCGAAAAATCCAAAAAGCTGTTTCGGCAAAGTAGATTGGCCCAATTACGTCTGAATCGGCTCTTAGGGTCCTTGTAGTTCCAAGGAGGTCCTTTGAGCATTATGAACGTACATATGGGCTAAAAGTAAGCGAGCTTTGATACGAATTCTTAGGGCGGTTTGCACGACGATTCCAAATCGAATTTACAAAAAAAGCGTTTAGGCTAGCTTAAATACAATTAGGAACGTTATGCCGCCCTTAGGCCTCTAGTAATAAACTCCGCTCAACTTGTGTCTAAGTGGCATCGCGGATTTAACTATTGCCATACTTATTTGTCACTGTCTAACAAAAAAGGATGGCAATAGTGGTGCAACTTTGACAGAAGTTGCGCGGAGTTTATTAATAGAGGCCTTAGTGTATAGCTGTGTGGGTGTTTGAAATTGTATGTTAAAGCAAAACACAGATAGAAAGAATATTTTTAAGTCCTAATGTAAGCGTTTGTGAGAGAAATAAATGATTATGATTATGATTATGATTATTATGATTATATTGAAAGTTAATCGACAGTGATCGTATACTGCAGCTTATTTGGTATGTATAGAAATGTTCTCTACATGTAACTTTTTAGTTAATTGATTCAGGCGTGACTTTGCGGAAGTCCATATTCAGATTTTTGAAATTTTCAAAAAAAAATGTAACTTTTTGTTATTGTGTAACTTAGCTTTAAGTTTCCAACAAACTATGAAATGAAATAAAATAAAAATTATTTTTAAAATTTTCTTCTATTATTTATTCCTGTGTAAATTAGTAAATCTTTGGTAACTTTTTTTATCATACTATTATCAGTGATATTAAATGATATAGAAACCATTTGAGTATTAAATTTATAATAAATAACAGGCTTAGAAAGTAACTATCAAAGGATCAGAGGACTGGTTACGATAATGATGATGGACTGGATGTAGGTATACACGCAGCCTTTTCTCAAACTTCAGAGCCAACAAGCGCAGAATTTAAAATGAAACTAAAACAACCCCAATAAGTGGCAGCACAATTTATTTCACCAAAAGTTCGTGTCGAGAAAAACTTTCATAAAATTGGGTGTGCCGAGTTGAATAAACTATAACTTGCTTACTAAACTACCTTGATATTGAAAATGAGTATAGAAGTGAAACTCTGTCTGTTAATTGCTGGATTGACGAAATTAAGAGAGTAGAACGTTCATAATAAATACAGCTAGGCTTTAACAACTGAGGGCCTTCCTGCTTCGAGAGAAAAAAAGTTTAAGGACTTGGCTATAGTCATTCTGTGTCATCTAAAGTCTCAGATAGTCTAATAATCCTTCATCACCAGAATTTAATATCATCCCTGGAATACGCATTTTACAAATACGCCAATACGTATTTTTGTTGCAAAGTTTTGTTTAGGTTCTATGTGCTTAATTCAAAGTTTCTTCATTTGCAATTTATCAAAAGTAATTTTGACATTCTTCAAAAAGAATCAGATATACCTAATTTCTTATCTTACTGATAAAAAGTAAGTACCTATCTTATTGATTATCTCTACTGTACAAATATGTAATTTTCTTAAAATAATCATTTTGAAAAGCCCTTGTAATAGCACTTGCGTCGTTTGGATTCAGCCATGATACCGATTTTTCTTTTTAACCGACTTTAAAAAAGGAGGAGGTTATCAATTCGACTTTATTTTTTTTCGTATCAACGCAAGCAGTTTCACATCCAAGTACACCTTCTTTTCCCAAGACTACCCGGTCTATGATTGCCCCAGCCTTTACCTGCAGTTTATTCTCGCAGAAACAAAAAGGCTAACTAGGCGTGAATTGAATTCGAGGGTACGAGCACATCTCCTTTGAACCATTCCCGATATTGAATATTAAATTTTCACACCTGGGAATCGGTGACATCCGGATTTTGTTTTTTAGATTTTCTGGCATTCTGTACTATTTCTTTTAAACTTTATTTGAGCTTAGAAAAATATTATAAGTGTACCTACTGGAAAATAATATTATAATAATAGCCTATTCTATTAAACGAGAAATATTTGTTTGTTGTGTACCTTCACCTACTCACGTTCTCGAAAACGGCTCTAACGATTTCGATGAAATTTGCGGTGCGGCGGTTTAGGTACGGGGTCAAAAAATCGATCTATTTAGGTCTCATATCTGAGAAAATTCGTTTTCTCATCATTTTCACACAAAAAGATTTACCAATACAATGTGTATGTAATTTGTTGAGACTAAAGTGACTGAGTGGTCGGGTGTCCGCCTTCCAATCGAAGGCCGCGAGTTCGAATCTCAGCCAATGTAAGTTTATTTTTTGTAAGTTTTTTTGTTCTCTTTTCTTTTTTAATTTTTCTCTATTTCCACCCGAGCAGAGCTCGGTCGCCAGATATTTAATACTAAAATGCGATCGAGCTGTCTACTTAAGACAATTTATTTATTTCTAAATAAAGTCACTCGACTAAAACTCTGTGGTTCGCAACACAGGGCCCACTCACACTTGGCCATGTTTATTTAATTCCGTCGCAGGAACAGAGCAGAGAAACTCAAATAAAGCAATACTCTCGGCTGAGCGAGTCTAGGAGAACGATTGTGACCTTCACTAGGATATAGAGTTGGATATAAGTAGGTACCTTATAAAAACTTTTTAAGTACTCTCTTCTGACTTTTCTAGTACTCTAACCTCAGTTAGTCCGATAGAGCTTTGTAATCCAATATGAAACAGGATCGCTTGGCATCAAAAAGTTTTTGTGTAAATTACCCATTTTCTCGCTGACTGTACATTTTTTCAAAATCTGTGAATGCAGGTCGAAATATCTTCAAAAGTTAAGGATAGTCTCCTAAGAACGTTTTCCTGTAGCTACAACGGTTACGGTTAAGTTTAGGCCCTTACTGCCCCGTCTCAAACCTGTATATTTAATTCATAAGTTACAGAAATATATTTTTTTGTATTGTTATCAACGGGATAATTACAATTATCATTAACAGTATTTATGTTCGTAACCATGATAGTTTCAAAAGTTATATTTTTTGTATTCTTATAAATAACAAATTGATTTATTAAATCATATTTGTAAAAGTAATGTTAATGTTCTGTAACACATTATATATACAAAGATAGCATTTATGAAGTAGCACACCATAGCAATCAACTCGCCAAATAACTGTAACACAAACGTGACTTCTCAATCGCTGATTCAGAGCAAATACCATCGAACAAACAATCGCCGGCATCTCCACCTGATATTAGAATTCGCATAGGAATTTCCACCGATCAGTAACTGAAGTTGAATATTTGCAAAACATGCTGCAGTTTCATTCGTATAGAGTTTACTGCAGTGGTTTTTTGCTATATTACATTCTAATCTTTTCCAAAAAGATTAGCTGGACGGAGAAGGTTACCAACGAGGTAGTGCTAAAAAGAGTTGAGAAAAACAGGGTTTTCATTACCAAAGTAGTTCATGAACAGTTTACAAAGTAGAAGAGTGAAAATGATTGGACATCTTATACGACATGATAGCTTCATAAGGAACATTATACTCGTAGAAGGAAAAGTAGAAGGAACGAACGCCTTCGCTTTGCTGCGGTGCCTCCGACACTTCAGTCTTCCCGCGACCACGGCTGGTGCAATCCAGTCGAAACGTCGGGCTAAATAATAAGGTGATTTACGTGATAAATACCCGGATACACGTGTTTATATAATGAGTTCTGATCGCGCAAGTTAAAAAAAGACACTATTATATTCGTCATCTTTTTCAAAAAGATATGCTGGACGGAGAAGGTTATCAACGAGGAAGTGCTGAAAAGAATTCAGGAAAAAAGACTTTTCATGAACACCAAACAAAATAGAAGAGGAAAATGATTGGACATCTTATACGACATGACAGCTTCATAAGGCACATCATAGAAGGAAAAGTAGAAGGAAGACGAGGAAGGGGAAGACCAAGAATTAATTACATGAGTCAGATTAAGAAGAAGGTCGCTGTCATGTCGTAGAAATTAAAGAAATCGCAATAGAAAGAGAGGTAGATGGAGGAAATTGCATCGTTGCACCGACAAGAGCTGAGCTTTTAAATTTAAATATATTCGTAATACCTACTTAATTCTTACTGTACACATGAAAACACTTACAAAAAAGACATTAAAAAAAACATGTACAAAAGTGAGGTTCACCCTAAAAGAGTTTTCTAACCAGAAAACCTTTTACGTAAGTACCTAATTCTTTATTGTTACAATGAAAACACTTAACATTCAAAAATAAAATGAGTAATTTCGGAGACTACCTTCTCCATTCAAACTTATAACTTTATCATTTTCTAATATCAGTGAAGAGATAACGAATCAATCGCTTTTAAATCTACATTTTATTGAAAGTCTATTAGAATCTCTATTTAGGTTTAGGTTTAAAGGATGTATTCTCAAAAAAGACAGTCACTTACATGAGAATACTTATTTCACTAATATTTAACTAAGTAGTAGAATCGTCGTTCTAAAATGGTAAATCTATTTAATTAAAGTGTCGATAAAGTAGACATCGTAAATGAATTCGTGTATTAATTTTACAGTCCACTCAATACACTTAATACCGTCGTAAAGTTGTGCACAGTTTATTAACTGGCCGATAAATGTTACGGATCGTTTGCTGATAAACATCATCATCATCTACAGCCCAGCAGTACTAACTTCCAACAAGGTTCTGTAGTAGTTGATGGTGTGTGATCTGTGTGAAATGTTTATTCATATACTAGCAGAAACCTCGCGGCGTTGCCCCCGTAGTGATGGTTTTTGGTGACGATGATGATGATGAGACCTATAACTTTCCTCAAGAGTTTAGCTATTTCGCGCAGAAATAATTTTTCAAATCCGACTGGTAGTTCCCGAGATTAGCGTTTTCAAACAAACAAACAAACAAACAAACTCTTCCGCTGAATTATATTAGTATAGATGTAGATCGTAGCCAGAAAAATAATGGGCTATTCAAAATGTTCGAATTACGCGAACGAAGCCGCAGGCGGAAGCTAGTGATAGCATAGCAACAAGAAAATTAACCTAGTAAGTATACTTAAAAGAGTTTTCGTGTCAAGTAGATAATTAATTTTATATTTTTACGGACCGAAGTTTATAACAAGCAACAAAGAAAAAGCCATTACACCGACAAGCCATCGAAGTAATTTGTGAGCAATTTTACGATTTATTTGATGACGTCATAAAATATGATTGTTACGACGTTAATAATATCGGTACTGTCAATATGAAAATTAAAGATTGATCTATTATAATTCTGACCCCTTACTTATGAAAGATGTTTAAAGTTGACCACTTAAACAACGTCCTGTCTCTATTCGTCACTATACACAAATAAAGACAGGACGTTGTTGAACCAGTGTTTAACTTTAAACATCTTTCATAAGTAAGGGGTAATGATGAATGATTAAATCCCGTCAAAAACATAACTGTACAAAAATGCCCAAGTCTCGCAACGCAGTTCTTCTGCCGTAAAAAGTTATGAAATCGAATGTAAACCAAGTCGGTATAGAGTAACTTGGGCGGAAGATAGTTAATATATCTCTCTCTGTGGTCGGCTCTTTATGCCTGAAGATCGTGATCACTGGTTGTCTTCGTGATAGAGTGGACAGCTTGCCTCCAACGAGTTCTATTAGTGGCTAGGAGGACCACATCATAAAACCTGGCTTTCTTCTCTTGGAGCTGGTCCGTCCATCGAGTTGGGGATCTCCCGCGTGATCTCTTTCCCTCGACGTTCCCAACGATGACCAGCTTTTCGAGATTCTCATCGCCACGCCTCGCTATATGGCCAAAGTAAGAGAGTATGCGGCGGTGACAAATTGTGGAAAGTCTATCTCTCACTATATAGGTAGTATACTATATAGGTACGCGTAATAGCATAAGCTCTTGAATGCGAAGGACTAATTAGTATTCAAATAGGTGACATTAGGGTTGCAACCTATAGAATGCATATGCAATACTAATACTGCAACATCTAGTCTCGTGGACATGTGTTTAATTGTCCCTGACGGTAAGTAATTAGACACAATTAAGGTTGTAGCTGACATGTCAACTCCGCACCCGCAGCGCACCGCATTGCCTTTTGCGGTTATGTATTCTTTGTATGGAAATCTATGAACCAACGCTCACTACATCAGCTCCGTAGTCTCACCGGATCGCCGCATCGCAAGCTGTCGAGGATGGTATTTAATCCGTCATGGCTTAGTGATTTAAAAGCCGCGACCGTCCATTTAACGTGCCTTTCGAAGCACGGGAGCGCTCGGTTATTAATGTCACTAGCGGTCACCTATCCAAATTAAAAAAAAACACAACAAGCACTTCCTTGAACAGATAAACTGGCGGCACTATACTTTATTTTATTTACGTTCAAATTTGAGACTAATTTATGAACAGAAGGGTTCAAATTAAATTACGATTGTACTCAACTGGCTGGATTTCGTTTACTTATTAAATTATTACGTCGGGCCTAAAATTTAATGAAAGAATCAAATTTTTAATTTAATTTAGGTACTTCTCGTACATTAATATTATCCTGTCGCTAACACTGCTTTAAATCAAATTACCATATTGGCTATGAAGTGGGTCGTTGACATAATAATATTGAAAATAATATTGATAATAATTTTATTAATTAGATCCAGGCCTTAGATTATAATTTTTTAGGTCTTCTCTTGACTAAAAAGTAATTACGAACGAAGATAAAAATAATTGCAAACACACACACACCGGAATTTTAATATACAGGGTGTGGCAAATTCTTGGTCACTGAAGGGTAGCTACCTTTTCTCTTGTAGTTAGAAAGTTTTGTTCTTAGAAAACTTCAGTTTTATTTTGAAGAAAAAAATAATTGCATTTTAAGATTTTTGAAAAAAAGTACAGTTAGCCTAAAAAATTACATTTGTCAAAAAGAAACAAGTTGGTCTTAATCGACTCTATTTCCCACCAGAAACACTTCTCCCAAAGTAACTTATCAAATCAAATCGTAAGTTTTTGCAATAATTCAAAAAAACACATCCCATACATTTTCTATGGAATTAGTAGTTGTAAACATTATAGTGCCACTTATCCGATGGTTATTAATTTAAATTCGTAACTGCTTCGGCATGCTGGGAGGCTATTGTAAAGCCTTAGGCGCCTAAGACAGAGCCGCAAGAGAGAATGGTATGCATGGAGCATACCATTTGTACATCTGCAGGGAAGCACTTTGTTTTAAATTTAAATACGCGCTTTACAATAGCCTCCCAGCTCGCCGGAGCCGTTATGAAATTAAATTAAGAACGATCGAATAAGTGGCACTATAATGTTTACAACTACTAATTTCATAGAAAATGTATGGGATGTGTTTTTTTGAATTATTGCAAAAACTTACGATTTGATTTGATAAGTTACTTTGGGAGAAGTGTTCCTGGTGGGAAATAGAGTCGATTAAGACCAACTTATTTTTTTTGACAAATTTAATTTTTTAGGCTAACTGTACTTTTTTTCAAAAATCTAAAAATGCAATTATTATTTTCTTCAAAATAAAACTGAAGTTTTGTAAGAACAAAACTTTCTAACTATAAGAGAAAAGGTAGCTACCCTTTAGTGACCAAGAATTTGCCACACCCTGTATAACTAGCGGACGCCCGCTGCAATACAATACAATTCCAAAGGAACCGTGCATTTTTCCGGAATAAAAGTAGCCTATATCCGATTCCTGGTCATTTTCTATCTATATTTTTAATTTCAGTCAAATCGGTTCAGTGGTTGTCAGTTATAGGGGAACAATATAATATTAGTGTGATGTGATGTGCGAAGCCATGGAAGAAAGCTAGTAAACAACTAGGCTGTTCATATTTACCTACAATCTGTATACCTACCTAAACTAATCCAATAAGTTGCAATCGTGATCAGTTTGCTGATTAATTTGTGTTTATTAAGCTAGATAAACCACACTCGTGACTACTCTATACATATTTATAAGAAGTGAGCATGATCTATGTGAATATCTTAACATGTTTTTGATAACCCCTTAAAGGTTGTAGCTGATCAGTCGCCGCCGCACCCGTACCTTAGCGCATCACCTTGATATTCTTTGTATCAAATTCTATGAAGCAACGCTCACTACATCAACTCCGTAACGCCGCCGGACCGCCGCTTCGCAAGCCAAAAGTGAAGGAACAAGAGAACGCCGAAAAGGCGATGCGGTGCGGGCGGTGACTGATCAGCTATACCTTAAAAAGAACCAGAGCGATCAACCAAATCAAATACGCTGAAACTGAAGATCAACCCACTTATATTTATTTTATTTATTTACATTAAGTAAATTTATATGCTTATAAAGCATAAACCACAACCAAGTGTGGTTCGTTTATGTTAGACCAAAAATAATTGTTTTTGAATTGTGTGTGTTTGCGGTTTTGTTTGAATAGTTCATTGCGAAAATTATTTCACAGCAAAATATAAAGCGTGGAGTGTTACATAAATATTACCTTTTGTTTTATAAATGTTTTCATTGGGCGTGGCTGTCACGTGTAAATAAAACGTATTTATATTTATATATTTTAATTGACATAGCCATGTTCTACGAGGCTAAAAATGACTCGCAGATTTACAAATGATGCATTGCGAGATTCTGGTATTAAAAATCACAAAATTTACAAATTCCTTGTAAAATTCTTACAGTAATTCGTATCGGCAATTATTTTTGACAGTTTTGACAGGTCAATCAACAGTACGGCCAATTTACGGTTCTCAACAAAACTACAAGGTGAAGATCTGCAAGGATCTTCGGAGTTATGAACAGAACAGAAGTACACCTCGAGAGTGCAGAAAATTGCTGCTTATTTAACATTGAAGTCGGTTTTTTTGAAATTTTAATTTAGCCACTTATAATTCCCTAAAACTCTATCTGTTTATTTATTAGGGTAGCCCAAGGTGTATGCCATAATTCGTTTCAAGCTCGTTGAAGTAGAAAACCCCCACTGACGTGCAGCGCAGTCGAGGGGAAAATCCGAATAGCCCCAGTAAATACTTTAAGAAAATATTATACTTGCACTGAAATAGGCTAAATAAAAACATGATATTACATATTTTAAACTTTCGCGACTTGAACACATTTTTAAAATTATTATTATCGGGACTTATTTGCGTAATGAAATTGTTTTATTTACCTCGACGTTTCGGCGATTTCATTACGCGATTAAGTCCCGATAATAATAATTTTAAAAACATGATATTATTAGAAAAGTAAACAAAAAATAGGCTCTTGACTGTTTGAATGGTAGAACTTATTCGTAACACGCTTAAGGCCTTATGCTGCGAATACACGCTGGGCCAGCCTAAGCCAGTGCGAGTGAAGGCGAGTCGACGCAAGGCGAGTGGTACCATCCACACGCTTGGAAAGTCGACGCAAATCAATGTAAGTTGGCGCTCGTGTTCACTCGGCCAGCTAGGCGAGCGATGGCAAGGCGAGTCGAGTGGTGCTGCCCACACGTTAGCACTCGCGTTCACTCGGCGAGCCTAGGCCAGCGTGTGCACGGGCCTTTACATATAAAAGCCTCTCAACTTGAACACTGGTTAACCAATGCTCAAAATTCGCAATGTCTCTATTTGGTATCTAACAAAAAAGGATGTCAATAGACAGTCAATTAAACGGTGTTTCAATTTTGACAGAAGTTGAGAGGAGTTATAGAGCGGTTTAAGTTCGCTTCAAACGCATCTCATATCACGCAACTCCATGACACTGTTTAACCGAGCTAATCCAGTTCCATTCGCTTGTATTATAATCAGTGATATTAAGAGCGACATCTCAAATTAACGTCGACGGAAAATACTAACTTCTGCTTGTACAATATTAGATTTGGGATTCAACTTCAGCTCTTAGCAGCGTACAGGTTGTAAAACTTGTATACAAAAACTTAGATTAAAAAAGTATTTCACTAACTGAAAACATAGGTAAATAAATATTGCTGGACATTTCACACAGCGCCATCTAGCCCCAAACTAAGCAAAGCTTGTACTATGGGAACCAGATAACTGATAGAATACTTATATACTTTTTTTTTCTAAATACATACATATAATACTTTATAACACCCAGACACAGAACAAACATCTATGTTCATCACACAAATGTTTGTCCTGGGTGGGAATCGAACCCACGACCGTGCAGAAGGCAGAGCTACTACCAACTGAGCTAAAAGGCCAGTCAGGTGTTGATTTAGTGAGGGTCTCCTTGATGGTTATCCTGATCCTTTGATGATAGTATGACAAAAAATCCTGATCCGTTAAAGATGTCTAAGGGGGTAGAAGTATGAAAAAAAATACATAATTTTGGTATGTGCCCATATTTTTCAGAAGTTATCATTCGATTCGTGACAGTTTGCAAGCCCATCGCCGCTATAAAATAATATTTCTACTAAGTATTTTAAATTTTTAAATGAGTATTAATAATATTTCAATTCCAACAGAAGGCATTGTTTAATGTTTTAAGACTTGTAAATAATTAGATAATATTAAAAACACCAAACTAAATCATCATTAAATTGAACATTCAATTATCCTTGTGGTAAAAAATAATCATTATGTTGTTTAGTTTACCTACTTAAAATAATATATATTATGATTTACAAACGTAACAGAATAACTGTACTTTTTATGAAATATTAAAAAAAAATATTTAAAAAAAACAAAAACCCGACTGCGTCAAAACTTAAAAGAAAAAAACAAGCCTGCAAAGAATTACTCACAGTCGGTACCCATTCATTTTATTACCAATCAAATCTTCCCAATGTTATGGGTCCCGACTGTGAGTAATTCTTTGCAGGCTTGTTTTTTTCTTTTAAGTTTTGACGCAGTCGGGTTTTTGTTTTTTTTAAATATTTTTTTATTTAACACTTTTTAGTTATGATAAAGTTGATTTTAAAATACCTATTCAACGATACCCCACTTGATATAGTGTGACGATTTTGATTCTTTTAATTTTGACAATATGGCGTCTGGTTGTAGCCCTGGTGAATTTTGATTACTGTCATATCTTTAGTGACACTCCCAAGGTTGAGACAAATCGATTGACGTAAGAATCATCAAAATCGGTCCACGCGTTTGGCCTCTAGAGTGCCACATAGAAACATCCATAGCGAGAATTATTATTAATCAACTTTAAACCGTTATTTTTCCTAAACTATTACTTAAAATGAAAAATGGTAAAAGAAACCTAAAGTTGATTTTAAAATACCTATTCAACGATACCCCACTTGATATAGTGTGACGATTTTGGTTTTTTTAATTTTGACAATATGGCGTCTGGTTGTGGCACTGGTGAATTTTGTTTACTGTCATGTCTTTAACAACACTCCCAAGGTTGAGACGAATCGATTGACGTAAGAATTATCAAAATCGGTCCACGCGTTTGGCCTCTAGAGTGCCACATAGAAACATCCAAACATACATACATAGACTGATAAACACATTACCCTTCCTTTGCTTTGCGCAGTCGGGTAAAAATAACTTCACAATAGCGCGTTTATTAGATCTATTTGGATTATACATCATTTTTACTAGAAAACAATTGGTATTACGAGCTGAGCGCTTCTGTGGCGCTTCTTCGGAGGGCACGTTAAATTGACGGTCCCGGTTTTTAAGTCGTTAAGCCATGGCGGAGGCCTTTAGACGGCTTAAAAATTTCGTCATCAGAGTTGGCCACTTGCTCATACAATCTTACTTACTTGAAAATCTAAATTATACTAAAAAGCATAGTAAACTTTGAAAGTCCTGCTGAATTTAGCATAAGGAGGGAGTATTTTACACCTTGTACACAAATTACGTTTATCTAGTAGATAGAACTCAGTATTCTCCCCTGAGTAAGAGATAAGATTAAGTAACTTAGATTAGTATAAGTACCTATAATAGATTACTAGACTAGTAGGTATTAAGTAACGTAGGTTAATTCGTGATCACAATTTTAACTTCACATTCCCAGATTTTTTGGAAACGTTATTTATCTTTAAGAGCCGTGTTGGCCGAGTTGGTTAGTACCTCGACTTTCGATCGGTCGTGGGTTCGAATCCTGGCCGTTCATCAATGGATTTTTCGTTTCGAAAAAATTTTATGCGCATTAACACGAGCTCTAAACGGTGAAGGAAAACATCGTGAGGAAACCCACGGCTTCGTCAGCCCTACACGTATTTACATGTCTTTCATGTGGATATGGCAGGTCTAGCTGAGAGAGTGGTTTAGGTGCTGGGCAAGCCTACTCCATCTCAAACAATGTCCCAGGCACTAAAGCGTCCCGTTAAGTGGAGGCAAAGATTGCTTCCTGACACTGTATAAATCATCTAGTAGAGTTGTAAAGGCCTAAGTTTTTTATTTTATTTCCAATTTTCAATCTGAAACATTTTTGGTGCACCTTTGTTATATCAATAACGCTCTATCGAATCACAATCAACGTTTTTTGTGGAAACAGAAACAAAATGATAGAAGCAATTGTATATTGGCTGGTTTTTAGTAGATAACATAGCGTTTTGTTCACAAGTTTCCATTAAAAAAATTATTTCATTTCATTTTATTTCATTTCATTAAATATTATTTTTAACCGACTTCAAAAAAAGGAGGTTCTCAATTCGTCGAAATCTTTTTTTTTTGTGTATTTTTGTGTATGTTCACCGATTACTCGAAGACGATTTCGATTTTTTTTGTAGATATAAACATTTTTTAAGTCGTTTTTATTTTACACATAATATAACTCATTATTACGAGAATCATCATCAAAAGTCGATTATATTTCCACCATTTCTTTCCACGGAAGGTCCAATCTATTTCATTTTCATTTTAAAAAATCACAAAGGCACTTTCACATCACAGTTTCACCTCCATTGTTCGCTAGTAATGCTCGGACAAAAATATGAGCTCTGTCATAAAACCATTCCTCTGTGTTTGTTGTGTATACTTGTATATTCTTTTGTGTTATGGACATGGGCACAGTAATGTGATTTGGTGCTATTTATATAATAAGCTTAGCCACAAGGCTTTTAGCGCTTAGAATCATATGAATAATGCAACGAATTTATTCATACAAGTAGATACATCATCATCATCTCAGCCGTAGGACGTCCACTGTTGGCCATAGGCGTCTCTTAAAGGTTGCCATGTATTGCGGTTGAAAGCGGCCAGTAGCCGTACCATGAACTCTTAGAGCAATGTTAAAACAAGCTTGAAAAATGACAACGAATGTCATTTCTAAAGCAGTAGGACTGTTTTAAGCTTGTTTTAACATTGCTCTAAAAGTTTATGGTATGGCATGAGAAAGATCAAATACAAAAACACAGTTTTAATTTTCTCAAATTCAAACACCAAACCAAAATTAAATAAACACAGTTCATGCATTACGTGCAATGTCGTTGTTCGGAGTTATAATCAAATTAGTAAAGCCATTAAACAGCAATTTACTACGTGCAGACTACGTACTTTGTAGCGGCCGAACTCAGAGATGCCAGTAGTTATCGCATTGTAAGTTCTCATGAAGTAAAAGAAAAATCGTATGAACTAGGCCAACTCTGGTGACGGAATTTTGATGCCGCCTAAAGGCCTTCGTCATTGCTTAGCAACTTTAATATTGACTGCAGACAGATTATCATCATCATCATCATCGTCTCAGCCCATTTCCTCCTACTGTTGGGTATACCGAACTTATCACGCCATTCTCTTTAATCCCTCGTGAGTCTGATTGATTCCCGACCACGTTCACAATGTCATTGGACCATCGGGCGGATCTCTAGGACCTCTAGGCCGTTAAGCATCCCAGGGCCACCATTCAGTTATCATCTTTGTCCAACTTCCATCGTTTCTTCAACAGATTGCTTTTGGCCACGTGGTTCGACTTTATATACTGGTTCAAGTAGGTACACTCACCATTTAAGCGAAGCCGGAGTTAGAAAAACGAATGATTTCTGTTTTTAACAGGTGGATTAAATTAAACGGTAAATAAAAGCCAAGACCATTTTTCCACCAAAATGGGCATCTTTGATTGATAAAATTACACCACAAACGCTCTAATACAGCGGTTCCTAACCTTTTCAGCTTTTTTATCCCTATGACATGTCAATGAATCAGATTTTACCCCTATTTAACTTTCACTAATCACAGGTTAGGTTACAAATCTGAAAACTGTTTTCTCTGTCATAAAGATCTTACGTTGTTTCATTACCACCCCAGAAAAGCTGTTTTACCCCCGTGGGGGTAATTACCCACATGTTCGGAATCACTGCTCTAATAGAAAACTTTACAAAGAATTTCTGCTCATTAAACCAGAGTGTCATCTCTGAGTACACGCGTCGGTGCTAAAGTAAATAAAATTAATGTCAAACACGACCTACACTCCACTCTTGATCCTACTTTCAGTAAATTGTATGTATGCTCTTAACTCACGAAATAAAATCGAGGAATTTGTAAATTATAAAGACAGGAATCTACAGAAAGGTACCTACACTCAAAAATGTTAAAGAAAATATCGTGAATAAACCCGCGGCATAGTCAGCTTCACTTGTAGCACATTTCAAACTACGCTATAATAATATAGCATATAGTTCATAGCACAACAATATCGCGTACCATACATTAATATAGCAAGCCAATATTATATCATACAGTAAAGTGTGAACGTGTCCAGAATAAATGTATGGTGCGCGATATTGTTGTGCTATGAACTATATGCTATCATAATTATAGCGTAGTCTGAAATGTGCTTATGTGAATAAAGCTGATTAAGCTGAGATAATGGTTTAAGTGCCACGCAAGCCTACTTTATCCCAACAATGTGCCAGGAACTAGGTGCCAATAAGTATAGATTGCATAGTGTACTTTTGGCTACGTCACTATTTAGGCTGTGTCCCCAGTAGGCAAACTGTGAGCAGCCGACTGAGTTTGCGGCGTATCGGTTTAGTACGCTCTTCCATATTTGAAATGGAGTGTCCACAGTTTGCTAGTTTTGCGCTCACTGTACGCAGTTTGCAGCGTTACGCACAAAACTAGCAAACTGTGGACACTCCATTTCAAATATGGAAGAACGTACTAACCGATACGCCGCAAACTCAGTCGGCCGCTCACAGTTTGCCTACTGGGGACACAGCCTTACATTCCGTATTTTTCACGCCATCCGACCGTCATCATTTTGACGGTCAAAGCTTTTCACAAATCCAGAGTTTTAAAACTATTCCGAGGAGAAAGGTAACCAAAACTATTTCAATTATAGTTACTCTGGGAATCGTTCACAGTTTACGCTCAGTCACTGTTGATCGATTAACTTTTACTTGTTTCAGTGTAGCCCAATCAGCCCAAAGCTACATTGAAACCAGTAAGTGAACTACAACCTTTACTCATTCACTGCCTCATCTACGCGGTGCTTTGCGAAGAGTGCCGCGGCTCAGCCTGATGCCGGAGAACTTAATTGTGTTATGGGCACTGAACGCGTTAACACGTCATTTTAAGATCATTGTTTAGATAACTAAACCGAATATCTATGTATCAAAAGTTTGTGAGAGAAATAAATTAATAAAAAAAAAAAATTGTATACGATTCTAAAGAGTATCTCAAATAGTTAATTATGTCTTAATTAAGTAGCGTTTCAGTATTTGGGAGTAGCTTACTTTCCTTAAGACGTAGTAATTATCGTTTTGCCTTAAGTGTGAGGTAAAAATCTAAATCTAAGCCAAGATCGTACCATGCTTCATTACAAAGGCCATTTTCTAAAAACTTACGAATAAACAAACTTGAAACAAACACATAAATACATCCTAATCCCGCACTAGCCTTGTTTCGCATCAGTAACACATACTACAATATCCGGACCCCGCAACAAATATTTGCGCTATGCTAAGATATTGTGAGCATGTTTACTTTGTCATACCATAAGGAATTATTCATGATTCTCTCCTTACTAAGGGATGGTGGATCAAGAACAGATCAAACATTATACTTTTCATTTCACTTCTTTTACACCCGTATTTATAAACAGTATTACTTTAGTAAAAGTAATTAGGTACTCTACCAATGATTTTTATTCTGTAGTTTAGTAATTGGTTGAAGTTAAAACTGTCAAAAGATAGAATTCTTCGCCAAGTAATAGTCACTATTTTCTTTACTTGATCATTGAGAACTCAACCTTTTTGCATTTGATTTTGACATTACATTACTTGCCTAGATTTTATAATGAAGAATTCTATCCTCAAGAAATGACTTCATTGAGAAATCACTTAGCAGCAAGTAATTGCTTGTCTATAAATACGGGTGTTAATGCTTTCAAAAACCAGTTAACAAAAATGGCTCCGATATAAAAGCAATTGGCCTAAATAAATGCTATAAACCCTAAACGTCAACAACCTTTAATGTGATTAAGAAGCCCGAGGTCGAAGGGTTTCCTAGTGCGTAAAATTGGCAACATTTTATCTTTTTAAATTCAATTTTTTGACAAGCCTCAGTTTGTTTTTAAGAGTTTGCCAATTTATTATGAACAAGGCGGTTCGCATAGATTTTTTTTTTTCAATCATTTAGTTTTCATGTCCTTGGCACCATCTTTCTTCACATTTCTCATGCACGCTCATCAACTTATATAGGTCTTTCATAATACCTTCTTCTTCTTCTTCTTCTCTCGTGTCAATGGACTCTCTTTTCAAATTTGGTTTGACCAAAGTCGCTGCCGCTATAGCGGCGTCCGAGGCGGTGTTGAGGTCGGCTCTAGTGCAGGAAGAGGGGCAAGTGGGGCAGTTCAGGAGATGGGACATAGTTTGGGAAGGAGCACCACAGTCACACTGCGTACGTGACTCGTCTAACATTCCCCACTTACACAAATTGCTTCTACATCTACCCACTTGTGCTCGCAATCTGTTTCATAATACCTAATAACCACGTAAAAATATTTTAGAGACTCCTATGAACAGGGTTAATAATTGTACAGTCCTTCCAGATAAATAATGCGCATCGGTTAATTTCGTGTTTTCCGAATATGACCGACAGCATTATCTTTTTACGATTTCACAAAACAGAATACGACAGAAGTGCACGTCTTTAGCTGCGTAGCTCGCACGGCTTGCGACCAATTTACTTTTCTTAAAAATGACATTGATGTTTATTTGTTTGCGATAAAGTTGAAATTGTGAGTAATTTGCATTTCCAAATTACTTTTTGTCAATCGTTTTGTATTTTAAACTATTGTTTCCGATGTTTTCCGAACGCATTATTTATTTGGTAGTACTGTAATATTCTGTAATGGAATCTTACTATCAGTAACTTGTGGGAATTGCCAGATCTCTGATAGTAATGGTACGTGATCTTGGTCATTAGGCGCCAGTAAACACGTTAGGTACTACGAGACTAACTTCGTCTATCTGCGATTTTGCGACTACATTATAGTAACGACTTGCTGTATTTGAAAACAGTATTGAAATAAGAATAGTATAGTATATATAAAATCCGTACCCATATTATAAATGTGAAAGTGTGTTTATTTGTTTGTTTATTTGTCCTGCTTTCACGTCAAAACAGAGCGACGGATTGACGTGATTTTTTGTGTGGAGATAGTTGGAGGGCTGGATAGTAACATAGGCTACTTTTTATCCGGGTACCACGCGAGCGAAGCCGCGTGCAGCAGCTAGTAATAGATATATGTAATATACATTATTATAATAGGAAAAGTTTATTTCGTGGGCGTTTGAGACTTTCAGGGGGGCAGTAGAAGACCCAGAGAAAATTAGGGGGCATTGAGATGGCGCATTAAGATATGGGGTGGGGGGCTCTTGAAAAAAATATATTCTCAAAGTGGGCGGTGGGCAAAATAAGATTGAGAAACTATGGTTTAGTTAAATTAACAGACCGTATACTGACCCCTTGGACATTATAGATTTCCAAATTTTGTTTCGTGAAGGAGTTTTAAGAACGTCATGGCTTAACTTTATAGCCCGAACCGGCAATTTAAAGTGACCCCCAAAATAACGAATAATGCCAAATAAATAAGGGCTTTATATTTTTAAACCCTTGTAATGCGGAGTAAATGAGGGTTTATATAAGGGAAAATAATTCAAAATAGGAAGTGTTTAAATAGGTACTTCGTTTCAAGATGGATCATTTAAATCCAATGAAAATTTAATTTAATTTATTTTCAAAGATGAAAGACAAAACTCAATTTCATAAATTAGATTCAAAGTTTGACTTTTCACAGTTTTGTAAGGGTTTATGACTCAATTTTTATTTAAGAACAGTAATTCATAATCATATCGTTTTTAATTTAACTAACAAAGAGTGCAAAAAATATGGTAGCATTTTGAAATTGTTGAGAATTTTCATTTTCGAAGACTAAAATGAAAATTCTTATTAACAGGTTCAATTTCGACGTTCGACGTCCATAGGGTATGTCAAAACACTTCGGCTTTATTATGATCTGTTTGATCAATGCGGGTTCGAATATCGTCGGAATCGAACATTTTGATACAAAATTTCATTTTCGATAATATTAAAATTCTTTTGTATAACAAATTCTTTAGTTCAAAACATAAAAAGGCTCGCTACTGTAACCTTAGGCACAATGGAAATCCACTTCATTTCTTCAGACATTCTAGATCCAGTTTAATCCTCTTGGTAAAGGCACGACCAAATTATCGCGTTCAGTGCCTGCGGAGCACATTGTGCTCCGGATGTAGGCTATCCTACAGAGCGTACATCCGGCACCGGCTGAGAGCACCGCAGAGCTGAGGCAGGGAATGTGTTAAAAAGACATTTCTACCCCGAAAAGATTACAGACATGATTGTATTTCGCTTCTCTCAAACCCTAAAATGAGACATTTTTCAAAGTTGTTCAGAATATACCTAGTCCATGTCTCTAAAAATATAACTTACACCAACAATAGCTTGAATCAAGCGAAAATACTCGCTTCAAGGTATCTGTTTATTGCTGAACGAATTCGAGCGTTACCTTCCAGTTTAGAGGGTATAAAATCGCGGGTTACAATAACGAAGCTCTGCGAGAGTAATCAGAAGTTGATTGTGACTTTTGTAGGCAAATCCTCTGAATAGGAGCCAGTTAATTGAGAGAGCATCTTGATACGAGAATCTACAATTCGGTTGTTATGGTGAATAACAAAATAGAATGCTTTCCAGCGTAAAAGGCTCAATTGAAGGCTTTATCGAACAGTAGCACACTGTCACAGAGTGACACTGTAGGCTAATATTATTGGCGGAGTTTTTACGCCGCCTAAAAGCCTCCGCCGTGGCTTAACGACTTAAAAGCCGGTACTGACAATTACAATAATAATATATTTTTTTTTAAAAAGTCGTATATTTCCCATTCTATAATCTGAAGGTTGCCACTTCGAATCCCATCTATACGACATAAATGAGTTAATGAAAACTTACACACTAAAACTTGCTTTAAGGGACCGGCGACAGGCGAATTGTCCATACGAACACATTGTTCGACTGGCTCCACACTGGAACTTGACTATTTAGATTTTAAGCGGATGGATCACCGAAAAGAAAGCTAGGCCCCATACCGTGTTTGTTGCCCTGATTCTTCACGGTGTTGGTCGCGAAAGAACAGGAGTAGAATCACCTAGCTCTTAAGACGATTCAAAGTGATCATAACGGTCCTACTGAATAAATGATATTTGATTTTGATTTTGATTTGATTTTGAACGTAATACCAAAATAATTTATTAGCATATTTTTATCTCTTTATGTTATTATTTGGATAAAGGCAGTATTTATCTAGGTTCCTGTTACACTTTTGTTCTAAAAAACTTACTATAGAACAAATGAAAAGAAAACATGCCATTTTTGGTGTACCTACAGATATTTCAATTCAATTTGCTTACATTTCTTTTTAGGTAACTTTTTCGGAACAACAGTATAACAGGAACCTAGATAAATACCTACTGCCAATCGAACAACATAAACTGATAACAATATGCTGAAATTTTAAATGATTTCGGTATTACGTTTTTATGGAAATTCGCCTGTCGCAGGCGCCTTAAGTGTTGAAGAGAAAATATCATTTCGAAACCTATAAGTTTTAGAAGTCAGCACTTCTGTTACTTAAAATAGGCATTAATTTGAATAACAATTTTTTTATAACAGTTTTAATAACAAATCAATGTACTCGCAGAGGTAAAAAGAAGCTCATTTTTATTTTATTTTTACCTTATTACCTTTTTACTTTCTTTGTATAAGCAGTAGCACAGAGCGGTCTCGAATCGGAGAGCTTTTTTGACAATAAACCTGAATGGATTGGATGGATCAAAGGTTGAAAAATCGAGTTTTCAGAATACACAAAAACGGAATTCTGTGAATGCTTTTTACAAATGTTAAACTCCGTACTAAATGTTTCTAACGAATCCTACTAATATTATTAAGGCGAAAGTCCGTGTGTGTGAATGTTTGTTGCCACGTATCTCCATAACTACTAAACCGATTTTGATTAAATATGGAATGTACATAAATAATGCTAGCTAATCATAGGTCACGCAAAAATTTTAGTAGTTTCTGGAAAGCCACGGGTAAACTTGATGCCAGGCCTGGCCTCCCGGCGAGTGTAGGTGGGAAGCATGAGCCTGTCGAGATCGCTAACATGTTCATGGAGCACTTTAAAGTGTCGTCTCCTCTCGGTTCATCGTATGTCTCCTCTGATCCTGAGCTCGAGTGTCGGGGAGAGAGGCCGATTCTGCACTTCACTGCCAAGCAAGTGAGGGCGGCTATGAAGAAAATGACCGGCGGCAAATCTCCTGGTCACGACGGGCTCAGTATCGAGCACCTGAGATATGCGGGTTTCCACTTGCCGAGGGTGCTGTCCCTGTTCTTTTCTATGTGTATTAGTCACTCTTACTTACCGACTGCTTTAATGAAAACTACTGTTGTGCCCATAGTGAAGAACAGGACTGGTGATATCTCGGATAGTGGGAACTACCGTCCAATCTCTCTAGCGACTATTATGGCTAAAGTGTTGGACGGTATGCTTGATACTGTGTTGGATGGCTATCTGGACCTTCATGATGCACAGTTCGGGTTCAGACCCGGGCTATCAACTGAGAGTGCAATCGTCAGTTTAAAGCATACTGTCCGATACTACACAGATCGCAAGACGCCGGTGTATGCCTGTTTCCTCGACCTCTCCAAAGCATTTGATCTCGTCTCGTATGATGTGCTTTGGAGAAAGATGGGAGACAGGCGTATACCGAAGGAGATACTGGACATTTTTCAATATTGGTACATGAACCAGACCAATGTTGTAAAATGGTCAAATGCATTGTCTGAGTCGTACAGGTTGGAGTGCGGGGTGAGGCAGGGGGGGATTACTTCTCCTAAACTTTTTAATTTGTACGTAAATGACCTCATAGTGGGGCTGAGCAGCATGCGAGTGGGATGTCGGATGGATGGTGTTAGTGTAAACAACATCAGCTATGCTGACGACATGGTGTTGCTCAGCCCAACTATGAGGGGTCTCGGAGAAATGCTAAGGTTTTGTGAGGGATATGCGCTGCAGCATCGTCTCTCCTACAATGTAAAAAAGAGCGAATACATGGTCTTTAAGGCCATCGGTAAATGTCCTGACAACACACACCCAGTCACACTAAATGGTTGTGCTCTCAAAAAAGTGTCTAAATTTAAATATCTGGGACATTTTCTTACCGATGACCTTAAAGACGATGTTGACATTGAAAGGGAGCGTAGGGCTCTGGCGGTACGTGGAAATATGCTGGCGCGTAGGTTTTCCCGTTGTACTGATCAAGTGAAAATAACGCTGTTCAAAGCGTTTTGTCAGAGTTTGTACACGGGAAACCTATGGGTCAGTCATACCAAACGATCGCTAGACACCCTACGCATCCAATATAATAACATATTTAGGATGCTGTTGAGATTGCCTCGGTTCTGTAGCGCCTCAGGGATGTTTGCACAGAACCACACAGATGGTTTTCATGCCATCTGGCGCAAGAAAACTGCATCCCTGATAAGCAGAATACGGGGTAGTCGCAACACCATCCTAAATACTGTTGCGGAGAGTTATACCTCTCCTTTCTGGCGATGCCTTGTGCGGAGGGTATGCCTCTTAACGTGTGTGTATATTACCTAAATATTACTAACCCTAGTTGATAAGTTTTAGTTTAAGTACCTACTAACAAGCTATGGACCATGTAGTTGTCTGATAATAAACAAATTTTATTATTATTATTATTTATTAATAACCGGGAATATGACATAGGCTACTTTTTATCCCGAAAAATTGCACGGTTCCCGTGGGATAAAAAAATAGTAGTCCACGCGGGCGAAGCCGCGGGCGTCCGCTATTGTACTATACTGTAACATATAGCAGACAAAAGGTTTTTATTCACTTATTGTTCTTTTAACCGATATTTAATTATATGGTCTTAAGCACAACTAAGCCTTAGAATATTCAGGTAACGAACAAACCTTGCTACCAACCTGGCAACAACAAATCCCAAATCTACATCGTAAGGGTCTACGTCGTAGGCTTCTACGCGTAGCTTGCTACGCGGTTCAATTCTACGAAAAACAAACGTTCTTATTCAATCTATTTCATTGATCTGTGGTTTTGCACTTTTCCATCTAGCAGTGACCTGGATCATTTATGACTATCTATAGATCTTTTGAGAAAGCTAAACTCCAATCAATAAATTGCTGAATATTTAAAAATAAAAACCAGCCAAGTGTGAATCAAACTCTCAATCGAACGGGTTCAGTACCACTGTACAATATTTAAGGAAAATCACCAAAAGCCACCAAAAGCATGCACATCTCTCTCTCTGACAACGGGTTTTTATATTTCTATGCTATTTTTTAGTTTTCTTGATTGATATTAAACAAAGCTGTTTTTATTCTGTAATATTTTACCTAAGTAGCTATAGCAAAATTTCGCGTTTTAGAGCTTTTTCTAATGAGTATAACGTCTCTATGGTAAAATCTCATTGGTTGGCACCTTTTTGTTACAGAATTCTAAGAAGTAAAACGAATATCTTCAAATTGAAATTCTCGCAACATTACATCGATTCAGGTTCTCGTATCCTTACATTAGGTTACGCGAAAACGCGTGATATAAATTATTCAATCGTAGGGGCTGAAATCAGATCAGAGAGCCTAACATGAATTATTTGCAATTCGTGAATTACTTGACTCTGTGGTAAGAAAGTCTAATGTTTCAAATGGGAACATTTTGAGGAGTGTCTTTTGGAAAGGGCTTATTTTATCACTAACAAGTTTATCATAAAATGGGAAATAAATAAAAGTATGGTTTAGTTAAAAGGAAGAAAATGCTTTATATTTTTAATAGATAAGAAAATGATTTTAGTCTGTTTGTATCAAAAAGATTGAATTCAATTTTATATAGGAATTTAACTGTTTAGAACCAAATATCGTTGAAAATCATAGCCAATAGAGTTTTTAGACCAAAAAAACTTATATAGGTAGGTACTTTAAAAAAATGAAAGAAGCTCTTTTGAAAAGATACTCCTCATTTATTACAGAAACTAATCTATTACATATTCAAAATACAATAGGAATCAGTTGAGCCATTTAAGAATCGTTGTAAACGATCTACAGGTAGCTCAACTGATCTAAGCCACTGCCAGCATTACCGCACTGAATGGCAATGCTAATATTATAAATGAGAACGTTAGGATTTTGTTTGGATGGATGTATGTTTGTTCCTCTATAACTCGACAACCACTGAACCGATTTGGCTGAAATTTAAAAATAAGTAGATAATGACCGGGAATAGGACATAGCTTTTTATCCCGTAAATAAGTTCCCATGGGATACCACGCAGGCGAAGCCGCGGGCGTCTAGTTGTCTTATATTATAGAAATATACCTAGAATACAGCCGTGAACATATCTCGTTTTTGTTACAGGATAGTCGGCTCTAAAGCCGGCCTGGCATGACGCGGCGCCGCTCGCCCCCACCCCTCGAACCCTTGATACCTTTCCTCCTAACCCTCGGACTTCTGCTGCCTACCACCGAAATGACCGAACATATACACACCACTAACTCCACAGATATTACTACAAATGATAGAGAAATGACTAATCTCAAACAATTCAAAAATTATGATACAGAGATTACCAATAAACATAAAGATTCAGCTACTAAGAAATTCCAAACACTTTTAGATAGATTTCGAAGGAAACCTTTAGAAGTCAATTTTCCTAAGGTTAATACACTATACGATATTGATAGTTTAAAAGAATACAACGAAAAGTATGATGAAAAAGACATAGATAACTCAATGGAGAAGCTAAGGATAGATGAAGAGACAAGGACAAAAATATTTCACGACTTCTCAACAACAGTCAGTAAATATCCTGATAAAAACGTATCTATTGAAGCAACTGATCTGGATAAAGTAACTATTATTGATGAATCAGACGTAGATAAAGATACAGATGTATATGGGACGTTGCATGATGATATATTTGGTGATAATGAAACATCAGTGAGTCCTGTAGAAGATTTTACATCCTTCCCTTCTCCTACTACCAGTGTGGTGAAAACATCAATGCCGAGGTTCGATGGTAAGTAGATGTCTACTTAACTTAAGATCTAAAAACAAGAACTTGGTCATGTAATTATACATTAACACAAGCTCTAAATGGCGAATTGAAGCATCGTAAATAAATAAATCGTAAAGAAATCAGCATTCGAATAGGCCGCGATGGAATTGCAACCGATCACGTGTGCAATGCGAACTTCTGCTAAATGTTAGCATAATAATTATGCAGCCAGAAAACGCCAGCTACAGCAACTTTTCATATATTTTGTAGCTGTAGAGAGTGGCCGCCACCGGCTACACGTGTGCGGCGCGTCTATAAAAAATATATGAAAACTACAGAAAATAGGTCGGTAGCGGCGTTTTGTGGCTCGTATGCGGCCAGGCTTAAAATAATCTTCCATAAGTATCTAAGTAGGTACAAGAAATTTCATATTTCTCTAATTTTTCAAAGTGGTTTTGTTGTTTTTTGAAATTATTTTACAAGATCATTTCGTCTATAATAAAACAGAAGTAAATTATACAAACATTTGAACTTTATTTAGCATCAGAAGTATTCGTTAATTGAACCGTTAATAATTGTACAAACAAACCCAGATAAACAGAACAATATTGGATAATTAGATACTGATAAATTAATAGAAAGTACAGAATTATCTAAGTAGCATAATTTTATTACTTTTATCATCTTATTTTTCTGTATCCTTACACCGGCCAGCTTAAAGTATTAATGAAAGCGATTAAGATGAAAGATATGAGTCAGAATCATAGCAAGTGGGCAAATGAAAATGTGTGGTAATAAATATACATACATACATATAAATATACAAATATACAGTGTGCAAAAATCCTGAAAACTTCGTACCTAACCCAACCAGAGTTGGCGACGTACATACGAACTTACATTTTTAAAGTTTGTCATGACCCAGCGGCCATGAGCTTTCAACTTGTCACGTGAGGCTTGCAACCTCGCTTGCAACCAGTCGTGATATTTTTTTTCGTTTCGTGACCTAACATTGCTTGACAGTTTCTATATTTTAGGCTAAACTGGTGTTCAGGCGTTTGAAATTCGAACGTCAAAAATGGTGAAAAACGCTCTGTGACATAGAAAATCAAAGAGGTTTGTAATCAAAAAACTGCGCAGATGGCACTGCTCCAAATTCAAATTAATCGTCCATTTTCTGCAACAAAATGTTTCCATTTTTTGAGCTTTTACAGTTTTGAGGAATAATTTTCGCCCCAATATGCATATTATGTTGTTTATTATAAAAAAATACGGTGTTTTTGTGTGTGCATTCGGTAGTCTTCCAGGCGCGAATCTTTTTTTTTCATAACTTATGGGGCATTCCATGTAAAAGAGGAAAATGACTTCTCCTTCTTCTTTCGTACGAGCAAGTGGCCAACTCTGGTGACGGAGTTGGAGGAAAAATACACACTATAATTCTAAAGCAATAATGTTCATAAAAGAAATATTTAACCCGCTTTTGAATCAGACGCATATTCCCTAATGTGTGCCGACTTAAACAACAAATATTTAATCATCTTTATATTACCTACAAGAAACCTAAGCTCCGTACGTCTAGGTATAAATCTTCGTGACGTATGTACTTGTATGAATAATTCATCATACATGTACCTGTCTGTGCGTTGACGCGGATCCGACGGTACCGCAATGAATTTACAGCTGAATACGGGTTCTTAACTAGTTTATGTCCCGTAGCTTCACTCGCCTAGCTCATTGAATTACTTTTAATGTTCTTTTTCGCAATCCATATCCATATTATAAATGTGAAAGTGTGTTTGTTTGTTTGTCCTGCTTTCACGACGGATTGGCGTGATTTTTTGTGTGGAAATAGTAGGAGGGCTGGAGAGTGATATAGGCTACTTATATCCCGAAAAATGCATTTTTCCCGTAAGATAAAAAGTAGTAGGTAGTCCACGCGGGCAAAGCCTCGGAAATCCGTTAGTTTTAAATAAATAATGCTGGACATTTCACACAGCATCATCTAGCCCCAAAGTCTAGGATTTATCCTTATACTCGTATTATGGACATGAGTAGTTCCCATTTCGTACCGAAAATTCTTGTACGAGGTGGTACGAGTTGGGAAACTTACAAATATATTATTTCTGTTCATCAACTGGTACCACTTTTTTATTTGCACTGAGTATTTTTCATGAAATGTTTTTTTAAACAACGCAGATTCTCTGAATCCAAAAAATATTTATAAAGCAATCTTGTGTAAGTGAACTATGCCTAAATGTCCGTGTATATTCATTTAGCAACAAATATAATGTAAAAACAACACTATCTCTTTGGTATAAAGTGTAGATTTGTTTGCAAGTCCGCGATTCATGAGAGAAATATTTGCGTGAAATATCATTGTGGTTTCTCCATTGGATACACGCGTGGCACGTGGCAGTGGACATTTACATAGGGTACAGGTATGTTGTTGTACCTAGGTATTCTATTAATTATTTGTATCCCTACTAGTTACACTAATATCACACTATCTAACTAATATCACACTATAATATTATAAAAGCAAAAGTTTGGATGGGTGTATAGATGTATGTTTGTTCCTCTATAACTCGACAACCACTAAACTGATTTGGCTGAAATTTAAAATATAGATAGATAATGAGCGGGAATAGGAAATAAGCGGGTTATAAGCTAGTTTTAAATATAGGATCACCACATTATCCTTAAGGACGATATACATACTCTCAGATGTATTCATTTTTTTTAATCCTACTAATCTTGATTGGTGGCGAATGAAATCTGATCACGGGGTCAGTGAATACAGATATAGCTTCCGTCCGCGGCTTAGCTCGCGTGGACCTACCCGGATAAAAGTAGCCTATGTTTTGCCTATGCCTAAAGTGCGAAGTGCTATTCTGTGATACCGGTAACGATAAGACCGACTAGAAAGCAGAGGCGGGTTTGATTAAAAAAAAAAAACTTAGGCTTTACATCTATCTCTAGATGAGTTAGAATTTTAGACAGTGTCAAGAGGCAATCTTTGCCTACACTTAACGGAACACTGTAGCGGCTGGGACAATGTTTGAGTTAAAGTAGGCTTGCCCAGCACCTACACCATCCTCTCAGCTTAACCGGCCATATCCACAGGATAGGCAAGGTCAATACTTGTGGGCCTGATTAAGCCGCGTTAAGGTTAGGTTACTAACAGTCAATATCAACGTGGTTAGAATAAAATTAACCGTTTTTCGCTTTTTCAACTCAAATACTCAACAACCGTTGGTCAACTTTAGTACTCGAAGCTTCCCAATTAAAGTTAAACGCCGACCACATCACGTGCCTAAACTTTTCGACAGCCAATCGGAATTAGTTTGACTAATTGGTTCACCATTTGTCTGCTAGGAAGCACTGCCGTTATTAAACGGACGTCATGACACTTGAATAAAACCACACCCCGGACACTCGACGAAATCTTTTGGAAAAGCGGCGTCTAACTACCTATTTACACAGACACTACACAATGTCATTTTTATACACGCGCAATTGTGTGCGTGAAGTAAGGTTGTCGCCCTATGAAATTAGGTTGCAAATAGAGAAAAAAGAAAATAGAACAAAAGAAAACTTACAAATAAATAAACTTCCATTGGCCGAGATTCGAACTCGCGGCCTTAGGTTGAAAGGCGGACACCCGACCACTCAGTCACTTTATTCTCAACATATTACTTGAAATTACGAACCAGATTGCATTGGTAAATCTTTTTGAGTGAAAATGCCGAGAAAACGAATTTTCTCAGATATGAGACCTCGCTAGATCGATTTTTCGCCCCCGTACCACAAATTTCATAGCAATCATTAGAGCCGTTTTCGAGAACGTGAGTACAAACAAACAAACAAATATTGCTCGTTTAATAGAATAGGATATTACGGCTTCAACTTCTTATCAAAGCATAGTCCGACTAATTTGGGGTTGAGTGGTGTTTTCCTGACAGTCATTGTTTGAATTTAATATGTTATCCTACTGCTGTAAAATTTGATAATATTTGTTTGTCCTGGATTATGCTGGAACTGATTTAGATTATTATCTATCTAATTACAACGCGGAAAAGTTTGTTTTTGTTTGTTTGAAAGCGCTAATCTCAGGAGCAGTTAGGATTTGAATACTGAGATCAGCGGGCCACTATAGCAGAATCATAATAGAAATTGCAATATATGCCGTTCTTGTCACTCTCACGTCTCAAAACGATGCCAAAACGGCCTTTTTAACTCTGCTGGTTTGTTGCATGTTACATAAATATACGTAAATAGTTTGACCCACAGATCTCGTAGAGCTGACATGCACTCTCATTACATATTTAAAGCACACTCCAAAAGTTAATTCTAGAGTCTTCAGTCACATCAAGCATTCTGTCTTGAAAGTAATATTTATTTAAGCCATCTAGGATTCAGTTTTAGAGTAGGTAGATAGATAGATAGATAGATAAACATTTATTCGGTACAACACACACACAGGAAAATAGCTACATAATACTTAAAACAAACAAAAGACACAGGTACTTACGTAAACAAACAAGTAAATAAATAGGTATATAGAGCTAGATGCTGAAAATACAAAAAGACTGGCAAGTAGGACATAAGAAGGAAAGAAACAAATATCTAAGTATGTACATTATACCTATAAAATATATCTAGGTACCTAGCTCGGAAAAAATATCTAGCCCCTCCCCTGTGCGTGGTATTGACCACGTACCTAGTTTTTAAGATTCAAAAATATGGCCTGCCTCTTTTCTATTAAACGAGCAATATTTGTTTGTTTGTTTGTACTCACGTTCTCAAAAACGGCTCTAACGATTTCGATGAAATTTGCGGTACGGGCGATTACGGGGGCGAAAAATCGATCTAGCTAGGTCTCATATCTGAGAAAATTCGTTTCTCGACTTTTTCACGCAAAAAGATTTACCAATGCAATGTGGTTCGTAATTTCACACAAATTGTTGAGACTAAAGTGGCTAAGTGGTCGGGTGCAAGCTCGTCTTTTCTGATCATATTTTTTTATTTATTTAGGCAATTGATTGTGTTTACACTTTAGTAAGATTTTTGTTATTTTTAGTATAGAAGTACCTATAACCCGGTTCATTAAAGAAAGGAATCTAAAATGGCGGCGCTTATCATGTTCTCTCGCTCCGTGATTATAGACGGAACTAGTGTGCAAGCGAGAGAACATGATAAGCGCCTCGTTCGATTAGATTAGTTTCTTTAATGAACCGAGTTATACCTATAGTCTCATTCTTAATGGACCTTCAATTAAGGCCCTACATTGTGAGCGTGGGAACTTCTCATTCTACGCACACTTTGAAATTTTACACTCACACATCTGCAACTCGTAGCGTAGTACGCATGCACACTAACGTTTATTTCTCATTGCGCGTCATCGCTGTAGCATTTGTAAGCATGTCCTAGAAAATGCGCAATGTATGCCGCCGGCGTAAATGTGTTTGTTGCCTAAGGGTGGAGCCATAGTGTAAACGGGTTGACTATCCAATCCAAGTCGGTTGCACGGTTCGAATTGAGTACAATATTCGAACAGAACTACTATGTACCTACATAAATTGTAGCCGTACATTCGATATCTGTACCTACATTCAATCAATTTTGATTTATTAAACGATAGAATTATTATTAACTTAATGTACCTACCTACCTACCTACGGGTTCGATTCCCACTCACGACAAACATTTGTGTGATGAACATAGATGTTTGTTCTGCGTCTGGGTGTTATAAAGTACACTGGCCTGCAAAACTAAGTACTTACTACACTTTTAAATTATTATTTTTTTCCAAAATATAGAAGTTACAGATTTAAAATAAAAAACGTTTCATAGCAAATTTAATCAGCTTTCTTTGAAACCATTGTACAAAATTAAACTCTTTCGATTCCTTTTTATTTCGAAAGTATATCTTGTGTATGTAGGTACATAAAAAGTTATTGCAATTTTAAAAGTACTTAGTTTTGCAGGCCAGTGTATTCTATGTAGGTATGTATTTACAAAAAAAAGGTAAGTATATGAGTATTCTATCAGTATCTGGTTCCCATATTACAAGCTTTGCTTAGTTTGGGGCTAGATGGCGCTGTGTGAAATGTCCAGCAATATTACTTATTTATTACTTACCTACTTAGGTAGGTAAAAAATAAAAATCGGTCTAGCCGTAGGTACGTACTTGAGATATCGATCCGATTTTGATTTCGATCCTTAATTTCTATCCTTCATTTCGATTTTCTGAATTGTGAATTGTGAATGTGAATTGTGAATTGTGTATGTGAATTGTGAATGTGATTTGTGAATTATGAATGTGAATTGTGAATGTCAATTGTGAATGGTGAATTGTGAATTGTGAATTGTGAATGTGAATTGTGAATTGTGAATTGTGAATGTGAATTGTGAATGGTGAATTGTGAATTGTGAATTGTGAATTGTGAATGTGAATTGTGAATTGTGAATGTGAATATGAATTGTGAATTGTGAATGGTGAATTGTGAATTGTCAATTGTGAATTGTGAATGTGAATTGTGAATGTGAATTGTGAATTGTGAATTGTGAATTGTGAATTGTGAATGTGAATTGTGAATTGTGAATTGTGAATTGTGAATGTGAATATGAATTGTGAATGGTGAATTGTGAATTGTGAATGTGAATTGTGAATTGTGAATTGTGAATTTGAATTGTGAATTGTGAATTGTGAATTGTGAATATGAATTGTGAATTGTGAATTGTGAATGTGAATTGTGAATTGTGAATTGTGAATTGTGAATTGTGAATTGTGAATTGTGAATGTGAATTGTGAATTGTGAATTGTGAATGTAAATGTGAATTGTGAATTGTGAATATGAATTGTGAATGTAAATGTGAATTGAGAATATGAATTGTGAATGTGAATGTGAATATGAATTGTGAATTGTGAATTGTGAATTGTGAATTTGTGAATTGTGAATGTGAATATGAATTGTGAATGTAAATGTGAATTGTAAATGTGAATTGTGAATGTGAATTGTGAATTGTGAATGTGAATTGTGAATGGTGAATTGTGAATGTGAATTGTAAATGTGAATTGTGAATTGTGAATGTGAATTGTGAATGGTGAATTGTGAATTGTGAATTGTGAATTGTGAATGTAAATGTGAATTGTGAATTGTGAATATGAATTGTGAATGTAAATGTGAATTGAGAATATGAATTGTGAATTGTGAATGTGAATGTGAATATGAATTGTGAATTGTGAATTGTGAATTGTGAATGGTGAATTGTGAATGTGAATTGTAAATGTGAATTGTGAATTGTGAATGTGAATTGTGAATGGTGAATTGTGAATGTGAATTGTAAATGTGAATTGTGAATTGTGAATGTGAATTGTGAATGGTGAATTGTGAATTGTGAATTGTGAATTGTGAATGTAAATGTGAATTGTGAATTGTGAATATGAATTGTGAATGTAAATGTGAATTGAGAATATGAATTGTGAATTGTGAATGTGAATATGAATTGTGAATTGTGAATTGTGAATTGTGAATTTGTGAATTGTGAATGTGAATATGAATTCGTCGACGATACTGCAATAGCGCTGAACTACCATCTGCAATACCGCGAAACTGCAAAAAGTAGCGAAATTCAAATTTGCGTGCCACGCTGTCCTAGTCAGTCATTGGCGCAAGTTGGTGAAGACACCACTTTGAATAAGCCATCAGAAGCTCTCTGGTTGTAGTTGGAAGTGAAGTAATTTATCAAAACGTAAACAAATTGTTGTGATTACTTTGCGCTCCGTAAAAAAACTGTTTATTTTCCATATTTTTGTGATTAAGAAGTACCTTCCGTTTGTGTTTCATATGAATAAATTGTTTTATACTTTTTATCATAGTTTCAATTACGCGTATCTGCCAGTATCTGCCCATATTGAGACCAGATATTGCTACAAAAAAAACCGCGTAAGTGACATAAAACTCGAAAACTACTAGGAAAATCGCAAATTTTCTACCACTGACTAATGGCCTGGTACTCTAAAAACCCTATTATTTCATTAAGATGCGCTTATCATTCGAAATACTAAAATTAAAAAAAAATTTTTATCTCCTGTAAAGTTGTCAACCTTGTAGTTACGCACTATTGCAAATAGTAGATCCGCGCTACTGCAGTATCGACGACGAATTGTGAATGTAAATGTGAATTGTGAATTGTGAATGTGAATTGTAAATGTGAATTGTGAATGTGAATTGTGAATTGTGAATGTGAATTGTGAATGGTGAATTGTGAATGTGAATTGTAAATGTGAATTGTGAATTGTGAATGTGAATTGTGAATGGTGAATTGTGAATTGTGAATTGTGAATTGTGAATGTAAATGTGAATTGTGAATTGTGAATATGAATTGTGAATGTAAATGTGAATTGAGAATATGAATTGTGAATTGTGAATTGTGAATGTGAATGTGAATATGAATTTTGAATGTAAATGTGAATTGTGAATTGTGAATGTGAATTGTAAATGTGAATTGTGAATGTGAATTGTGAATTGTGAATTGTGAATGTGAATTGTGAATGGTGAATTGTGAATGTGAATTGTAAATGTGAATTGTGAATTGTGAATGTGAATTGTGAATGGTGAATTGTGAATTGTGAATTGTGAATTGTGAATTTTGAATTGTGAATTCACATTCACAATTCACATTCATAATTCACAAATCACATTCACAATTCACAATTCACATTCACAATTCACAATTCATATTCACATTCACAATTCACATTTACATTCACAATTCATATTCACATTCACAATTCACAATTCACAACTCACATTCACAATTCACAATTCAGATTTACAATTCACATTCACAATTCACCATTCACAATTCACAATTCATATTCACATTCACAATTCACAATTCACATTTACATTCACAATTCATATTCACAATTCACAATTCACATTTACATTCACAATTCCCAATTCATATTCACAATTCACATTCACAATTCACAATTCACAATTCACAATTCACCATTCACAATTCACATTCACAATTCACATTCATAATTCACAAATCACATTCACAATTTGCAATTCACATTCACAATTCACAATTCACAATTCATATTCACATTCACAATTCACAATTCACATTTACATTCACAATTCACAATTCATATTCACATTCACAATTCACAATTCACAATTCACAATTCACAATTCACAATTCACAATTCACCATTCACATTCACAATTCACAATTCACATTTACATTCACAATTCACAATTATATTCACAATTCACAATTCACATTCACAATTCACAATTCACAATTCACAATTCACAATTCACCATTCACAATTCACATTCACAATTCACAATTCACAATTCACAATTCACATTCACAATTCACAATTCACAATTCACAATTCACCATTCACAATTCACAATTCATATTCACATTCACAATTCACAATTCACATTCACAATTCACAATTCACAATTCACATTTACATTCACAATTCACAATTATATTCACAATTCACAATTCACATTCACAATTCACAATTCACAATTCACATTCACATTCACAATTCACATTCACAATTCACAATTCACAATTCACAATTCACATTCACAATTCACAATTCACAATTCACAATTCACAATTCACAATTCACAATTCACAATTCACCATTCACAATTCACAATTCACAATTCACAATTCACAATTCACATTCACAATTCACAATTCACAATTCACAATTCACCATTCACATTCATAATTCACAAATCACATTCACAATTCACATACACAATTCACAATTCACATTCACAATTCACAATTCACATTTACATTCACAATTCACAATTATATTCACAATTCACAATTCACATTCACAATTCACAATTCACAATTCACAATTCACAATTCACATTCACATTCACATTCAGTAAATGTAAATGTAAGTTACCCATATCATTAAAAAGTTCCATGGAACAGGTCCTGACTCTATGATCAGATCAGCTAGCCGTCATCTTATTATTACATTGTGGTCGGAACTTCACAGATATGCTGAGTTCCGAGTTTCAACTCAATCGGCCTATTTACTGAGGAGTTCCGTTGAACAGCTCCTAACTCCATCATCAGATCAGCTCGATGTCACCATATTCTTACATTGTAGTTGGAACTTGACAGATATGCCGAGTTTTAACTCAATCGACCTATTTACTGAGGAGTTCCGTTGAACAGCTCCTGACTCCATGATCAGATCAGCTCGCTGATACCATAATATTAAATTGTCTCCGAGAATATAAAAATGTGCAAAATTTTAGCTCAATCGGACATTTCACATCGGAAGTGGGTCAAAAACCCGCAAGATTTGACCCGAACAAACATTCATACATACATACTTACATTGCAAGTTAAATAAAAGCTTTTAAAATAGGTAAGTATTTCATAAATCTAAAAATACATCATACAAATTTGTGATTTTTGCGGAGACAGTCACGCCTCGCCCTAAAATGTGCGTGCGTATCCGCTCAGGATGGAAAACGGACATCCTCCCACCTCGGTATCCCCGACGACACTGATTTTATTCGCAAGTCAACATCCAATTTATACAGCGCCAGGGTTGCCAGGTGGCGAATTCAAAATCTCGTACCAGAGCTGCCAAAAATCTCGTAATTTCAATACAAATCTCGTAAAAGTACCTATATTTAGATTCCTATTCAATTTTATTAGGTATATAAAGTCTCTTATATCTAATTTACACTGGGCCTTACTTATGAAAGGATACATCTAAACTACGACTTAAACTGTGCTCAATGGAACCACAGTGGAGAGGTCTCTCAGTCATGAAATTGGCTTCACTTTATGGCAAAAAAAAAAATCTCTGTTTTTCAGCCGAGAAACCCACAGATCCACGAAATTTGAACGATTGACACGATTTTACATGAATAGCCGACTTTAGACGAACGCAATCAGCAAAACCACGATTTTTGCATCTGTGTGGTGACAAATAAGCAAAGAAATTCTATACATACTAGAACGCTGACTGACATTTAATGTACAAAGGATTTTGAACCTTATCACGACTACACAACGATCTATTATCATTTAATCTTGGTTATAAGGATTGTTGGTCTTGTTGAGAGGCTTTCTTGGGTGCTTTGTCTCTTTCACACAGTTGCAAAAAGAAAGAGACACAGCGCCCAAGTTTTATTTCAAGCGGACCTTGTTTTCTGTCTCAGTAAGCGTTCCGGGTACGTAGTATAGAAATTCCTTGCAAATAAGTCAGTCAGTGTCAATCTGTCAGTCAACTGATTTGTTTACAAAACTTGGGATTGTTTTTATTTCTATTATTTTGTTTGACTTATATTTTTTATAATGTTTTTGGTTTGTATACTTAAGTTATCGCACGCAGTCAACATTATTAAAATCTCGTAAAAAAGTTTACGAGATTTTTACTTTTCTCGTTTCTCGTAAGAGACTGCTAAATCTCGTAAAAGTACGAGTTTTCTCGTAAAAATGGCAACCCTGTACAGCGCAGAAAGCGGCTTTCGGTCCGTATCTACTTCATAGTAAAATGTATGGACGCAGGCGAACGATTTGCGTCGAAAAATAAATAGTTCTCAGACGTAGATTTCAACTTTACGATGAGATTTAATCAAAATCTAGCGCGGTGTTGCTCTTGTTCATACTTTTGTGTCTATCGTGAACAATAAAGATTTTTATAAACTCCAATGGGGATTTGTGAAAATTGGAACAAAAAAAGGTCGATTTCGGGATTTTTGAGAGAGTTTATCTATTGTTTTCTCGGAAATAAGTAACTATTTTGCAATTATCTCGCGGTGTTATTGTAGGCACATCTATTGAGCTACTACCTTTTTGTTTTTATGTAATACTATTCAGCCAAACTCTTAAAATTTTGGATTTTGCAAGTGCCTTTTGGTGCATTGTCAGGGTATTCTCCCTTAAAACTGCGGCTAAATCTGTTGTCATTTCTTTTCAATGACATGTGAGTGTCAAAAAAAAATCTCTAAAGCAAGCTCTAAAGCCTAATTTGACAGTTGAATGTGAATAATTCCCGTAATGTCAAATATCACAGATAAATATTGAAACTCTGTAAGCCAGAAAGCTTGAAACCAATTAATACCTATTTCGTTCGAGGTGTAGGTAGAGTATGTTAATCGTTTTCTTCCTCGTCTCATTTACTTTCGCCCCATACTTGCCATCAAGTGCGTATGAACCAACATCGTCGGTTGGATTACCTTTACCATGCACATGACTACTGCCTATACGATAGTGTTTTTGTAAGTAAATGGGCTTCGAAGCTTAGCTTGACTCCAAATACCATGCATGGAGGGACAATAATTATGGACCTCCTCCATGTATACCTACTGAGAAACAAGCTTTGTCAAGTTTCATCAATGATAGCTTCTACATTTCAGCTAAAAAAAACATGAAAGTATTGTTTACTGAGTGTTTCAAGTCTCGGCCATTTTTTTTTTTAATACTAATTGCTAAATGTATGTTTTAATTACCTTAACTTATGTCTGACTAGACATTATCAAATTATCTTTAATATAAGTATCGGCTTTAAGTATTTTTATCAAAAAAGTATATCTTCTAGAAGTACCCATCTAAAAAAAATCAGAAGTGATCTAAAGGATTCGCGCCCGAGACCGAAACCGAAGACCGAGATCAGAGACCGAGAAAAGAGACCATTGTCATATTAACTGACGGCTCTCTGTCTCGTGTCACTTTCGCGTGCCCTACAAAGCCTATCAAATTTTAATACAAAATACAAATACAAAAATTTATTCATAAAAACGTTTTACAAGTCAGATAGTTCTCTGGTCTCATTCTCCTGTCTCGGTCACGGGCGCGAACCGCCACCTTTAGGTTCAAAAGTCAAAAGTCAAAAGTCAAATTCGTTTATTCAATAAGATCACAAGTGTACCACTTTGAATCGTCTTAAGAGCTAGGTGATTCTACTCCTGTTCCTTCGCGACCAAGACCGTGAAGAACCAGGGTTCAATAAACAACCTTTAGCTGTTATTCTAAGCATGTCCTGTAGATAAGGATTATCCAGTTTTTGACGTTGACATGTGAAAAGGCAGTAATTTGTTCTACCCGCATTCCCTCCTTACGATAGGTGATTAGTGGAGAACGGCGTAATTTGAATTACGTTCCATTTTACGATTCGTTCGGAGTGTGACTCTTGATATTAGAATTTCGTAGCTAAAGCACGTGATTACGTCTAGGTTTACGCATAAGCTTAAACCGAATTTAATGAAATAAACTCTCATTTAGTATAGCTACCTTACGCTACATATTTCACCCTCGTAGGCCCGATATATTTTCATTTGTTTTGAACAAACGAAGTATGAATTAAGATTAAGAATGACTACGCTATTGCATTAGGGGCACCCTGTTATAGGTAATAGATGTAATGAGAAATAAATAAATAAATAAGCCCTAAAACAATCCAGTTATTTCACGTTTTATATCCAGAACTAGATTCGAGCAAATTATTCATGATCAAAAGTTTCTTTTAATCCACACCTCATATGATCCATTTGGAAAAACCTTTTTGTTTCGTAAAACCCTGACGTGTATAAATAACTAGCTGACCCGGCAAACTTCGTATTGCTTTAAGCATAAATGGAGAGAAGCATGTATAAAGAAAAGCAGAGAAGCATGGAAGGAGAGAATCAGGAAGCATTGAAGAGAGAAAACCCATACCCATAACACCAAAAAGTTCCATGAAGGTCCTGACTCCATCATCATAACAGCATTGTGTTTCACTCATCAAGCTCTTTCATTTGATACCCATATCACTAAAAAGTTCCATTCCATCTGAAATCATGAATCTTTGAAGTGACAGCTGTCAAACTTCAAACCGCCAGATCTCGGAAACTACTCGTCCTAGACTCCCCGTTCTCAGTTCAAATGAAAGCTATGACCAAGATCCTTATTTGAAGTGATAGCTGTCAAAATGACATCTGTCATCTAAAATGTAGATTTTGGTCATAGCTTTCATTTGAACTGAGAACGGGGGTCTAGGATAAGTAGTTTCCGAGATATGGCAGTTAGAAGTTTGACAGCTGTCACTTCAAATAAGGATCTGCCATATCTCGTAAACTACTCGTCCTAGACTCCCCGTTCTCATTTCAAATGAAAGCTATGACCAAGATCTTCATTTGAAGTGACAGCTGTCAAAATGACATCTGTCATCTAAAATGTAAATCTTGGTCATAGCTTTCATTTGAACTGAGAACGGGGAGTCTAGGATGAGTAGTTTCCGAGATATGGCAGTTTGAAGTTTGACAGCTGTCACTTCAAAGATTCAAGATTTCAGATTCAAGATTCAAGGATCGAAATCAAGGATCGAAATCCAGGATCGAATTCAAGGATCGAAACCAAGGATCGAAATCAAAATCAAGGATCAAAATTGTATCAGTATTTTAATTGAAAAATCATGCCCTGAAACATCACGTAAATCAGAAAATGATGTAAAAGGTCTAGAAATGTTTAGTTCATAAATTATGGTCACCCTTTAGAAAGAGACACACCGCCCAAGTTTTATGTCTCAAGCGGAACGTGTTTTCTGTTTCAGTGAACCTTCCAGTTACTTTAGTTTATAAATTCCTTGCTGATTTCTGAATGTTCAATCCTTTCCAAATGTCAGTGTCAAATATTGTATATTGTAATTGAGAAGAAAACATGAATCAGAAGAATATGAAGAGAACATAATTTTTGCGAAGCCAAAATAAAGAAAAAAAAAAAAAAACATAATTTTGTCAACCAAAGAACACATCAGAATGCCAGCTCCATACAAAAAGAACCGGTTTACGCTTTCTTTTGTATGGAGATGGCATTCGTCTCCGCTTGTTATGTTCTATGGTAATAGTTTTCTGTGATCATCTGTTAACCGCATGTTTTCGTCAGCACGATTCAGGCTTTCTTTCATTTTGTATGGCTTCTGAGGGTCTTTTCGTGATGTTGAATAGCCTATAGCCTTCCTCAATAAATTAGCTATCCAATACAGAAAGAATTTTACAAATCCGACTGGTACTTTCAGAGATTAGCGCGTTCAAACAAACAAACAAACAAACAAACAAACTCTTCCGCTTTATTATAATATATAGTATATAGTATATATAGTATATAGTATAGATTTGTATTTTAAATATTCTATCCCAGCTTCAAGTAAATCTCACACCGCGTCAAAGTTCCCAAACAAACTGTTTTAACTGAAGTAAATCGTTTCAAAAACTCTGTACTACTCCAATAAAATATGATGAATGGGAAAATTAAATATAAATGGAATATAGGAATAAAATTGGATGTCAACTTTTGTAAGTAGGTAAGTAAGTTCGTATGAGCAAGTGGCCAACTCTGGTGGTGGAGTTTTCAGACCGCCTAAAGGCCTAAACTTTTGTGAAATATGATATAATGTCAAATACGCTCATTTTAAAAATAGAAGGAAACAGTCGTAATCGTATTATTAATTTATCTGTAATTTCGTTTTTTTTTTTTTTCTAAGCACAAATAAATAAAAGCTTTACTAACAAACTCCATAAATAAAGATAGCGTGATAAAATATTATTTATAAGTATACAGTACAGAATAAATAACTAAAACTACTCGTATATCAATGTAGCGTGTTCTCATTTCATATTTATGGCGCAAACACAGCTCTAGAAATACAGGCCTATTCGAATAAAACTTTTTTTTTTTTTTCTTTACTTTGGCTTCGCACGGTTGTGCATTCAGCCAGTGTCAAGTAATTAAATAAACTTCAAGTTTATAGATAAATAAGATAAATAAATACATATTACAATACATAAATATAATATCCCACCCCTCCCCTTGTGCCTCAGTATCTAAAGATGTGGGGCTTTACTGAAACATCAACACGGACTTTTTGGGAGAACTTGAAAAGCAATGTTATCCAATTTTGTTTCACTTCCCTACACTTATGCACGTTCACGAACACTTAACGGTTAATAATCCACCATTATCACACATTAACATTCGAAGAAACACAAGTTTTGGAAAATAAAACAAAAATGAAACTTGACTTCTCAAATTCCCGCCAAAAAGCCCGAATAAAACTTGCATCTGTTTTATCTGAAAACATTTTTTTCGGGAGTATCAATGTGTTCTTTGATCGGCAATATTTGTTACCCTGATTCTTGATTGGTTGCGAAAGAACAGAAGTAGTAAGTAAGAAGACCATTCATTTTTTTATTTCGTCGTTGATCAACATACTACGGTACGGGTGCTTTTATATTCTGTTTGTGTTACTTGAATAAGTATACCTATATATTCACAATGAAATTAATACTCTAATGCCTCGCAATTACCCACAGTCACGCTTATGATTGAATCTGAAATTAATACTGAGATGTCTGAAGGCTTTTTGATTAAGACAAATGAAAGAAATATTGGCAATAACGAAGAAAAGAGGGGTAGAAAAAATAAATGGCATATTGGTAAAGCTATTGGATTTCAACCAAATAACTACACATTGAAGCAAGCTTGAATATGTCTTAATTGAAAAAGTTCCAATAGAATAATTGAATGTATCAAAAGCAAATGACCCAGTGCAAACTAAGCTCAGTGGGTGGGGTTTACCAACTAAGCCGCAAGTGGGGAATCAAAACTCTCTGAAAAATAAATCGTTAAAAAAATCCTACTTGCCTACTTCAAGCTGAACGGTTTACCTATGGTTGGATACAGAAAAATTATAAAAAAAATATGCTAGTTTTCTCTGTATTTTTAACCGATTTAAAAAACAGGAGGTTCTCTATTCTAAAAAAGATTTTTTTTTATGTATGTTCACTGGTTACTCGAAGACTCCTGGACTGATTATAAAAATTATTTTTTTGTTTGAAAAGATATACCTCCCGATCGGTGCCACAAAAATTTTGTGAGGATCTGTTAAGGATCATTGGAGTTATGACCAAAAATGCACCTCGAGAGTGTAGAAAATTGTTTCAGTTGAAGTCAAAGCTTTTTTGATTGAAAGAAAAATTTTTGATTGAAAGAAAATTGAAAGAAAAGCTTATTTAACATTGAAGTCGGTTTTTAAAACTGTTTAAACTAAACTAACTAAACCTTCTTGTGACATTTGTCTTGCAATTACGTAGTAAGTAGGTAAATGTTGACAAACTACTGCATGAGTTTAGATGTGTGGATTTGTTATATTTTGTACCCTTGATAAGCTTCATTCTCTTGCTTCCCTGTTTTATTTGCATTTCTATTTATAGATATAAATACATATATACATATACATAGTAGGTATAATTACAACACGGTTACTTATCCGGGTATCACGCAAGCGGAACCACGGTCAAAAGCCTATGAATACAGAGATGTACAACCATCGATAAAAGTTATTCGATGTTAAAAAAAATAAAAATTACAATTACGAATTACAAGACTTCTAAAATTCAATACGTTTACTTCTTATAGTTAGAACTGTAGATCTTATAAATATTTATTTATCCATAAGACCTACGTTGGTGTACTATATTTGTAGCTTACATTAATGAATGTACCTCCAATCTAGGAGCCTACCTAGACAGCTGTAAATACAATTTGAAGCATACTTATAAGGTTAGTTTTAAGTCCTCAGTATAAATGGCCAAAATTAACATTTATCATTACAAACTAATGAAAGCCTTTATAAAACGGGTAGGTATTATGTGAAGCTAAAAAACTTTATTTTTCAATCCCCTTTTGTCATAGACTGTACAATACTAGGTTACACCCTTAAAATCCCCTAATTACTGAGAGAGGTTCCACAGGTAAATAAATAACCTACGTATTTGGGTCCCACTTGTTTCATGAGAATGCAGGCTGTTTTCATCTTTAAACCATGATTTATACGGTTGAGAGTTGCAAAAGTGTATTTACTGTAGTCTCGATGACGTTGTTTTGTTAGCTGCTAATCAGAAACGGTCGAGGAGCAAAAACTTTGATTAATAATTCTCTCTTCACTCTTGTTTCTATAATAGTAGGTACCTATAGTATGCATTCGTGAAGATACCCGTTTCGATACGCGGTCAATACGTGTAGAGCTGACTTTAACTAAGCCACGGATTATCTCACAAAGTTTTCATCATTTAGTTAGAGCTATAATGCCGTCCGCTAGCTAAAACATCGTTAAGTGACATTTGGTCATATTTCACTTTTAAATGCCATGTTATAAAGCTCAAAATTCTCTATCGATCTGTTTTGGAACTGGGTTCCTATCGTTTATAGTTTTCGAATTAGAGATACTTAATAAGAAAGCGGCAAGCGCGAAGAAAGATAGTAAAGAAGCGGCGCGTTTTTTAGCGATATCTCAAAAAATGGTTTTGTCACTTAACGGCATTTTAGCTAGCGGACGGTAGTATAGCAGATATGCTGCTTTTAGTATCGGCGATCGGCGATTTTGCGACTGTATCGATGCTGCATCGCGTTTTGCGCTCTGCATTCAATCGCAGTAGCAAAATCGCGCGTTTTCGATGCTGCATCGACTTCCTGCGTTCGGACGCGATATCGGAATCGTCCGTTTCAGCAACTGCAGCGCGCGCGTTTTTGCAATTTTATACGATTTTTTCCGATGTTTTCCGAAACGCATTATTTGTCTGGTAGTACTGTACATACTGTGCATTGTGCAATCGTGCATGAGATAATAGACTAGACAGCAAACACGTTGTTATGCTATTTGAAGTCCAATTACCAGGGTATAAGATGAATAATTGAGTACGGTATGATCTAGTTGTCAGGTAGATTACTGGTCAATGGATATGATCTTGATTACCTAGATTGTATTACAAACTGAAGATGTGGATTAGCAATGATATATTCGATTGGACGAGATTGAATTCGAAATATCTATTATAATATTAACTACTAACCAGAAAACTGAATCCTATCCTACTATAATCCTACTAATCCTACTAATCCTACTAATATATACATATATATATATATATATATATAATATTATAAAGGCGAAAGTCCGTGTGTGTGTGTGTGTGTGTGTGAATGTTTGTTACCACGTATCTCCATAACTACTAAATCGATTTTGATGAAATTTGGAATGTAAATAGATTAGGTTCTGGAATAGGACATAGGCTAAGAAAATTTCTGAAAATCAACCCCTAACGGGGTGAAAAAGGGTAAATACTTTTGTATGAAACTTCTTAACTCGCTGTCCTATTTACTTGGAACTTTGTTTGGATATGTAAAATCAAAAATGATTGAATACGTGTTTCAGGATTTTTCAAAATAACTCTTAAAAAGGGATAAAGTGGGGTTTCAAACATTGTAAGGAAACTTTTTAATGAGTTATGCGATTAGCTTGAAATTTGGTTCGAATACTTTAAATACAAAATAAATAAACACATGTTTCAGGGTTTTTCAAAATAACTCTCAAAATGGGGTAAAATGGGGTTTCAAAGTTTGTACGAGTAATTTTAATGCGAAGTACGATTAGCTTCAAATTTGGTTCGAATACTTCATAAATATAAGTGTCACATGTTAAATTTGCCTCAAAAATTTCCGAGCTGGGGAAGCTCGCTTCGCTCGCATATTACTTTCATGAGTATTTTACGAGCAAATTAATTTACTGTTAGGAACCGACAACCATCCATCTTTTTCTTAGAGCACCGTTATCAAAATCAAGTGTCGCATATTGTATTTCTCTAAAAAAAATATATAAGCTTCCACCGCGGGTAACACCGCGGGGCACAGCTAGTACATACATAATCATATTGTTGTAAATACATAAGTACTAAGTAATACTTTATCACACAGACACAGAACAAACATTTATTTTCATCACACAAATATTTGTCCTGAGTGGGAATCGAACCCGCAACCTACAGTGCAGAAGGCAAAGCTACCAACCGAGCTGAAACAGCTCGTAAACTTGTTTCCTCCCGACTTTTATGTCACTGTAAAACTCTTGTCAAACAAAAAAAGTTAAATATTGATAAAAGACGATTGCTAAAAGATTTTTCACGTTGTTAACAAGTGAATGCACAAGAAAATCTTGTGCTCGATCTCGTACAAAACGAAATGCCATAGTATGTTACCGAAGCGGCACGCCTCACACAACGAGGAATTTAACGCCACGAGTCTTATCAACCGTGAAATCAAGACAAATACTACTTCGCTTACAAATGTCGGGGGCCCTGTTACACATAGGCTGAGGCCAAACGAGCGTAATTTTTTGAGTTGTGAGTCGCGAAAAATGAGTCGCGAAATCTACTTTCAACAAAAACAGACAACTCATTTTGCGTCGCCGTGTGAATCAAACAGGACTTTTCTATGAAAACAAATGCATCAGAAATTACGCGACCGAAATTACGCGACTCACAACTCAAAAAAATACGCTCGTTTGGCCTCAGCCTTAACTTAAAAGTGACACTTGATAACTAACACAGAACACGAGAAAATCTGTAACTAGTTTTATTAGAATCAAAAACTTAGGCCTTTATAAGTTTTACTAGATGATTTATACAGTATCAGGAGGCAATTTTTGCCTACACTTATCGGGCCACTGTAGTGCCTGGGACAATGTTAAGATGGAGTAGGCTTGCCCAGCACCTACACCGTCTCAGCTTAACCGGTTGAAGATCTTCGCATCCCCATTCAATTTTTCACGGTCCAGTGTTGTCCAATTACTTACAAATAAATTAGGTAATAATGGAACTCTATTTTGGTTAATAGATTAGTAGACTTGTACAGTATCGCGTTGAATAGCACAAACTTAAAGAGACCTAACCAGTGGGTGAAATTGGGCTGTAAATATTTAATAAAGACAATATTCATTAAATTAAAATTAAAAAAAAGAATCGATGCAAATCAAACACATGCAGCCTAGTTTTCCTGTCGGCGCTGATGAGCAAGTGAACTTTATTATTTTTATTTTATTTTATTTATTACAATGAAATAACGATACTGATTGTTTAGCAAAAATAGCTACGCTGATTGCTCTCGTTAGTGCTGAACAATCACTATCCTTATTTCATTGTAATAAAGAGCACTCGCCTATCAGCGCTGACAGTACGCTTGAAATCGGATGAGTAGTTTCGGAGATTACCTCCTACACACAAACAAACTTTTACCTTTTTATAATCGATCGAGCGAGCGAAGCGAGCGAAGATCTTAGTGGCAAGTTAGGCGATTTTGCTTTGTATGTTTGTATGTTTGTATGTTTGTATGTTTGTATGTTTGTATGTTTGTATGTTTCATTTTTATGTTCTCGCATAACTATCGAACCGCTTATCCAATCTGTATGAAACTTGATAGGTCAATAGGTAGTGCTATGGAAATTTGCTGTGGAGCGTATGAGCGTAATCGATGAAGGGGTTGTAAAGATATGGGGTTCCCAAGGGGGTAAATTTTTTTCAAAGTTACCCAAATATATTGAGTGGGGTGTCATACGAAAGGGCTTATTTTGTACATTCCAAAATGGTTTTTATTTTTAATCTAGGATGTATAGTTTTTTAAATACGACCAAAGAACAAAAACTACGAAACCAGAGCTGCAAGAGCTCCCGTTTCATAGAGTTTCGATGTCTTCGTAGCTCATTGACTGGTCGGTCTTAAAAAGAGAGTGGCATCGTCGCGGTTTGGTTTGCAATGATTTTAGATGCTACTTGATTTATTTTCATGATAAAAAAATTTTTGATAAAGAATGAAAATAATTGGGGTAAAAAAAGTTAAATAAACAAATATATTGAGTGGGATGTCAAATGAAAGGTCTTAATTTGTACATTCCAAAATAGTTATTATTTTGATTCTAGGACGTATACTTTTAGAAATACGACGAGAATTCATAAATATGAAATAAATGAAAAATTAGACACGACATTATGTATTGCATGCATGCTAATATTTTTTACCATGAAGAGCTAGCGCAATAGGCATACTCGGCAGTAGTAGCACTTGAAATTATAGGGGTAGTCAGAAGAAAGTCTAAATGTAAGCCATCTACGTTGCGCGAGATCTCAGTTCGGCGCGAACTACTAGATACTATAGATACTATAATATGAAGCTATATTAGATGAAGCTAAATTATTAATTATTTATTTTATCGATCGAGCGAGCGAAGCGAGCGAAGATCTTAGTGGTAAGTTGGGCGATTTTGCTTTGTATGTTTGTATGTTTGTATGTTTGTATGTTTCACGAATTGTTGTTCGAGCATAACTGTCGAACCGTTCATTCAATCTGCATGAAACTTGGTAGGTCAATAGGTTGTGGTAAGGAAATTTACGGGGGAGCATATGAGCTTAATCGATGAAGGGGTTGTGAAGATATTGGGTTCCCAAGGGGGTAAAAAATTATGAAAGTTACACAAATAAATTGAGTGGGGTGTCATACGAAAGGGCTTATTTTGTACATTCCAAAATGGTTTTTATTTTTAATCTAGGATGTATAGTTTTTGAAATACGACCAAAGACCAAAAACTACGAAACCAGAGCTGCAAGAGCTCCCGTTGCATAGAGTTTCGATGACTTCGTAGCTCATTGACTGGTCGGTCTTAAAAAGAGAGTGGCATCGTTGCGGTTTGGTTTGCAATGATTTTAGATGCTACTTGATTTATTTTCATGATAAAAAAAATTTTGATAAAGAATGAAAATAATTGGGGTAAAAAAAGTTAAGTAAACAAATATATTGAGTGGGCTGTCAAATGAAAGGTCTTTATTTGTACATTCCAAAATAGTTATTATTTTTATTCTAGGACGTATACTTTTAGAAATACGACGAGAATTCATAAATATGAAATACCTAAATGAAAAATTAGACACGACATTATGTATTGCATGCATGCCAGTATTTTTTACCATGAAGAGCTAGCGCAATAGGCATACTCGGCAGTATCAGTAGTAGCACTTGAAATTATAGGGGTAGTCAGAAGAAAGTCCAAATGTAAGCCATCTACGGTGCGCGAGATCTCAGTTCGGGGCGAACTACTAGTTATTAGGATTTAAATCGAACAAAATTTGTGTTCAAACATTGTCAATAGTGTTGGTACAGGGCCCTCTTTGAAATTCAACACACTTTCAGCGTTGGTATCGGATATTGGATCTACTACAAAGGACGATTGCGGCTGTTAGCTATTTATCGTACATTCCAGCTTGCAGCTTGACTGATGCACAGACATCCTGATTTGAATCTGAATACAAGACAATGTTGATATTTTTCTTTGATAGTGGATAAAATGATCAAAAGAAATGTTGTAAACACTATAAACGGGATATTTACCATGATTTTTGGATTTTTGAGTTTCCCGATATTTCGGCACAGTTTAAAAAACAGTTTTATTTAACAACATGACCCGAATACTTAAATATTTCAGTAGAACTTATCTATTTGAGGCGTTCTTACTACTTTTCAGAATCGCATACAAAAATGACATTTAATGTCAATGAAAAGCACCACTTAAACTAAGTAGCGTTTCAGTATTCGGGGGTAAGTATCTTTTGTATTATAATGATCTTGATCCTACGCACACGATATGAAAAAAATACTAAAGTTTCACAGATGTTCGATAGAAAAAGCAAAATGAGTAGGTACAAAAAATATCACACACAATTTTAATAAGTAGGTAAGTAAATCATGCATGATCATGATAATAAAATTTAATATCTTATTTACAATCAAATAAAACAACAATCGACTTTTTGAGCAAGATTAACACTCAGCAGTAAATGACAACACAAATCGTTCATTCGTTCATTAATTGACGTGTTCATTCATTACAATCGTTCACAGCCAATCTTGCACGGATATTGGTTTCGCGACAAGAAAGGACGTAGATTGCGAAGTCGAAAGAAACAAGGCGAGTAAACTCCATTTTATCGAGTGACGTCACGTCGAAGTGATGCACGTGCCTAAATTTAGACTAGAAAAAGTAAATGGTTCTTTTATGGGAAATACTGTACTCTTTTATAATAAACTTCCAGAAAACGCAACAAAACTTCCCATTCGCAGATTTAAAACATACATAAAGAATAATCTTGTTAAGAAAGCGTACTATTCTCTTGATAATTATATTAATGATAAAGTCGCGTGGCCTGAAGTCGCTCTGCCCCTCGACAGCTGATGTGTACTGTGCAATGTCTTTACTATCTTGCTTAGTTTTATAATTATTTTCAAGTAGGTAACTGCTAGGTACCACCTAAGTTAGCCAAGTGTAGCGTGTGATGCCGGGCGAATTTTTGTTGATGTATTAATCCTCCTTTTTTTCTTTTGACGACTTTGACGAGACTCACATTGTTCGACTGGCTCCACACTGGAACTTGACTATTTAGATTTTAAGCGGATGGATCACCGAAAAGAAAGCTAGGCCCCATACCGTGTTTGTTGCCCTGATTCTTCACGGTGTTGGTCGCGAAAGAACAAGAGTAGAATCACCTAGCTCTTAAGACGATTCAAAGTGGTCATAACGGTCCTACTGAATAAATGATATTTGATTTTGATTTTGATTTTGACAGTGAGATAGTGATTTTCAATCTTGGTGTCTAGGAATTGAATTCAGTGTTGAACGGGTATTTATAGGGTTAGGTGTTCTATTTTACGAAGTTCGGTGGTAAACTTTTGTGAATATCTTGTTGATCTTTCGGTTTGATCAGAATAATATGAGTTGAGCTATCTTTTACAACAATCCTGAGATGTCTCAAGATTCTTATATATCTTGAAAAGTTATGGAAATATTCCCAAAGTAAAATATATAAATATATAAAAACTAATTTTTAGAAAAAAAAATTTTAGAAAAAAAAAATATCTATAGGTATGCAGGTAGATACACAGTTCGATTTCTTTATTCTTTATTGTACACAAAAATATATATACTGAAAAACTTAACCAAATGACATGTACAAAGGCGAGCTTAACCCTAAGAGTTTTCTTCCAGCAAACCTTTGAGGATAGGGAAAGATGATGTCCTTCACACTGAAAATTATATGAACACGGGTTATTTTTTTTTGAACGTCGGGATAAATAAGGTAAATTACGGGATAAAATCCCGTGTCCATATAATTTTCAGTATGATTAGTGATCGCGAAAGTTTAAAAAAGACTATTGTATTCCTTCACATTTTTAAACGGTTTGTATTGCACCTTTTACATTAGGATGCTACTGATTTCTTAAGACAAGCTGTTTAAGTAATCTGTTTTACTAAAATATAAGAAACAAATACCAAACAAATCAATACAGGCGTGTGTACTTTGATAAAATAATACGAGTTCCCTACAAACCTATAGACATTTCTTAATGTCAAGAAAACTGCCGATTTAGATTAGAAAAAAACAATTTTCTTCAGAATGCTATAAATTAAGCATTACTTTTGTAACGCTACAGCAAGACAAACGACCAACTATTAGTAATATAGATGTGGACGTAATGCCAACACAGATTCCCTCTTAGCCTAGCCTTTTATTGTACTAAAGTAATAAAATACTTTGGAAATATATCTTAGAATAATAAGAGTATATGGGGTACTTTCAGAGATTTTTTGCTACAGAAAATGAAGTTTTACTAAAAGAGAGAATGAAAGAAAGAATATAGTTTATTGGTAACACAACACACACAGAAGACAGAGGACAGAGCATAAAAACAAACATTTAGTAGGCACCTATCTACATAAAATTAAATAAATGTTCAAAACAATTTTGTTGTGTAGGTACCTACCTACTTAATAAGTACCCACCCACCTAGATACATACTAAAGCTAGTAGTTGTTATATTTTCAATTCATATTTACCTACCGAATAAAATTACCTACTAATTTATTTCCGTTTTTTTTATTCTTTACTAGCGACCCGCCCCAGCTTCGCACGGGTCACATAACACATCACATTAGAAACCTCTAAAATTATCAGTGTTTCTCTACTATATTATGCATGTATATACATATAAACCTTCCTCTTGAATCACTCTATCTATTAAAAAATCGCATCAAAATCCGTTGCGCAGTTTTAAGAATCGGTCCAGGCATCTTTGAGTACCTAATAGGGTAACACTTACATAAAAAATAACACAAAAAAAAAGATTCCGACGAATCAGGAATGTTAATCTGTTTCATTAATGGAATTGCAAAGGGACCACTTTTACCTTTCTTACGTATTTTTATTACTAGGTGCTTTTACTAGATTACTAGATTTACTAGATAGCGACAGGGCAATGTATGCTTACACTTAACGGGACATTGTAGTGCCTGGGACATTGTTGAATGAGATGGAGTAGGCTCACTCAGCACCTAAACCAACATATTACATCAGGAAACATCGTGTATGGGAGAGTTGACTAGCCGAGGGTTTCTTTACGATATTTTCCTAGTCTAAGCTCGTGTCAAAATGCATAAAATTCTTCCGAAACTAAAATCTATTTTAGCTTGTTGAAGTTAAGTCACAATTTTGATGGTTGACCGCAAGTGGCATAATAACCAGCCCCCCTAGCTATATTACACTATCTATCGTCGCTGTAGAATAGAACACTTCAAAATGTATAGGAATTGACGTTTCAAGATGATGAGTCACGTGGTCAGAATGTCAATTCCTATACATTTTGAAGTGTTCTATTCTACAGCGACGATAGATAGTGTAATATGGCTAGGGCCCCTGAGCGCTTCCGTGCTTCGCGCACGTTAAATTGTCGGTCCACGTTAAAAGTCGTTAAGCCCTGACGGAGGCCTTTAGGCGGCCTAACACCTCTGTCACCAGAGTTGACCACTTGCTCATACGAACTTACTTATAGCATGGCTAGGAGTCAAACGAGAACGCTAATATTCATCCCACTAGGCCAACACAACTCTGCTTTGTAGATATTTATGAAAATTCATGTTTGAACCAGATGCCACTTCAAAACCTTTTAAAAGCAGGCCATGGTTGGGTGAATCTAGAATTTATAATAAACAACACAGATTTTCAGCGCTTTCATGTTTTTACATTCGTTTTCTTTGTGTTTTAGAACATTTAAATATAAGAGTCAATTGGCTTAGGACGGATAAAGTAGGTAACTTTTTATAATAAAGTAAGTTCGTATGAGCAAGTGGTGAACTCCATTAACGGAGTTTTTAACCGCCTAAAGGCCTCCTAAAATTAGTAACACAAATAATGAGGAACAGATGAACAAATCATAACCCTCCTTATCGGGTACGTGCAAGCAAAGCCGCGAGCAACAGCTAACAATATATATATTTTTGAAATGCGCATAAAAAGCCCTTTTATTTGATACCCAACACTGCATCATCAAAAAATATTTTATTTTTAGTTCATGACTTTATGACCTCTAAAGGGCGTCATATTCACTTTAATGTGACGTCACTAGCCAACCAGCGGAAGATGAAGAATTACGATTAGTTTAGAAGTTACGAGGGAACAGATGAACATACATACATACTTACATACCGGTCAAAATCATAACCCTCCTTTTTGCTTCGTAGTCGGGTAGAAACATCCTTCCTCTAATTCAATATCCTACATCATGCCACTATATCTCTCAGCGGAGTGAGTTTAGGCAAAATATCATAGTGTTAGCTTAGGACCAGCGGTTCGGACGATATCGTGCTTGTGAATATGCATTGATCGTGTTCAACAGGGTTAGAGGAGGTTGTATCCTTCAAAACATACGATGTATCCTCAATATTATCGTTTCACACACTAAGGCCAGTGGCAGACAAAGAGCACAGATTTCTACTTACTAGAATCATTTCTTTCGACTCATTCACTCTCATTATATTCTTCATGCATACTCCCTGATTTAGGGTACTTTTGACCTGGTCTTTCTCCAAAATTTTAAATGCTTATTGCCTTTACAAAAGCAGTTCTTTCCTGAAGATCGAAAAGAGGCCATTTAGTCATCTTTCTGTAAGTAAAGATCTGCTGACCCATTTAATAATGAAAGGTTAAAGATCGCGCGGCACCGCGCAAATCTTATTACTTAGCTGGTAATGAGATATTAATAAGTCATTTCCGTGGCAATGGCAGACTGAATGAAGCAATTACGAACGAATGTTAAGCTATTTATGCCGTTTGGTTGACATTTCCTTTCAGGAGAGACGATTGCTGGCTCGAGACAGCATTCTATTTTCCTTTTTAATTTATTTAATTTGTGATGCACAAGTTAGGATTGAATAAAAAAATGCGTGCACTGTGATCTGCCTGCAACGCTTACAAATATTTTTCGACTCTAAAATTCAACGAATTACTGATGTCCTCGGAGGCGGAGTGGGCGAATGCCTGACGTGACATACAAGTTCGATTCTCACGGTAGGACAAATGTTTGCATGTTCTAGGATTACATATTTTATTCCGATCTGTGTGCACTTCTTCTTCGTCGTGTCGATGATAAAATATCACTAAAGCTTGCGCTCCCAATACTTTGCCACAGCTATAGTTTCTAGCTATAGTGTATTCCTGACAAACGCGTCCATCCTTAAAGAACTCGGCCTTGAAAATAAACAGCGTCTGTCATCTGTCTGCCTTCGATGCTGCCTTCGATGGGTCAACCAGGTGTCGAAATATCTTGACATGCCGGTGAATGCAGCCCTCCAACAGGCAACCGACCGAAACTCCTGGAAAGAACTACTGGCTATGCTACGTCGGCAGCGTCACGATCCTCAGGCATGAGGGACCGATTGAGGAGGAGGATAGCGTTTTCAGTGGCCGTACAGAGATCCCTCATAGTGCAGGTATTAGGGCACAGTGGGTAGACCAGCAAATGTGGTATGGACTGGGGATCAGCGCGTCGTTGACTCCTGTGTGTGCACTATGGTACCTGCTCATAGATTCTTATACCCACGCCACAGAGTCATAATTTATGGTTTGGATCGGACTAACTTTGTGCCTATTGGGTGCTATTTATTTTATTCCCGAAATTCAAACCTACGACCCATGATCTTTGTTTGGGCTTAGGATCAATAGATCCTAATAGATGGCCTAATAAGGTCAACACGGTTAATTAATTACAGAACAACACACTTTAGGTAGGTACTCATTGACATGTAAAGGGAAGATAGCGAGTGCACACGAATGGACAAGTTCGGTCAACGACATCATCCACAAACAAGAATCGCAGTCTGATTTACGAACAAAGGGAGCTCAATCAGATGAACAAAATTATAATTTCCATATGAAGCGCTTGACAATGTTTCATTAAAAACCATAACCCGCCTTTTTGCGGGCAGCCGGGTAAAAAAAGTAAACCAGGCTCACGAGTGGTGTTGTTTCTGTTGCCTTTTTGGTAAGCAGTTGCAAATCTATTAAGCACATGCCCACAATGGTTAAATTATACGTAGCTTGTGCCAGATCGAGATCTTTCGATGATGGCATCATCCAAATAGTAAAAGATAGGAATAAACTAAACGAAAAAATGAAACCTCGTCACCACGGTATCCTCATGGCGCGATAGACATTCTCCCAGACCTTTTAAACGTTTAAGATCCTTTAAAGATATCTAAGGGGGTAGTCAGAAGTACAAGTATGTCCTAACACAGTGTTCCGCAAACTTTTTGTGTTCAAGGTACATCTAGGAAATTGAAAAATTTTGGAGGAACACCATAAATGAAAAATCATTTTTTTAATGCGAAACATGAGCTTGTTTAGTTGAGCATATGCGGTCCTTTGGAGTAGCTTAACTGATAGGTAACCTGATTTTGCCAAGGCACACCAACTAATGACAACGGTACACCAGTGTGCCGCGGCACACCCTTTGCGGAACACTGTCTAACACATATTTTGGTATTGCCCACATTTTGCAGAAGTTAGCATTCCATACGTGACTGGTTATAAGCTCATCGCTGTTAGAAAGCCAACTGGTTTTCTCACGATGTTTCCTTTCCTTTGAGCTCGTGTTAATGCTCTTGCGAATTTTCTTTGATTCACGGCTGGGGTTCAAATTTTTTACTGTCGAGAAAATTACTTAATCCTACTACTTTAAGCTTTTAATCACAGATCATATAAAATAGGAGTGCGACAACGTTCGAGTTAAACAGGACAGCGCCGAGTGCACACGAGCGCGCATATTCACTCAACTGCATAATCCACAAACGCTTCAAAATCTGTCAGGATCACGGGCTCTAAAATGTTATAAAACAAGGACTGTATCAATCACGATGGACTGAAGGTGTCAAATTAGTACAGCTGGACGCTTTCAATTTAAGCGTTTCTTGACGGCCTGCGTCCGTGCGCTGCACGGCTAAAGCCTTGATCAAACCAGAGCGTCCGCGATGGCGTGCAAGGTGGCGATCAGTTGTTGTCCAATCAGAGGACGCATCGTGACACCGATGATGACAATTGGTGTCACGATGCGTTCTCTGATTGGACAAAAACTGATCGCCTCTGGTTTGGTCAAGCCTTAACGCACTGCTTCGGCACCGCAGCAGGCCGTCAAGAAACGCATAAATTGAAGGCGCCCTTAGATAATGGCTGATTTACACAGGGTCAGTAGACAAGTCAATCGCAGGGGGGCGCCAACTGACTTTAAAATATTCGTGTCCGAATATTCAAGTCAGCGCTGACTTCAAGCCACTGTACTGACTTCCAATCAGTTTACACAGGGTTTTTTTCGGGTCAGCACTGACTTGCCTCGAATTTGTTGTCAGTTACTGACCCTGTGTAAATCAGCCATAATTTTTTCACTTGTCACTCACATGTCATTGAAAAGAAATGGCAACAGATTTAGGGGCAGTTTTAACTATAACAAGCTTATAAGTCCATTATGAATAAGACTATTAGATAAGAGTCTAGTGGGTAGGGTGCAAATAAATGTCTACTTTTTGGGAGTCCAGTAGGGAGTGTGCAAATACATGTCCACGTTTCATTGTTACATTACACACGTGACAGTTAACAAGCCTGTTGCCTAAACACAACGGGTTTGTCACACTGTTTTTAATTAAGATTTGTGTTGCACATTTAAATTTTTCTTCCGAAAAAATCACAGATTGTAAAAACGGTAAAAAAATAAAACGTGTCTCCAATATCACATACATTTTAAATGATACACCGGCAATTCTTACGTTCCGAATGCACATCGTTTTTTGTCCTGCACGTAACAAGAATATTTGCGCTTTTGTAAAAATGCACCGTGAATGAAACGGAAAACCTTTATTTTGGTCTGAGGTCGTTGGGAAATGGAACAACAATGGCATGCAGTTTATTCAATTAACTTCATACATGAATATATGCATACGTGTAAAAATAAGCAAAAGCAACCTATGAATTTTCAGTATATTTTCTTTTGGAATTATTTATGTGGCCAGCGACAGACTGAATGTTCATACAAACGCAATACCAAAATCCTTTAAAAGAGCATTATTTCTATCACTTTAGGTTTTAATTTAGGTTGAGGCAGTAGGTATTTATCTAGGTTCCTGTTACACTTTTGTTCCAAAAAACTTAGCCTTTCCCCGTTTCTTCAAGATACCGCGAGAGATTTGAACAAAAAAAAAGAATAAGTATGTACCTACTATTATAATATTTGAAACTAGTGCTATGTAACGCTACAAACTTATAACACCTCTCTTTTTGTCAGGGGTTAAAAGTCATAGTCAAAATCATAAAAAAATATAAATCTAACAAGAATAACTTTATTTCTAGTAACATTTCAAAAGTTATAACCATTTATCACCATAAAGTTCAACTTATATTTTAAATCTGACTGTTTATGAGCATGTTTTTCTAAAACGCTGGAACACTTTATTTACGAGTAGGTACATTTATACAGCCTCTTTTATTGGTCACTGAAAACCGTCTCGTAGGCGCTTCTTTCTCCGTCTCAACATTGTCCCAGGCACTACAGTGTGCCGTGTAAGTGTAAGCAAAGACTGCCCCCTGACACTGTAATTTAAATCATCTAGTACCTAAAGCTATAAAGGACTTAGTTTTTTTTTAACTAGTGGCTAAAGCTGATGACAGACTTACTTATGAAAGATGTTTAAAGTCGAACACTGTTTAAACAACGTCCTCTACTCGTCACTATCCACAAATAAAGACAGGACGTTGTTTAGCCAGTGTTCAACTGTAAACATCTTTCATAGGTAAAACCCAGAGTTTTTATGACGCCTGAAATCCTGAAATCCTGGATTCTATCAAGTAATTTTTCTTATTCAATGATTTGTGTTTTGAAGATAGAAATAAATCACCTGGAGGAGATTTAAAACCTGTAATCTTTAACTACCGTGACCACCACTTTACCAACAGAGCTACCGAGCAATTGACGACGTAGTTGAAATTTTTGCGAAGCTTCACACAGTTACTAAAATATTCTGTATGTGTACCTGCACCAAATAGTTTCTTTGATCAAAGTGTTTGTCAATAAAAATATTTTTATTGATAAACATTTTGATTATGAAATATTTTGATGACCGCAATGATTTTGATGGCTGCCTATTAGAAATTAGTACTTTCCTCACGGTATATTTTTAATATTGTAGTAACTAGTTATAATAAGTGTTATTACTGAGAAAGTTTGTGTTTTTTATTTCTTATCATTTATTTTGGTAGTTGTATTGCATTTAGTACATTGTGATCTAGAATAAACTTAGGCCTTTAAATCTTTTACTAAATGTGTCAGTCACAGTGTCAGGACTCAGGGGGTAATCTTTGCCTACTCCTAACGGGAAACTGTAGTGGACATTGTTAAGATGGAGTAGGCTTGCCAAACACACCATCCTCAGTTTAACCGGCCATAGCCACAGGAAAGATATGATACGTGTGGGGATGACTAAGCCGCGGGTTTCCTCACGAGTTTTCCTACGAAAAATCCATTGATGCGCAGCCAGGATTCAAACCCACTTCAGATCGAAAGTAAAGGTACTTTTCCACTAGACCAACCTGGCTCTATCTGGATTAACATAAAAGCTATTGAAAATTTCAATGGAAGTCGCGGGCGGAAGCTTGTATTAAATTGATTTGTACTTCTGGGTGTTTTTTTTTAAATCTGTAAAATGAGAAAACATTCGCATTTTAAAAAAAATGGTGTCCTTTACAAGCGTTGGGCAAGGACGGGCCGCAATTAAAATGCTAACGAACTTTATAATGCAGTAGGTACACATTTTTATATTTATTTACTAACATACTTACTTTTGTCCGGAGCTTTGCTTACGTGGTAATCTTTTATGGTTCTTACAATAGGATTCTAAAAGAATATGCTAGCCCTAGCGAAAACTTTCAAAAGATTAAGGTCGTGATTTTTTGTGAATGTTTTTTTCAGTGCATAGAATGTTTCCCATTTCATCCCAGCGAAAGTAATACATTTTTAAATCATTTTAAATCTCCAAAGAACATAACCAACGTAACGTTTTTAAACTCTATTGTTATTCTGATAATAAATACGCTTTGCACCAAATCTTTTTCGAATACGTCACATGTTTTCCTAATAGGGCCTCCAGACTCTCGGAGAGAACCCCCGAGAACACCCGAGAAGCGTGAGTGTGAGGAGCTTCTCGCCTTCTCGTTCTCTGGCTCGCCTGTTCTCCGATCGATGTCGGTTTCTTATTTTTGGATTCAAAGGATTTCTCGGGCGAGAAGAGAGAAGGCTCCTACACTCACGTTTTGTCTCATTGCAGATTAATGAGCGGCGGCGGGCAAACATCCATATTGTTTATTTTTTTCGAGAATTTTCTTTCGTAAAAATGTGGAATAATGAATAGAGTTGAAATTTATCGATTTTTTTCAATCTGAGCCTATTTTATAGGATGCTAAACATCGAAACTACTAAGATAAAAGTTTTTTACATTAAGTTTTTTTTTTAACATTAATTTTAGTTACAACATTCACAAAGTTACAGTATGCAATGGCACACAGATCCAAACCAGCTGCAGTTTCAATATCGACGTCCATACCGGATAAGAAACAGATCACGACTGAGAAAAATTGAGAGTGTGGATAGCTTGTTTGTTCTTCGAGAAGTCTCTGCGAGGCTTCTCGCCGAGCCTTCTCTCGAGAGTCTGGAGGGGCTATAAAGAAATGACTGTCCCTCGATGATTTTATATACTACGTAACAGGATAGTTAACTCGACTTTAATGTAAAAGGGATTTTGAACCTTATCGAGACTGTTCAACGATCTATTATAATTCAATCTTGGTTATAAGGATTGTCGGTTTTGTTGAGAGGCTTTCTTGGTAGCTTTGTCTCTTTCACACTCGTTGTTGGATTAGTAGTGTGCCCATGTCATTTAATTATTTAATTTCAATTCAATTATCGATCGAGCGAGCGAAGCGAGCGAAGATCTTAGTGGCAAGTTAGGCGATTTTGCTTTGTATGTTTGTATGTTTGTATGTTTGTATGTTTGTATGTTTGTATATTTGTATGTTTCATTTTTATGTTCTCGCATAACTATCGAACCGCTTATCCAATCTGTATGAAACTTGATAGGTCAATAGGTTGTGCTATGGAAATTTGCTGTGGAGCGTATGAGCGTAATCGATGAAGGGGTTGTAAAGATATGGGGTTCCCAAGGGGGTAATTTTTTTTCAAAGTTACCCAAATATATTGAGTGGGGTGTCATATGAAAGTACTCAATTTATACATTCCAAAATGGTTTTTAGTTTTCTTCTAGGTTCTATAGTTTTTGAAATACAGTCAAAAAGAAAAATGATGAAAACCAATTAACGGATGTATGGAGAGAGCTCCCGTTTCATAGAGTTTCGATGTATTCGGAGGTCTGGTTAACAGACATAGAGTGTGGCATCGTTGTGGTTTGGTTTGCAATGATTTTAGTTGCTTCTTGATATTTTTCCTTGAGATTGAAAATAAAAGCCGTGTTGGCCGAGTGGAAGAGTGCTCGATTTTCGATTCATAGGTCGTAAGTTCGAACCCTGGCCGTGCTCATCAATGGATTTTTCGATTAGAAAAATTTAAATGCGCATTAACACGAGCTCTAAACGGTGAAAGAAAACATCGTGAGGAAACCAGTTAACGTTCTAATAGCGGCGATGGGCTTGCAACCTGTCACGTATGCAAATGCTAACTCCTGCAAATAGTGGGCTGGGCATGTACCAAAATTATAGAGGGTGACGGAGACGGAGGGGGTGACGGAGACGGAGGGGGAGGGGGAGGGGGAGGGGAGGGGAGGGGAGGGAGAGGGGGAGGGGGAGAGAGAGGGTGGGGGGTGGGGGGGGGGGAGGGAGGGGAGGGAGGGGAGGGAGGGGAGGGAGGGGAGGGAGGGGGAGGGGAAGGGAATTGATTTTCTCATACATTTTGTATTGAACTGCTATTTTAATAATTTCTCGAACTAAGAGGCCTTCCCTGAGGCGCGGTACGAAGTTCGCGGGGCCAACTATTGAATATAAACACGACACGACTTAATGTATTGCATGCATGCCTATAATCTTTACCATACTGAGTGCATTAGATATCATTGTGTGGTAAACACTAGAAGGAGCACTTAACGTAGGTATAGGGGTAGTCAGAAACACGTCCAAATCTAGGCTATCAACACAACGGTGCGCGAGATCTCAGTTCGGGGCGAACTACTAGTTTAATTTTAATCATTTAATTTCAGGATGTTCATTAAGGATTAGGAATTTTTAGCTCATAAACTATGTTCACCCTTTAAGAAAAAGACACACCGCCCAAGTTTTATCTCTCAAGCGGACGGCGTTTTCTGTCTCAGTGGACCTTCCAGTTAGGTACGTTTAGTATACAAATTCCTTGCTGTCCCTCCTTTGATTGATGGACCTTGCAAATGTCACAACTGATATAGGGCCTCCAGACTCTCGAGAGAAGGCTCGGCGAGAAGTCTCGCCCGAGACTTCGCGATGAACAAACAAGCTATCCACACTCTCAATTGTTCTCAGTCGTGATCTGTTGCTTATCCGGTATGGACGTCGATTTTGAAACTGCACCCGGTTTGGCTCTGTGTGCCATTGCATACTGTAACTTTGTGAATGTTGTAACTAAAAATAATGTTAAAAAAAAAATACTTAATGTAAAAAACTTTTATCTTAGTAGTTTCGATATTTAGCATCCCATAAAATAGGCTCAGATTGAATAAAATCGATAAATTTCAACTCTATTTATTATTCCACATTTTTACGAAAGAAAATTCTCGAAAAAAACAAACAATATGGATGTCTGCCCACCGCCGCTCATTAATCTGCAATGAGACAAAACGTGAGTGTAGGACCCTTCTCTTTTCTCGCCCGAGAAATCCTTTGGCTCGGTCAAAAATACCGACACCGGTCGGAGAACAGGCGAGCCAGAGAACGAGAAGGCGAGAAGCTCTTCACACTCACGCTTCTCGGGTGTTCTCGGGGGTTCTCTACGAGAGTCTGGAGGCCCTTATAGGATAGTGGACAGTTTGAGGATGATGACATTACACATTTACATTAGGCTGTGCGCATCGGAATCGGAGCATCCGCAGAATTTGAAGAAATGAATGAATGAAAACTTTATTGCATGTAAGCAGGACACAAAACTTAAAATTAGATAAATAATTTTGTTGCTTTGAATCAATGATCTTATAGAAGATAACAGAATCGCTCTGCGTGGCGAACAAAAAAGTCAAGCTAATCAGCTTGAGTCAATTCAGTTGCACTCTGTCTTGCTCCGATGTTACACGCAATTAGTATATTGGTTACAGTTTACTATAAAATCAATGTGTAAGTACCAAAACATAGTTTAAAAGATGTTGCTGTGGCATTTCTGCCTCGCACAACTGGGCCCCAATTCTATTTTACAAATTCCATTCCAGTTACCGCTGCGTTTTGTTTCGTTCTCAATGACAAAATGACAGTAGTTTGCAAAACCTGATTGGTAGTTTGTTTGAAAACGTCACAACAGAGCAACCTAACCTCATTGTCAAAAAGATTCTAAACTAGGTACGTAGTATAGAAATTCCTTGCTCATTGTTCATTAGTAGATTAAAAAACAAAAGGAAATAGTTGACGTATTGCTTGGTAGATAAAAGGTTTTTTAGTAGAATCCAAGGGCGAAAAAGCTTGTGCGTTTGCCCCCCTCAATGAGTTATAAAAATATTATCATCATCTTACATAATTTTATGACATAACAACAAAAACTCCACAACTTACTAAAAGCTTATTGCTATTCAAAAACTTTTGCGTTGGCAGTTATTGTCGGCATTTTAAAAATAATTTAGGGAAATTACATTTGTCGCTCAATGTCCTAAAGTGGGACAGATTGTCCCAGAGTGGGCGTTTTATTAGATTTCAGTAAAGCAGAGGGAGTACAAGAGATTTACGAGAGGCCGATAAAATTGGAATTTCAAGCTTTGGAGCGCTTTAACAAGGGTTGTTGAGAAGATTAGAACAACCGTTTTAAAGGTTACGATTACTAGAGGTTTTAAGATGAGTTTTTGAGAATTCATAACCTAATGCAGTAGTTCTTAACCTTTTAGTGATGAGGGATCATTTGATAAACTTTCTGACTTGACGCGAACCACCAACAGTACCCAACTGAGGGGGGTGGGGGTGGGGGGGGGTATCTTCACTTTCTATCAACACAAGTTTCCGAATGCCTTTTGCATTTGTCTAATATGTAAAATGTTCTTTTGTTTTCCTTTAATCTCACTCAACACATAGTCAACCAATAATTTGACTCAACATATTATCAAAAGCAGAAAACTTTTCTCTTTCAACTTTGATCCTTTGTCACTTGTTTCATTTTTTTGAATAGCTTCGTGGACCACTTTGGGTGGTTCCAGGGACCACCAGTGGTCCGCGGACCATAGGTTGGGAACCACCTAATGGGTCAACATCTATAGAGACCAACAGGGAGTCAGAAGCAAGCAAAAATATATGTACATTTGGCACAAATTGCAAGCTAGCATCCCACGTGACAGGTTGCGAGCCCATTGCCCTTATTTAAAGCTAACTGAATTAATTCGACATTTGTCTTCAGTGGATTTTAATATTCGCATTTTTTTTTTTTCAATATCTTATTTTAAAAAACAAAGAAAAAACACTCATTAAATAGTGACACTTCTTAACTAACCTAAACAACTAAATTAAAAGGAACTCAGTTTTCTATCTATAAATGTTTTTATATGTGTTTTTTCTTTTTTTCTTAAATAAATTTTATTAAATTTAAAAAAAATATTTAAATGAATTGACCAGCTAGAATTTCAAAAGATGCGAAGTGTTTGAAAACTTCAACCAAAATTGTTCAAAAGTTTCTGTCAGGTCATTTCGATTTTCATAATTTACCTTGCAGAAAAACAACTACTTACTGAAGCTGACAGTACCTTTGCTGGATACGTTTTACAATTCATTAATGATATTTTTGTTGTGTATGTGAGGGTAGGCTTGGTGATTCAGTCTCGAATAAACCATTGAACGGGTACACGTCTATTATTCTGCAGTGGCGAACGAGGATAAAAATAATACAATTTCGCAAATATGTCGGTCGGGAAAATGAAAGAATTCGCAGTCAAAACTGGCGTCTGGTCTGGTTACGTAGAAAGACTTGAAATGTACTTTTTGGTGAACAAAGTGACGAGTGAACTAAAACTACCTACACTAATTTCCGTGATGGGTGAAGAAGCGTACGAGTTATTATCTACTTTGGCCAGCCCGCTGAAACCATCAGCTTTAACATATGATCGAGCGGTCGAACTTTTGGCAGCACATCTACAACCAAAACCTTCTGTTCTGGCAGAACGATACAAGTTCCGCCAACGTCGTCAGCTCAGTGAATCAATAGCTGAATATGTCTCAGAGTTGAAGAAATTGTCTAAATACTGCGAGTTTGGATCATCGTTAAATGAAAACATTCGTGACCAGCTAGTTTGTGGTCTGAAGAGTGAGATTATTCGCCAAAGACTTTTTTCCGAGGAGAAGTTGGACTACAATCGCGCTGTCACATTGGCGTTGTCGCTGGAAGCGGCCGAGCGAGATGCGAGCGCAGTCGAGGGTAGCGGGGCGAAGGCGACAGAACCATCGGAATCACTTCATAAACTTAGCGGCGGGGAATGTTTTAGATGTGGAGACAAGAGACATATAGCTACGAATTGCGTGTTCAAAGATTACGTGTGCAGTTGGTGTCATGAAATAGGTCACTTGAGACGGGTGTGCCCTAAAAAGGATTTAAAGGGTCCTGGATACAATGCGAGACGGTCAGATGTGGCGGGAACTGCCGGGTTTTATGAAGCAAGATCCGGGCGCGGCGGGCGCGGTCGTGGTTTCGGCCGTGGGGCCGGCGGCGGCAGAGGCGGATCGGCGGCGCGCGGGCAGCGCAGCGCGGGCTACGGTGCGGGTCGAGGCGGACAGGAGCGCGCGCCTTTGCACTTGTTGGACGAGGAGGACGATGGCGTATTCGGTGATAATCCGAACTATAAAGACATTGAGTATGTAGAAGGCGAGGACGAACCGATGTATCAGATGTCGTTGGCTAATTACAAACCGGTGTGTATAACAATTAAAGTACAAAATTATTTGCTTAATATGGAAGTCGACACAGGGTCGGCCTTATCGTGTATAAGTAGATATGTATATGAAAAGTACTTTAGCAATATGAAGTTGAAATCTTGTAACATTAATTTGAGATTTTATGATGGTACAGTCATACAACCATTAGGATACATAGAAACGGTTGTCACGTACAATGGGCTCAGTAAAACCTTAGATTTATATGTAATCGAACGAGGGACAACCAATCTCTTGGGTCGACAGTGGCTGGCCGAATTGGGCATACATGTAAAAATATCTAAAAATAACTTGCAACCCAACCATTTCACCCAGAGTGAATCGAACGTTAGTACAGTAATCGATGAAATTGTTTCCAGACATGAGTCTCTGTTCGACGGCACCTTGGGTAGATACACGGGAGGTACGGCGGAGCTGACGGTGCGCTCGGGCGCTGAGCCGCTGTACTGTCGCGCGCGGCCGCTGCCGTACGCACTGCGCGAGCGCGTGGACGCCGAGCTCGATGCCATGCTGCGCGCCGGCGTCATCGAGCCGGTGGACCACTCGGACTGGGCCACGCCCCTGGTGGTGGTGCGCAAAGCCGACGGCGGTCTGAGGTTGTGTGCCGACTATAAGGTAACCCTTAATAAAGTCTTAGCGGTCGATCGATTTCCGGTTCCGAGAATGGAGGATCTTTTCAGTAATCTTAGTGGGAATATGTTCTTTACGAAACTCGATTTATCACAGGCGTACAACCAGATTGTGCTATCAGAGCACTCCAGAGACTACACGGTTATAAATACCCATAAAGGATTATTTAGGTATTCTCGCTTAGTCTATGGTTTATCTTCGAGCCCTGGAATTTTCCAAAAAATAATGGTTAACCTTTTTAAAAACGTTCCCAGTGTAGTGGTTTTCTACGATGACATTTTAATAAAGAACAGCGATTATGAAAGTCACGTTAGGTCGATAAAGGAAGTATTAGGTATTTTGGAGAAAAATGGATTAAAAATTAATAAAAACAAATGTGAGTTTTTTAGTAAGGAAGTTAGATACCTCGGATTTATAATAGATCGAAGCGGTGTCCGAGTCGACCCGGATAAGGTCAAAGCGATAGTGACCATGCCTCATCCGACGAATACCACCGAATTGAAATCTTTTATCGGAATGGTTAGCTTTTATGGAAAGTTTATAAATAACTTAAGCTCACATCTGTCACCGCTCTATAGTCTTCTGAAGAAGGGTAGACATTGGTCGTGGGGTAACGAACAAGAAGCAGCTTTTAAGGACGTCAAACGTTTTTTATGTAGTACGACGACGCTCGTTCACTTCGACATGGAGTGCGTGTCGGTGCTGACGGTGGATGCGAGCGCGCGCGGGCTGGGGGCCGTGCTGGCGCAGCGCGGGCCGCAGGGGGGCGCGGAGCGCGTCGTCGCCTACGCCTCGCGCTCGCTCACATCTCACGAGTTGCAGTACAGTCAGATTCACAAGGAAGCATTGGCGATTGTTTTCGCGGTGGAAAAATTCCACCAATACCTATACGGTAGGAGATTTGTACTACGAACTGATCATAAACCTTTAGTGAGCATTTTTGGACCGAATATAGGGATTCCTACCGCGGCAGCCAGTCGTCTTCAACGCTGGGCGATTAAATTATCGGCTTATGATTTTGACATAGAATATGTTAGTACGGATAAGAATACAGCGGACGTCCTTTCACGTTTGATCGCGTCGCAGAAGAACGAGGCGGCGTCGGAGGAGGCGGATCTGCCTGAGCAGACGTATTTGCATTTTTCAACGGAAGCTCTGCTTCTAGATTACAATGTTCTCAAAAAGGAAACTAGATGCGACCCGATTTTAAGTCGCGTTGTGAGCTATATAGCGGATGGGTGGCCAACAGAGGTAGCTATTAAAGAACTTAAGCCATATCATAATAGGAAAAATGAGCTATACTGTGAACTGGGTTGTGTCATGTGGGGTCACCGCGTGGTCATACCGACTTCTTGTAGAAATAAAGTAATCGCGGAACTGCACGATTCGCATATGGGAATTGTTAAAACCAAGTCATTGGCTCGTAGTTACGTGTGGTGGCCGGGTATCGACGAGGCAGTGGAGGCGGAGTGCCGCGCGTGCGCCGTGTGCGCCGCGGTCGCCGACGCCCCGCCAGCGCACGCGCCGCGCTCGTGGCCCTGGCCGTCGCGGCCTTGGTCCCGGTTGCATTTAGACTTTTTAGGGCCTATAAATGGCCTAACGTATTTAGTAGTGGTGGATTCATGCTCTAAATGGATAGAAGCGATCAAAATGCAAAGAACTACCGCGCAGGCGGTCATATTAGTGCTTCGTGACCTGTGGTCAAAGTTTGGTCTGCCGAAGCAGACGGTCAGCGATAACGGTCCACCGTTCTCGAGCGCCGAATTTCAAGCTTTCCTAAAACATAATGGAGTACAACATCTTTTTTCGGCCCCTTATCATCCGGCATCCAACGGAGCCGCGGAAAATTCGGTGAAAATATGTAAGCGCGTTATCAAAAAGGCCTTAAAACAAAATCTCGATGTAGATACGGCTTTATGTAGATTTTTGCTAGCTTACAGGAACACAACACATGCTACGACCGGCGATAGCCCAGCTAGTATCTTACAAGGTCGCAATCTTCGAATGAGGTTAGATAATCTAAAGCCGGAACGGGAATGTCGTGTAGCCGCACGCCAGGAGCGCAGTGAGCGGGACGCGGGCGGCTCGCAGCGTCAGCTCCAGCCAGGTTCACAAGTCTGGTATCGCGATTATCGAGGCTCTGATAAATGGGTAGCTGGTACAGTTAGTAAGAAGTTAGGGGGTAGCGATTATTGCATAGTATCTAGCTTTGGAACGGAAGTCCATCGACATATCGATCAGCTGAGACTAAGGCCTGATTTCACCAAACAGTGTTTGTTAACTCTTAATGAGGCATTAGCTAATGGTTGTTTAAAATTAACAATTCTGTTAAAATGATTTACGTCCTATGAAGAATATTTAACAAACCATTATTAAATCCAACGTTAAACGACTGAATCGCAAATCATTCACTCTCGTTGTAATACGACTTAATTGAAACGTTGTATTTGACGTTGCATTCTTCATACAAATAGACTACTTTTTTACTTAGTCGTATACGTCACTTGGTTGCTACGCTACCAAATATATACAATGTAACAGTCACTCTGCGGGATGATAATGAAACCGGGTTGCTTTTCATTTTGTAATCGTGTTATTATTTTCATACACATATCACAATGTCTACCGCTAAAAAAACTCGTGGGCCCAATTTTACCAACAACGAAAAGGAAATATTAATAAATTTAATAACAAAACATAGGGATATTGTGGAAAACAAAAAAACCGACGCGGTTAGTAGTGTTATCAAACAGGAAGGATGGAAAAAGCTGGCAGAAGAATTTAACTCCATAAGCTCCTTCTGTGTTCGCAACACCGAACAATTAAAAACCTGTTGGGATAATATAAAAAGGACGACGCGGAAGGATAAGGCTGCGACAAAGAAAGAAGTCTTCTTGACGGGTAGGTACTAGCATAAAATTATAATGAAACTAGCTGCGTGCGTAGGTTTCACCTGCGTAAGACCCAATCCCGTGGGAAAATCGGGATAAAACATAGCCTATGTTACTTGCAAGGATTCAATGTATCTGCGTACCAAGTTTCATCAAAATCGGCCCATTCAGAGCTTATTCGTTAAAAACAAAAAAAATACCTACCTTTACCTATATTATTTGTATAGATAACGTAGGTATATACTTATTATTATTCAACTCAGTTAACTCACTTAGTGCTCTTGACTTTTTTTTTGCAGGAGGAGGAAAACCTGACCTTCCACCGCCTGGACCTTTCCAAGGACAGGTGGAAATACTACTAGGTCCAACATTAGATGGATTGGATAATCCTTATGACTCCGATATACAGTTTTTAGACAAAGGATTATGCACTAATCCAGAATCAATATGTAATGATGTATGTACCTAATGATTGAAGTACAAGTAAGTTTGTTTATTCGCGAAATGACAAGGATTATTTTGTTGTACTTACCTACATATAGTCGTATTGCTCATTATACGGACTAAAAGTGAAGGAAAAAATGTCATTTTTCCTTCAATTTTGACATAAAACGTATCAAAACTAATCAAAATTGAAGGAAAAATGACATTTTTTCCTTCAAATTTAGTCCGTATAATGAGCAATACGACTATAGTACCTATGTGTGTTGACTATAATGTAAATTTAATTATTAATTTACCTATGTGTTTCAGAATGACAGTGTAGATATTTGTGTCGCTGGATCATCGCAAATATCTGAACCTGCAAAGGAAAACAAACCACCAGAGGTAGGTATTCCCTGTATTGGGCAGTGTTAGGACAATATTGATATAGTTAAAGTTGAAGCTTAATTTTGTAAGATAATTCGTTTCGCTTTGATTTTTGTATGAGTGACCAACATAGCTTTCTAAGAAAGTATCTCGGCTCTTAAACTCTTTATTGTTTTAGGATGCAGAAAAGAAAATTTGGAATAGCTGGACACCAACAGTATTAAAAACTAAAGTGTCCAATACACTTTCTGTTGATAAGCGCAACACTCCATCAACATGGCTGCACAGAAGAAGGCCAAAGACATCTTTGCAGGATAAGTTCCTGCAAAGCAAGTTAGAGTTATTAGAAATTATGAAAAAAAATGCAGAAATAGAGGGTAAAATAAAAGAAGAACAGTTAAAACAAGAAAAAATTAAAACTGCAAAATTAGAAGCAGAATCCCGCTCCTAATTTTCGATTCACTCAATTGTCCATCCGTCTGTCTGTCTGTCACTACTCTTTTCTCAGGAACGGGTAGAGGTAGCAAGTTGAAATTTATATTAGAAGGTCCATGGTCCCTATTATGTATGCGCCCTATTATTTTATGATAGTTCCTATGATATGATAATTCCTAGTCTAATTTAATGTACCTAGATCAGTTCTAGTTTAGTTGTATGTACCTATAGTTATTTTTATAGTTTTGTGATTCTTATGTTAGAAAATACCTAAACTTTTGTTTTGAAATAAAATAAAATTTGAAAACATTAATTTTTATTTATTGTGCAATATTGTTGAATGATACAATTATATAATAAATTATATCATGATGATGCACTCAGATGCAGACTGCTAAAATAGTTATTTATCAGCTGTCTTCGCACAGGATTGATATCTCGTGTAATTTCATTATTACCTCTTTGTTCCCTAATATGGCCTTGATTCAATAATTCTTCCCATGGTACTGGAAGATCAAGTTCAGGGTCATCTACTGGCAATTCTTCCTTCGCCTTTACCAAAATGTTATGTAGTACTCCTGTGGCAATGATAACAGGCAGACAGTTACTTAACTGGATTTGCATGCCCAAAGCAAGCACAGGGAATCTACGTTTCCATACCCCAAACAGGCGTTCAATAGGATTTCTGCTCCTTATTTGAGCTTCATTGTAAAGTACCTCCCCTGGTGTTCTTGGGTTTTCCAATGGCATCATGATGTAGGGTCGATTCATGTATCCACTATCAGCCAATAATACTGCATCACCATATCGGCCACTTTCAAACACAGCATTTCTACATGAGGCATTCCAAATTGTCTGATCCTGACTGCTACCGGGCCATCTTGCTACCAAATCAAAAATTTCCAGGTCTGCACCTCCAATAGCTTGTACATTTATAGACATGTAGCCTTTCCGATTCCTAAAATACTCAGCATTTTCCCCACCAGGTGAACGAATGCGTACATGTGTGCAGTCTAGAGCACCCAAAGCCTTTGGAAACCGTGCTATTTTATAAAAGCTCAACTGCGCTGTTTTCTGTTCTTCCATTGTATCAGGGAATTTGATAAAGTTGCGGCTGAGTGAGGCTATTGCAGCAGTGACTTTGTGTATGATCCTGTGAGTAGTAGACTTGCTTATTCCACAATAGTCTCCAACGGTTATTTGTTGTGATCCAGTTGCATAGTATCTCAACGTCAAAAGGAGTTGATTTATGGGTGTAATAGATTTATTTCTGAAACAAAATTAGAAGATTTTAGGTTTGTGGGTGCCTACTAAAGGTACCTAAGGCTAGGTTTTGACACTTTTTGTGTTTTTCAAGTTCACACTATTTTCACAACTTATAAGACACGTAAGTAAATAACAATTAATTCTGCATCTGGAGCTTGTAAGCTATTTACTTACCGATCTGATGGGTATTCAAGTTTATGTTCAATTAATTCCAAAACATCCAAGACAGATTCTTTTGACAAACGAAACCTCGTGCAAAAATCGACATCATCGTATTCTTCGAAATAGTCACGTCGTTGTTTAAAAATTCTTGGGCGTCGTACTATTCTGTCCAAGCTATCTAAAGTTTCTAAATTATCGCTTTCGAAAATAAAACTAAATGCGTCCATCTTATTGAAGATACCTATGTTTTTTGACAGTAAAGTCCATGTAATGTCATTTTTAACAGTCTGTTATTGTTTTAACGGACCTCTAGAGCAGTGATTAAAATTAACGTCTTGTTAAGATAATTAAACAGCCATTAGCACGTGGTGAGACACACAACAACTTTAACAGTCCGTTATTGGATTTAACAAGCCGTTATTTTTTTAACATTGTATGGTAAAACTGGACCTAAGGGTTACAAAAATTGACAGTAAAACGTTCGCGGATGAAAAAGTAGGTATCGATATAGTGGCACAAAAGTTACAATTGAACAGACATTCACGAAAATCTTTGGCTATGCCCATTACCAGGGACGAGGATCCGGAACAGGGTACAAGCGTTTCGGGGGGGTGTAGTATAGGGGGTAGCATTCCTTCTGATAACCCTACTCCAGGGGTGATTGCGGCAGCAGCGGCGGCGAGCGACGAGGTCGCAGCGGAACCGCGTACGTCTCCGTTGAAGCCCGATTTGTCGCCGAACAGAGAAACATGTGTTGGTGGTAATGTTGAGACAAAGGAAGTGTTCTGTAAGAGAATTCGGAAGCCTCCAGTAAGATATGGTTTCGAAGAAATAGATTAAATAGTTTGTAATGATAGTACCTACCTACCTATAAATTAAAATAAGTACCTAGGTTGGTACCTAATTTGTGAAATTGTAAATTGTAAACTAAGAGTAGGTTCGTTATGCCTAGTCCGTACATTACTCACCTATTTAATTAAACTTAAGTTCTTATTATAAGTACCTATACTTACCTAGCTTTTTTTGTTCTTTCATGTTATTTTTGTAGTTAAGTATTTTTTGTATTATTGTTAAATAAGGGTGGGGGTGTTGTGTATGTGAGGGTAGGCTTGGTGATTCAGTCTCGAATAAACCATTGAACGGGTGCACGTCTATTATTCTGCAATTTTAATGTTATGCTGTAAGGCAAATTGATATCTCGGATACTATAGCCCAAGGGACATTCCGCACTTATTCATTCAAATGAAAACGGGTCGCCGCAGCACCGCACGAAATAAAATTTCTTATTCAGCTTTTTTTATGCTCCCTTTGCGGTTTTGCGAGATTGAACCATTTGGTTTGTGGAATACACACGAGTTTTAGGCAAATCCATGGTTCTCGGTGACCGATAAACTTAGGTAGGTATTTAAAACATTTTCAGAACATTAATTGTCCTTTGTGATACCACTCGTGATACATTCCTTTATTATAAAGACTGACATTGTTTTTTGAGGTAAACCGTGGATTACTGACCCAACTCTAAAATTATTAAAGAGTGTCCCACTGAATTCCGACAGTTACTTATTTCGACACGTCGCTAACTTCGAATAAAAGGAGTTGAGTATGGAGTGAGTTTGTAATTTCTTCTTTCTTTTCTTGTTTTTTTGTTTTTTATGCCACCGTCATTATTAAGTAATTTTTGTCTTTCAGGGATAAAGTCGCCCATTGTGACACTTTTTTAGGGTTTATACATACATAAAATCACGATTTTCCCAGCAAAGACTACAGATCTCCATTTGCTACGATCCTAACACATTTCTTTCGCAATAAAGTTATATTCTTTTCTTTCACAGATCTAACAAAGAACACGTCCAACCGTGTGGTGTCCATCCTGGGTCTATTCGAGCTGTCAGCCGGCGGGCTGCCGCGTGCTGAAGGTGCCTCAGAGCTGGCTGCAGCCCGTCTCGCCGTAAGGCACGTCAATCGCCGGGGGCTTCTACCTGGCTACCGGCTGCAACTCCTCACTAATGACACCAAAGTAAGCGAAACTAGCTTTGGTAGCAGTGGATGTAAAGACATGCTTCGAAAGATGTTCTTAGTGTTCTTACTTCTCCGCTGAGCTGACTGCGCTCGGCTACCAGCTGCATCTCCTAATGACTCTAAGATAAGAGAGAAAGAGCTATGTTGGTTATGATAGTGGAGCTAGCCCAAAAATTATATAAACCTATTACGTAAAAATTGTCAAAAATTGGTTTAGTCCAGACCTTTAAATATATACGTGTCTGTACATATAATTACAGCCCCTAGATCTAAAGCTTCTTATATCCTTTGAAAAGGACTTTATAATTCAACATTTCTGCAGTTGTGATTTTGTGTGATTTAAGCAAACCTGTTTGTTTCCCAGTGTGACCCAGGAGTGGGCGTGGACCGTTTCTTCCACGCGCTGTACACGGAGCGGGAGTCGCGGATGGTGATGCTGCTGGGCACAGCCTGCTCGGAGGTCACAGAGAGCATCGCCAAGATCGTACCCTACTGGAACATTGTGCAGGTAAGAACGGGCAAAATCATAAGGGTACCTAATAATTTCCCGGAATTCGTTGTGGAGTACCATCGATTTAGGTTAAGTTCAGATAGATGAACGTGCGGTGATGCGTTCATCTGAACTTAAGCTGGAAACAAACTATCGGACGCATCCATAAGTCGCGGCTGTTAGCCGCGACTGATAAGTGTGCACACCGTCCGAACACCCAGCGGGCCAGATTGCCTTCGGACGTCTGAAGGTCCAAGGACGCGTCCGCGACTTTCGTCGGATAAAATGCACAGTTCTATGTTCGTTCTATATCCAGATACCTATTCAGTCGCGGCTGTCTGCCGCGTCCGTAAGCCGCGTCCGACAGTATGTTTCCAGCTTTAGTCTTACTTGCTACGTCCCGTCCTGTAAGTATCCTGTCGTGACATTCGATATAGCCAATTTCGATTTGAAACTCGTCTCAAATAAGGGGTAACCTCGGCATTTGATAAAATCATTAATGAATGTAACCCTTTGTTGTGACTTTTCTAGAGTTGTATTAAGTCTCATAAGATCTCGTTTCTATGCCATTATTCAAGTTCAAAAGTCGCGCAAAAGGGGTTTTCGGAAATATCTCGACAAAAGCTATGACAGAGGCTTTCCGGTGGTACGAAACTCCGTCACTGGAGTTGGCAACTTAAATACGAATGTAAGCACGTACTAGTAACAAGTTATCCCAAGCGCAGCACTTACTCAAATTGTCAAGGATTCATTAATATTTTGGAAATTTAAGGACTATTCAGGGATAAGGCAAAAATACATAAAGAACACACTTTGCAAGTAAATAACATTTATTTAGAAAGCAACCCGTGCAATCCGTGTGCGTTCGTTTATTACCCGTTATTCCCGTACGTACCCAATTAATCCCGGGAAATAAGTGAGTTGTGAGACAGCAGACGAGGCCCGAGGGAAATCCACCTGAAGCCAGGAACCAGGGTAGCGCCATTAACTTTGCAGAATCACTCCACTGAAGGACAGTAAATGATGTTACGCACAATTCAATGGAAATATATGTAGAAATCAAGATATACAATGGATGTTCGGACTTCCACATTTGTAACTTAACTTAACAGGATTGTGTCTCTATTCCTTAGATACAGTAGACAATCTCTCATATCTTTGGGAAATTTAAAACACTAGGAAACTAGTTAGTATTAGTATACGAGTAATACTCGTATACTAGTTTCCTAGTGTTTAGTGTAGTGTTAGAATACGCGGCGATGAACTTGCAACTTGTGTGTCAGGATCGTAGCAAGTGGAAATCCGTGGCTAACTACCCCTGTGAGGAGAAGGCGTGATTTTATGTATGTATGAACTTTCAACCTGTCCTATGTACCTACAGAATGCTGTCCTATGTATGTATGAATGGCAGCCAAAATATGTCCAGCATTAGTTATAGTCGGGATTCTGTTTAGTTTTTTACGTTTTTTTTTCCTTTGTATTAAAATATTATTTAAACGGAAATTCGATATCGTTACTCTGATGTCATCGCTTCGTTATCTGATAGGCATCTATATTATCCGGTATGTCATTACCCTGTGGTTCATGAACTAATGAGCTGGTTTGGAAGGTAATTCGACTGCACAATGTTCATTAAGCTAATAAGATTCATAATAGCTACATATTTTGTATTCAGGACATAACTGATCTGCTTTACATACTCAATATTAACAAGCTTTGCTCTAAAGTACCTATCTATATACACGTAAAATTACTGGCCCGGCTTTTAAGTCGTTATACCAGAAAGGAGGCCTTCATTCGGCCTAAAAACTTCATCACCAGAAGGTTGTCGTCGACTGTCCATTCCTGATTCTGATGGTGAATTGAGGGTAGTCGCGGATCCTACCCTCAATTAGCGACGGTGACTCCAGTACATCAGTCTACCCGTGACCACGAGAGCTGTAACTCACTCGAAACGTCGGGAAATAATAAACAAAGGTAATAACGCGATAAAGTCCCGTTAGTTCGTTTAAATTACACCAGAAGGTTATAGCTGATCAGTCACCGCCCGCACCGCTTCGCCTTTTCGGCGTTCACTTGTTTCTTCACTTTTGGCTTGCGATGCGGCGGCGATCCGGTGACGTTACGAAGTACCGAGGCGCTGCGGTGAGGTTCGGGTGTGGCGGTGACTGGTCAGCTATAACCTTTAGCCACTAACTCATACAAACAACGCAATATTTTTTGTCCCTACCGAGTGCCGCCTTTTTTTCGGTCGGAACTTATAAGTTCCGAATTATGTACTGCGACACAATGGATTCATTTACCTAATTTTTTGTCCCTTTCGGCGGCACGCTAACTAGTCTAGTGCCCTAAGTTTTCGAAACGAAAAATCCATTGATGCCCGGCCAGGTTTCGAACCCACGACCTTCGGATTGAAAGTCATCCCCTCGGCCAACCCGGCTCTTCCTCCAAAGTATACAAGATAATAACACAGGTCAATAGCACGTATATCCTCTCAACTAACAATGTCTATGTACACAAGCTTGTTTACTATTCACGGTATCCGGTTTTCAAGATCACTTGAGTGTCTAGAATTCTAGATCTTGACTAAACAATAAAGGCCGTGATAAGTATAAGTCATAGATACGACCTGATGCCAAAAAACTGTGTCCTATTTTTTTCGTATTTGACCGGAGTGGTGGCCTAGAAACGGAAAAAGGAGCCATAATAAAATCCGCAGGTCGTACATGGGTAACGACTCCCACACATAAACACGATACGATGTCGCGTCGTACAACGATGCGGCGTCGTTTCACGATACGACGTCGCGTCGTGGAAATCTACTATGAGCATCGTAAAAAACACGACATCGTTACGTAATGTGCCACGCATAGGGCATAGGAACCGGGTTTACCCGGAACCGAAAGAACCGGGATTACCCGGTTCTTGGGGCTACACAAGGAACCGGTTCTCAAAATATTAAGAACCGGGTTTTCGGTTCTTTCGGTTCTTTTAAAAAGTTCTTCTCTTCTAAAGCGTGCCGAGTTCTTAGGTGTGTACAGGCAGCATAATGTACATTGTTTGTGAGTAGTGATTGTTTAAAATATTTAAATTATAGCTGTGATTATAAATTCCATGTTTGATTTTTGATCTCACTGTAGTATTTTGAAATATTTTACTTACAAAATTCTAATAAACTATCTCTCTCTCTCGTCGTTCTCGAAGCTGATATCTCACATCATATCTGAGGATCGTGGTCAGCTTCGGGTTTGTCTTTGGAATGGATGATTGTCCTCCATTGGTTTCTGTCTAGTGCGTCCTTTACAACAGTGTACAATTTTTAAGACGAAGAGTCTTTCACTTGATTAGCCCATCTTGTTGGTCATTATTTAACACACGGGAGTTACTCACGTAAAAATATCGTCGATTTAGATACCGACAATGTTTCGATTCATCCGGCGAATCTTCATCTGAGTAAGGAGGGAGTTGCGGCAAGGTTACTCCTCGCGGTCGCGTCTCACACTGGGAGCAATGTAACGCTCGGTGCGAGACGCGGGCCGCGGAGGCAGCAGTGGGGGGCGCGCAGTTGTAGGTGCCGGTGTCGCAAGGAGAGTCGGTGCTGGGTCTTCATCCTCACTATTCAAGTCTTCTGTGTCGTGGATATTGACACACACAGTACTGACGGTATCTCTACCAGGCTCTAATGCACTACTATAATTCATAGTTCCGTGGAGACAAGGTTTCTAGGCTGGTGCCAAGGCCCAACCTCTGTCTCGGTTGAAATTAGGAAGCCGGCTTATTTCTATCTTGTTGGTAATCGCTTTCATTCGGTGTTCCCAACTACGATCAGTTTTACTAGACTTTCATCGCCTCTGCGCACCACGTGGCCGAAGTATTAAAGAATGCGTTGGTGGCTTAAGGTAGACAATCTGGTTTTAATATGGAGCTGGGATAAGATCGATACATTGGTGCGTTTATCGGTCCAGAGTATTCTTAGCATTCGCCTCCAGCACCAGATCTCGAATGCATCGATCCTTTGTCTTTCTCTGGACAGAATTGTACACGTTTCCGATCCATACATAAAGACAGGGAATACCAAATACTTATACCAATGCCCGTAACAGTCTGATCTTAGTTTTTATACCTATTCCTCTCTTCTTCCAGATGTTATTTAGGTGGGTCATTGTATCTTTTGCCATTCCAATACGCCTCTTTATCTCCGGGACACAGCTGCCATCCTTATGGTATTAATTTGTGATCCTAGCTAAGTAGAGATAGTGGTTAAGAGTATCGATGCTTGAGATGTTGCAGGTGGCGTCTGTTAGTTTTCCCGCACGATCCTTTACCAATTTTTTTGGTTTTCGCCCTGTTGACTCAGACTAGACAAGTTCTAGACTTTGGGAAAATTCTTCCATATCTTCCACGTATGTTACTAGGAGAACGGTATCGTCAGCGTACCGAAGGTTTGATATCCTCTTTCCGCTGGCCGGGAAACCTTTCTCTCAGTTTTCAAGGGTCCTACGAAATATGTACCAACTTTCATATAATATTAATTAGAGCAGGGGATAGGATGCAACCCTGTCTTACTCCCTTCTTAGTTTGGAACATATTAGTTAGAGCATTCGGTGCCCAATCTGATATCAGAGTAGGCGGGTCCACACAGAGCGAGCAGCCTCGCGAGGCATTTGCCGCGCGAAGCAGCTCTGTTAGTGTGGACGTGTGGCTCGGGCGCGCGCTACCGCGGGCGAGCGTCCGAGCGCCCGAGCCACACGTCCACACTAACCGAGCTGCTTCGCGCGGCAAATGCCTCGCGAGGCTGCTCGCTCTGTGTGGACCCGCCTAATGGTTTTTTATAAATAGACTCTTCTTGATTAAAACGACGACGTGTTCAAGAGATCCCATCTCCAGTAGTATGGAATATATAATTTCTCTAATTACAAACAGTCAAAGGCTTTGGTATAATCAATAAAGCAAAGGATCACAAGGCTGTTGAATTCTCTACTCTTCTCTATTATTTGGCGAATGATGGTTCCCGCGTACCCTTGCCTAATGCCTTTAACAAAACCTGCCTGTTCTTAAGGTAGGTTGGGCTTAAAAGTAGCTAAGACGTCTTTTTATTACATGTAGGGTAGGAGGATCTTACTTGCGTGCTTTATTAAAGCGATAGTTCGGTAATTTTCACATTATTTGCCTTTCGTGTGCAAAGGGACAAAAATCGATTCGATTCGAAAAAAAATTATCTTAGGAACCGAAAGAACCGAAAGAACCGGGTACCCGGTTCTGTGTTGAAACTGGAATCGAAAAAACCGGTTCTTGAAATGGGGCCGGTTCTCGATGCCCTAGCCACGCACGATACACGGCACGATGCCGTCGATACAGTGAGGTGGTGTTTTAGTTCATTCCGAAAAATGGACCGCACTAGACGCATTCTGCTTCTGCTGTTAGATGATCGACTTCAATACCATCTGTCATCTTTGAATTTTGAATAACAACTGCGCAGGATTGCATCGTGAGTTTCTAACGTCACGACGTCGTATCGTGCATCGTGTCGTAGATTTCCACGATTCGACGTCGTATCGTGAAACGACGCCACATCGTTGTACGACGCGACGTCGTATCGTGTTTATGTGTGGGAGCCCTTAGATTGGCGCAGGACGGAGGCGAATGGCAAAAGCGAAGAGAGGCCTACGCCCAGCAGTAGGATGAGAAGGGCTGATAATGATGATGATGATGACTGTGAACATAAAGTGTCGTTCTGTTTGTTTTCTTAAGTCAATTGCAACATCATCATCTCCCTTCGCTAATCCCTCGAAGTGGAGTCGGCACATGTTTCTTTTCTCCATTTTTCTCTATCACTCATCACCTCAACACTCCCACTCTTTAATTTCCTCGCGCTCGTGGCGTAGCTTGCTTACATGTTCTTGGTTGATCGGTCACAATATGATTAGATGACCGCAAGTGGCATTACGAGCTGAGCGTTTCCGTGCTTGTAAATTGTCGGTCCCGGCTTTTAAGCCGTTAAGCCATGACGGAGGCCTTTAGGCGGTCTAAAAACTCCGTCACCAGAGTTGGCCACTTGTTCTTACGAACTTACTTCACTTAATTAACGCAGTCACTAGAATAATGGAGACGCATCTAGTGATTTATATCATGTGGAAGTTTCTGCGGTTGCAAAGCTTACACGAGTGTGTGTGACAGAACGGTATACGACTGCTGCTTTTGGTGTTCCTAGAGCCTTTAGCCTACAGTAACCGCTGGCCTAGGTAACCGCTTTAGGCGGAATGTTTGTTTCAAATGGCCTAGGTAACCGCTTTACAGGCAATCCCTTTGTTCGATAACGTATACAATACTGTTTGTACTGTATACAGTACTGTTTGTACTGTATACGTTATTACTCAGCCTGGTTTTGCTCAGGTTAATATCTGGAATGACGTACAGTCGCCTGCAATAAGATGTATACTTATTAAAATTATAAATGCGTAAGTTTGTGAGGATGTCTAGATGTATGGATGTATATTTACTCTTTCAAGCAACAACTACTGAACGGATTTTAATGAATCTTGGAATATACATAGTTTATGACCTAGAATACCACATAGGTTACTGTTTAGCCAGGTAGGTACCACGCAAGCAAAGCCGCGGGTGGAAGATAGTAACTAAATAAAACCTGACAAAATAACTATTTTGAAAATTACTAAATATTAAACTCATAATTTTAAATGACAGTAGCATAATATCAGCCGTCGAATTCTTCTACAACGTCTACTGAACTCGGTGGTTCTCCAAAACTTTCAATATAAATTCAACAGCCCAACCACGGCACTCGAAAATTCGCCATCGAAATCCACGTACAGCGCTCGTTCAATCAACTTTTCCGACCAGAGAACAGAAAAAGGTAGAAGTAGCATGATCCTTTCAATATAAAGACTAGTATCCCTAAATGATTACGATGAACTTTATATAGCCAAGCTTCCAAATGCCAATTGTAATATCATTAGAAAACGAAATTTAATTTCATATGAACATCATCATCATTCACGTTTTGATTTTGCATACTGCTGGGCCTGGTCTGTCTTTTGATTCCAACTAGCAATATCCTGTGTTAGTCTTGTCCATCTACAGCCTACGACTTTTGTTAATCATCTGCCAATCTGGCTGCTAGGCATTCAACGTTTCAGTATCCGTTTCTTGGCCAACATTCACTTTTATCTCACTCTATTGGTTATCACCTCGTCCGATAACGTACCCTGCCAATGTGAGTTGCAAAATGTAAACAGAGTTCAAAATTAAACACTCTTAGTACGTCCTGTCAAGACGGCGCCAGCGGCGGCGACTTGGCGCCTTAGACCGAGACCAAAAACAGGCTTTGTAGGGGCGCGAAAGAGACAGGAGATTAAGAACCGTCAGTTTAAATGACAACGGTCTCCTGTCTGTCATGGTCTCGGTCTCGAAACCGCCAACTTTACGTAACTTTTTGCTACGCAGTCCATGCAAGCTCACTCTACTTTTTTCTGTTCTGTGTATCCGTTAGTCCTCCTGAACATGACAATGTCACTTCAATATTGGTTGAGTATCAGTGAGGGAACTGTAGAATCATAAACAACAGTTACTGCATCACATTTTCAGAATTCAATGTCGGTTTTATGAAAATTGGGGTATAAAGAAAAATATTCTGAATTTTATAAACATAAATGTTCATTAGTGAGAGTATAGTATTTCGTGCATACATCGTGTAAAAAAACCCCTATCCGATCCGAAAAGGGCATGTAGAGACAATAATGGCCAAGTGTGTTTTCTTATTTTATCAAATTGCATTAATTTTTTTCCTTTTTTTTCTTTAAATAATCACATCAATCTAAACCTAGGTATAGGTACTAATAACACCATCACGGATCAGAGATTTTTTTTTTTAATACTGTATACATTAGGTAGTCAAAAATTCATTGATGCACAGCTTGGAATTCGAGTCTCAACTTCGTGTATCCCCTAAAGACAATACGGCACGAACAACTTTTTTAGGAAAACTGAACCAACTTCAGTAGTTTACTTTACTAAACTAACACAAGCTCTGCTTACTTTGGGGCTATATGATGTTGTGTGATATTTCCAGCATTAGAATAACTTAGAATACCACATAGGCTTCTTAAACAAAGCCGTGAATGAAAGCCAGTCAACATAACTAATTTTCTATTGTATTAAATATTTACTGAAGTCTATTGAGGTATAATAGATAAACTGTATTAGTGGTCCCGCGGACTAAAGACGCTCTACCTCTAAGCCGATAATAATTTAGTTCTGTTGAGCTACCAATGTAGGCCATGAAGCTTATTTCATCTTTATCTCGTACTTATAAGACCTTATAAGACCGTAGAAACGTAAGATTTATATTTACACTTTGATATCAGCCCGCGGGTGATTTCAGATTAAACGTCTACGTTCGTTTGAAAAGCAGGGCGTTACGTGTTTACAAAAAAAGTAGGAAACATTTATTTGATATCATCCTAACAGCTGATAAAAAGTATAACTCAAAAAGATAAAGATGGCACAGGATCGAAAAAAGTGGCGTGAAAATGAGAAGGTTCATAAGCAGGTAGATATCGGAGAATATCTAGAATAAAACGATCTCTAAACAAAGAAGAAACACTTGGCTTAGTCATCCGTGGACTGACTATACTGACTGTACTGAGATTTCTCACAATATCTTAACCGTCCCGTTGAGTTTAGGCTTGCTTCTTGGCATTAAGTTTAATGGAACAGATCCTGACTCCATCATCAGACCATCATTTTGTTTCGCTCATCAAGCCTTTTTATTTGATACGCTTAGCACTAAAAAGTTTCATGGAACAGGTTCTGACTCCATTATCAGATCAGCATTGTGTTTCGCTCATCAAGCTCTTTCATTTGATATTAACCATATAAAATGTGAATATGTAATTAGATAGCATAGTAGTAATAGATATGTAGTAGATTCTATTGACATATTCCGTGTCTTACAATGCACGAAAATCAATCTCTAACTACATTGAAAAGCCAACTCACCGTTCTTCAATTCAAAGTCCATAACGCCTTGCATCATCTGGTATCAGATGCTTTGAGCGTTAAATTCGGTTCCCTAGTTTGTTCGGGGCTTGGATTATATAACAGAGTGCAGGTAGCACGGTTTCAATGGAGTAATATGTCTGATGGTAAGCGGCTGATCCTTTGAAACCGACGCGGAAACTGAGCTCAACTGAAATGCGATTAATTGAACTGTCTGGGTCTCTCCTTGAAGATCCTAAGCCTCTATTTAACCCTACATGTAGATGGCAGTTTTTATAAAGTAAGCTTTGTGTGTTAGAAAAAATGTTTGTCTGTAAAGGTTTACGGACGATAATTTTATAATAACGTCATAAGAAAACATTGTTGAACTATCGCGCCTCTCTATCGCTTGTTCCGCGCGCTCGCTTGCACGCTCGGCTCAGGCGACCACGTGACACTTTTTCGTGCAGCCGGCGTTCATCGATTTATAAGACGTTATCATGTCAAAAACAATGAAATAGTAAATCTCATACAGCTATTTGAAATTATAACTAGGGTAGTTTTCATACTCTTTTTAGTGTCATCGTATTTCAACTTACAAACTTGTTAGCATTGATAATGGTGAGGGAGAATTATATAAAACAATGTAAGTAGCTATATAATGTTTAAAACTTGAAAGGGGAAAGTTAACGGCGTTAAAAGTTTCGTCTTTAAAGTTTCGGCCACCGGATTAGAGGGAATATAGCTTGAATGAATTTTAAATATTTGTTTTTCATAATATTGCAGCACCATAGATGTGCGAGAAGCCTGGCATACGCACATAAAAACAAATTGCGATCAGTTTGAAAACATTAATCTATTTTTTTATTTTGAAAATATTTCCTTCTTATTAATTTTTATGAATTGTTTCCGTTTTAAAAGTACATTATGTAATTCGATATCATGTATTTTAACCAAGAATAATATTCTTAAAGAGGTTTTCATAATAATTTTGAGAATCAAAAAATATTTTAACTTTTAACAGCTGATATCGACAAAACTTTTTTTAATGTGTGTACTGTAGGTACCTATAGTTTTAAGTAACTTTATAGCTTTGAGGCGGCCTGAAGGCGTCCGTCATGGCTTAACGACTTCATAATCAGTATAAATAATTTGTCATGACCTCTGAATCATGATAACTCTCTTTTTACAACAAATTGTTGTCATAAGAAAAAATAGCGATTGGTTCGCTAAAACGCCATATTTTCGTCAGTCAACATTATTAAAAGAAATGCAACATAATGGTCAGAGAACACAAAATCTCCTTTTTTGATTAATAAAAAACATTACTACAGGACAAAAACAAATAATCCTAACGGACATTAAGAATAAGAATAATTTATTGTAAAACTGTGTAAAGAAAGGTATTTTAGGTACGTACAGTAATCTTTGAAGTCAGAAGATCGTTTGGCCGCGTCAATTTAAACGCAGCTTTGTCGGTTTAGAACTTGGGATTGAATTGTGTGGACTAGATTGTGTGAACTAACCGCGCTCCCGTAGATTCATTTCATCCTAGGATAAACTTCAGTACTCGTTTTACTAATGTATAAAGTATTACGTTTTTTTTACATTAGGTACCTACATATTTTTTTCGTGTAATATGTGAGCTGTAAGATATTTGACGGCAATATAAAACCCATCAATTGGATAGCTTTTTTTCAAAATAAATAAAAGAAAGTAGGTATATCCTTAGAAACTGGTCTCTTAGCTCAGTTAGTATTAAGCTCTGCCTTCTGGGTCGTGGGTTCGATTCCACCCATAACAAACTTTTGTGTGATGAACATAGATGTCTGTTCTGTGTCTGGGTGTTATAAAGTATAATAAGTATGTATTTACAAAAAAATATATAAGTATTCTATTAGTTATGTCCCCATAGTACAAGCTTTGGTTAGTTTGGGGCTAGGTGGCGCTGTGTAAAAATGTCCACCTATATTTATATTTATAAACAAGCCACTCACTCAGTACCTACTTAAACAATTTAACGTGAATTACATCTGATTATTATGAACAGGTATCATTTGGATCTACCTCACCAGCGCTGAGCGACCGCTCCGAGTTTCCACTGTTCTGCAGAACCGTGGCTCCCGACTCCTCACACAACCCAGCGAGGATCGCTTTTATCAGGTAAACTTCTTCTTTTCTAGTCATATGATTCTAATAACTCGCTATGTAAGTACTGTTAGTTTTCCTTAAATAAATAAATAGCTTTCTTCACTTCGACAGTGAATATAGACGTTTTTCTGTGATCATTAAAATATTCTCCTTATATTTTTTATTATTATATATTATTTAGAGACGTGTTGGTCGAGTGGGTTAGTGCTTCAACTTCTGAAGGTCACAGATCCGAACCCGGGCGTGCATCAATGGATTTTTCGTTTCGAAAAATTTATATGCGCATTAACACGAGCTCTAAACTGTAAAGGGAAACTTCGTGAGGAAACCAGTTAGCTTTTTAATAGCGTCAGTGGGCTTGCAACCTGTCGCGTATGGAATGCTAACTTCTGCAAAATGTGGACAGGTACCAAATATGTATTTGGACCTTTGACTACCTTAGACATCTTCAAAGGATCTTAAAATGCCTAAAAAGATCTGAGAGAATGTCTACCGTGCCTTGGGGATACAGTCGTGATCATATTTTTTTTTTTATTCTTATATTTGTAGCGACACAGTTTATTACAATAGTAGCTGCCTACTCGCATTTCGCCGTTTCAGCCAAATGCCCGTAGAGCAGGCAGTCACCATCCGCCAGTCAAGTTATTCACACATATCATACATTTACGAACATTTACGTCAAGCATAGGTTAGGAATTTAACCAGGCTCACGTGATACTTAATATAAAGTTTGCATACTGAACATTGTAACGTGATAAATGAAATACAAGTGTTCTCGAACTGTGAATCTTGAATGTAACATCCACCAACAAGGATATTTGAATACCAATAATTAAATACCTAACCCAAATGTTTTTTTTTTTTTTTTTTTTTTTATACTACTAAGGTAGCAGACAAGCATACGGCCCACCTGATGGTAAGCGGTTACCGTAGCCTATGGACGCCTGTGACACCAGAGGAGTCACACTCGCGCTGCTGACCCTTTTAAGAATTTCAAAACGCCCTTTTTGAAGAACCCCATACTGTAGTCACTGGGGAAAACCGTAAATATTGTTTTACAATTCTCCAGACAGTTTGGCTGGGACACAGTGACGGCGTTCTCCCAGAATGAGGAGGTGTACTCCCTGGCGGTGAACGAGCTGGTGACGCAGCTGGAGGCCGCCAACATCACCTGCGCCGCGTCCATCACCTTCGCGGAGACAGACTTCAAGGAACAGCTGCAACAGCTGAAGGTAGCCTCTCAATCACATCACATCACACTAATATCACACTATCACACTAATCACACTATCACACTAATCACACTAATATTATAAATGCGAAAGTTTGGATGTTTGGATGGATGTTTGGATGTATGTTTGTTCCTCTATAACTCGACAACCACAGAACCAATTTGGCTGAAATTAAAAATATAGATAGATAATGACCGGGAATAGGACACACTACTTTTTATCCCGAAAAAATGCGAGGTTCCCGTGGGATAAATAAAATAGTAGTTCACGCGGGCGAAGCCGCGGGCGTCAGCTAGTTAAGTATATTTCATTAACAATTGTTAAGTCGCCGCCGCACCCGAACCTCACCGCCTCAGTATTATCTATCTTTGTACCACATCCACATTCGTTCAGCCGCTCTGGGTGCTGTGTAATGCCCTGGGAGATCGATCTAGTGGGTTTTAGTGGAACTTCTTTGGAGTGATTGAGTAACAAACATCCATCCAAACATCTAAACATACACATTTATAAAGAAAGAAGTAAGTTAAAGCTAGATTTATATTAGACCGGGCCGTGTCCGTGGCCCGCACGGGGCACGGATTTGAAACGTTACATACATTTTGTATGAAGCAGTTTATATTAAACAGTGCCTGAACCGTGTCCCGTCCGGGCCCGTCTACTAACATTCCTATGGAATCCGCTCCGGCACGGCACGGACACGGCCCGGCCCGGGCACGGCTTAGTCTAATATAAATCTAGCTTAGGGAGTGTCCACATTGCGTTTTTTGCAGCGCGTTTGTATCGATACAAACGCGATTCGAACGCGATGCGAACGCGCAGCCCCCCGCGCAGCCCCTCCCGGTTCGCTTTTGTATGGAAAAATACGCGTTGCGAACGCGCGTTTGTATCGATACAAACGCGCAGCTCAAAAACGCGCTGCAGAAAACGCAATGTGGACACTCCCTTATAGTGGCGTTATTGGTTCTTTCTCCGACCTCCTACCCTACTTGAACTTTCAAATCTGAATGCAATGAATTATGGAGCACTTTGTATAGAACAGGCGCCCTTAAACTTTACTCTCGGTACCTATATTGTTTATCAAAGTTTGAAACTCAACATATTCAAATTCAGATTTCACTTGTTCTGAATCGTGTGTAATATTCAAATTAACTTCAAAAGGTCGTTGACTGGGTGACCTTAAAGTTCTAGGTTCTTATAGCTTGGATTAAGGTCGGTAAAACAGGCACGCGGCTGTAACCCGACATCATTTTCTTTTAACAAAATTTTCCATCGTAAAATCAATTTTAATAATACCGTGTCGGCCGAGTGGATTATACACAGAAAAACACCCAGATCCGAAACGAATATTTGCGGGTCACACAAACATTTGCCTCGGAAACGAATTTCAGGCGACTGCTCCACAGAGGTCGTCAAATATAAATGTCCATTATACCTGAAGACGTGATAGTGAGCCTGTTTATGTTTTGTTTTAGACAGTACCTACAACGTATTCTGATAGGGCCTCCAGACTCTCGAGAGAAGGCTCGGCGAGAAGTCTCGCCCGAGACTTCGCGAAGAACAAACAAGCTATCCACACTCTCAATTGTTCTCAGTCGTGATCTGTTGCTTATCCGGTATGGACGTCGATTTTGAAACTGCACCCGGTTTGGCTCTGTGTGCCATTGCATACTGTAACTTTGTGAATGTTGTAACTAAAAATAATGTTAAAAACAAAAAATACTTAATGTAAAAAACTTTTATCTTAGTAGTTTCGATATTTAGCATCCCATAAAATAGGCTCAGATTGAAAAAAATCGATAAATTTCAACTCTATTTATTATTCCACATTTTTACGAAAGAAAATTCTCGAAAAAAACAAACAATATGGATGTCTGCCCACCGCCGCTCATTAATCTGCAATGAGACAAAACGTGAGTGTAGGACCCTTCTCTTTTCTCGCCCGAGAAATCCTTTGGCTCGGCCAAAAATACCGACACCGATCGGAGAACAGGCGAGCCAGAGAACGAGAAGGCGAGAAGCTCTTCACACTCACGCTTCTCGGGTGTTCTCGGGGGTTCTCTACGAGAGTCTGGAGGCCCTTTTAAAGTTACATAACAAGGTATGAGCTAATCCCACCCGTAGGAAACAGGTGCCCACAAGTTAAGGAGCACTTCAACTATCTAACTTCAATTTGTGATGTTTGATCAGCGTGACTTTGACAAGCGGTTTCTCATGGTTTAATTAAACTTCAATTATTGACGTTCGGAAATTATACAGAGTGAGTTTTTTTCAGGGCCACTTATGGAAACTCTGAAACCTCAGATGAATTAAGTTTACAAAGCCCTTTTTTTCAGTTGAAATACTGTACTGTTGACTTTTCGATAACTTTCACGGTTTCAGACTTCTTCTAAGAGGCCCTGAAAAAAAAACTCACCCGGTATATTGCGGACCCTTAATTTTTTTGATCGTTTTTCAAAACGCTGTATTTCGATGACACGCGGGTACCGATGTAACTAACTAACTAGTTAACTATAGATAAGAACTATATAAGTACAAAGAGACTCCAAATGCACAAAAAAGCGTAAAAAAAAGCTTACTTATTACTCAATACATTTATTGCTTTATAGCCCAGTCACCTTAGCATAAAAAAGGGCTTAATCTCGGAATGAGAGATAATAAGCTGAATTTTCGTATATACCTTCATATAGACGTCCTAAAAGTTGTCTCAAAAGTCTCATAAAATCTCGTGTCTGCGTCTTAAGTTATTCAAGGTCAAAGGTAAAAAAAATAGTTTTTCACGAATATCTCGGTTTCTATTGGTCCAATGATGTTAACATCTATTATAAAATTGTAGAGCATGCAATTTGCGACAACTTTTGTTTAAAATATTCTTTCATGCTCTCAACCGTTTTCGCGACAGAGTAGGGTGAGTGCGCAGCGCTCAGCCATACGCGTAGGTACTGTAACGCAAAGTCAAACGTGAATATCTGTGAATACCTTGAATTTTGAATAATTTGTTTTATTTATCAGTTAATTATGGACCAAGCGAGCAAAGCGAGTTACGATTTTGCTTTGTATGTTTGTATGTGTAATTTTTATGTTCTCGCATAACTATCGAACCGTTAATCCAATCTGCATGAAACTTGGTAGATAACTAGGTTGTGCTATGGAAATTTGCTGAGCATATGAGCGTAATCATAATCCTCTGGTGTCACAGGCGTCCATAGGCTACGGTAACCGCTTACCATCAGGTGGGCCGTATGCTTGTCTTACCTTAGTAGTATAAAAAAAAAAAAAAAAAAAAAAAAAATCAATGGAGGGGTTGTAAAGATATTGGGATCTCAAGGGGGTAAAAAAGATAAAAGTTACACAGATATATTGAGTGGGGTGTCATATGAAAGGACTTAATTTGTACATTCCGAAATAGTTTTTATTTTTGTTCTAGGAAGTATAGTTTTTGAAATACACATCCCATACAATACTGAACGCTTTGCGCTCACGGCCCTGTATCGCACAAACGGTTGAGCGCATGGATTTTTTTAATGAATTGGTCGCAAATTTTAAGCTCTACAACTTCATAATAGATGTTAACATCGCTGGACCAATAGCAACCGAGATATTCGCGAAAAACTATTTTTTTTAGCTTTGACCTTGAATAACTTAAGACGCAGACACGAGATTTTATGAGACTTTTAAGACAACTGTTTGGGCGCCTAAATGAAGGTATATACGAAATTTCAGCTTATTATCTCTCATTCCGAGGTTAATTCCTAATTTGACTGGACTATTATTAGTTGAATATCGTAGTATCTACAGAAATCTATTCAGATATTTGAAAAATACTTGCACCATTTCACGGTCAACCGCTAGTAAAACACAAAAAAAATCCTCCATCAATCAGGTATTTCCGAATTCCCATTTTACTTCAGAATGATCTTCGTACTAAATAACTAAAGTAAAAAACTTTCTTTAGTTAGGGAGTCCTAAAGACCACTTTACTTTACTACTACTTAACTACAGGGCTAAAAATGTCGTTCGAACAGAATCACAATTATGATTCATAGTGTGATAATATCTAGATTAATTTCAATTTATATTTTAATACCTATCTTGTGAAGTCCATTAAGCTCCATTTAAACGAAGTCTAAGGAAGAGCGTTTGTTTCTGACATTTAATTGAAAAGTCTGGAAGCGACTGCTTTGAAATCCAATTCTAAATCCACTCTTTTAGCTAGGCAGGTATGGCTGAGGACGTTTTATTAAAGAACTAGATTCCTCCCGTGGGTTTGCGCGTAGTACCAACATTTTAAATAGCCTAAATTCTTTTCTAGACAACAAAATACACCTATTCCGAATTTTCGAAAAACTTTAATTCACTTGTGGATTGGAATCCCGTGCATTCATGTTCTTAAATACTTAAATATTATTTATTTACAGAAATTAAACTACTACATATTTACATAACATTATAAAATACAAAAAGAACCAGTTGAGCCACTACTTAAATTATAATAAATAAAACAAAAATAATGCTGGACATTTCACACCGCATCATGTAGCCTCAAGCTAAGCAAAGTTAAAATAGATTCAAGAACTTTCTCTTAAGCATTAGGTGGCCACGAACAGGAAATGAGAAGGTTAATGTTAATGTACGGATATGTAATGGAAGCGTCACTAAATCGCCCGAGGCACCTTGGAAGTGTTAGGGTGACCTGCACCCCTATTTTGTAACACATGGTAAGTCGCTAACTCGTATTCGTTCAAACAAAAATTATTTATTTACGATGAATACTTTGAAATGGTAAGAGATGGTTGAAAAATGTGATAGACATGTTTGTTGTGTAAAATATGTAAAGTAATTTTGCACTAAATAACTTTAATGTTGTTCGTAAAAAAACAATTTGTTTTAACGAATCCGAGTTAGCGACTTACCGTTTGTTACAAAATAGGGGTGCAGATGTCCAGTAATGTTGATTCATGATTCATGTGCGATTCAGACTTCCAAAATTGCATCCCATTCGATTTATTTCTTCGGAAAGTTGATGTTTTTTCGACGAAAAAACGAGACTTTTCGAATTCGGAATACATTCCGAGAAGGTCTGAATCACACTCCTGGTCACACTATACATCGAGACCAAGTCCAGCAGTAGACTTCTATAGGCTGACTAGCTGACCCGGCAAACTTCGTATTGCTTCAAGCATACCTAAATGGAGAGAAAACATGTATAAAGAGAAGCAGAGAAGCTTGGTAGGAGAGAAGTAGGGAAGCATGGAAGAGAAAAAACCCATACCTACCCATATCCATATCACCAAAAAGTTGAATGAAGGTCCTGACTCCATCATCATATCAGCATTGTGTTTCACTCATCAAGCTCTTTCATTTGATACCCATATCACTAAAAAGTTTCATGGAACAGGTCCTGACTCCATCATCAGATCAGCTTGCTGTCACCATATTATTACATTGTAGTCAAAACTATACAGACATGCTGAGTTCCTAGTTTCAACTCAATCGGCCTTTTTATTGAGGAGTTCTGTTGAACAGCTCCTGACTCCATCAGATCATGACCTTGAAATTTTTAGGGGACAATATTTAAAGTACTTACTTTCTAACAAAAAAAGAATCAATGAAATCGGACTACGCGTTGATGAATTACAACCAGATACTCATTTTGACTTTCATCCCCTCTCCCTAGGGAACCGTGCTAAATTTCGGGATAAAAAGTATCCTATATTAGACCTCGTAGTAAGCACTCAAATAATACCAAGTTTCATTTGAATCCATCCAGTAGTTTCGACGTGATGCGCGGCCAAGATACAGACAGACAGACAGACAGACAGACAGACGGACAGACAGACAGACATAAATGAAAAAAATTACAGTTTTGGCTTCAGTATCGATCATAGAGTGCCCTCGAAAAAAAATTTTCAAAATATCTTCAATGTACAGAATTTGACCTGTTACAGTTTAATTATAAGTATTGATAATAATTGCGCAGTACATCCCTCGACTTAGGAGCAGCATTTTCGAAAAGTTCTTAACTTCGTAAAGTCAATTTCTTATGCCAGCCATACACGATCAAGTTCACCGTCAAGTTTGCAGCGGACTTGATGCGGCGTCCAGTAAACTTGACGGTGTATGGCTATGGGTGTGCATGACAAGTATACTTGAAGCGAATTCTACCGACTTGATCAAGTTTGCAGCGTCATGTAAACTTGAAGATGTGTGTGAGCGTTCAAGTATGCATGACGGTTGGTCAACGCGTCGCCGTCCGTCACTGGTGATGCCATGGCTTCGACTGGCTGCGCCATCAAGCAAACTTGCCGGTAAACTTGATCGTGTGTGGCTGGCTTTAGAAGCAGCATTTTCAAAAAGTTCTTAACTTCGTAAAGTCAATTTCTTATGCGTTATACTTATTTTTACATTACTAAACTAACTTTCACTTTTTACAAAAACAAAGAACTAACATACAAAACTCTCCCAGGCAGGGGTGTTTGCCGAAAAACCAAAACAACTTATTTATTTATGCAAATTAAACAAACTGTGGGTGGGTTACGAAAACAACGCGGCTTTTTATGTGCTGTTTTCAAATGAATAAATAAATAAATATGGCTGGACATTTGACACAGCGCCATCTAGCCCCAAACTAAGCAAAGCTTGTACTATGAGAATCAAATAACTGATAGAATACTTACATATTTGTAAATACATAGATATAATACTTTATAACACCCAGACACAGAACAATCATCTATGTTCATCACACAAATGTTTGTCCTGGATGGGAATCAAACCCACGACCTACAGCGCAAAAGGCAGAGCTACTCCCAACTGAGCTAAGAGGCCAGTCAATAATAGGCCTGTTTCCTAATTTTGAAAAATGGTACTACAATGTTCAGAAGTTGCTTCTGATTGCTAAAAATAATATATTTCACAATAACTAATGAGATTTACAGAAAAATAAAACTTTTAAGTTTAATATTTAAAATTCACGCCAAAACGCTTCAATATGTCATGGCGTCTCCTGTGACGTCATCACTGTCACAGCCTTATGTAACCAATACGTACAAAGTGATGTTAGTGAACAATTTTCTAAATAAATTCATTCTAATTGTGAATTCCAAAGGATATAAGTGGTGTGTAGTGTCTAAGTGCGACAATAATTCGAAATAGACACCTGAAAAGTTGTATAAAAACGTTTCACGGAACAAAACTATCTGTAAAAAGTGGTTTAGGTACTCTTGCACGGCGGATCTAAAACAAAGAAATATATTATGTAGGTGCTTAGTAAGCCTGCTAAAGGAACAAAGTTATTAACATTATATTTTTTAACAACAAACAACAAATTTAGTTTCCAATATAGCTTATTTTCGAGACCTAAGTAGAAGGTATGTATGAAAAAATCTTTATTGTGATTTTAAATTGATTTTATGGAAAAAACTTTTCTTATTAACTATTATAATATGTATATTTACGCGGAAGCCTTCACATTTCTGAATTCTGCCGAACAAAAATCATTGTTTGTTCCCAGAAACTCTCCCAACATTACATCCACTGTAGGCAAATTAGACGAATTTGCCGTGGAAAATCCTGGTTCCACTATTGTATCTTTTGAGAAAACGACGGACGATAAAATAGATATACCTAAATTAAGCACTAAGAACAAATTAAAACCAAAAAACGACTATCTACCAAAACTTGAAGAGTTATGCGATTTGTATGAATGAAGTTTGTTCTGTTCACTGACAGTAACACTCGTGACGTAATTCGCTCTGATTGGTGTTTCATCTATCATGGCGGATAGCCTTATTTTATGGTTTTATTTTATCAAAAATAAAATTAATCTCACTATAATTTCAATAATAAATATGTTTTACGGAATCTGTGAATCTTAGTTCATTAGATTAATGCATTAATTTAGTGATTACGCATTACAGGAAACAGGCCTTGTTAAGAATTCTCACCTTTTAACGTTAATTGTATAATTATGCAATTAACGTTCACGTTCAGTAATATTCACAAAATATGACTTGATGAAGACAAGCGACCGACGGGGATTCATCGACATCGGAAACCATTCATCATTTACTGATTCTGAATTCAGACAACGCGGGCTTGAAGTAAATTTTTAACATCTGAATTTCTGATGTTGTTTTTCTGCTTCAATGTTGTAAAGCCATTTCGCTATTGTGTCGGTCTGATATCGCTTTTGTTTTAACATTTCTCGGATTTTGTTCGTTGCCTTTTTTGATAATAAATACTGAATAGCATTTTTCAGCTGAATTTTCACATTATTTTTCATTTTTGTGTATAGTGTGATAGTGGCTGCGTTCTCATCGTGAATGAGTGAGCTCACTTTTTTTAATTTTTTTATTCAACCTATCTCGTCAAAGCAAAGGTCTCGGCAAAGGTCTCCCCAACTCCCTCCATCTATCTTTATCTCTCGTCTTCTCACACCACAGAGCTCACACCTTAAAAAAAATAATGTTGCAATAAATTTTGACAGCTCGAAGGTAAAACGAAGACAACAAGACTGTTCTAAAAATAATTACGACAAACAATTAACTTTCAACCTAAAGAACCAATCTCTCAGTAGAGATTGCAATTCAAAAGTAACTTAAAACAAGACCTTTGTCTCAAACACGTTGTTTCAAATCCATTAAAAACTTAGAAACTCGAAACTTGAGCAATGTGACCGACGAACAATAACACAAAATAAGTCATGCTACGCTGTAGCCTGCTACGTCACGCTACGTCGTAGACCCTGCTACGGCACATTTACCTTCTAAAGCCCAGGCCCAACCAACGCGATCAACTTGCGTGCACTTAGCATGCACGCTGGCGATAACTGCGCGTGCAAAAGTTGTGCACACTGACGCGTTTGTTCAGGCGTTCACCAGGCTGAAGTCATGTCACTACAATGCTGTCTGGCATACAAACTCCTTGTGCAAATAAGTCCTCGAGATTTAATTGGTCGACATTTTCAACAAGGAGTTTAGCATTAAAAAAAACTAACACATTTTAAACTTTCGCGATCTGTAGACATAATTTAAACAAACTAACGGGACGTTATCGCGTGATTACCTTTGTTTATAATCAGTGCCAAGTCAGGACATAAGTCAAGGACATAAGTCCTTTTTGACTTATGTCAATAAGGACTTACCTATGTCCTTTTGGGTCTTTAGTCGTTTCACACCGCAAGCGGTTCGGACCGCGGTGTGAAAAGCCCCAGAGCTGTTTTTGAATGGGTTCTTTTTGGCTAGAGGCGCTTATGTCCTTTTTGACTTATGTCCTTTTTGACTAGAGGCACTGTATTATTTCCCGACGTTTCAAGTGCGGCGAAAAACTGATGGCGAATTGAGTCGCGGATTCCACCCTCATTTAGCGACTGTGGTTCACGTCAACGAGCGGGCGGTCTGCCCAGAATAAAATTTATTTTCGCTTGTTTTGTGGCGATTCTATGCCGCTTACAAACGCGTCGGTGTACAAGAGGCGAAAACCACTCAACATCTCAAAATTGTGCCGACGTCGTTAAGTTGAAAACTTTAGATTGGTTTTAAGCTGTTAAATGTCAAGCCGAGTTCCTAACAAATTATTAGGAAATAAATTGATTCTTAAATACCTACTCATTAAGGTTAATTAAACAAATAAAGGTAAAGTAAAAGTAAGTTCGTATGATCAAGTGTCCAACTCTGGTGACGGAGTTTTTAGTTAGGCCGCCTAAAGGCCTCTGTCAAGGCTTAGCGACGAAAAATGTGGGACTGACAATTTAACGTGCCCTCCGAAGTACTGAAGGGCTTAGCTGCTAATGCCACTTGCGGTCACCCATCCAAAATGTGGCCGCTCAGAACTTTAAAATTTTATAAATAAGCAAGACATAGATGAAAATTATTATAAAACACACATAATACTGACAGCCAATTACTCTTAGAGAATCTCCAATATAGCTTCTTTTTCCAACATAAACTTATAATTAAAACAATTACTAACAATCTGTGCTTACAAGTCTGATATTTAGTGGTTATTTATTTGCATTAAGAGTTTACTTTAGAAACACTTTTCTATCGAACTGTACCTTTCATTGTCTAAAGTAGAACGAGGGTAGAACTGAGAAATTCGTAGCATAGCAGCACTTTTTGTTAGGTATTTTAAGATCCGAGAAATCGGGCATAGTGAAACTAAAGCGGGGAATTCACTAGACGGACATACTCGTCGGACCTCGCTACTATAGTACCTACTGTGCAAAGTTTTCTAGTCTGCCAGACTGATTGCGACGGTCCTATAATATCAAACTTTGCACAGACCTAGAAATAATCTGCAGACGTGCCCGCGGGCATGTCCGTCAAGTGAATTCCCCGCTTAACCGAAAAATCCATCCATTTTAGAAACATCAAAATAACGCGTGGTAGCAAAATGGACAAAAAAGTTCCACCTTTGCCCATTTAGAGTGGGCCGTGTCTCGCATATAAATGTATTTTCCTTGCTGTCGAACGTGATGAATGTACTGCCGACCATTAGGCCACCGACAGATAAACGAAACTCGTTTAATTTATACCTCTGGCTCCAATAAGATACTACCAATAGAGACGTTATGCTCATTAGAAAAAGCTCTAAAACGCGGCGAAATTGTCTGGCTCTTCTGGGATTTCACTGATGTAGTTAGGGAGACTTTTCTTTAATATTTTTTTCAGTATGATTAGACATAGTCTAAGCACTCCTACGCACAAACAGTTAACCACGGAGGCGGCTAGGAATCTTAACGAAGTGTGTGGATCTAATTTAGAATGTAAATATTTAAGTTCTTTCTGCACTTTATTTAATTTCTTTTCTTTTCTTTTAATTTCATTTCGAGAGTATTCCTATTTCACCCATTATCATCAAAGAAATGAATGTCCTTAAGTGCAATATGCCATCAACTTAGCTATAAAGAAATTGTAAATATCGTTTTTATAATACTGTTTATTTATCTTTTAAAAGCCTTTGCTGACTAGACGTGCCATACCATGATCGTGCTATGATCGTAATTGGAACGTGCCAGACAAAAAAAAATGGTATTAAATAATAAGAGACGACACACATTAACTAGCTAGACCGCTCATCGACGAACACCGTACCGTTTTTGTTTTCGTTTTTCTTTCCGTGCCTGATACGGTCATGGTACGGTCATGGTATGGCACGGTCTAATCGGCAAAGACAATAAAGCTTTATTTTTTTGCAGGAGCTTGATACCCGAATAATAATTGGGAGTTTTTCTCAAGAGATGATCCCGAAGATATTTTGCGAGGTAAGGTATTCTTTTGTAGTCAGCAACAATATAAATGTTTATGAACGCATTGATATGTCGTTAGATGAGACGCCAGCTTGTGTGAGCTTACACGTCATATGTGTGATAATAATGTGTCATCATTATGTCAAAGTTAAGTTGAAAATAATGTGAGAGGAAAAGAGTGCGATACTGTTTTGTTGTCACGTGTATTAGTAAGTTCGTATGAGCTAGTGGCTATCTCTGGTGACAGAGTTTTTAGGCCACCTACAGGCCTCCGTCATGGCTTAACGACTAACCGACAATTTAACGTACCTTCCAGAGCACGGAAGTGCTCAGTGCTCAGCTGTTAATAATGAGTAGAGAGATTTTAAAGTCAAATACCTACGTAACGTCACAGTCAAAATTCTTAACCGGTCAATAGGACTTTTGACAGAATAAATAATTTATCTTTTCAAAAAAAGTCTACCTTCAATTATTACCTACTGATAGTCTAATTACTTTTGGCATACTATTTTTCAAATTTCAAGCATTTATTAAATCAAATCTGCGAACATAATGGTAATAATAAATTTACTTACCTTCAAATCGAAAGTTAGGTCAACACAGCTGATAATTTCTTAAGAGCTTTATATTTTTTGCCTACCATTTCCAAGTAAAGAAGCTGCTGGAGACACTTTTATCATTTCTTTCTATTGTCAAGAAAGTTGCCTTTTAAAGGCCTTAGAAGTTTTATCTTCATCATTCAGGATATTGTAACCTTTTTGTAACTGCGAAAAGTTTGGAGTGAAAATGTTTTCTTAATATTTTTTGCGTAAACATTTTTTTAATACAGTTGCTCAAAAAGTGGCGTATTGCAGGGACGTATAGCGTGCGGGAAGTGGGCTATTACACACTCGTGCTTTTTTTTTACCTTTCCCGCACTCGTGCGTTCTCTTTCCCAACTGTCAAAATAATGTCTATTAAAAAGAAAAACCAACCATGAAGTTTTTACTAAAAAAAAATCATAGACGTTTTTATGATTCATGCAAATACGTATATTTCTAAAAAGAAGCTACTAATTTGTTTCTATATCAGATTTAATGATTTGATTGAATGAGTTAGGTTAGGTTTCATTTCATTTCATCTCATTAAATTTCATTTTCGTTTCATATCAATAAAAAAATTCTACTGAAGACTTGGTTGTATGGGCATAGTTCCCTTTGCCTACCAAAATCGGTGAAAAAAAAAAATTTCTTATATTCTACGGTTGGCGCCATTTTCTAGATTAAATTGCTTCATTTTTTCGCAAATGTATTAAAAATAGTCGTTCAGTACACGTTCGGAACCGTCATTGCAACTTGTTCCGACTGTCAACCCTCGCCTTCGGCTGCGCCTCGGCTCGGGTAGACATTTGTAGGAAATCTTTGCAATGACAGCCTTTCCGAACTTGTACTGAAATATACTATTTTGATATTTGATAACCATTGTCACAAAAATCCGCATAATTGACTTGAGAACTTTAGGGTGCGTCTCGATTAGGCGAACAGTGAGCGGCTGACTGTCAGCTGACGTCTCTGAGCGGGGAGTACTGAACGTAGTATGTGCGGGGCGTATCGGTCGCTGACTCATTGTCCAATGAAACTCAAAATCAGAAGAAGTAAATGCGAATCAGCCGCTCACTGAATGAGTTGGCGAGCGAAACTCCGCAAACTGCGTACAGTAAAGGGGCATCCATTAATTACGTGAGGTGATTTTTGAGATTTTTCGAGCCCTCCTCCCCCTTTGTCGTGAGATTTGGCTCGACCCTCTCCCCCCCCCCCCCCCCCTAAAAGCCTCTCGTAATTAATGCATTTAAAAAGTATAAGGAGGCAAACTGGAAGCAAATTATTAGGTACCTAACTAGCCGCCCACCGTTCGCCTAATCGAGACGCGCTCTTAATGTGACATTATTTTGAAATATAAAAAAAATGTCCTGAGTTTTTTACGCTTGGTGCAAACGGCCCACTGACCACAGCCACAAACGCCAGAGACAACAACTTTTCATTTATTTTAAACTCTGTATGATAACAAAAATGTAACAACACAATAATTTACCTAGGTACTTAAGAAAATGTATAACTCTAAACTTCTATGTAAAATAGTCCTACCGAGACGCAAATCTATTAGTAAATCGTTATCTTGGTCCTCACGAAACGGGCTTAACCTAGTGTGAGGTCCGTTGTTAACCCTAACCACAGCAAAATTACCTGTCAGCATTTACAATTGTCCTGAATTGTCCTGTCCTGATTTGTCCTGTCTTGATTTTGTAATTGTAGCGAGTGGCCGCCACTGGCTACACGTAGGAAATGTAGCGGCGTTTTGTGGCTCGTATGCAGCCAGGCTTAATTGATTCTTGTCTTTCAGGCCTTCAAGCTGGGCATGTTCGGAGCCGAGTATGCTTGGCTAGTAGCCGGCATGCCGCCGAGGATCCGCGGTCCAGCGCCGTGCACGAGGGCCCAGCTCGCGAGCGCGCTGGAGGGCTTGGTCACCGTCACAGCGCATCGAGGGATCGTCGGTGACGTCACTTCTTTCTCTGGACTGGTGAGGACTTCCATTACAAAATACGTCAATTTACTCACTTTTACAGATTTCGAAAAGGAATAGGCAGAAATGGATAGCAAATGTGTGAGGCATGATGACAGTAATCAAGACTCGCCAAAATATTTATCTGATCTAATGAAATAGGTTTCAAAGATTTTTAAAAATGTATTTATTCTCTTATTAATGTCGAGATTAATAATTTATTTGTTAAAATAAATCTACAAAATACAACAATCCGCCATGATAGCTAAAACACCCGTCAGAGCGAATTACGTCACGTCTCGGTAAATGTCATTTTGTTTCTATGTAGCTAAGTTGTCATCACTGGTTGATATACCGATCCGTGACGTAAAAACAGACGCCATGACACCGGCGAGCGTTTTGGCGTGAATTTGAAAATTTAAATTTAAATGTACTTTTATTGCACAAAAACCTTAATTTTCTATAGAAATATGATATATTTTAGACATAATAGATACTTCTGAATATCATAGAAGAGATTTTGAAAATTAGTCATCATGCCTATTACAGTCAAATATGCCAAACTTATTTCCCAATAACTTGGAATGTTTTCCAAATCATTGGAAAATATACTTGGCACTTAAAAGACGTTTCCTTACTTCTTGGTAAAGGTGGCTTCGTATAGGTGTGCGCTCAGCCTAAGGAAGCGACTTTAAGGTCCAGTTTTACCATACAATGTTAAAAAAATAACGCCTTGTTAAATCCAATAACGGACTGTTAAAGTTGTTGTGTGTCTCACCACGTGCTAATGGGTGTTTAAATATCTTAACAAGACGTTAATTTTAATCACTGCTCTAGAGGTCCGTTAAAACATTAACAGACTGTTAGAAATGATATTACATGGACTTTACTGTCAAAAAACATAGGTACCTTCATTAAGATGGACGCATTTAGTTTTATTTTCGAAAGCGATAATTTAGAAACTTTTAGATAGCTTGAACAGAATAGTACGACGTTCGTACTAGTCTGTCCTCTTGGGCGTCGCGACGCCCAAGAATTTTTAAACGACGACGTGACTATTTCGAAGAATACGATGATGTCGATTTATGCACGAGGTTTCGTTTGTCAAAGAATCTGTCTTGGATGTTTTGGAATTCCCTAATTGAACACCCGAAAAGTAACCCGGTTTCATTATCATCCCGCAGAGCGACTGTTACATAATATTTGGTAGCGTAGCAACTAGCAAGCAAGTGACGTATTATACGACTAAGTAAAAAAGTTATCTATTTGTATGAAGAATGCAACGTCAAATACAACGTTTCAATTAAGTCGTATTACAACGAGAGTGAATGATTTGCGATTCATTAGTTTAACGTTGGATTTAATAATGGTTTGTTAAATATTCTCCATAGGACGTAAATCATTTTAACAGAATTGTTAATTTTAAACAACCATTAGCTAATGCCTCATTAAGAGTTAACAAACAATGTTTGGTGAAATCAGGCCTAAGTCGTGAAGCCATAACGGCCTTCTGGTAGCCCAAAACTATCACCAGAGTTTAGTTTAGACATACCTAAGTACATTTGGTTCAGCGCCAAATATCCATTTTTGTAGTGACATTTTTGTACCATTCTGGTATTCGTTTCAAAATATAAAGAAAGTTTGTCCTCCTTAAACTTTTCAACATACAACAGATATTAAAACTTCATATCAACTTCAACTCATATTTTTTCGCTATTGCAAGTCACATGGTGAAATTGTGTTGTGATCGCGTAAAATAAAATATAAAGCCGTTTGTTCATTGCTGACTGTACCAAGTGGTTCCGCGAAGCGGTGTGTGCTATAAGCGCGAGATAGTTTGCCTTTGAAAGGGCACTCGAGAGTAGTTCTAACTAGATTCAGCACGCCAAGTGCTGCTCTAAGTTAATGGCAAATGTGAATCTAGTGCTACTTTCTAAAAAACTGTAGACGTCAAATGACGATGTAAAACATGCAATACAGTGAAAAATACAGTTTAAACAGGTCACCGAAACGTTATTTTTAGCGATATGGTCAGTAACGTCACTTTAAAGTACCTAAACAATCATACGCAATTCGCAACCGACTTATTCGTCAACTCGTCCCTATTGAAACTGGTCCCAAAGGACGAGTTGACGAAATTCAAAATAAATATTATTTTCATTCGTCAACTCGTCCTCTGTCTGCAACATTCTGTTGACACTTTTCGGTATTGGTATCTTGCTGCGCATAATCTGAGGTCATCATGTATCGATCATCACATAAAAGTAGATTAATATTTTGTAGAGTTTCTTTTTTGTCCATAGAATATTTTGCATTTTGATAACACTAAAACATTTTTCTGAGGTTATTACATAAGATGCTGCCAAGTACAGGGTTAAAACCCTTGAATGTCATAGTCATAACATAAGGCATTATTTTGCCTGACAGTAAGACACTAAAAGCCTAAAAGTTTTGTAACAAATCTTTCATAAATAACTATACTTAATATCGAGGCGCAGGCACGCGCAGGTGTATGCAACTATGTAGTTGGTCAATAATTCAAAAGACGTTTGCAACGACAGCAAATGGTTATTTTAAATTATTTTTATCTTAATCTGTAATAGAGTTTTAGTTAAATAAATGTACTTACTTACTAGAATAGTTTAAATTAGAATGGTTGAAAAAAATAACAAAAATTCAACGTTACCGCCATGTAGAAGGATGCAAGGTTGTCGTAGCTCATTAATAAAGCAAGCTTAGTACATTCCAGTTAGTTTTAACTTACGGAGCATTCTCGTAGAATCACGGGGGGATTATTTGAAGCAGAGAATGTTTGTGAAGGTTTCAAATAGTATCTATTAATAGCAAACCTTATAGGTAGATTTTGTTTTTAAGACTTGAGATGGATTGAGAATTGAGAAAACTCAATGGATAAGTAAAAACTGTAGGTCGGCGGTGGATGCAGGCCGCTTCCAACCGCAACACATGGAAATTTTTAAGGGAGGCCTATGTCCAACAGTGGACGTCCGACGGCTGAGATGATGATGATGAATGGATAAGTAAATATTATATTGGTACCTACTATAACAGTAGAGACAAAACATCTGTGCAAAAACTACGCTTTGTTTACTACGGACTTTAAAAACATTGAGAATTCACTTCCATGGTTTTTGAATAGTTGTCTGCAGTGTTCGCGAACCCTGCAAAAACTGTTGGACATATTTTGATAAAATTCCGTGGCCAAATTGGTTAAGCCTTAAGGCACACCGGTATGTGGAGGATCGCTTGTATCAGTGCGGGTTCGAATCCCATCGGAATCGTAAATTTTTATGAAAATTGTTTATTTCATTAGCCAACATTACAATCATAAAACTATGGTTGGAACCTTCTTTTAAGTACGAAGTACTTGTGCCATGATGAGACTTTTTATTTTCAATAAAATAGCTTACCATTGCAGACAAACGAGATATTCCACCGCGAGATGGAGGCTTCAGGGGTGCCGGTGAGTCCATTCGCGGCGCAGACGTACGACGCGGTGTGGGCCATCGCGCTGGCGCTGGCCAGGGCGGAGCAGAACTGGCGGAGCATGGACCTGGAGCCGAATGGGACACTGCATAAAGGTAAATAACTTTGAGAAGAGCCTACTCTTGCAAACAAACGAGGTAATGTATGTATGTATAGGGACTCCCTTTTCTGCATTTTTTTAATAAATGTTGCTGGACATTTCACACAGCGCCATCTAGCCCCAAAATTAAAAAAAAAGCTTGTACCTACTATGGGAATCAGATAACTGATACAATACTTATACATTTGTAAATACATACTTATAATACTTTATAACACCCAGACACAGAACAAACATCTATGTTCATCACACAATCGAATCGAACCCATGACCTACAGCGCAGAAGGCAGAGCTACTACCAACTGAGCTAATAGGCCAGTATTTAGACTCAAAGGTAGTCCTTTATGCGTGGGGATGACCTGGCTCACTAGTTGTGGAGCCAGCCTAGCTCCTCCCAGAAGCACAGAAGTTTCCTGGGGTCTTCTTAGGCTTCGAGGAGCGACCTCGGGTTGTTGAGGATTTGCCGTTGTGCTGCTACGCCCACGCATTCCAGGACTACGTGGGCTGCTGATTCTTCTTCGGTTAGACATCTGCAGAGTGGGATGCCCGTGGCACCGATGTTGTACAAGTGTTTATTGAGGAGACAGTGTCCTGTCAGGGTATTCACACACAAACGAGGTATTCCTGATGGAGACCTCATAAGCAGAGACCTCACACCATCATGACTTCTTGAGCAGATTTGACGGAGTGTGTATTCAGATTTAAGTAGTACGATGATGACAATTCGATTTATTTTTGAATGTTTCTACTCAAGGCGCCCCTATCTTCGGTCTGGGTAACTTCGACTACGACAGAAAGGATATGGCGGAGGAGTTCCTCAACCAGTTCGCAAACCTCAGCTTCCTGGGCGTATCGGTGAATATATTTGTATAACTTTACTTACATTACGTATGCGCTTCGATTTGTGAGGGATACTCAAATATATAATAAAAAAATATACCTACAAACAAGCTAGCTAAAACAGATAGGTCCGTCTACGCGATGGGGCCATCCGTGTACGATAGACTACCCAAAGTAATACGTGACGCACCTACCACCGGAGCGTTCAAATCTAGACTAAAAAAGTGGCTGCTAGAATATGTTTTTTATGATATAAATGAATTTTATAATTTACCATACACCTAAGCATTAGGTGTTTATGACCTGTAACTAGGGAGTTATCAATAAATTATTTGTATTTGTATTTGTATCAACAAATAAAACATCAAGAACGTAAATGTTTACTTCAAATAACAATATTACTATATATTTACATAACTTTACAAATACATAAGAACCATCGAAAGAGTTGTAAACGATCTTTAGATAGCTAAACTGATCCAAGCTACTGCCAGTCGGAACTGTGCCCAAGACACTAGCAATTCTTACCGCGCTGAATGGCAATGTAAATGTATAGTGTTGTAGAGTCAAATATGTACACAAAGCGTCACCATTAAGTACCTCCCCTGCTAAGACGTCAGTTCGCAACCCGTTGATCTCAACTTTTTGTAAAACATTTACCTTTTTTATTAGATTTGTCATTCTTACTTTCTTATTCTTACTTACGTATGGATAAGTAATTTCACGCACTCTGCTGTGCGACCGATTGGTGTAGCGGTAGCGACCCCCAATTCAAATGCTCCTGCGTGGGTCTGGGCTTGGTTTCAAATCCTGTCACGACTATGTATTTTTTGTTTATTTTATTTTTATTTTTGCTTTCACAACGAACTACGTTGTGAGTATGTAGTAAGTTACCTAGTAAAGTTATAGTTAGATGAAACAACTTTTAGTAGGGTCTTAGTAAATTTATTTAAACACAAACCTAATACTTAATCCAATAAAATTAACGAGTGAACAAACATGTCATGTTATCATTGGAACAGTTTATACTTATCGTATAAAATCCAGTGAAAAATAAACAATTTAGATCTCTCGCAAATCAGATCAGACTAAGTAATATTATCTACTTACAATTTAAAACAATATCAGTTATCTTTCAATTTTATAAAAGTTAGTAACAGCTTGCGAACGATGAAGCGCAGTTATCATGAACTAAATACACTAGGTATTCCTTCTCGATAAGCAACTCGCTGGGCCAATATTATGACATCTTTCCATCCCCAATAACCTGAAAATAAGAACATTATTACATAATGGCATAGGTTATAAGATAAAAAAAACAACCTCTGTAATACTTATCAATTATCATACCACTTACCTAACGTTATTCTGCAACTTGCTGGTAGGTATTATAAATAATGTTTGTGGCGTTCACATAGATCTGTTTAGACTCCTTAGTTCTTTCGGCCTGATTTTTGTGGCTTTATATGATTCATATCACCAGTCGATAGAAACCTTAGAAGCCACAACTGCACCGATTTTGACCTACGAAAAGTAAAATAAGTGTTATACATTTATACTCAGGCAATTATTTATTCACAAAGATTCTTCTAATATTTACGACTTACCATTATTCCATGATGCCAAGCAATCTCTTTTATGCTTATATTTTGTTCGTAAAGAACAACTATCTTTGTCCTTTCAAAATTGATAAAATGCACCATTGCTATCTACACGCACCGAAAATAAAACAAGTAACAAAACCAGTCAGTTAATTTTATTGTTCAATAGAATTTAGTGCACAACTACCTTCAATACAATTTTATTAGTTGATGGTAGTCATGTAAAGAGTTACCTACTATTATTTTGTATACGAATAATGTAACTTATAAATTCAGCGCTGACGACAACTGCTACCGTAGCTCAGTTGTAATAGCGTGGGGTGCTAATAATACTCGCTCACGTTCAAATGGGGCATCGGTGGTTCGAATCCTAGCAAGCAAATAAGTTTTTGTAAGATTTTATTTATTTGAGTCGTTCAGGCAAACAATTTCGTTAGTGTAGCCTGCATACGGCAACTTTCCATTTACACTATAAAGGGTTACCAATTGGTGACGCAGTGTGTACTTACGTCTAGTATTTTAATACATTTTTCGTTGTAAGTTTAAATTCGTTTTATAATAATTTTCTTATGAAAACTTCGAGTTTGTGAAAGAAACCCTTCAAGTGACAATAAACAAGTCCTTTAAATGGCAAACAAACAGCCTTATACACCTTTTGAGAGAGAATAATGTTTAAACAATGTACAGTTATGATAGTCAGGAAAACCATTATTTCAAGTTATGTTTCCAATTTCAGGGGCCAGTGTCCTTCAACGGAGCGGACAGAATAGGAACGTCTGCTTTCTATCAAATTCAAGGTAGGCTCATCACACGAGCAACAAATAATTGCTCAACAAGATTATTGACAATAATAAAAGAAGACATCGGTATTAGCTCAGTATTATACTCTTTAACTTTCAATAGCTTCTCCTTTTTAGGGTTCCGTAGTCCTGACAAGGAATCCTTATAGTTTCGTTATGTCCGTCTGTCTGTCTGTCTGTCCGAGGTTTTGATTAGAGACCATTACTACTAGAAAGCTGTAATTTTGTAGGGATGTGTTATATCAATTACGCCGACCAAGTGGTAAAATAAAATAATGGGAAATTTTTTGTTAGGGTAGCTTTATGTGAAGTGAAGATGATTTTTTTTTTCCATCGTTACCCCATCGTGTGGGGTATCGTTGAATAGGTCCTTTAAAATGACTTTGGGGTTGCTCATACTATTTTTCGATTCAATGCTCCATTTAGGGAAATATTAAACTTTAAAGTGCCAATTTTTGGTGCAGTAGCGTCCCATTGCCCCATTACTCTTCATGTAAGCCATAATCTCAAAATGTTGCTTAAGGTAGACTACAGAACAACTATAATCGCCCGTGTGTAAAGGATGTAATTGAGATCTGAACGGAGCAATTAATAATTCCCAACTTGATCGATTCACTCAATAGATGGAGCAATTTGAGAAGGGCCTGTTGTCTACTAAAGTAACTAATAGTTTTCGATTTCCTCGTCCGATTATCCACCCACCCTCGTGCTAAATGTGTCTGGACATGCTCCAGTATACCCCTCAGGATTTACAAGGTTTTAATGACTGGAGGTCTGAGAGGATGGTAATATCTAAAAATAAATTTAATTATGGCTAAAAATATAATTTCACTACAAAAAGTAAGTTCGTATGAGCAAGTGGCCAAATCTGGTGACGGAGTTTTTAGGCCTCCTAAAGGCCGTCATGGCTTAACGACTTTAAAGTCGGGACCGGCGGTTTAACGTGCCCTCCGAAGCACGGAAGCGCTCAGCTCGTAATGCCACTTGCGGTCACCCATCCAAATAGTGACCGCGCACTACATTGCTTAACTTCAACGATCAATCAAGAACGTCTAAGCAAGCTACGCCACGAGCGCTTCATTTCACTACTTATTTCAAGAGTTCTTTTACTCGTTTTATTTGGAAATAAGTTTTTCAATGAGTGTTGCCTATGTTTCATCTATTCAATAAATGATACATAGGTTATTGCCATTTATATAACTTTCTTTCACTAATTACCGTACATGACACTACCTTGAACTCTTGGGAAATTTCCCAAACACTAAATTAGTGTTTCATACATCTAATTCGTTGCTTTTTCTAATTTATAATTATGATTCTTTGGTATTATTATTTAACAGATTATTATTATTATTATTTGCTAGTCGCAAAAAAAAAAACTAAGGCATAGCATCTTTACTAATTTTTAAGTGTCAGAAAGCAACCCCACATTTTTTTACATTTTTGAAAACTGCTTTAGTCGACAACAGTGTTATTCGCTTTTCAATATTTTATTGAATGAATCGATCAAGCCTATAATAAATTATCTCGTAGACGCCTACGGATTTTGAGCTCTACGCCGTAGCGGTCGCCTACGCTGTAGCTACGGGCTAGTATTGGTCGTTTTGTAAACGAAATTAGTTTAGTTTGAATCATCATTGTGCTGAAATTACATTGTTCAATTTGTTTTTCTAAGAAACTATAAATATCAAATAACATCGTAAATATAGCCAACCATCAATTTTCTCTACCATCGAGATAACGAAATTAAGAAAACAAAATAACTTAAAAGTTCTTTTAAGTATCACCCCCCTGGAACTTTACTTTTTTTATTTGAAATGATAGTCACTGAAAAAAAACATAGTCCCCAGACGCGTAATGTCCAGATTCTTCACTGTTTTGGTCGCGAAAGGCCAAAGTAGAATATGTAAGCCAATTTTTTGAAACGATTAATTTGTAGTCTTAAGGTGAGCGCATACCTATCCGCGCCGAACGTGCCGAACGAATCGACCGAAACGAATTATAGAATTCTTTATATGAAATCGTATGAACACGCACCTGCCCGCGTATCCCGTGAATTCGGGCGGAAAGGTGTGCGGCCACCTTTATTGAATACTTTTGACCTTGACCTTGACTTTGACTTTGAACTCGACTTTGATTTTCACTTTTACTTTGGCTTTGACAACTTTGGTTGGTACATTCGTACCTGAATAAAAGCAGTGACCCAAACATAAATGTGGTGTATACGGTTGCGGTTTCTTGAAAACTGGACCTTTCATAATTGAAAAGTTCTGAGCTCAGGTGCTCCTTAAATAAACCGCTATTCAGCCTAAAGTTTATCCTCTTAATCAGCACTTTAGAAATATTTATTATAAAAACGTACAGATTTTTATTCATCACACTTTTAAATAAGGGATAGAAAGGTTGTGTTATGAAGGGTGCCTGAATTCAATTTAAGAGGGTCCATAAAAGAATGGTTGATTTACACTGAAATTGGATCTAGGAATTTGTTTTTTGATCTAAACGTTTTAGATTGACATCATCAAATAATCCTTCAGAACAGATAGGAATTATTATTATAGTTAGCCCATTGTGTCCCACTGCTGGGCAAAGGCCTCCCCTTGATCCTTGATAGGAATATTATAGTTTTAAGTTTTTGTAGTGTTAAACCACATTTAAGTAACATTTTATCGAAAATAAAGAATCTTTAATCACAACAGCCTTGATATTTAAATTTTTGATATTTGATATTTAAATCTTGATATTTAAATTTGGTGAAAACGCTGTGGGCTTGTACCAAATATATGTTTGACATACCTCTGACTACCCCCTTAGACATCTTCAAAGGATCTTAATACCAGAAAATGTCTACCGCGCCTTGGGGATACAGTCGTGGAGGAAAAAGTCTAATTTTCAACTTGCCTAAGAAGTAAAGGGCCTAAAATGTAAAATGAAAATGCAGAAAACCTAAACAGAAAAATAACTAAACTCTCATAGTGCCTAAAATCATTATCATCAGCCCTTCTTATCCCACTGCTGGGCATAGGCCTTTCTTCGCTTTTGCCATTCCCCTCTGTCCTGCGCCAATCTCACCCATGTACGACCTGCGCATTTTACTATGTCGTCGATCCATCTTGTCGGACGACCGACACCTAAAATATAAAAGCTAAAATAAAATATAGGTAAATATTAAAGTTATGGATACATAATTCTTCGCAGGTGGTCGACCAAAAACAGTAGCCTTATACATCCACGGTCGCGAGCTGTCGTGTCCAGAATGTGCACGAGCAGCCTGGGGCGGTGGCGTGCCGGCAGCACGACGCGTGCTGGTGTTAAGAGTGGACTCCGTGTGGGCTCCAGCGAGGCTAGCCGTCGCTGCTTTGGCAGCTGCCGGGGTCGCGCTCGCTGTGGCGTTTTTGTTGTTCAATCTACATTATAGCAAGAGGAGGTAAGCGATCTTTACAATCTGTATTAGGTATCTACTAGTAGTTCGCCCCGAACTGAGATCTCGCGCACCGTAGATGGCTTTCATTTTGGCTTAAATTTTCATAGCACAACCTACCAAGTTTCATGCAGATTGGATGAACGGTTCGACAGTTATGCGAGAACAAGAATTTGTGAAACATACAAAGCAAAATCGCCCAACTTGCAACTAAGATCTTGGCTCGCTTCGCTCGCTCGATCGATGACAGAGCAAAGCAAATATTACCGACTTGAAGCAGAACGCTTCTTGGCTCGCTTCGTTCGCTCGGGCAATAAAATATTAGTAGAATTTACAGCACCAAATACCACCTAGATATGTACGAGTAGCTTATAAGCTACTCGTACATATCTCTATATATCATATCAAGTTTCGAAAGGTTAACCTGCCAAAGTAGTTCGTTCAGGAAAGGAAACTTGAAGATACCTTATACTATCATCAATACCTTTTATATTTGCGTAATGAATTCCCTCGTGATGGCCTGCCAAGATTTCGTTAAAGCCCCATCTAAGCCAATATAAAAAATCAATTTTTTTACCGTCGTCTTAGGAGATTTTCTAAATATAGATTCTAATTTATTTTTATGATCAGCGAATTTTCGACTTCATTATTATAACTCTGATAATACAGCTTAAAATAAGGAAGAAGCGTTTTTGTTTTTTAATTGTGTTAGAATACAATTATAGGGCGGCTCCTTTCTTTAGAGAAACCACTTGGTTGTCCGCTTGTCTGTCAAGATACTTTTTTCAAACATGAATAAAGATATTGTTGTTATTTATACCGTTAGTCTTAATCCAGAATAACTAGCCGACATAATTCGAAATACAATTGTTTAGAGCGCAACCGAACATTATTATGTGCATACAAATTATCCTGGTTATACTTAAGGTGTCAACTTTACAATGTCAAAATATTCAAACAAACAGTAGTTTACTCTCGAGTAAAAACTTAATCCAGTTTGGTCGAATCCAGCCTAAGGGTGGTTAAAATATATCAAACAAAACCTATCTTTCAGATCTATAAAGCTGTCGTCCCCCCGGCTGAATAACATGACTCTGATCGGCTGCGTGCTGGTTTACACGGCGGTAGCGCTGCTGGGCCTGGATAACGCGACGCTACCTTCATACGTGCCCTTTTCCGCAATGTGCACTGTAAGTTTCATCATCATCATCATCAACTCTAAAACTATAACCTGGGGCCCTAGCCATATTACACGATCTATCGTCGTGATAGAATAGAACACTTCAAAATGTATAGGAATTGACGTTTTGACCACGTGACTCATCTACTTGAAACGTCAAATCCTATACATTTTGAAGTGTTTCTATTCTATCGCGACGATAGATAGTGTAATATGGCTAGGGGGCCTGGGTCTCTTCAAGTCAAGAGTGAATATGTGTCTTCTAGAACTTTCTGATCCATCGTCAGCCACATCGTCACTTACCATCAGGTGAGACAGTGGCTAAACAAAGGTCTATATAGAATTAAAAAAACTGAGACGTTGAACGTCCACTGCTGGACATAGGCCTCCCACAAAGATTTCCATGTGTTGCGGTTGGATAAAAATATAATGAGAGATATTTTCGCTACATGATCTTTGTAACAATACCTATAAGTAAGTATAATTGTTTTAATAATTTAGTGTAGATTTGTCAGATTAAAGAAATTAAACCAGCGCTTCCAGAGTATAATAGTGGCCGCACGCCTATCCGTGCCGAACGTGCCGAATTTTCCAGGTACTGCCAGATTCGATCCAATCGGACGATTCGACCGCGGGCAGATGTGTAAGGTTTCATACGATTTCGTATAAAGAATTCTAAAATCTTCAACAAGGATCTAAAAATGCCTAAAGATCTGAAAGAATACATCTGCCGCACCTTGGAAATACAGTCGTGATTATATTAAATTTTTTACATTACAATTCTAATATTCAATTCGTTCGGCGCGCATAGGTGTGCGACCACCTTTAAGCAGAGCTTGTTCTTTTCAGGGCAGAGTGTACATTCTCTCCGCCGGCTTCTCGCTGGCTTTCGGATCGATGTTCGCGAAGACATATCGAGTGCACAGAATATTTATAAGGTAAGGATCGTCGTCAAAAAACTCCCTCACCAGAGTTAGCCATTAGCTCATACGAACATACATATCACACTAGCGAACGGCCGCGGCTTCACCCGCGTAGATTAAATTAGCCTATGTTATTCCAGAACCTAATCTACATTCCAAATTTCATCAAAATCGGTTTAGTAGTTATGGGGATACGTGGTAACAAACATTCACACACACAAGAACTTTCACTTTTATAATATTAGTAGGAAGTAGGATTATTTTTAGAAGGACGAAGGCCGAGAGGTCGCAGCCCCATTCGCTGGACTAACCAAATCCGTACCATACTCGACATTCAGCTTTACGCCATCCATGTCGCAACGGATCGGACGAGATGGAAAACCCTAGTGCCGGAGAAAATTTTAGTGATAGGTCACGACCCTCAGCAATGAGGAAACGATGAACAGAGAGAGTAGGTAATTTAGTACTTTAAACAATAAAAGGTAGTTCCGGTATTAGAAAAGATAAGTATACCTAATTAGGTAAACCTTGCACTATCGAGTCTTTGACTCCTCGCTCTAAGTTTGTAACTTGTATTTAGAGACGAGGGACCTCCGCTTTCGGCTAGTTGCATGGGGATACATTTATTATGTTTATGCCTTTCGGTAACTTACTTGGGAGGGGACTAAGAGTAGAGTACCTAGTTTGTGTTGTATGTATGAGTTCCACTTAGAGCCAGTCAGAGACTGCGCCGAAGAGAGAGAGAGAGGATTATCATTGTGTATTTTACAGCAACCGCAGTGGTGTCTGCAAAACCAAACTCCTCCAAGACACGCCCCTGATATCCCTGGTCTGCGCGCTGCTGGTCATCGACGGGCTGATTGTGACACTGTGGACGATGCTGGACCCCATGGAACGACATCTCAAGAACCTCACCATCGAGATCAGTGCTACGGACCGGAGCGTCATATACCAGCCGCAGGTAGAAAGTTTACTTGAGGCCTTAGTAAGGCCTTAGTATGCGCGGTCCGAGGGGGGGTCATGGGGGTCATGACCCCCCCAAAACCATGACAAACCTCTAACACCCTGCAAAAAATTAGATAGGTCCGTACGCACCCTTTTTAACCGACTTAAAAAAAAAAAGGAGGAAGTTCTCAATTCGTCGGAATCTTTTTTTGTGCTTTTTTTATGTATGTTCACCGATTACTCGAAGACGCCTGGACCGATTCGGAAAATTATTTTTTTGTTTGCAAGGAAATTATTTTTTCTCCGATTGGTGCCACAAAAATTTGGTGAGGATCTGTCGAGGATCTTCAGAGTTATGAACAGAAATGCACCTCGAGAGTGCAAAAAATTGCTCAACTTATATAACACTAGCTGCTGCCCGCGGCTTCGCT